>JAKOOJ010000012.1:2227500-3427500 GCA_022577455.1 Arizona elegans | reverse complement strand
GTTGTAGAAAAAATGATTGTAAAAGTTAAAAAAAAAAATTGGCCACACCCACCCAGTCACATTAACCCTCCCCCCAACCAAGCCACCCCCACAGAACTGGTAGTAACAAATTTTTGATTTCACCACTACTGGGGCCCCACCAATTAGGAAGCTGTCTACCTGTTCAAAGCTAATGGGCTGCTGTAGGGGGCAATTGTGTAATTGCTCAACTATTTGGGGGGCTAATTAGGCATTGCGTGCAGGCAGTGTCTATGTGTGCCTCCACTTCCCCCTGGGCTCCGGCATCGGGGGCCGTTAAGGTAATCTTGAGGGCAAAAGGGCAGATGGTTCCACCCAACATCAGGTCGTCCTTGCCACTGCTTTCCTCTGGAGAGGGAGAGGGGGACCCCCAGTTGGGCTTCCTTCTGATTCCACAGGCTGGATGGGGCTCTCCACTACTTACTTGGTGTTCCGTCCCTTGTCTGGTGGTCTCTGCGGGGTTTTCTTAGGTTCCGCCCATGGAGGGGCCTTCGCCTGGGGCAGGGGTGCTATAGCCAAGCATTCCGATGGCCCTGTTGACCACACCAGTAGCACTTGATGGTCCTGGGACTCGCGGGTGGCGGTTCTACGGGCTTCTTTGGCTGCGATCGTCGCCTGAGGGGCTGCTTGGCTGGCTTTTCAGCAGCCGGCTTCTTGGGAGGGTGGAGGTCCAGATCCATCGCATTCTCATACCACGCTTGTATTTAGGTTGGTGTTCCCCTTATACTATAGGCCAGGGGTATAGCAACTTGGGACCGAGTGAAAAGTCATCACTTAAGTCCAGTGTGCTGCTGGCCCCTGGCTCGGGAAAGTGAATGTCGGTTGCGCCAAGATCCACCCTGACAGCCCGGTACCGGCAGGCTGGGGCATCCCACTTACTCTGAGTCGGCTCAACTGCTCCAGCAGACCAGCTAGGGATTGGCTGCGCGACGGCGGCAGAAGTCCCCATTCCTCAGAGTGCCGATGGCGCAGCGGCTGTGATGGTTCCCATCGCGGTTCCCACATCACTCCTCGAATTGGGATGATTCCACTGGCTTCACCTTGCGCTGTCAAATCATGCTGCAAATTCCACTTCAGCAGTTGCTCCTTAGGCCACGGGCCTAATTGGTGGGTAGCCTCCGCTGCCTTTATCGCTTCCATCATCCCAGGGGACGGAGAGTAGATGGTCTCAGGAACAGCTGCTGAGCCCATGCCTGCTGCTCCCTCCATAGGCTTCTTTTCCTCCTCCATCTTCCCTGAGTCTTCGCATCGCCCGGGGTCGAGTTGGCGCTTGGGGCTCAGGACCCCGAACAGCTCCCCAGGATTTGAGGAAGCTGCTTTAACTTTAAGGCAGATTCAGGTTAATGTCAGGGTTCCAAGTAACACCCCCAACGAAATCAAACTCCGAGGCCTGAAGTTCCTCAAAGCTAACTTTTATTAGAGATGTCATATTGGCACATCTGGGAAAACCCGAACCTGAAAGCTTCCAGGTTTTCCTCACCCAAAAGAAAGTTCAAGACCCTGCCCACATCTTCCACATGTCCCACACAGCTCCAATCAATTCTTTCTTGAACAGAAGACATCCTCCAATTTCTTCTTGGTACAGCTGCCGGACACCATGGCCTTGAACTTCTCTAGAGAACTTTGTTATGGCTATATCTACTTCACTCATGCAATTCCCCCTCCCAACTTCCCACAGGAGGATTGTGGCAGGCCTGGGTCTTGAAGGCATGAACATAATATGGCTTCCAGGCATGACACCAATCACCATCCGTCCCATCTCGAGACAGCACTCCAACCACTCCTTCTCCAGGTGCAGGTTCGTCCTGACCTTGACCGGCTGGAAGAATGCTATTTTGTTTAAATACAAACCCTCAAATATATCCCCCCTCCTATTTTCCCACACAATATTACATTATATTACAATAGTTAATTGTAAAGAAAGAGATGTTTTCTAGATATTTTCAAAGCTTTCATGACTCATGAATATAGAAATCATCAGGTCTGTATCACACCCCTGAAAGCATGCAAACATACAACCTAATGGAATTTCGGAGAAATTCAGAAGGAAATTCAGTTAACTTTCTACACTTTGATCTTTTTCTCTAACCTTATCATTTTCATTTCCCTTTTGCTTTGAAGGTAATAATGGGCAGGAGAATCAAGATTCCTGTGAACTGTTCCAAGTGATCAATGCTAAAGATGGAAGGGAGAAGTTTGGAATTCGAATGGAATTAGGAAGCCATGAGAGAAACCAGTCAAAGAATTGGAAACATGAAAGCTCATCTTCCACTGATGCACCGATGCAAGACTTTCTTGCCCAACAAGAGAAAAAAAGGAAAAAATATACTGCAAAAAGTGTGAAGCTAATCAAAGCTAAAGTACAAGTAAATGAACATTATGTAAGGCAAAACAAAGGAGAAGAGGCTATAAGAAGACACAACAGAAAAAATTACAATGGGACATTCATTCTTGGAAATAACTTCCTTACATCTCAAAAAGCGATTGACACAAAAAAGAAGCCTTATAAATGTTTGGAATGTGGAAAATGTTTTGGAACAAGCGGGCATCTTACTTCCCATGAAAGGCTCCACACAGGGGAGAAACCATATAAATGCACGGAATGTGGAAAGACCTTTGCTGAAAAACGTAATCTTATTTTGCATAATATGATCCACACAGGGGAGAAGCCGTATAAATGCATGGAGTGTGGAAAGAGTTTTGCTCATAAAAGTAAGCTTATTTCCCATAATATGATCCACACAGGGGAGAAGCCGTATAAATGCATACATTGTAGAAAGACCTTTGCTCATAGCAATTCACTTACTATCCATAAGATGATCCACACAGGAGAGAAACCATATAAATGCATGGAGTGTGGAAAAAGTTTTGCTCATAGAAGTAAGCTTATTTCCCATAATATGATCCACACAGGGCAGAAGCCGTATAAATGCATGGAGTGTGGAAAGAGTTTTGCTGAGAACTATCGACTTAGAAGACACAAAATGCTCCACTCAGGAGAGACACCATTTAAATGCACAGAATGTGGAAAGACGTTTGCTCAAAGCAGTACACTTACTTCCCATAAGATGATCCACACAGGGGAGAAACCATATAAATGCATGGAATGTGGAAAGACTTTTGCTCAAAGCAGTGCACTTACTTCCCATAAGATGATCCACACAGGGGAGAAACCATATAAATGCATGGAATGTGGAAAGACCTTTGCTCGTAGCAGTACACTTACTTCCCATAAAAGGATCCACACAGGGGAGAAACCATATAAATGCATGGAATGTGGAAAGACCTTTCCTCATACCAGTACGCTCACTATCCATAAAAGGATCCACACAGGGGAGAAACCATATAAATGCATGGAGTGTGGAAAGACGTTTAGTCATAGCAGTGGACTTACTTCCCATGAAAGGATCCACACAGGAGAGAAACCATATAAATGCATGGAGTGTGGAAAGACCTTTGTTCTGAGCAATGGACTTACTTCCCATGAAAGGATCCACACAGGAGAGAAACCATTTAAATGCATGGAGTGTGGAAAGACCTTTGCTCAAAGCAGTACACTTACTTCCCATAAGATGATCCACACAAGGGAGAAGCCGTATAAATGAATGGAGTGTGGAAAGACATTTACTGAGAATGGTAAACTTGGAAAACACAAAAAGATTCACACAGGAGACAAGCCATATAAATGTATGGAGTGTGGAAAGACATTTAGTCAGAGCAGTGGACTTACTTCCCATAAGATCATCCACACAGGGGAGAAGCCATATAAATGCATGGAGTGTGGAAAGACCTTTGCTCATAGATGTAGTCCTATTTCGCATAAGATGATCCACACAGGAGAGAAGCCACATAAATGCATGGAGTATGGAAAGACATTTAGTCAGAGCAATGGACTTAACTTCCCATAAGATCATCCACACAGGGGAGAAGCCATATAAATGCATGGAATGTGGAAAGAGCTTTGCTTAGAATAGTCATCTTCTCATAAAAGGATCCACGCTCGGGAGAAACTATATTGCAATAGCAATTCCACTTAGATTTATATACCACTCCATAATGTTTTACCACACTCTGAGCAGTTTACAAAGTCTGCATATGATCCCCAGCAATCTGGGTCCTCATTTTACCCACCTCGGAAGGATGAAAGACTGAATCAACCATGAACCGGTCAGGATTGAACTCCTGTCTGTGGACAATTAGTCTGTAGTACTGCATTCTAACCACTGACCCACGATGACTCTATAGATTTGTATGTATATGCATATTTTACCTTTCTGATCCAAATGAGACAAGGTTGAATCCAACAAAATGAAATTTAATGTGGAGAAAAGTAAGATGGGCAGGAAAAACAGATTACTTGAAACCTAGCTCAAAAACAGTAAAATGTTGGAGAGCAATTAAAATCAAACTGTGATCCAGTCATTAAATAAGGTTAGGAGTGGAGGGAAGCATCCCTGGAAATCAGCTAACCAAGCTGTAATTCAGTTAAAAATAAACCTAGGAGGAGTGAAGGAGATATCTTAGAAGTAAATTTTAAAATGAATTGATCTTGAACGGTTTGTAAGAGAGGAATAAAATACTTTGTGTTGGTTTTTAGATGCAATTTTGAAGAGATACTGATTGAATTTGGGTCTTTGAGGTAAGGGAAATATATGAAATACTGATTGTTAAAATGATAAATGAATATTATAAAAAGCTGTTTAGATTTGGAATTTAAGATTTAGGGTGATATTTAATAGAATGTTAAATGTTAGAACAAGATGTTAGATTGAATGGAAAAATTGGATTTAGAACTTTTTTTTTCTTTCTTTTTTTTTTTTTTTTTACTTTTTCTCCTTTTTTTCTTATTTAAGATGGTAATGGATGAAATTCGGAATCTATACTTATTTTATACCGGATCAAACTTTTGCTCTAAAAAGATATGTTTTATGTTTAAAATAAATTTTTAAATTTAAAAAAAAAAAACAGTAATTGTGAGAGGGAACTTCGGGGTCCGAATCGATGATCACTTACACGTAAGTCATGTGTGCATGGCAGCAGTCAAAAAAGCTAATGTAATCCTTGATTGTATAAACAGAGGCACAGAATCAAAATCATGTGAAGTATTAGTACTGTTTTATAAAGCCTTAGTAAGACTACACCTGGAATACTTCATCAAGTTTTGGTCATCACATTACAAAAAAGATGTTTAGACTTTGGAGAAAGTGCAAAGAAGAACAGCTAAGATGATTAAAGGCCTGAAGACTAAAATATATGAAGAATTGTTGCAGGATTTGGGCGTGGCTAGTCTACAGAAAAGGATTAGGAGTGACATGGTAGAAGTATTCCAGGGGCTCAATTTATTTTCCAGAGCACCAGACGGCACAAGAAACAATTCATGTAAAATAATCAAGGAGAGAAGTAACCTCAAATTAAGAAGAATCTTCCTTGCAGTGAAGACAATTAACCAGTAGAACAGCTTTCCTTCAGACATTGTGGTTGCTTCATTACTGGCATTCTTAAGAAGAGACTGGATCCTATAGGAATATCAATAAATCTTGAAATGGTATAGGATCTCCCGCTTGAGCTGAAAGTGCGGATGGGGCACAGCCGCCAAGGACTTGTACCAGGCTTAGGACTTCAAGCACCAGGGCTCCATCAATTCCTGGATGGACAGAAGGAGAAAGTTGTGTCTCTGGGAGGTCTTTAAAAAGAAAAAAAACTCTTCTTCCGATTCACTAGTGGATCCAGAAGTGAATTAAAATTTCTCTCCAGCAACTCCCATATCAAATTGGAACCACAAAATATTATCAGTACATTTTTGTCTAAAATTAGGTTAATTTTGGATTGGGCCATAAAAATGATTCATGCCATCTGATAGTCTGTTTGTTTACCTACTAAAAGTAATTATACAACTTGAAGATGTTTGCAATAAAAATGCCAAATTGAAACTTTTAAATTTCCACTTATTTAAAAATGCTCTATCCATTTTCTTTTTTTTCTAAATCAAATTTTATTGATTTTTTTCTTTTACAGAGACACACACATTTTATGAACAGAGTATTGACCATATCATAACTTATACAACTTATCATATCCAATTTCATTTTACATAGTTACCATTTTTGCCAAAATATTTTTTCCATACTTTTTAATCTTATCTTAATACTTCTATGCTTATTATATAAACAGCATCACCATCAGCCCTCCAATCCTAATTTCTTAACATTATTTCAATTAGTTATCCATTGTTAATCATAACTTTCATATTAATTTGTTCTTCGTCCTAATAAATTTGAACATGCTCGGGGTTGCCTTTTTACCATTTCATCTCCCTTATTTACAACAATTCTTCTTTTCCTCTCCTCTTCCCTCCCTTCTATCCTTTTCTACTTTCCTCTTTCCTCCTCTCCTATACCTCCACTCCTCCTCCTTCTCTACTTCCCCTTCCTTTCCCCTGTCCTCCATTCCTTCCTCTCCTACTCTTATTTCCCCTCCCTTCCTCTCCTTTTCCCTTCTATTCCTCTCTCTCCTTTCTCTCTTCTCCTTCCCTCTACTACTCCTTCCATTCTCTTTCCATTGTTGTATTCATTTTCAATTCAATATTTTCCACAATGGTATCTGGGCAACCCCAATTTTTCTCCACTTATTAACTGTATTTTTCAAAGTCCGCATCAGATTTTTAAATTAACAATGTATCTCAACTCATTCCATTTTTACATTGAAACCTTTTGACTTAATTAACCTTCCACCTCTTAATTTTCCTTAGTTCCTAATTTCTTATTTTCCTCATTTACTAGCCTTTCAATTTTATATCTTAATTTCCATTATTTTCATATTTAAACCAATCTACATTTTCATATTACACCTGCTCCATTTTACAATAAACAATATACTTCTTTACTTCTTACATACAATTTCTACTATTAATATGTTTCCCTTAAATCAACTATTAAATGCTTTCTTTCCCTTCTCTCCATTATTCTTCTCCTTTTACCCATTTTCTTTTGCTCTCTCCAAAATTCCATTTCTTAATATTTTTCTGCCTTTCTCCCATTCTCTTATTTTCTTCTTTTTCTTTTTATATTTATTGTATCTTTTTCCCTGAATCCTCTCATTTTTAAAATTGTTACCCTTTTAATTCTTCCCCTCAGTCTTTTCCCATCTCCTTCTCTTCCTTTCTTTTTTGGGTGATATTCCCCCCCATCCACATTTTGTTTTTCACTGTCAATCCCAGTGTAATCATCTATTTTTTCATCTTCAATTATTTTCTTTTCAACATGTTTATAAATGCTTCACATTTATATTTTTTCCTCTTTTTTTGTATTCTAACCATATTTCCGCTTTTTTATCGCCCTTAAATGCTTCATGCATATTACTTCCTCATATTCTCAATGTTCCATATTGTCAATTCAAACATTTTTTATTTTAATTTATATGTAGTTAAAATTCAAATCCATGTAGTGTCTCTCCCTTTTTTTTAATTTCCAAATAATATCCAATTTAAATATTTATCTAGACCATTCCAGTTAAAGGCTTTATTCTTTTTCACTTCTTTTCAAAGTCGGGATCCAGCTGTTTAAACAAGTACTCCTTAACATTTCTTACTGTTCCTTCAATGTTTAAAGCGTTCATTGTAGTGCTTTCTTTCCACCAACAAATCATTTTTGGATTTGGAAAAAAATCAAAATTTTTGGAGCCTTGGTGGTGCAGCGGACTAAAGTGCTGTTAAAGTAGCACTTAGCTGCCAGCTGCCTGCAATTACTGCGAGTTCAAATCTCACCAGGCTCAAGGTTGACTCAGCCTTCCATCCTTCCGAGGTAGGTAAATTGAGGACCCGGATTGTGGGGGCAATAAGCTGACTTTGTATATATATAAAAAAGAACACCGCTTGGGGGGGCCCGAAAGCCCTACTAAGAAGTATATACAAAAGTATATGCTTAATGCATTGTCAGCCGCCCTGAGTCTCCGGAGAAGGGCGGCATATAAATCGAACTAATAAATAAATAAATAAAATTTTTATTTTAAAACAAAAATAAAACATAAAAACATCATCCTTCCAAACAAGTACAGACAGTGTATCGATTGGTTAACATCCTTTTGTGCCTCCTCCCCTCCTCTCTTCAACATATCACTAATGCATCCAAAGTTTACTTTATACAAAATATTTCACTTAAGTTATTTCAACATCTACATATTTATCTCCATTTTTTGTTATCCTTTGATAAAATAAATCCCATCTCAAATAATATTGTTTATCTTCCTGATCTCTTATTTCAAATGTCAATTTACTCATTTCAGCACAATCCATCATCATAATAATTTCTTCATCAATAGATATCTTTTCTCCTTTCCAATTTTTAGCAAATAAAATTCTAGCCGCTGTTAAAAGGTTCACAATTAAATATTGCAATTCTTTATTGTATGTTTCTGGTAAGATCCCTAATAAAAATATCTCTGGTTTAAAGTCAATACATATGTCTCTTAGTCATTTTTTCCAACCATGTGTGTATCTTAGTCCAATAACTCTTTGCTTCTCCACATGTCCACCACATATGGTAATAGGATCCTGGAGTCTGATGACATTTCCAACACTTCTCCGATTTATTCTGGAACATTCTGGCTATCCTCGACGGGTAGATGCCACCTGTAAAACATCTTATACAAGTTCTCCTTATATGCTGTAGACATTGTCATTTTAAAATTATGTGACCACAATTTTTGCCATTTCTCTAAATCAATGCCATAACCAAAATTTTTCCTTCATGCTATCATTGATTCTTTAACTTGTTCTTCCAATTTTAATTCTAACAAATATCCATACACCTTTTTAATGATATGATCATCAGAACCCATTAAAATCTTATCTAAATTAGTCAAGACATTATAAAAACCTTCTTGCTTGAGATCTTCTCGATATCTAGAAAATATTTGGATGTATGAAAACCAATCCATCTTATATTCCTGATCTTCAAGTTCCTGCTTTAATTTAAGTTCACCCTTTTCATCCAATAATTCACTATACCTAATAATTTGTTCCTTTTTAAACATTACTGCATAAGAAAAAGCTTCAGATGTAGACACCCAGAGTGGTGTTTTCAAATAATAATGTCATTTGACCTCCCAATTCAACCATAAAGCTTCACGTATCTGATGTCTTCTAAAATACCCTTGTATTTTTATTCCTTTATACCATAAGAAAGCATGCCATCCCATCAACAGATCATGTCCCTCCAAATTCAATAATCTGGTGTTTCTCAAAGTTATCCATTCTTTAATCCACATTAAACTTGCAGCTTGATAATACCATTCAAAATTAGGCAAACCAAAACCACCCCTAGTTGTAGCATCTTGTAATAACTTATTCTCGCTTTTTTTCCTTGCCAAATGTATTTCAGTATCATTTTAATTAAATCTGCAAAAAATTCCTTACCCAACTTAATTGGAATTGTCTGAAATAAGTACAAAATTTTAGGCAGAATATTCATCTTAATAGTTGAAATTCTACCAATCAAACATAATTGCAAGTTTTCCCATTTCACCAAGTCTTGCCCTATCTGTTGTTTAAGCTTATTATAGTTGTTTTCTTTCAGTGCACTACATCTTGGTGTTAAATGTTCAGGTGTGGAAGAACCTGAAGAACCAGATTGTATTACTTTTTATTTCCCATGTCTTTTTTTTTTTTTTACTTTTTTACCCTTCTCTCTCTCTTTTTCTTTTTGGATTTTTCTTGTTTCTGGCTCCTCCATTTGATTGTGTTACAAAATGAGTAGAAAAGTAGCGACAGCGGGATCTGCTGCAACTACGCCCGCATCATCACCATCTGGTGGCCAAAGATCAATCCAGACAATGTTAAAACAAGAAAAAGACAAAGATAAAGATAAAGAATTGCCATTACAAACAATTTTGCAAACAGTACAAAGTACAAGTAATGCAGTACAAAGAATGGAACAACAACTAAGATGGAAAATCAACTATCCAAAACAGATAAAAAGGTGCAAAGGATGGAACAACAGCTACTCAAAACAGATGAAAAAGTGGGCAGTATTCAGCAAACAATGGTGAAATATGAAGAGAGACTGTCAAAATTAGAGAAGGAAGATCAAAAAGAAGAGAAAATGAAAAAAATTGAGAATAGACTGGGAGAGGTTGAACTAGAAGCCAGTGGACTAATTGGATGGGAAATAGACAAAGCAGAATTTTATTTAAGATTTCAAAACGTGCAAGAAAAGAAAGGAGAAAACTTGGCAGACGTGATGATTGGGTTGTTGGCTGAAGCCTTAGAAGTTACTAAAGAGAAGATGATGGAGAGGGTCGACGAGATTTATCGAGTTTATACCAGATATGCAATACACAATAAATTGCCAAGAGAAGTACATATAAGATTTACAAAGAAATCGATTAAAGCACAAATTCTTCAGGCAGCAAGAGAAAAAATTTTGAAATATAAAGAAAAAGAAGTAGTGGTTTTGAGACAAATACCAAGGAAAGTTAGAGAGTTGAGAAGAGAATATCAATTCCTGACGAAAATTTTGATTCAAAAAGAAAATTAATTAAGGATGGTTGACCCCAGAAGGATTAACTTTTACCTGACAACTTCAAAGATATAGATTGAATACAATTGATAAAACAAATAAGAAAGACGAGACATCAATACAAAACCACTGGGACACAATGAAGGCATATGCTAGAGGACTAATTATAGATTATACAAGGAAAACGAATGCAAAAAAAGGCTAATTTCAAAAACATTGACTGATGTTTTTGACTGATAAGAGGCTTGAGAAGGAACTCCAGAAAGATCCACATAAGAAGAATATTAAAATTAAAGTGGATATAATAAAGCATAAAATGGACCTACTGGAGAAGGAAGAATTAACTCAAAAAATAAGAAGTGCCAAACAAAATTACTTTGAAAATGCGAATAAACCCGGCAGATGGCTAGCATACAAATTGAAAAAGGAAAGAGAATCGAGAAAAATAACACATCTAGTTGATGAACAAGGGAAAAGTAAATTTGTAAATAAAGAGATGTGGAAGATAATACAAGAGTTTTATAGACAACTTTATAAAAGAGAGACAATAGAGAAGGAGAAAGTGTTAAAGTATTTACAAGAAGTAGTTACCTTGGATTTGTAAAGAAATGGAGGAGATGCTGGAAAGAAATATAACGATGCTGGAGTTAACAGAAGCAATTAAGAAACAAAAGAATGGAAAGGCGCCTGGGCCAGATGGTCTGCCAGTCGAATACTATAGGACATTACAAGAATCCTTGACCATTCCATTATTGGAGGTGATGAATGAAGTGATGATAAAGAAGGAAATACTTAAATCATGTACTGAGGTGTACATTACTTTGATTCACAAAGAAGATACAGACCCACAACAAATCAAAAACTATAGGCCTATATCCTTGCTAAATTCGGATTATAAAATCTTTGCTACAATACTGGCGGAGAGACTTAAGAGATATTTGAATAACTTTATACATTCAGATCAAAATGGATTCCTCTCAAAAAGACAAATTAGAGATAATATAAGAATAATCTTGGACACTTTAGAGTACTTTGAAGCACACCCCGAAAAACAAATGGCTTTGGTATTTTTAGATGCGCAAAAAGCTTTTGATAATGTAAATTGGCAATTTATGATACTTTAAATGGATAAGATGGGCTTTGGTAGGAAATTTATACAGGCCATTGAAGCTATTTACTCTAAACAGACGGCAAAAGTTATGATAAATGGAGAGCTGACTGACCCGATTGAAATAGAAAAAGGCACTAGACAAGGATGCCCACTGTCCTCATTGTTGTTTATATTGACTTTAGAAGTTCTAAATAGACACATTAGAGAAGAAAAAGATAAAAGGCATGAAAATTCAAAAAGAAGAATACAAACTTCAAGCCTTCGCAGATGATTTGGTTTTTATTGAAGAACCATTAATAACAATAAATAAATTGATAGAAACTATTGGAGAATTTGGGGAAGTAGCCGGCTTGAAAATTAATAAAGATAAAACGAAGGTAATGACTAAAAATATGTTGAAAAAGCAAAAAGAAGAACTGATGGAGGTTTCAAAAATGCAGGTTACAAACAAAGTAAAATATTTGGGGATATATTTAACACAAAGTATTACTTTTAAATCCACATAGAAAATACTTTCTCGTCTCTTCAATTTCTTTTCCTTTTACTATTAAAAAATGCTTTCTCTGTTTTCATTTTCTTGTATTATTTCTAATATCTCCAAATTCAATTTTAAATCCAGGTAGAAAATTTTCTTTTTTGATCTTTTAACTTCCTCTTTGTTATTTTCTCTCCAATTAATGGGACGGCATATAAATTTAAATAAATAACATTCCCAAGTGCCAATTAGCCATTCATTTCACGCTAGGTCCCTCCAGTTGTGAAGAAGAGAAACGGTTGAAATGGCTGAGTGAATGTAGGGGGAGTCTCAGGTGCCCCCACAATGGCTCCCCACAAATGCTCAGGGAGGATCGTGCCTGCTGGCCTTCTGCTCCTCCAAAGGGGGCTTGAGGGGAAGCAGAGCAAGGGAGCCTCTGAGCAGAAAGGGGGGTCCTGCTCGTCCCCCCTGCATCTGCCCACCCTCCTCCAGAACCAATTCTGGCTTTGGACGCAAAGTAGCCAGGATGGTGGATCCAGAGGCAGCGGAGGAAGGAGCCTCTTCTGGGGGCAGGAAAGAGGAGGAAGAGAGGATTCCAGGGTTTTCTTACACCTGAAGTTTATTCTTTTACAGCAAAGTGAAAGGAAGGGAAGTGATTCGTAGGAAGAATAATGTAGATGAAGCTGCTGTGGGTTCAAAGCCAGGAGAGATGAGACTAGTACCCCAGCCCAGTATCCCTGGGGACAGTCTTGACGGTCTCCACCCCTCCCTCCCAAGAAAGGGAGGCCCTGAAAGGATTTTTTTTGGGGGGGGGGGCAGGCTGCCATTCTCCTCCTCCCCACAACCTGCCATCTTCAGCCTCCATTTTTCACAGGTTGCAAACAAGACAAAGAGCTTTTGCATCTGATAGGATTAATTCATAAGTGCTGTAGAAAAAAGATGGGAAGAAAATTAGAATATAAAGAGAATCTTTTAGTGTCAATAACATACTTTTCTTCCTTTTCAGCTCCCACCCACAAGGCAGGCCCACACTGCAGGGGGGTGATTGATAGGCAGAGATAGAGGGAGAATCCGCCCATTTCAGGGAGCAAAAGGCTGGGAAGGACCAGGGATTCCTCCCCATTTCATCTCCAGGGGATTCTGGAATTCTCCCTAATTGTCTTAATTAGAGGGTTAATCAAGAGGGGAGGGCCCCGTCCCCTGCTCCCTCCCTGCAGATGCTTTATATCAGTGGTTCTCAACCTTCCTAATGCCGCGACCCTTTAATACAGTTCCTCATGTTGTGGTGACCCCCAACCAGGGGTGGGTTCTAAATTTTTTTTACTACTGGTTCTGTGGGCGTGGCTTATTTTGTGGGCGTGGCTTGGAGGTCATGTGACTGGGTGGGCGTTGCTAGCTGGTCATGTGACAGGATGGCCATGGCTATGTGTATAGGGACTACTCAGAGGGCTGGAAAAAGTCATTTCTGACAGGTCCTCGCACTTTTGACTGGTCCTCACACTTACGACCATCCTCACATTTATGCCTGTGCAGCATTCTTAACAACCATGTCACTCATTTCACAACTGCTTCTCTTCAACATGGTATAAGATAGGGCAAAAAACGTAAAATGTGAGGACAGTCGTAAATTCGAGGATTGGTCAAAAGTGCGAGGACCAGTCAAAAATAACTTTTTCAGCCCTCTGAGTAGTCCCTGTGCACAAAAGGACTACCCAGAGGGCTGAAAAATGTGATTTCTGACAGGTCCTCGCACTTTTGACCGGTCTTCGCAGTTATGACTGGTCATCATTTATGCCCATTGTACCATTCTTAACAACCGTGTCACTCATTTCACAACTGCTTCTCTTCACCATGGTGACAAGATAGGGCAAAAACATAAATTGTGAGGACAGTCGTAAGTTCGAGGACTGGTCAAAAGTGCGAGGATCAGTCAAAAATAACTTTTTCAGCCCTCTGAGTAGTCCATATGCATAAAAGGATACAGCAACAGAGAGGGATGAAGGAAGGGAAGGGAAATTAGAGTAGGAGGGAGGGTAAGAGAGGGAGGAAGAGAGGAGGAGAAGGAGAAAGAGGAAGTAGGGAGAAGAAGAAGAAGGGGGGAAGAGAAAGTAAGAAGGAAAGAAAAGAGAGAGGTGGTAGGTTTGAGGAGAAAGATTGCTGTACAATAAAAAAGATGAAAGGGAAGAAAGCCAACCCTAAACAAATATAAAGATATTAAGATAAAGAATGAATTGTTAAACTTTAAAGAATAAAAGAGAACAAATAGGAATAAATAGCAATAATTAGAAACACACATACAAACATACAACAGAGTATTGAACAGAGTATTTGGCCGGTTCACAAATTTAAACAGTTGTAGGAGGTTAGCACCCACCCCTTTCCTAGCAGAATGAAATATTTTGGGAAATATTAAAAAGGCAGAATATTATATTTCCCTGGATGAGAAATGGAGAAGCATTTTTACAAAGCAGCTCCCACCTTCCTGCCCCCCACCCTTTGTTAATGGGCCAGAGGCAGAAAGTCAATCCTGTGTCAAAGGACATTTGCAACACAATAGCAACAGAAACTAACACAATGGGCCCCATCAAGCCATGTGATCCTGTCCACCATTAAACCATCTTTCCAAGCAGTCTCCATGTTTCCAGTGTCTTTTCCCCCACTTTTTGGAAAAGAACCCAGAAGGATATTTCTTCCAACACAGTATTTAGTCATTTCAATTAAATTTACAATTTCTATGTTTCCTTTTTACCATATTTATTCCTCATCTATTTTTTAAAAAAACCAATATTACCCTTCATCCTCATCTCTAATCTTAATCAAATTCAATTTTTCCCTTCTATTCTATATTATACCCCTTTGCATTGTCATCTATTTTTATATCCATCCTCACATTGGTTAATTATGTAATACAGTTGTTTAATACAAATTCAACATTTTAATATAAATCAATTAGTTATATAACTATCTTTTTTGTATATTAATCAATATGAACATGAATATTCCAATTATTTCCATGCAATCCAATTTCTTACAAATCAATTAATTATATTTACCAATAATAATAAACCAAATAATTTCCCCCATATATTCCTCCAAACCACAACCATTTCTGCTTTCAACACAATATACAATTAATAGTATCTCAATTATTACAATTCCCTAGTTAAATAGAGCTTTTTTTCTTTTGTGTTTTAAAATCTTGCCCTAAAATCTTGCCCTAAATTTCCCATTGTTTGCAGTTTTGCACTTACCTTTTTTGGTGAGAAAAAAGAAAAAGAAATCTCTCTGCCTCATTTTGTCACGTTGCAACAAAGACCCTTCTTTAGTTTCAATTTCGGTTTCAGCATAGCTAGGGGGGAAAAAATTACTCCAGGAATTTACCTCTTTGCAGCTAGCTCTTTGAAGCCCCGTGGCAAGAATTTAAAGTTTTTTTTTCCCTCTAGCCACCAGCTGGGACTCGGAGGCAGCAATAGATTGGGAGTGGGCGGGGTAAGTGAACGGCGACCGGGCGATCCAGCAGAGGCAGAGGGGGAGGGGGAGTGAAGGGGGGGTGAGAGAGGGCTTTGGCGACCCCTGGGAAATGGCCGTTCGACCCCCAAAGGGGTCGCGACCCCCAGGTTGAGAATCGCTGCTTTATATGAAGAAAGAAGATGGGGTGGCAGCAAAGGGGGCAGCCTGGGCTCACTTGGCCAGAAATTGTGTGAATTCTCACAAGGAGAAGGGGGCTAAGGAAGAAGAGCCTGTCCAGGTTCCAACTAATGAACCCAAATGAGTCTGTATGGGGTGCCAAGAAGAATCATCTCAGACTGGAGGGTGGGGTGCAGTTCAGGGAGAAGTTTTGGAGGGAGTTCATTAAGTTGATAGGGTCATCTCAAGGGCTTAGCTCCACCTTCCATCCAAGTTCGAATGGAGCCTCAGAATGAGCTAATGCAATGATAGAACAATATCTGAGATGCTATGTTAATTATCAGCAATCTAGCTGGGCAGCTCTCCTGCCATTTGCTGAAGTGGCCTACAATAACACAGTGCATAGTAGCATGGGCTCACCCTTTTAAAAGAGCCACAGGGGTAGAATTTGTCCCCATGCCTGGATACCCTCAGGAACCCCTCTCCACAGTGAGCCTAACAGTGGGTGAATTTAAACCTGGGGTGCTCCCTCCCCAAGGGAGGAATGAGAAGGAATGGCCCCCACTTTCCCTTCCCTTTGGCAACATGGAAACATTCTGGATGAGATTTTAGTGTTGTGTGTGTTTTTGTTTGTCATTGCCATACTTTTTCAGATCTCTGTAAGGAAAATCCAAAATCCAAAACTTTGCTGCATCCACAGCAAGGAGATATTGTTCAGGCATGTATTTTTTTAAAAAAAGAGGAACAATTAGGGAATTTTTTTAAAAAAACCACCTATAACTTGTAGGAGGTGCTGAGATGAGGGAGGAAGAGGAGAAACTCACCTGCAGGTGGTTGGATGGGAGTTGCTGGAAGGAGAAAAAGACCCAATCAGAAACCTTCAAGGGCTGGAGGACTCTTGGCCACCTGCTAAGCTTGAGGAGAGGCCAGATGGTCCCCTCACAACCTCTCCTCCAACCCCCAGACTCACCTTTCTTGCTCTTCAGGTAGGAGAAGAGCCCCACAGCCAGGAAGGCCACTCCTATCACGGCCCCCATGATCCCCGTCCAGAGTTTGCTCCTGGCAGAGCTGGAGGAACGGGGCTCTGGGGAAGGAGCCTCACCTGAGCAGGAGGATCAGGCCCACCATCCCCCAGGAGGGTCCATTCCAGCTCTCCCCATGGGGTGGGTCTCTCCCCCTTCTCAGGGCAGGATTGGGTCCCCAGAGCAGGAGGGGTTGGAGGGGAGGGGCTTACCCCACTGGACAGTGATGGGAGCCTCCAGGCTGGCGTGCTCCACCTTGCAAGTGTAGAGGTCCCCCCCTGGACTGGGTCTTCAGCATCACCTGGAGCTGGTAGGTCCAGTCTCCATTCTGGATCTCCTCCCCAAAGGCCACGCCGTCCTTCTCCGACCACCTGTTCTTCAGCCACTGGATCTCCATCTCCACGGGGTAAAAGCCCATCATGTAGCAGAAGATGATGGTGTTGGGGGAGGAGGGGTCCATCTTGGTGGGGGAGATGGAGACGGTGGGCTTGACTGGAGGGAAGGAGGAGAAGGAGCCACATGAGAGACACAACAGGGCCCAGAACAGAAGACCAGGTTGGTTAGTTCAGGCCAAGATCCCATTTTACTCCTGAAAAAAATACGTGTTTTGAGTCATCTTCCAAAGTAAATTGCAGCAAGAAATTAACAGGGATCCTGAAAGAGGGAAAAAAGTTAAATCATTCCTGATTGGGATCAGTTGCAGTCTTTAAAAAAGAATTCCCCAAATAGGTAAGTCCAACAGGGATAAATGCAGGAAATGCCCAGAGGTGGAAGGAACTTTCTGCCAGATGTGGTGGACATGGAAAGAAATAATGCAGAAGATGGGAAGGACAGACACAGCACGAGTCAGATGATTCTTGGGATGTTGTTGAAAATTAAACTACGCTTTTAAGTAGGTGCAATACCACAACATTGTTTGTTTAGTAAATTTAGTTATTTATTAAATTTATTTGCCAAAGTCGCCACAACTAACCCAAAGTCTTACAAACACTCTCCTAGCCGTGACTGCCACCTGCTCTCCGGGAGTCCAGGAGAATATCCAGAATTGCGAACTGGGTCTCTGGGACAATGCAACTCCATCCAGCAGCTCCATCATTCCTGCCGTTTGTTCTTTCCCAGGGAACTCAATGTTTTGCAGTGTGAGATAAAACGGATTTTACTGGGAGAGGAATCCGCCCTGGGACTCCCAAGTCCTAAGAATCAACCTCTGAGATTAGCTCTGTTCTCCTGAAGGGGAGTTGGAGGAAATATTTTCCCAAAAGAAGAAAATCCATATCCACGGATATGTGTAAGAAGATCTGAGCGGATTTTCCTCCTTGTAAAAGGTTTCAAGATTATTTAGGAAGGATGGACAGTATATCAAACCAAACAATGAATTTTTAATTTATAGAACAACCTGGAGTTTTAATAGAAATCCTGGGGACTTCGGTGATCCTATATCCTCCACTATAGGATTACAGCCTTTTAACCATCACAGTCTGGAAATCTCCTCCCTCCCAAACTATCCCAAAAGGAGACCTTCTGTTTCTTCTACTCCTCGTTCACTACATCCATAGATAACATTTTTTCTAGTCTTTGGGAGATTCCAGTTCCACTGAGTTACGCAAATGCAGCTTAGACAGATCCTGAATTCCAGATTCTGTTTCAAGAGCTTTGTGGGTCCAGAGGTGGCCTGGGTCCTTTCCAGGGATGGGGGGCTGGAGGGGTCAAACTCCCCCCCGGCCCAGCACCAGCCTCAGCAGCCCAGAGCCAGGTCCCCCCCAGCAGCTGAAGGAGGCGGCAGAGTCCGAATCTGCCCCAGAGTTGTGTATCTGACACAACCACTCACACAAAGTCAGATCCAGGCAGCCTCTGTGGGGTCTCCATCCCTCACCTGACCCAGGCAGAACCTCTGGGCCCCTTTCATGCTTTCAACATCCCAAATATTGTGCTCTTCTCTGAGTTCTCTCTGACACACACACACACACACACACATACACACAGAGTTTCTTTCTCCAGCCCCCAACAGCTGCAGAGGCGTTTGGGCTTCGCTTCCCCAGCCTGAAGCGTTGGGCTCCTCTGAAGCGGAACTGAGGAACTGGCCAGGATCCAGCAGGCAACAAGCCACAATTCTTCATCAAGGCAGCTCAGGGACTCTCCTCCTCTGCCACATGGCTGAGGAGCAGCCCCTTGTTCCTCTGCCCCACCAGAAGTGGCTGAAGGGGCCCTTCCTGACTCCTGAGGAGACCCTGGAGAGCCCAGGAAACAAACTGATGGAGGGTTGGAGAAATGTTACTCAAAGGACCCACATTCTCCCCCTTGGGACCCTTTGTGGGGAGACCCTCCCTGCTCTCTGGAGGAGGCTCTGATGGACCACGTCGGACCACCCCAACGATGCCCTTGAAGTGATGTCCCGGTGCCTGGAGGCCGTGCGGATCTGGATGGGGGAAACAGGCTCAGGCTCAACCCATCCAAGACCGAGTGGCTGTGGTTTCCGATGTCCCGCTATAGTCAGCTGGTGCCATCGCTGACTACTGGGGGCGAATCATTGGCCCCCATGGAGAGGGCTCACAACTGGGGCATCCTCCTGGATTCACGGCTGTCTTTAGAAGAGCATTTGACGGCTGTGACCGGGAGGATTTTTCATCAGGTCCGCCTGATTCGCCAGTTGCGTCCCTTTCTAGATCGGGACTCCTTACGCACAGTCACGCATGCCCTCGTCATCTCCCGCCTGGACTATTGCAATGCTCTCTACATGGGGCTCCCCTTGGAGCACTCGGAGGCTCCAACTGGCGCAGAGTGCAGCCGCGCGGGTGGTTATGGGAGTGACGTGGCATTCCCATGTAACACCTCTCCTGCACGAGCTGCACTGGCTCCCGGTGGTCTTCCGGGTGCGCTTCAAGGTTTTGGTTATCACCTTTACAGCGCTCCATGGCTTAGGACCTGGTTATTTACGGGACTGCCTGCTACCACCAATAGCCTCCCACCGGCTGGTACGCTCTCACAGAGAGGGGCTCCTCCGGGTGCCATCAGCCAAACAATGTCGAGTGGTGGCCCCCAGGGGGAGAGCCTTCTCTGTGGGGGCACCTACTATCTGGAATGAGTTCCCCCCGGAAATACAGAGGATCCTGGATCTGCGCACCTTCTATCGTGCTCTCAAGACTTTTTTATTCCATTAAGCCTGCCTGGCCTAAATCTTTCCCCTTTAAAATGTAAATTTTAATTTGTTTTAAAAATTATTGGGTGTTTTAAATTTGTCTCGGCCAAATTGTTTAATTCGGTTTTATTCTGTTTTTAAATTTTGTATTTATGTGTTTTATTCTGTGGCTGTTCACCGCCCTGAGTCGTTCGGGAGTAGGGCGGTATATAAATCCAATAAATGAAATAAATGAAATGGAGGAAAGATGGAAGGGAAGAGTGGAAAAGGGGGACCAGCATAGAGGGGGAGGGGCTCAGTTGCAGTGCGGCGGGGGGGAGCATACTGTTCAGAAGACCTGGAGGAGGGGGATGTGAAGGGGTCTCCCCAGAGAAAGTCTATCCATGGGGTGGCTAAGCATTGACACCAACTTGACGGCATAAAATCATCATCAAACAACCTGATTATAGGAGTTATCTAGTCCTTTTTCTATCAGTTAAAGCACATTAGTCCTTGACTTATAATAGTTCATTTAGTGACCGTTTAACATTGGGTTGGGTAGCTTCTAATATACTCCCATGGCTCCATCCTTCTTTTTCCCTTTTTATATCAACCCAAATGCATGGAAGGAGGTTTTCGTCTTTCTTCTGTTGCATTTCTAGAGCAGTTCGGTTATTTCTTATAAATAATACAACTCCACCTCCTCCTTTATTAGGTCTGTTTCTTATTTATTTGCTTCGTATTTTATCTCATTTTACTTTATAGTTTTATTTTGTTTTTTATATTTTATTTTAATATTTTTTATTTGTTTAATATATAAAATATGAAGAAAAACCGAAATTAGGGGAAGGAGAAAGGGAGGGAAAAAAAAATCTGAGGTAGAAGGGAAAAAAGAGAAAAAAAAGGCTTTGACTTCTGGCTCTTAGTTGCTCCTGGGAAATTGGTTGTCTACAAATTGCTGGTTCAGTTCCCCTAAGCAATAAACTTTAGATGTGAAGCTCTCCAGTCCAAAAGCTGGAGGAGGAAAGGGGACGATGGTGCTGAACTCCGGGTTGTCCTTGAGAGCCTGGGGGCTCCTGCCCGAGGCGATCTGCGCTCCGATTGGCTGCTCTGGATGGAAAGGGGCCGTTCTCCCCTTTTCCCGCCTTTTTCTTCCATAGCCTGTGGGAGATTTACCTCAGGAGGTTCCAGATTTTTCTTATGCCATGGAACCTTTGGGGTTGAGCCTCCTCCAGGTTCTCCCAGGCGGCCTTGCAAGGGGAGGCATTGCCCACAGGAGCCCAACTCTTCTCCTTCTTTGAGACAATTCCTCCCATCACACACCGCCGGAGTCTGCCTGTGGTGGCCCCAAGACCCCAGATGAGGGGGGGGGGAAGAGAGGAGGCGCCATTTCCCCCCCTTCGCTTCCCAATGAAGGAGCCTCGTTATGAGGTAAAATTTCTGGCCTCTCCAAAGATTTCCAGCTTTTCCTCCATTGCGGAGCCTTTTTTTCCTCCCTCCTTCCTCCTCGGTCTCTTTCCAACCATTTTCCCTCATGGAGGCCTCCCTGCCCGTCTCCCACCTTCCTCCCTTCAGGCCGGAGTCCCCCAGAGAGCCCCCCGGTCCTCCTCTTCTGACCGTCCGGCCGTTCCTGACAGGATTTTGGCCCCTTTTGAGGCCTCCTCTGATCTCCGCCGAGCCTTCAGGGCGGCTGTTCTTCAGGGAGGCTCCGGAGAGGTTTTTCTCCATCTCCATAGACGGTTCCTGGACAGGAAAGGAGAGGAAGACAGAAAGAGACGTCTCTGGAGACAGGGAGGCATAGAGACCGGCCTTTCTTTTCCCTACTCCCAAGCCCATCATCCCCGCTCTCGCCCTTCCCCCTCCCATGCGCTCCTCTTTCCCGCCCTTTCTACCATCCTGGCACTTTGCACCAAATCCACTAGGGGGCGCCCTCCGCCAAGGGAAGGGAACTCCAGGCGCCTCCCCATTGGCCCACTGGAGCCTTGCCTCTCTAGGATTTTCCACTCGCTCGCCTTAACCCCTGGAGGCCCGGAGGAGACGGAGAAGCTGCGGGAGAGTCTGGCGTGGGGGACATCCAGACGTGATGGGTGAGGGGGTGGGGCTTTTCCCGAGTCCCATGCTCCCCAGCCGCCCTCTCCCTGCAGGGGGAAGCGGGAAGGCGGCGGGGCTCCGGGGAAGAGCCGAGCGGGTGGGAGGGGAGGCCCAGCAGGAGAGGAGAGAAGCCGGGCGAGGAGGAGGCAGGATTCGCACCGAGTCCCATCCTGTCTCCGGAGGGGGAGAGAAGCGGGGCGGCCTCTCCAGCTGCCTCCTTCCCAGCCCTGCTCGGGGTGACCTGGGCCCTGCGCTGGGATGAGCCGCTTGGGGGTCCAGGCAGGTTGGGGGAAGGGGAAGGTCGTTCAGTGGCTAAATTCCACTTTCTAATTCTTGGCGTTTCTTTTTCTTCCCATCTCAGATACAGAAACTGGAAGCCATTTGTGGTCTTTGCAAGGCAAACTTTCCTCTTGGGGGAAGAAGAAAAAGAGCGGAATCCCTTGCAGGGATCAGTCCTGCAGCCCCAGAAATGGTCCCGTGAAGGAAAAGGCATCTGGAGACCCACCGGAGTCCTTGGAGCCATTTGGAGCTGCTCTGCAGGACAGAGAAAGGATGGAGGGAGCCGGAAAAGGCCCTTCAGCTGCTCAGCCTGGGAATGGGGGAAAGCTCTGGACAAGGACTGGGCAGGAGATCCTGGAGGAGGAAACCATCCTCCCTTCCGAAGTTCAGTCCTGGAACTCCATCCAATACCAGGAGCCTGAGAGTCCCCGAGGACTTTGCAGCCGACTCCATGGCTTTTGCAGGCGATGGCTGAGACCGGAAAAGCACACCAAAGCCCAGATGCTGGACCTGGTGGTTCTGGAGCAGCTCCTCTTCATTCTGCCCCCAGAGATGGAGTGCTGGGTGCGGGAGTGTGGAGCAGAGACCAGTTCCCAGGCGGTGGCCCTGGCGGAAGGCTTCCTCCTGAGCCAGGCGGAGGAGCAGAAGGAGCAGGTCCAGTTGCAGGTGAGAGTTCAAAAGAGAATAGAGAATGTGTTTGAATACTTCACCCTTCCTTCCCAAACTTCTGTAACATTCATAATACGTGGCAATGTCCCACCTATTCTTGTAGGACATTGTTCCATTGTTTCTCATTCAACCTCACGGATGGATATTGGGGGCTTTGAGGTGGCGTTCTGAATATAGGAATCCACTTTACGTCGTGTGATGTACATTAATTCTGCTTCTTCCTTCCTCCTATTGGAAGTGCTGCACTGTGGAGATCAGAGATCCTGAGGAAAAGAAGAACCCATCAAATGCCCCTCAGGAGCTATTTTTCAGGAAGATCCCTTGGGAAGAGCCAAGTCGGGACACCTCAGGAGGTAATGGAAGATCCTCCGATTTCCCATCTGTCTTAACTTCGTTCACTCTTCTCTTCTATAGAATACCTCCTCCTATTTTGTTAATTATGGATTTTGAAATTATTTATTCCTTACAGAGAAACAAAGAATGAAGCTTTCTGGTTTTTATGACGGAGATCAAACAGCGGTTGAACCTCCAAATCAAGTAAGAAAGGGAAAAGTGATTAGATTTCTATTTTTCCTTCTGGAAGTGAAGCGGGTGTGCAGAGGGCTCCCTCCTTCTATTTTCCCCCCTTGTTTGGCCTGGATTATTTTTCTGTTCTTCCACAACAAGGAGAGCAGAATAGCATTTTCAAGTTCCTGTCAGCCAGCATAGCTTCCTCTGGTTATCTTTTTCTGCTAGGTACTCCTCCAACTTTGAGTTTGCAAGAAGCAATTTTTAAAAAGTCCTTCAAAAGTAAATGTATCACAGTGACAGTAACTGCTACAGACCTTGTTTTTGGGATAATTCTTTGATTCTGAATTGTGCAAGGCTAATGAAAGATAATTAAATATTCACATTGCCACATTTATTGCCATTTTTATAAAGCCTCATTTATAACCTGTAATTTTCTCTTCCTTGTTTTCTTCCTTTCGGCCAATGGCTCAGACTACTAGATTAATCAATGATAGACAGAGGGATAGATCAGTTGATTCAGAAGTGGAATTACTTTAGTGAAACACACTGAAAGTTCTAGAGAATCAATGAGCTTGATAAAACTTCCCCAAATATTTCTTCAGTGAACGCAATTTTCGATTTGCCAATTTTCTCACCTAATATTAGGACTTGTGTGATGCACAGCCATTTAACTTATCTTTGCTTTGGGAATAATGGAACAGAATAACAGAGTTGTTAGGGATCTTGGAGGTCTTCTAGTCCAACCCCCTGCTTAGACAGGAAGCCCTATAAAATTTCAGATAAATGACTGTCCAATTTCTTCTTAAAACATCCAGTGTTGGAGCACCCACAATTTCTGGAGTCAAGTCATTCCACTGATTAATTGTTCACATTGTCAGGAAATTCCTCTTTGCTTGTAGGTTGGTCCTCTCCTTGAATAGTTTCTATCCATTGCTTCTTGGAACACTGCTATCATGTCACCCCATCTAGTCCTTCTTTTTCTTTTCATCAAACCAGACTTACCCAATTCCAGCAATCATTATATGTTTTAGCTTCCAGTCCACTAATAATTTTTGTTGCTCTTCTCTGCATTCTTTCTAGAGTCTCAATATCTTTTTTATATCTGTCAACCCAAGCTGGATGCAATATTCCAAGTGTGGTCTTCCAAAGACATTATAAAGTGGTACTAACACTTCAGGTCATCTTGATTCTGTCCCTCTTAATACAGCCTATGATTCTGTTGCAGTTTGTTTTGGCAACTGTAGCCTACTGTTGACTCCTGTTTAAGTGGTTGTCCACTAGGACTCCAAGATCCATGTTGCCCTTACTAGTCTTCAGCCAGGTATCACCTCTTCTGTGCCAGTCCAGTTGGTTTTTCTTTCCTAAATGTAGAACCTTACATTTCTCAATATTGATTTCAACCCTAACCCTAATCTGTCGATCCTTCTATATCTGGAGCTTATCTTCTGGAGTGATGCTATTCCTGTCAATTTGGTCTTGTCTGCAAATTTGATGAGTTTCCCTTCAACCGCCTTGTCTAAATCATTGATGATGATGAACAGATCTTGCAAATCCTCCTGTTCTTTTTTCCGTGTTCAGGAGAGTCTTGTGTCCTTTGAGGAGGTGGCTGTGTCTTTCTCTGAGGAGGAATGGTCTCAGCTGGATCCTGACCAGAAAGCGCTGCATTCGGAAGTCATGCTTGAAAACCATAGGAACGTGGTCTCTCTCGGTAAGAGTTTTCTTTTCCCAAATCAGAGAGTTCAAGAAGATAGATTATAGTTATTTTTTATTTTAAAAACCACTAATCAGATATCATCTCCTGGGAGGGAGAAGGAAAGGATCTTCTCGTGCTCCAAGGAAGGAAAGAGTCAATGTCTCTTTGCTTAGATGCTTTCTGTGCCATTGCTGATCTTTATTTTTCCATTTCGATTTGAACTTACCTCTGGAGGCTGAAAAGAATGAGGTGTGCTTTTATGTGTCCTCTGGATGTCATGTGAGAGGAGTGTTGTTGGCATTTGTCCTCTGAAACCTCCAAAATTGTGTGAGAACAGAACTTTCACACTCAGCCCGTGGAAGAGCATTCTCCCAATCCAATTCAAGAACAAAGGCTTCATACAATGTCACTCAGAGCATCCTAGGGTACAGGTAATCCCCTAGTTATGGCAGTTCACTAAGTGACCATTCCAAGTTACAATCAGCTCTCCCCCAAGTACTTGAGACCCAGTCCCGAAATTATGAGTGTTGCAGCACCACGGCTTACGAATGACAGCAGAAGCACTGCAATGTTTGCCCTACCTATTACCCCACCCCACAGGGACTTATTGTATTTTTCAGACTATAAGATGCACTCCCTCCCCCCCCCCAAAAAAAGTGGGTGGAAATGTCTGTGTGTCTTATGGAGCGAAGGTGGGCCTGTTTTTGTCCACCCAAACCCTCTGTGTGTCCTGTTCTTGCCTTCCCCAGCAATGGGGAAGGCAAAAACGGAACACACCGAGGCCAAAAACTATATTTTTTCTTGTTTTCCTTCTCTAAACCTAAGTGTGTCTTATGGCTACACATGGAATATTGTATCCAGTTTTGGTCGCCAGGATGTAAAAAAGATGTTGAGACTTTAAAAATTGTGCAGAGAAAAGCAACAAAGATAATTAGGGGACTGGAACGGTTGCAGGAACTGGGTATGTCTACCTTAATGAAAAGAAGGTCTCGGGGTGACATGATAGCAGTGTTCCAATATCTCAGGCGCTGCCACAAAGAAGAGCGAGTCAAACTATTCTCCAAAACACCTGAGGGTAGGACAAGGGTGGGTGAGGGTGGAAAGTAATCAAGGAAAGAAGCAACTTAGAACTAAGGAGAAATTTCCTGACAGTTAGAACAACTAATCACTGGAACAACTTGCCTCCAGAAGATGTGAATGCTCCAACACAGAAAGTTTTTATGTTGGGTAACCATTTGTCTGAAGTGGTGTAGGGTTTCCTGCCTAAACAGGGGGTTGGACTGGAAGACCTCCAAGGTCCCCTCCAGCTCTTGTTATTCCAATCTATTAACTCAAAACTGAGTGAGATTTGCATATATATACCATAGATAATTGTAAAGAAAGAGATGTTTTCTAGATATTTTCAAAGCTCATGAATATAAAAATCATCATTTCTATATCACACCACTGTAGGCATGCAAACATACAAGCTAAAGGAATTTTGGAGAAATTTAGAGGGAAATTCACTTGAATTTCTACTCTTTGATCTTTTTCTCTAACCTTGTTATCATTTTCATTTCCTTTTTGCTTTGAAGGTAATAATGGGCAGGAGAATCAAGATTCCTGTGAACTGTTCAAAGTGATCGATGCTAAAGATGGAACGGAGAAGTTTGGAATTCAAATGGAATTAGGAAGCCATGAGAGAAACCACTCAAAGAATTGGAATCGGAAAAGGTCAACTTCCACCGATCCTCCGATGCAAGACTTTCTTGCCCAACAAGAGAAAATAAGGGAAAAATATGTTGAGAAAAGTGTGAAGCTTATCAAAGCTAAAGTAGAAGTAAATGAACACTATTTAACCCAAAACAAAGGAGACGATGCCATAAGAAGATACAGTGGACAAAATTACAATGGGACATTCATTCTTTCTCTTGGAAATAACTTCCTTACATCTGACAAAGCGATTGACAAAAAAGAGAAGCCTTATAAATGTTTGGAATGTGGAAAATGTTTTAGAACAAGCGGGCAACTTACTACCCATAAAAGGATCCACACAGGGGAGAAACCATATAAATGCACGGAATGTGGAAAGACCTTTGCTCATAGCGGTACACTTACTTCCCATAAGATGATCCACACAGGGGAGAAGCCGTATAAATGCATGGAGTGTGGAAAGACGTTTACTCAGAGCACTGGACTTACAAGACACAAAAAGATCCATTCAGGAGAGAAACCATTTAAATGTACAGAATGTGGAAAGGCCTTTGCTGATAGATGTAGTCTTATTTCCCATGAGATGATCCACACAGGGGAAAAGCCGTATAAATGCATGGAGTGTGGAAAGACCTTTGCTCATAGCAGCACACTTACTATCCATAAAAGAAACCACACAGGGGAGAAACCATTTAAATGCATGGAGTGTGGAAAGACCTTCGCTCAAAGAAGTCATCTTATTTCCCATAAGATGATTCACACAGGAGAGAAGCCATATAAATGCAGAGAGTGTGGAAAGACCTTTGCTCGTAGCAGTACACTTACTTCCCATAAGATGACCCACTCACAGGAGAAGCCATATAAATGTGTAGAATGTGGAAAGACCTTTGCTCAGAGCAGTGCACTTACTTCCCATAAGATGAACCACAGAGTGGAAAAGCCATTTAAATGCATGGAGTGTGGAAAGACCTTTGCTCAAAGAGTTGCTCTTATTTCCCATAAGATGATCCACACAGGGGAAAAGCCATACAAATGCATGGAATGTGGAAAGACCTTTGCTCGAAGAGGTAATCTTATTTCCCATAACATGATCCACACAGGGGAGAAGCCATATAAATGCATGGAGTGTGGAAAGACATTTACTCAGAGCAGTGGACTTGGAAGCCACAAAAAGATCCACTCGGGAGAAAAGCCTATATAAATGCATGGAGTGTGGAAAGAGTTTTGCTCAGAATAGTCATCTTACTTCTCATAAAAGGAACCATGCTCAGGAGAAACTATATAGCAATAGCAATTCCACTTAGATTTATATACTATTCCACAATGCTTTACCACTTTATCTCTGAGCAGTTTACAAAGTGAGAAAAGTCCCCAGCAATCTGGGTCCTCATTTTAGCGACCTTTCATCCAGAAGGATGAAAGGATGAATCAGCTACTAAAAGTAATTTATACGAATTGAAGATGTTTTCAATAAAATGCCAGTTTGAAACTTTAATTTCCACTTATTTAAAAATGCCCCATCCATTTTCTTGCTGAAATATTTCTTCTTATCCAGAATTTGCATTTCTTGCTCACTCACGATTTTCACTTTGTAAAGCCGCTGCCTTTTTTTTAATTATTCCACAAAAATCTTTAATGTTCCCAGATGCAAATGGGCTTATGATGAAAAAACAACAACAACCCACATCTGAAATGTTGTTCTTTGTCTGGGTGCCAACCAGATTAGAGCCCGACTTTAAATTACAAATAACAAATTGAATGTTCTTCAGCATCATAGAATTAACAGTTATTAAAAACTATCCCTCAACAGTGAGAAACACTGTTAGCAAAGGACTTTGAGATGGAATGAACCTTTAAAGGAACTTCTTGGGGGGCTCACCCAGCCCCCCCCCCATTAATCCATCTAAGAATTGACCCAGTTAGAGGATTTGGTGAAGGAGAAGATCAAGAGGAATCCCGTCCAAGGCTCTGTGGTGATCCTGGGATCTGCCTGATCTTTTTAGCCTCCATCTGCTCCCACCTTCGCTTTCCCCAAGTTCCTCCCCCATCCCTTCCACACTCCCTGCCTCCACCATTCTGGGGAAGCCATCTGGGAGCCGGACCACTCCCCACCTCCTTCCCCGGGAACCGCTGGTTCAGTGTGGGTTTCAAAATTTTTTAGTACCAGTTCTGTGGGTGGGGCTTGGTGGGCATGGCATGGCTTGGTGGGCGTGGCAGGGGAAGGATACTGTAAAATCTCCATTCCCTCCCCAATCCAGGGGAAGGTTACTGAAAAATCCCCATTTCCTCCCCATCAGCTGGGACTTGGGAGGCAGAGAATAGATGGGGGCAGGGCCAGTCAGAATTTTTGCTACCAGTTCCCCGAACTACACAATATTTCCGCTACCGGTTCTCCAGAACTGGTCAGAACCTGCTGAAACCCACCTCTATGCTGGTTCCTTCGGCTGGAAGGAGGCTGGCCAACTGCAGGCAGAGCCTGGTCTGGAGGGTGTCCACCCCAAAATCCCCCCAAAGGGAGGATCCTGCATATCATGAGAGACCTTGAGACCCCTCAAAAGTGCTTCTCCCATCAAATAAATTAATTACTAAATTTATATGGTCCAGGGAAAAACCTAAAATTAAATTAAAACTTTTACAGGATACTAAAGGTAAAGGGGGCATGGCATTACCAGAGTGGGAAATAGACTATAAGGCATCTATTTTAACTTGGTTAAAAGATTGGATGGAGTTGAGAAATAAAAGGGTCTTAGCTATAAAAGAGTGAATCTCAACCTTCCTAATGCCACGACCCTGTAATACAGTTCCTCATGTTGTGGTGATCCTCAACCATAAAATTATTCCTAAAACCATGGAAAATATGTGTTTTCTGATGGTCTTAGGCGACCCCTGTGAAAGGGTCTAGACCCCAAAGGGGTCGCAACCCACAGGTTGAGAACTATAAAAGGTATAAAAGGACACGACCTGCAAGCGGGATGGCAGGCATTCCTTTGGGATGAAAAGTTTAAAACACATAGTTCCTTTCAAAGGCATATATTAAAGAATGCTCTCTTACAGACTTGACAGAAAATTAAAAAAAAAAAAGCACTACATAAAAATTCCAATGTAGTTGTCCACAATGGAAGCATTGAAACCTCCAAATTTAATTGATATTGATAAGGTAATTAGATATAAGGATTTGTTAAGTGAACAGGGAAGTTTGAAAACAAAACTAGAACTAGAACAAGATCTAGGTAGGGAGATAGACTGGTGGACATATACACAAATTCACTCCAAATACAAAGAGGATATAAAATTATATGCAATTCAAAATGGTCTGCAAGAATTGGATAAAATTATACAAGGAATGGAGGAACAATTAGCAAAATATATAGAGATACAAGATGGAAGACGAGGTCGTCAAGGAGACAATGATAAAATGGGAAAATCTTTTTAGATATAATATAGAATTGGAGAAATGGGAAAAAATGTGGGAAACAAATATAAAATGGCATTCAAGGAAAATCAGATCAAGATGTTCTAGAGATGGCATCTCCCTCCGGCAAGGCTTGCCAAGATGTTTCCAAACATTTCACCAATATGTTGGAAATGTAAAAAGGCTTACGGAACATATCATTTATGGTGGACATGCCCATCTGCAAAAAAGTACTGGACCAAAATTAGGAAATTGTTTGGAAGAGATAATTGAGCAACCCATAGATTGAAAACCAGAGTTATTCTTATTGGAAATATCCACCAGGAAATATATCAAAGAAATACAATACCTCATTTTACATATAATTACGACAGCAAGGCTAGCATATGCACAGAACTCGAAAAATACTAATTTATCAACTGAGGAAGAACTGATAAGAAAAATTCTGGACTGTGCTGAGATGACAAACTAACGAAGGAGATAAAAGAAAAAGAGGATACAGAATACTATGCAATATGGAACAAATAGTATAACTGGCTGGAGATTAGAAATAGTAAATAAGAAAAGAATGGGAAAATGTCACAAAACGGAAAATGTTTGTAAAATAATAGATAGATATAATAATATGTGTGAAAGGTTATATAGAGAGAAATAAGGAATAAAGGGACTATAAAGACAAGTATAGTTAAAGAAGTGCAGGGGGGAAATGTAAATAATAAAAGAGTACTGTTATGAAACTGTTGGAAAAAGGAAATATATGTTTGTGTTTGTCAAGTTTTGTTCTTTAAAAAATAAGACTTTTTTTAAAAAAGAAAGAAATAATGTTCTTTGTCTGGGTGGCAACCCGATTAGATCCTGGCTTTAAATTACAAATAACAAATTGAATGTTCTTCAGCATTAAAGAATTAACTGTTATTAAAAACAATCCTTCAACTGTTGTTACTGAAGAAGGTGAATCCGTCTCTTCCGTTCATCAATCTAACGCTGGCGACGAGGGTGGGATCAGAAGAACAAGGACAAGTAAACCAGAGTCCCAGTGGAGTTAGTAGTCGTAGCCGGCCTCTAACGCTGTTCTGCAGAACCATCATCTGCCAGCATGATGACCGCATAACGCCCCACCAGCTCTGTTCAACCCAGCCTGCTACAATTGGGACTCCTATTTGAATCGTTTTGAATGCTTTATGGAGGCCAACGACCTCCTGGGACTATCTGACAACCGCAAGAGAGCACTGTTCCTCAGCTATTGTGGTATGGAGATCACTGAGCTGATCGAGTCATCAGAAGACAAAAATGACATTTACCAACTCCAAGATGACAAAAAAAAAAAAGAAGAGCCTACCCCGATGAAGAATGGAGGCAACCCCTGTGTGCGGGGTGCGGTGGACTGCACACCGGGGCAGCATGCAGACATAAGGACACTCTGCCAGAGGTGTGACTGTAAGGGGCATCTGGCTAGAGTCTGCTGTGCCAGCACATCATCAGCTTTTAAAGCTAAACAGCACCCGCTGCCACTGCCAAGCTCGACGAGCAAAAATCACGCCCTTGGAAACCCAAGAGCAGGGGGAAATCTCCAACTGATGACAAAGAAGCATACCAAACTAACATAAGGCAGACTAACTCATTGGCACAGAAGATCCATGTAACGGTGCAGATCAAAGGTACAGAATGCAAGATGGAGATCGACACAGGTTCGTCCCTGACCATCGTTTCATGGGAAATGATTAAGAACACTGTTCCCGGCATAAGGAAGAGAGACTTGAGGCCCCAAAGAGTGCAACTCAAAGACTATCAGGGAAATCATATCCCCGTTGTTGGCAGTGGAACGTTCCAGGTTCGATTCTGGGGGTTTTCAGGCCCCTTAAAGATTAGAGTGGACAAGGGAGTCCTACCAAGCCTGCTCAGCTTGGATTGGTTTGAGGCCCTGGGCATGGGAGTGACCAGCATCAACAGCATCACAGATAATGGCGTGGACAACCTCATCAAGGAGTTTGAGGACGTTTTCAGCAATGGTTTAGGCAAGTACAAAGGAACATTTATTTCCTTCAGCCTTGATCCCAAGATAGCACCAATTAGAATTAAGCCTATACAGGTTCCCCTTGCAATTAAGCCAAAAATCAATAAGGAATTGGATAAATTAATTGGCCAAGGGATCCTCGAGCCGGTCGATCATGCCCACTGGGACACCCTTATAGTCATGCTGGTCAAAGCTGATGGCTCGGTCCACATCTGCGCGGACTACAAATGTACAATCAATAAGGCCCTGCAGCAGAATGTCTATCCCGTTCCCATCGTTCAGCACTTACTGCATTCATTGGGAACAGGCACCATATTCGCCAAACTTGACCTCACGCAAGCATACCAACAGCTGCCGGTCAATGACAGCACAGCCAAAGCACAAAAAATTGTCACCCACAGGGGCACATTTAAGTGCCGCCATTTGCAATTCGGTGTCAGCATGGCACCAGGACTGTTCCAAAGTATTATGGAACGGCTACTACAGGGAATTCCTGGGGTAATGCCATATTTTGATGAGGTCCTGATGTCCACTACCGACAAGCCATCCCTGTTTGCCCATCTCAGGGCTGTCCTGACCAAATTCAGAGAGACAGGGCTCACAGTCAAGCACAAAAAATCTCACATAGCCATGCCGAGGGTTGAATTCCTGGGGTACAGTTCAGGGATTCACCCCACCAAGAACAAAATTGCCATCATTAGGGATGCCCCTAGCCTAAAAAACAAGAGGCAACTGCAAGCCTTCTTAGGCTTGCTTAATTTCTACAGCATGCTTTTGGCTCAGAAGGCCACCGTTGTAGAGTCTTTGCATAAGCTGTTAGGAAAAAAGGCTTCCTGGGTCTGGGGCTGAACCAAGGCGTCCGCTTTTGCTGCTGTAAAGAACCTACTGACAACCGACAGCATGTTGGCCCATTACAGTGACCCTCTGCCCCTGATTTTGACTTGTGACGCCTCGCCATTCGGGGTCAGCGCTGTCCTCAGCTTCCAGCAACCAAGTGGCCGGGAGGCTCCTGTTGCCTTCTATTCCCGCACATTGTCCACCAACAAGTGTAACTTCAGCAAGCTGGATAGGGACAAGCTGGCTATGGTCACTGGGGTCTGGTGATTCCATTACTACTAGTATGGCAGACACTTTACCCTTGTCATGGACCACAAGGCCCTGCTGGGCTTACTGGCTGGTGACCGCCTGACTCTAACATTCATGCTGGAGTTGAATGATACCCCCTGAATGATTCGGTGCTATGCTTATGTTTGATGTGGCTGGCCATCTTCCTCAGCTCTAGTTCAGAGGGAGGGAGGGGGTTGTTTGCCCTGGGCAGCCTGCCTGCTGCATGGAAAAGGAACTGGTTGCAGCCTCCTTTTGATGGGTGGAGGAGGGGGGGCTGTATTCCTGTCTGCTGCTCCTCACTTCAAAGGGATTCATTGCTCCTCCCCTCTCTTTTCTCTTGCATGATAACCCCTCATCACGAAGGGTGGCCCGGTGAAATTCCTCCCTCAGCTGCTCTCTCGGGAACTCTCCACGGACTCCATCAGGGGCTTTGGGAGCCTGGCTTGTTTCCAGCCCAGCATCCACTCCACTCTTCCCAGCTTGCTCAGGGGATTCCCCTTTTTCTGGACATTGGGGTGGGAGAATTTAACCTCAGGTGCTTTAGGGATTAACTTTCACCAATATTCATCTTGTTAGGGTGTTTGTAAAAAGTATTTGTTGCTTGTGCAACGAGCAGAGCAGAAACACACAGGGAAGGAGATAAACGTGCAGCTCGTGTGAGAAAAATACTTTATATACAAGATAATAAGCAGTCTCGGTGTAGGTAAAACAGTCCAAGGTCATAAACAGTAAAATCAGTCCAGTAAGTATCTTCCCTTACCAAAGCAAACAGACTTTAGTAACTCTCGGTATACAGAACCATATAACAATCCAGTCTAACACCAATCAGCAGGAAGACACAGGAAGCAACAGGAACGATCAGGAGCATTCAGGAACAAGGAATGCTTCTCTGCGCTGCTTATTTATGCACTGTAGCCTAATTACAGGGTTCAGCAAACCCTGATTACGTGGCTCAGTTGTTTCTTAAAGAAACAGATATATTGCCTGGCCAACAAGTTAGGAGTAAGCTACAAGCTGAACCTAACATTCTCCCCATTGGGCAGGACAATATACACAATAGATACAGAAACAAAAATACACATCCAAATCATACATTGTACAGTGGTATCCGTTACATTTCAGATTCTTAATCCAAATCTTTCACAACAATTGGTGTGTTTAATGGCACCTTGCGCTTTGGTAAAATTATCGGCAATATTGTCCTCTGATGCGCAATATTCCAATGTAATCATGTTATCCTTAACACATTGCCGAACATTCAGATAACGTATATCAGTGTATTTAGTCCTTGTCTTTACAGCAAGATTCGTTGCCATTGTAATGGCTGCCTGGTTATCTTCATAAACCGTAATAGGATAGTCCATTTTGAATCCAATATCTTCCATCAACTGTTTATAATAAATCAGTTCAGTACATGTAAGTGACAGACAAGAAAACTCCGCTTCCATGGTAGACAAACTGATGTGTTTCTGGCGAATTGATCTCCATCCAATCAGGCAGTTATCCAACATGATTGCTATTCCAGACGTAGATTTTCTGGCAAAACTGGCATCAGCATATGCCTTTAACATCATATTGGCATTTGGTCTAAATACATAGCAAAATGTAACGTTCTTTTAAGATATCTAAGAACACGTTTTGCAGCTTGCCAATGCCTATCAGTAGGCTCTGAACTATATTGTGCTAGTTGATTAACACTAAAAGCTATATCAGGCCGTTGCTCAAATACGACAAACTTCCTATTAATGATTGATACAGTTCTTTACTGAACTGTGGACTCTGCAAACTATCCTGCTGGAATTCTTGTGTCATAGGAGTCTTGGCAGGTTTACATAATTCCATCCCATATTTTTTCAACAATTTGCAGATTTTATTAGATTGTGAAATTTTAAATCCTCTAGATGTTTTCAGGATATCCAGCCCTAGATAATGCCGTATATGTCCTAGATTTCTAAGTTTAAATTTTGTTTGCAACTGACCGATAATCTCTCTGGCCTCAGCGTCAGTTCTGGTAATTATGGCAATGTCGTCTGTAAAGAGTAACAAGAATGAAACACATCCATCCTGTTCTTTTTTAAACCGACATTTATCTGCTACGCCCTCATAGAACCCAATGTTATGTAATTCCTGCACTATACATTGGTTCCACTCGTAATCTGATTGCCTTAAACCATATAGGCTTTTTTGTAGCCTCCAACACTCAGTGCTATCCTGTGTATCATAACCAGGAGGTTTCTTCATATATATTGTATGCCTCAACGGAGCGTTCAAGTAAGCTGTCTCGACATCTATATGAGTAATAGAGCATTTATTTCTAGCTGCCCAAAAAAGCATCGTTCTCAAAGTGCTCGCTCGTAAACTTGGAGCAAAAACCTCATCATAGTCTCTATCTGTCTGTGAGAACCCTTGTGCAACAAGCCGAGCTTTATGGGTTACTACCCCATCTACACTTTTCTTTACCTTGTAGACCCACCTACAGCCTATAAGTTTCTCATTTGGTGGTATTCTTACAACTTCATAGACACCAAGCCTCTTCAATGAATCAATTTCTCTATCCATTGCCTCTTGCCAGGCTTTTTGCTCCTTTTCTGGATATAATTTGATATCATGATAACTGGATGGTTCGATATCTACTTGGCAAACCACTGTGGCTTTATAGCGATCTGGTGGATGCCGGTCCCTGGAAGATCGTCTAGGCATAACAGGACTAACATCAGGTATATTGGGTTCATCCTCCCCTAACCCTGATTCCTGTTCCTGTTCTTCAACCTTAATAGATGGTTTATCATCCATCTCAGATGAACTATCATCACTAATATAGTCTACCTTAACATCCACATCTGTAAAACCATAGTCTGCTTTTTCTAACCTGTCCCAGCCTTCACGTTCTAGGAATTTAGCACTAGCGCTACACAAAACTTTTGTTGTTCCTTTTTCCCAGAACCTATAGGACCTATGGTTAGCCTCATAGCCAACAAAAATCATTTTCTTTGCTCTCTGTTGGTCCTTCCTTCTCTGACTAACCGGTATATGCACCCAGGCTGGTGCACCAAAAGTATGTATATAACTTAAATCAGGCTTCCTCCCGTGCCATAAAGTAAAAGGAAGTTTTCCTGTAGAGGAGTGCACCACATTATTTAAAATATGATTGGCACATAGTATTGCTTCTCCCCACAATTTATCAGGTAAACAAGCATCAGCCAGCATAGTCCTAGTCATAGCTTGTAGGGTCTGGCCTCTCCGTTCTATATATGCATTATGTTCTGGCCGAAAAGGGGCAGAACGTTTATGCTGTATCCCAGCATCCTTCAAAAACTTAGCCAACTGATGGTTAGTAAACTCAGTTCCATTGTCAGTAACAATGCATTTCACCTTAAACCTCTGCTTCCTTTCTACAAAACGAAGCCAGTTTGTGATACATTGGAACGTATCACTTTTGGACTTCATAAGGTAGCAAAAACCATATCTGGTAAAGTGATCAACTATACTCAAAATATAGCATGCTCCCCCTAAACTGGGTTTCTTTGGCCCTATTAAGTCTAAAAATACTACCTCCAAAGGTTTAGTTGTTTTAAACCCATTGCAGCGGTTTGCTGGTGTAACTTTACTTTTATGCTGGTTACAAGTATTACAGTTCAGGTATTTGCTGCAAGCCCTTAACTTAATGCCTTTAGACTGCTTAACAGTCGAATGCAACAACCTGAAATTCAAATGACCAAGCCTTCTATGTAGTAAATGTACACATTCATCGTGCGGCTTTACATTTCCAAATTTAGCTTTTGACTGAACTAACAGTAATGACTTATCCCTAATGACAAATAGGTCGTTTTCTAATTCTGCAGTAACTACAGTGCCTTCACATTCCAACAAACATTTGTTGTTTTTAAAAGTTACTGTAAACCCAGAATGTAGTAATGACTTTACAGATAAAAGGTTATATTTCAAACTAGGGATATAAAGCATGGGTAAAGGGAGCTTACTAATAGAACATTGAACAAGTCCCTCCCCAGCAACAGTCACATTCCAGCCATTAGCTAATTTGACCTTTTTAGTACTTTTCTTCATGTTTAGAAACAGTTTTCTGTTTTTTGTTATGGATTGAGAGGCACCGCTATCAATCACCCATCAATCATCTCTTATATTAATAGATGAACTGGTTGCTAAATTACACCCTTTCCTGGGTTTAGCAGAGTTTCTAGCAGACACTTTCTTATTTTTACAATATTTTGCAATGTGCCCCTTAGCCCCACATGCATAACAGCGTTTAACAATATTGACATTCTCATATACAGCTTCCACTTTTGGTTGCTGTTGCATCCTTAACTGGTCTCGTTCTTGCCTACGTTTGGCCTCATCCAGTAACCTACCAGTTATACTGGCCAATGTTAGTTCATCTCTAGACAATACTTCTAATGATGAAACAAAAGAGTCATAACTGTCATCCAACGATGAAAGAATAATATAAACTTGCTGCAGTTCAGTAAACACAAGGTCTTTCTCATATAGCTCCTGGAAAAGCCCTGTCATGGAGTCCAGGTGAGCCATCATGTCTCCTCCTTTCTGAAGATGTAAGCGAAATAATTTCCGTGTCAGGTAGATATGGACACCCACAGAGTCACGAACGTAGAGCTTCTTTAGCTTTGTCCAACACCTCGCAGCAGACTCTTCGCCCCGGAAATGGACAAGTTGCTGGTCTCCCAGTGTCAGGCCAATGATGCATAAAGTACGCTCGTTGTCCCTGTGAAACTTCGCTATCTTTTTGGCATCTTCTTCGTCAGCAGCATTCAATGCAGTTATGTCCGGTGGATTATTAACCATGTCCCACAGTCCTTCTTTTCGCAAAAGTAGACAGCATTTTGTGGACCAGGTAACATAGTTTGTACCATCCAACCGGGTTATGGTAGAATAACTTGTACCTTGCTCAAAAGCCATCATCTTGACTACGACCCACTGCCTGCACTTCTCACTTCCGCAAAAACAAATGAAAGAGCCCTGGAACGTTCTGGGCCCATAACCAATGTTAGGGTGTTTGTAAAAAGTATTTGTTGCTTGTGCAACGAGCAGAGCAGAAACACACAGGGAAGGAGATAAACGTGCAGCTCGTGTGAGAAAAATACTTTATATACAAGATAATAAGCAGTCTCGGTGTAGGTAAAACAGTCCAAGGTCATAAACAGTAAAATCAGTCCAGTAAGTATCTTCCCTTACCAAAGCAAACAGACTTTAGTAACTCTCGGTATACAGAACCATATAACAATCCAGTCTAACACCAATCAGCAGGAAGACGCAGGAAGCAACAGGAACGATCAGGAGCATTCAGGAACAAGGAATGCTTCTCTGCGCTGCTTATTTATGCACTGTAGCCTAATTACAGGGTTCAGCAAACCCTGATTACGTGGCTCAGTTGTTTCTTAAAGAAACAGATATATTGCCTGGCCAACAAGTTAGGAGTAAGCTACAAGCTGAACCTAACACATCTCTTCTTGCTTCCGCCGCTGCAGCACTCATCTCAGCTTTGATGTTTGAGGGAAGCTGCACTCTGGCTGCAATCAGGCTCTCTTCTGATAGCCCATCCTCTGCCATGGTTGCCTGATTTTCCCTCCCGGCACCTCAGATATCAGGGAGCAATTGGAGAGTCCAGAATTCAGGAAACCTGGTGATCTTGATAGATTTTAAAAGGAGTTCTGACTGTCTGTGAAGTTTCCGAAAGATGCCCTAATTAATTCATGAGCCACAAGCCAAACTTGAAAAGAAATAGTTTATTAGGAGCACCATTCTGGCAATACTCTGATGCAGTCAGTACTGACCTCACATAAATTTACAGGCTCCCATGACCCTGTCTCCCCACCTCCTCCCTAGGCATGTCATAAATCATTCTCCAATTGTGTATACTGTGTATACACGTACAATGACAATAAAGTTATTTATAAACCTAGGTAGGATCCAGGTGGCTCCGTGTTTTCTATGGGAAATAGGTAACTCTCTGTGTATCTCCCTCTCCCTCTTCTTTGTTATCTCTTTCTTTTTCTCTATCTCCCTCCCTCTTATTTTTCTCTCATCTGTCTTTCTTTTTCTATCTCCCTATCACCCTCACATCCCTCTCTCATTTCTCTCTCTCTCTCTCTGTTTGTCTCTCTGTTTCTTTCTTTCTCTCCCCCCCCCATGTCTGTGAGTGTATGTGTCTCGCTCTCTCTCGCTCCCTGCCTGTCTCTTCTCACTCTTGGAAAACCCTGCAGCCCTGTGTGCTCTCTTTGGGGCTTTTCGCCAACTGTTTTTTTTCGTCTTTTGGAAAGCCGGGTTGGCGGAGCAATGAGCACAACCTGCAGCGGAGGCTTCCCTTTCCCTCCCCCTCCTTCTCCTCGTGCGCACCTTCCTGGCCCTGCCACAGCCAGTCAGGGGGGTGAGAGAGGAGCAGGGGGAGGGAAGCCTCCGCCAGTTCTGTCCCCCTTCCCCACACAGGTAAACACATTACCAGGCACTTCTGCCAAGATTTTATTATGGAAACAGACTAGAATCCCTTGCAGATAAGAGTTTTGGCAGTAAACTGTGAAATGCCTGCGAAGTCAGTTTTCACTCACAGTAAGCAAGAGAGAGCTTATCCTCAGTCCGGTCTAGGAGCAAAAAGTAATCCACGAAGCAAGAGTTAGCCAAGGTCCAATCCAAATATGTACAAGCCAGATTTCAGGTAACGCGATGTGACTCTCAGGTTTTTAACTTTGTCCATCACAAAGCCTGAAGAGCAATCACACCCACTTTTATTCCTTGTGGGGTATGGCTCAGTGACTCAGCTCAATCTCTGGCCTTCCTACGCCTCTTTCGTTGCTGCGCACGCTTCTCCCTCCGAAGCTTTCTGGGATCAAGCCAAGATTCATCATCCCTATCTATTGTTGTTCCAATATGCTTTCCTCCTGGCATATCCCAGACTGTTCCTCTTGGCCTTCGGATGGAACCTGAGGCATTGCCAGAGAGGAGGCTCCTGGAGAGGGAGGCCTTGTCAGTTTCTCCCCATCACCTTCTGAGTCCTCTTCCTCTGTTAGAACAGGCTCGGGAGTCGGGGGTCACAACACCGCCGCAGGTTGCGCTCATTGCTCTGCCAGCCCGGCTTTCCAAAAGGAACATTTGTTATTCATAATTTAAAGCCGGGCTCTAATCTGGTTGCTACCCAGACAAAGAACAACATTTCAAGTTTGGGTTGTTGTTTTTTTCATATGCCCATTTGCATCTTGGAACATTAAAGATCTTTGTGGAATAGCTTTAAAAAATGCAGTAGCTTTACAAAGTGAAAATCGTGACTATTTGAGCAAAAATGCGGAGCCTTTGGAGGGGGTTGAAGGCGGGGATCCCCCCCATTTTCCCCGCTTCTCTCCCTCCTCCTTCAGGTGACGTCACGACGGACTCGGCCCGGAGACCGATGACGCTGGAGCAGCGAGGATTCCCATTGGTCCAAAGTCCGAAGAAAAGGCTCCAATCCAAAAGCGCCGATTCCTCCTCTGGGGCTGGGAGCTCCTGGCAGGGACGCCCCCTCCCCTCCCCCTCTTCAGTTCACAGATCAAAGGTTCTGCCGAAGGGAGAGAAAGGGAGGGGCAGCCAGGGAAGACTTGGGGGTCACAGACATCCCCCCTCCCCCAGTCCGAAGGGAAGCCGTGGAAAATTCTCAGCTGAACCAGGAAGAGGCGGAGAGAATCTGCAGTCCAGCCGGATCCTTCCCGCAGTTTCCCCGCAGAATCCCCCGCTCGGCTCCCTCGGGAAAGGCTTCGGGGGAGAAAAACGTGGCTTCCCTCCTTGGAACCCGTGTCTCCCTTGCTCAGGACGTCTGGACACAGCAGCTCCTTCCCATTCAGGGCTCTCTCCTTTCCCCCTCCCCAAACAGCCCCCCCCAGGACCACCTGAAAGGGAAGGTCACAAAAGGGCCCCCGACCCTCTTCCCCACTTCTGGGGCCTCCGTCCCTCTCCTCCCCACTCCCAGCCCTTCTCCTCCACATCCTTCGCTTCCGGGGATCGGGACCAGCGCTCCCACCAGCAGCAACAGGGCCATGGATGCTGCCCCACAAGCGCCCCAAAGGTAGGGGAGGAAGACGCGGAGGCTCCCAGCCCCAGAGGAGGAATCGTTGGGTCTGGATTGCGGGGTGGGACCGTGTTTCGTCTCGAATATCAGCCTTGGGAGGACAGAGGACCAATGGGAATCCTCCCTTCTGCAGCGTCATCGATCTCTGGGCAGAGTCTCCCTTGACTTCACCCGATGGAGGGAAGAGTCCGGCGCAGAGAGAGAAGCGGAGAAAGGGGGGTGGGGCTTCGGTCTTGGTTGGCCCGGAGCTCAAGGGGTGGTTCATGCCAGTCCCGAACGGGAGTATAGGGTTCTTTTTGTCCTCTCCCTCCCCCGATCCGGCGTGGAGCGGGACAGCAGTGGGCGAGAGAAGGGGAGGCGCAGCCCAGAGCCAGGGAAGACTTGGGGGTCTCTGAGCGGGCTGGCTGGGGAGTCCTTGAGCAAAGGGACCGACAGCGCTGTGGGGGTTTCTGACCCACCGCAAATACCGCCAGCAGCTTCGTTTTGGCTCCGAGAATCCCTGTTATTGATCTCAATGGGGGGCGGGAGTAAGAGGGAGGGCTCCCTTCCTTCCTCTTTATTGAATTCACTGGGAAGAAACCTCTCATAACCTGGCTGGGAAGGTGTAGAAAACTATGACATAAGAAGAAAAAAAAGGAAAAATTCTGCTAAGGGAGGGGGGGAGTGGGAAAGAATAATCTTTGCTCTGATTTTTTTTTTTTTTTTTTTTGCTCTGCTTTGCTTTGATCCTTTTCCAAGCTGAGCGGAGGGCAAGAAATGCCGACCCCCCTTTGGGAAAATGTCCCCCTCGGAGAGAAGCCGAAGCCCCCACCCCCATCCCGAGAGCCATGGGCTCCACCTCCATGCGAGGGAGGGGAGGGTCAGTGGGGACCAGGCAGCCCTTGGGGGGCACAGCTGCAATCTGGCTCCATCCCTAGAGTGGGGGCGGGGTTGGGACCCCAGAGCTGTCAGAGAAAATCCTGAGGATATTCAGACTGTGAAAGAGACAGATTTTCCCGAGGGATCTTGGAGGAAAAGCCTTTCCTGGATTGGGCCCTTTTCAGCCTTGCCCCTCCCCGACTCTGGGGCTCCCCCCATGCCTCTTGGGGAAGCCCTCCCATCACCGAGGAGACCCTCCTTTCTGATTAGGCCCTCCCTCCGCTGCTCCTGGGGGATTCCTCCCTTCCCCTCCTTGGTCCTCCCCCAAAAGTAAAAGAGCCTTGATAGTACAGTGGTATACGCACCCTGTTATTAACACAGCTGCCTGCAATTTCTGCTGGTTCGAATCTCTCCAAGGCTCAAGGTTGACTCAGCCTTCCATCCTTTCTAAGGTAGGTGAAATGAGGACCCAGTTTGTGGGGGCAATAAGCTGACTTTGTATAAAATATACAAAAGGATGAAGGCTATTGCTTAACGCATTGTAAGCCGCCCTGAGTCTCCGGAGAAGGGCGGCATATAAATCAAATTTTAAAAAAAAAAGTGAGCAGGAGAAAGACCGGAGGCCCCTTTCAGAGAAGGACCAGGGCCCCTTCGGCACCTCCCGGAGCAGTTTGGTAATATAAAAGGACATTTAGTCCCCCCTCCATGCACACAGAGGAAAGTCCAGCTGAGAATGGTGAAGAGAACAAAGAAAGTGGAGGGTCTCCTCAGGTGACACAAAGGACTCCGCCTGGAGACTGATGACGCTGAAAGCAGGCAGAGTTCCCATTGGTGCTTCACACACACAAAATATTAAGATTCTGCCGTAGGAAGAGCTACTGTACTGGATGACAAGGGGGGAGGGGCAGCCCTGCAGCCAGCGAGGACAAGTTGGGGGTCACACACAGACACCCCCCAATCCGAAGGGATCCACGGAAAACCCTCAGCTAAACCAGGGAAAGGCGCTGCTTCGCTTCAGGGGAGAAAAACCCCGTTTCCTTCCTTGAAACACGCGTCTCTCTTGCACGGAACATCTGGACGAACCGGCCCCTTCCGATTTCCCGCCCCTCAATCCCAAATGCGAAATCCCCTTTCTTTCTGTGGGTCAGGGTCCCCCTTTTCCTTGCAAAGAACGGAGATCCCGGAGTAAAGTTGGGTCGTTTCTCCTCCGCTTCCCGCTCCTTTCCGCAGAGAACTTCGACAGGGGTTGGATTAGAAGACCTCCAAAGTCCCTTCAAGCGCTCTTCTTTTCTGACTGCAGGCCGTTGTTGGTTCCGCCCGTCAATCAACCTCCTTTCTTAAGCAGCCTCCATTTTCTTCCCTTCCTGGAACTGGACCTTATTTTTCTTCCGACACTCTCCGAGGATAAAATAGAAACCCCCAACTGGACTGGAAGCGGCAACTGAAGAGGTTTAACGTGGAGGAAATAGGCAGCTGCTGTCCAAAGGAAGAGGGAGACACGGAGACAAACTTTTACTTTTACTTCCATATAAACGTATTTAAGATTCGCAGCAGAGAAGACAGCCAGGAAGATCCTGAGGTAAATCTCAAACGGTGCCCAGAAGAAAAAAGCGGGAAAACAGGGAAACGCCCCCTTTCCACCCGCAGCAACCAATCAGAGCGCAGGTCCCCTCAGGCGGGAGCTCTCCCTCCCTCCCTCCCTCAGCCACAACGGGGACTTCAAGACCATTGTGCCCTTTCCTTCTCCAGCTGTTAAATTGGACATTTTCATATTTAAAGTGTTCAAAAAAAACCAGACTTAATATAACTTTGCTTTTGTCCATTAGACAGAATTCTCAGGCTGGAATGTTTTTTTTTAATCTTACACTGTGCTAAAAAGAAGTCAACGTCTCCCCCCCCCCCTTTTTTTCTTGTACCTCAGACTTTTTTCCCCCCTTTCTCCTTCCCTTAATTAACTATTTCTATTTTCCTTTGTGTTTTGCGTAGTAAACAAACACAAACAAACAAGATCTTGAGACTCTAAAAAGTGCAACAAAGATGGAGGCAAAAACATATTAAAAAACGGTTGCTGGAACTGAGTATTTTCTAGTCTGATGAAAAGAAGGACAAGGGGAGACATGATGGCATCTTCCCATATCTCAGGGGTTGCCACTAAGATTTCTCTCCTCTCTAAATATGAAGCAGACAGAATGAAAGTGGAGTTCCATTATATAGAAGAAATAACCAAACCGCTCTAGAAACAAAACAGAAAAAAGAGGAAAACCTTCAATGCATTTTGGGTTGATATAAAAGGGGGAAAAGTAGCACAGAGGTCGAAGCCTTTGTCTGGCAGGGAACCATGGAGAGGGGCCTTTCTTTCCCCTACTCCCAAGGCCATCATCCCCTCCCTCTCCCTTCCCCTCAAACGCTCTCCTCTTTCTCGCCCTTTCTACCATCCTGGCACTTCGCGCCAAAGCCACCAGGGGGCGCCCTCCGCCAAGGAAAGGTAATTCCAGGCGCTTCCCCATTGGCCCACTGGAGCCTTGCCTCTCTAGGACTTTGCACTCGCTCTCCTTAACCCCTGGAGGCCCGGAGGAGGCGGAGAAGCTGCGGGGGAGTCTGGCGGGGGAACAACCAGACGTGCCTCGGGTGAGGGGCGGCTCTTCCTAGGTCCCATACTCCCCAGCCGCCCTCTCCCTGCAGGGGACCCGGGGAAGAGCCCGAGTGGGGGAGGGTCGGGTCGGCCTTGCGGAGGCCCAGCAGGAGAGGAGAGAAGCCGGGCGAAGAGGAGGCAAGATTCGTACTGGGCTCCCCAAGGGCCCCATCCTGTCTCCGGAGGGGGAGAAACGCGGGGCGGCCTCTCCAGCTGCCTCCTTCCCGGCCCTGCTCGGGGGGGGGGGCGCGGGGCGGGGCGGACCTAGGCCCTGAGCTGGGATGAGCCGCTTGGGGCTCCGGGCAGGTTGGGGGAAGGTCGCTCAGTGGCTGAATTCCACTTTCTAATTCTTGGCGTTTCTTTTTCTTCCCATCTCAGATACAGAAACTGGAAGCCATTTGTGGTCTTTGTAAGGCAAACTTTTCTCTTGGGGGAAGAAGAAAAAGAGCGGAATCCCTTGGAGGGATCAGTCCTGCAGCCCCAGAAATGGTCCCGTGAAGGAAAAGGGATCTGGAGACCCACCAGAGTCCTTGGAGCCATTTGCAGTTGCTCTGCAGGGCAGAGAAAGGATGGAGACACAACCTTTTGGAAAGGAGGGAGCCGGAAAAGGCCCTTCAGCTGCTCAGCCTGGGAAGGGGGGGAAGCTCTGGACAAGAACCGGGCAGGAGATCCTGGAGGAGGAAACCATCCTTCCTTCACAAGTTCCGCCCTGGACCTCCATCCAATACTTGGAGGCTGAGGGTCCCCGAGGACTTTGCAGCCGACTCCATGGCTTTTCCAGGCGATGGCTGAGACCAGAAAAGCACACCAAAGCCCAGATGCTGGACCTAGTGGTTATGGAGCAGCTCCTGACTCTCCTGCCCCCAGTGATGGAGGGCTGGGTGCGGGAGTGTGGAGCAGAGACCAGCTCCCAGGCAGTGGCCCTGGTGGAAGGCTTCCTCCTGAGCCAGGCGGAGAAGCAGAAGGAGCAGGTCCAGTTGCAGGTGAGAGACTTTAGGGAGCTCAGAAGGGAATAGAGAAAGTGGTTGAATACTTTACCCTCCTTCCGAAACTTCTCTGGCGTTCATCACATGTGGCAATTCACCAATTCTTGTAGGACATTGTTCCCTTGTTTTCTCACTCAACCTCACGGATGGATATTGGGGGCTTTGAGGTTGTGTTCCAAATATGAGAATCCACTTTGTGTCATGTGAGGTACATTAATTCTGCTTCTTTTTTCCTTCCTCCTATTGGAAGTGCTGCACTGTGGAGATCAGAGATCCTGAGGAAAAGAAGAACCCATCAAATCCCCCTCAGGAGCTATTTTTCAGGAGGATCCCTTGGGAAGATCCAAGTCAGGACACCTCAGAAGGTAATGGAAGATCCTCCGATTTCCTATCTGTCTTTCCTTCACTCTCTCTTCTTTGCTATAGAATAGCTCCTCCAATTTTGTTAATTATGCATTTTGAAATTATTTATTCCTTACAGAGAAACAAAGAATGACGCTTTCTGGTTTTTATGACGGAGATCAAGCTGTGGTTGAACCTCCAAATAAAGTAAGAACGGGAGATGATATTAGATTTCTATTCTCCCTTCAGGAAGAGAAGTGGGTGTGCAGAGGGCTCCCTCCTTCGATTTTCCCTTGTTTGGGCTGGATTATTTTTGTCTTCTTCCACAACATGGAGAGCAGAATAGCAGATTCAAGTTCCTGTCCGCCAGCATAGCTTCCTCTGGTTATCTTGCTGTGCTAGGTACTCCACCAACTTTGAATTTACAAGAAGCAATTTTTAAAAAGTCCTTCAAGAGTAAACGTATCACAGTGGCAGGAACTGCTAGAGACCCTGTTTTTAGGGTAATTCTAATGAAAGATAATTAAATACATTGCCGCATTACCATTTTTATACAGCCTTATATATAACCTGTAGTTTTCTCTTCCTTATTTTCTTCCTTTCAGCCAATGGCTCAGACTACTAGATAAATCACTGATAGACAGAGTGATAGATCAATTGATCCAGAAGTGGGATTACTTTACTAAAAGGCACTGAAGGTTTTACAGAATCAATGAACTTCCCCAAATATTTTTTCAGTGAAAAAACTTGTGGACTTGTGTGATGCATAGCCATTTAACTTAATGCAAATCTTGACTTTGGGACTTTGGGAACAGTGGAATAGAAAACATAGTTGTTAGGGATCTTGGAGGTCTTCTAGTCCAACCCCCTGCTCAGACTGGGAGCCCTATAACATTTCAGATAAATGGCGCCCAATTTCTTCATAAACACCTACAGTGTTAGAGCACCCACAATTTCTGGAGGCAAGTCATTCCACTGATTAATTGTTCTCACTGTCAGGAAATTTCTCTTTACTTGTAAATTGGTTCTCTCCTTGAATCGTTTCCATCCATTGCTTTTTGGAACACTTCTATCATGTCACTCCCTAGTCCTTCTTTTCATCAAACTAGACATACCCAATTCCAGCAAACTTCTTTATATGTTTTAGCCTCCAGTCCACTCTTCTCTGCACTCTTTCTGGCAACCAAACCTGGATTCAATATTCCACGTGTGGTCTTATGAAGGCCTTTTAAAGTGATACCAACACTTCATGTCATCTTGATTCCATGGCTCTTAATGCAGCCTATGATTCTGTTGGGATTTTTTTTTTCTTTTTGGCAACTGTAGCACACTGCTGGCTCATGTTTAAATGATTGTCCACTAGGACTCCAAGATCCCTGTTGCCCTTACTACTGTTGAGCCAGGTATCATCTATTCTATGCCAGTTCATTTGGTTTTTCTTTTCTAAATGTGGAACCTTACGTTTCTCAATGTTGATTTAATTTTGTTAGATGGGGCCCAATGTCGATCCTTCTATATCTGGAGTTTATCTTCTGGAGTGTTGCTATTCCTGTCAATTTGGTCTTGTCTGCAAATTTGATGAGTTCCCCTTCTATCCTCTTGTCTAAATCATTGATGAAGATGAACAGATATTGCGAATCCTCCTGTTCTGTTCTTTTTTTCGTGTTCAGGAGAGTCTTGTGTCCTTCGAGGAGGTGGCTGTGTCTTTCTCTGAGGAGGAATGGTCTCAGCTGGATCCTGACCAGAAAGCGCTGCATTCGGAAGTCATGCTTGAAAACCATAGGAACGTGGCCTCTCTGGGTAAGAGTTCTCTAGTCCCCAATCAGAGAATTCAAGAAGACAGATTATAGTTAGTTTTTTATTAAACAATCACTAATCAGATATCGTCTCCTGGGAGGGAGAAGGAAGGGATCTGGCCTTCTCGTCCTCCACGGAAGGAAAGAGTCAGTGTCTCATTGCTGAAATGCTTTTGGGCCATTTCGTATCTGTATTTTTTCCATTTCTATTTGAACTTATCTGTGGGGGCTGAAAAAAACGAGGTGTGCTTTTATGTGTCCTCTGGAGGTCATGTAAGAGGCGTGTGTTGTCATTTGTCCTCCAAAATTGTATGAGAACAGAACTTTCACACTCAGCCCATGTAAGAGCATTCTCCCAGTCCAATTCAAGAACAAAGGCCTCATGCAATGTCACTCGAGCATCCTAGGGTGCAGGTAATCCCCTAGTTATGGCAGTTCACTAAGTGACCATTCCAAGTTACGACCAGCCCTCCCCCAAGTACTTGAGACCCAGTCCCGAAATTATGAGAGTTGCCACACCATGGCCGTCATTCACACTTACGAATGACAGCAGAAGCGCTGCAACATTTGCCCTACCTATTCCCCCATCCCCACAGGGACTTACCGTATTTTTCAGACTATAAGACGCACTCCCCCTCCCTCCTCCCCCCAAAAAAGTGGTGGAAATGTCTGTGTGTCCTATAGAGTGAATACAAGCCTGTTTTTGGCCTCCCAAAGCCTCCGTGTGTCCTTTTTTTGCTTCCCCAGCAACGGGGAAGGCAAAAACGGAATGCACAGAGGCCAAAAACTATATTTTTTCCTGTTTTCCTTCTCTAAACCTAGGTGTGTCTTATGGTCCAAAAATATGGTACCTTGCGACAATGTGCCGAGCCATTGGTTCCTTCGCCTACTTTGGTGCATTTGCAGAAAAAAGAGGGCCTAAGGTAGTGAGAGATATGCAAGATCAGTACTGGGAAATCTAGCACTATTGATCTCACATGATTTTGCACTACAGTGCTTTAAGCCTCTGTTCTGTGCTAACCAGGGCCTGCACAAGGTCCAGGGCAAAATGTTTTGCAAATAGAAGGAAGGCCTCTTAGTTTTCAAAGACTTTTGTCCTGGATCTCGTGCAGTCCTCAGTTCTTAAAAGAACACAGGCCTAAAGTACTGCAGTACAAGATCACACAAGATTAGTAGCCTGAAATCTTGCACTACTAGTCTCATGTGATCTTGCACTAAAGTACTTTAGGCCTCCATTCTCTGTGAACTGACGCCTGTACCAGATCCGGCCAAAGAGCCCTTGGAAGCTGATGAGACTTTGCGGCAGCAAAATAGCTATTTTTTTTTTTTTTTTTTTGTAAGTATTTTTTTTCCCAAACATAAAACATAAAATAAAACTTTCAAGAACAGTCTCTTGATCCGGTCATAGGTGGTTAACATGTTTACATTCCTTTAACAAGCTCTGTTTCCAATTTTCCATTACATCTTTTAAAAGTAAAAATTCAAAACATAAAGAGAACAAATTTTAACATAGATTCTAGTATCTTCATCTAAACAAATCTAATATATCAATACAATTTTAGCCTCAAATTAAATTTAGCTCATTTTTATATCTATGTATCAATCCTGATTTATATCTGGTTCTTCTCCACATTGTCTTTATTATATTTTTTACCATCAATGTCAAAATAATTTTTAACAATATTCTAATCTCCTATTTTAATTATTTACCTTCCAATTTTATCACCATAATTCTTAAATTCAAATTCAATGCAACTCCATTTTTATTACAATTTATAAAACAAAGTTCTTTCTATATCTTAGTCTCTTGACCCTTTTTATCAAATCTTAGTATCTTGAACTTTATCAATTTGTCTTTGGTTTTATCCCACTTATCATCTGTTACACATTTTATATTACACAGTTTTATCACCAGAACATGGTTTATTTAAACTAATTTCCAACACAATCTCCTCCATACCTCCCTCTATTTAATTAGCTGTTTTCCAGCATATTATGTTTGTCTGATTCCCAGCATAACCTCCTCCAGAGCACCAACTATTGTAGGCTGATTTCCAGCATAATCTCCTCCGAACTTCCCACCGTTATTGGCTGATTTCCAGCATATTATGTTTGGCTAATTTCTAGCATAATCTTCTCCAAAACTCCCACCATTGTTTGGCTGATTTCCAGCATAATCTCCTCCAACTCTCCTCCTGTTGTTTGGCTGATTTCCAGCATTTTATTAGCTGATTTACAGCATATTGTGTTTGGCTGATTTACAGCATAGCCTCTTCCAAAACTTCAACTCTTGTTTGGCTGATTTACAGCATAATCTCCTCCAATTCTCCTACAATTGTTTGGCTGATTTCCAGCATTTTAACTAGTTTCCAACTTATTTCCTCCGAGTCTCAAACTCTTATCTAGTTGGCACCCATCACCTCTTATTTTAACTTTCCCTTGCAGTATAATTATCTATTTCATGTCAATTTCCCAGCATACTCTTTCAACTTAATTCTCAATATATTTCATAATAATCATCATTTCCAACATATGTTAAATTAAATCACAGTTTATCGCTAAAATCTGTGTACCTTATGCTTTCATTCAATAAGATAGTAATCAATCATATTCACCAATCCAGCTTTTGCTTAATTAAAATTAAGACATATTACAACAAACAATAAGTTTTCTTAAGGTTATCTCACATTAATACTCCTCTTTACTATTTTTAACCACCTATACATCAATCCTCTATTTTAATTACTATTTCTTATTTTCTATCTTTATTACTCCAAAAAACCCTCCTGTTTTACTCCAAAAATCATTTATACCTTTAGGCTTTTAAACATTACATTTTAGTTTAGTTACATTTAATTTTATCTTTTATTTCTTCTTTTTCCTATCTGTCCATAAATGTTCCACTTCAAAGTCCATCTGTTCAAATTAAAAATTCTGTGTTATCACTTTAATGCTTTTGTAATGTCTGCTTCATGTGAAATGCATCTCCTTCCTCTCTTTGTTCCTGCGCCGCATCCTTTTTTGCTAGCTTTGTTAATTTCCATTATGAAATGTCCTGAATGTTCCTTCTTTCTTCATAAAATCACCCAAGAACAGAATAGGAATCTTCAAAATCCATAGATCCAACGTTAATTTCAAAGTAATCCAGAGTAAAAGCTGCTTAAACTGTTTCTTTTCCAAACGAAAGTAAAATCTCTTCAATCCACTCTCCTGCTTAGTCACCGCAGACTCCATGGCAATAATGTAACCATCTGTCTGTCTTTCTTCATTAACTTTGTTAACTTTTCAAAGGCGTAAACTCCCAAAGATACATTTCTCCAATCCATTCCAATTAAAAGAGAAACCCAATTTTCTAAAATATTGAAAGCCAATTCTTCCAAATTGAATTTACTAAAACAAAGTCAATCATGGGTCTTTATTTCCAATTACTGTTTTTTTTTCCCCTGATCTTCAAGCCCCAAAGAACTGTAGCCGCTACTTACAATTTGGGGTCCTATTTGTTAAAGTCCGTTAAATAGCATTGCTGTTTGCCTGGGTTGGTGTCACTCACCCGGCTTTAAAAAACTCATTCTTTCTTCCTTCTTCCTGCACGATCTTTTTTCCCGGTCTGCTGCGGCTTTGTGGCAGCCACCATGGCTGCCTACCCCCACCGCCAACTTCGAGGATTCCATCTGGCCTCCGAGGAACTTGCCTATTCCTCTTGGCCCACCGAGGCGCTCCTCTTCACCCCTCATCCCTACAAGATGGGGGTCAGTCCGAAGACCGGTCGGGCAGTGGTTTGTCAGTCGGGGTTTTCACGGACTCGTTAGAGCCCGCTATTTCCCCGACTGTGGCGCCGCGGCTCCAGACCGGAAGTCCCCGGTCTGGAGCCATGAAATAGCTATTCTTGATGCCTTCCAACCTTTTCAGTCTCAGCATGAAGAGTGTTTACAAGCCAATGGGAGGCTTCAAGCAAGGGATTTTGCTCCAAAGTCTCATCGCTGGGATCAAGGAACGGGCCTAGTGGGGGTCCTGCCCGCCAGATGGACACCATGGAGCAGCTGCTCCAAGGTACACCGGAGAAGAAGGAACTTGTTTCAAAATTGTTTCATTTCTCACAAGTCTCTGCTGAAATTAACCGACCCCAATAAATCTTACGTTTTCTCCTAATTCCTCCTTGGATGTTTCCCCTGATTATTATGAAATTCAATGTTGAAAAAAGTAAGGTTCTACATTTAGGCAAGAAAAACAAAATGCACAGGTCCAGTATATGTGGTACCTTGCTCAATAGTAGTAACTGTGAGAGGGATCTTTGAGTCCCAGTTGATAACCATTTAGATATGATCCAGCAGTGTACAGCAACCCCCCAAAAAGCCAACACAGTTCTAGGCTACATAAACAGGGATAAAATCGAGATCACGTGAAATCTTAATACCACTTTATAATGCCTTGGTAAGTCCACACGTGGAATACTGCATCCAGTTTTGGTTGCCACAATGTAAAAAATATGTTGAGACTCTAGAAAGAGTGCAGAGAAGAGCAACAAAAATGATTAGGGGACTGGAGGCTAAAACACAAGAAGAACGGTTGCAGGGACTGGATACGTCTAGTTTAATGAAAAGAAGGACTAGGAGAGACATGATAGCAGTGTTCCAATATCTCAGGGGTTGCCCCAAAGAAGAGTGAGTCAAACTATTCTCCAAAGCACCTGAGGGCAGGACAAGAAACAATGGGTGGAAACTAATGAAGGAGAGAAGCAACTTAGAACTAAGGAGAAATTTCCTGACAGTGAGAACAATCAGTTGAACAACTTGCCTCCAGAAGTTGTGAATGCTCCAACACTGGAAGTTGTTGAGTAACCATTTTCCTGAAGTGGTGTAGGGTTTCCTGCCTAAGCAGGGGGTTGGACTAGAAGACCTCCAAAGTCCCTTCCAACTCTGTTATTCCATTCTATTCCTTAACTCAAAACGGACACTGAGTGAGATTTGCATAGATAGATGATAGATAGATAGATAGATAGATAGATAGATAGATGATTGATAATTGTAAAGAAAGAGATGTTTTTTAGTTATTTTCAAAGTTTTCATCACTCATGAATATAGAAATCATCATGTCTATATCACACCCCTGGAAGCATGCAAACATACAACCTAATGGAATTTCAAAGAAACTCAGAAGGAAATTCACTTGACTTTCTACACTTTGATCTTTTTCTCTTGTAACCGTTGTTATCATTTTCATTTCCCTTTTGCTTTGAAGGTAATAATGGGCAGGAGAATCAAGATTTCTGTGAACTGTTCCAAGTGATCAATGCTAAAGATGGAATGGAGAAGTTTGAAATTCGAATGGAATTTGAAAGCCATGAGAGAAACCAGTCAAAGAATTTGAATCAGGAAAGCTCATCTTCCACTGATGCTCCGATGCAAGACTCTCTTGCCCAACAAGAGAAAATAAGGGAAAAATATGTTGGGAAAAGTGTGAAGCTAATCAAAGCTAAAGTACAAGTAAATGAACACTATTTAACCCAAAACAAAGGAGATGATGCTATAAGAAGACACAAAGGACAAAATTATAAAGACACAAAGGACAAAATTATTTCTCTTGGAAATAACTTTCTTAAATCTCAAAAAACGATTGACACAAAAGAGAAGCCTTATAAATGTTTGGATTGTGGAAAATGTTTTAGAACAAGTGGGCAACTTACTACCCATAAGAGGATCCACACAGGGGAGAAACCATATAAATGCATGGAATGTGGAAAGACCTTTGCTCATAGCGGTACACTTACTTCCCATAAGAGGATCCACACAGGGGAGAAGCCATATAAATGCATGGAATGTGGAAAGATGTTTACTCAGAGCACTGGACTTACAACACACCAAAAGATTCATTCAGGAGAGAAACCATTTAAATGCATGGAATGTGGAAAGACCTTTGCTGATAGATGTAATTTTATTTCCCATGAGATGATCCACACAGGGGAGAAGCCGTATAAATGCATGGAATGTGGAAAGACCTTTGCTCATAGATGTAGTCTTATTTCCCATAAGATGATCCACACAGGGGAGAAGCCATTTAAATGCATAGAGTGTGGAAAGACCTTTGCTCAGCGCCCTGGACTTAGAAACCACAAAAAGATCCACTCAGGAGAGAAACCATTTAAATGCATGGAATGTGGAAAAACCTTTCGTAAAAGAAGTCATCTTATTTCCCATAACATGATCCACACAGGGGAGAAGCCGTATAAATGCATAGAATGTGGAAAGACCTTTGCTCTTAGCAGTACACTTACTTCCCATAAGGTGACCCACACACAAGAGAAGCCGTATAAATGCATAGAGTGTGGAAAGACCTTTGCTCTGAGCAGTGCACTTACTTCCCATAGGATGATCCACGCACAGGAGAAGCCGTATAAATGCATAGAGTGTGGAAAGACCTTTGCGCGTAGCAGTACACTTAGTATCCATAAAAGGATCCACACAGGGGAGAAACCATATAAATGCATGGAGTGTGGAAAGACCTTTGCTCATAGAGGTAATTTTATTTCCCATAAGATGACCCACACAGGGGAGAAACCATATAAATGCATAGAATGTGGAAAGAGTTTTGCTCAGATCACTGGACTTACAAGACACAAAAAGCTCCACTCAGGAGAGAAGCCATTTAAATGCATGGAATGTGGAAAGACCTTTTCTCAAAGAAGTAATCTTAATTCCCATAAGATGATCCACACAGGAGAGAAGCCATATAAATGCATGGAGTGTGGAAAGAGTTTTGCTCAGAGCAATGGACTTAGAGCCCACAAAAAGGTGGTCCACGCAGAGGAGAAGCCATATAAATGCATGGAGTGTGGAAAGACCTTTGCTGAAAGAGATTATTTTATATCCCATAAGATGTTCCACACAGGGGAGAAGCAGTATAAATGCATGGAATGTGGAAAGACATTTACTCATGGCAGCGGACTTAGAAAACACAAAAAGATCCACTCAGGAGAGAAACCATATAAATGCACCGACTGTGGAAAGGCCTTTGCTCATAGATATAGTCTTATTTCCCATAAGATGTTCCACACAGGGGAGAAGCCATTTAAATGCATGGAATGTGGAAAGACCTTTGCTAATAGAAGTAATTTTATTTCCCATAAAAGGATCCACACAGGGGAGAAGCCATATAAATGCTTGGAGTGTGGAAAGGCCTTTGCTCAAAAATCTTATCTTATATCCCATAAGACGTTCCACACCGGGGAGAAGCAGTATAAATGCATGGAATGTGGAAAGACATTTACTCATGGCAGTGGACTTAGAAACCACAAAAAGATCCACTCAGGAGAGAAACCATATAAATGCACGGACTGTGGACAAGCCTTTGGTCGAAGAGGTACTCTTATTTCCCATAAGAGGATCCACACAGGAGAGAAGCCATATAAATGCATGGAGTGTGGAAAGACCTTTGCTCGAAGAGATCATCTTATTTCCCATAAGAGGATCCACACAGGGGAGAAGCCGTATAAATGCATGGAGTGTGGAAAGACGTTTACTCAGAGCAGTGGACTTATAAGCCACAAAAAGATCCACTCAGAAGAGAAACCATTTAAATGCATAGAATGTGGAAAGAGCTTTGCTCAGAATGGTCCTCTTATTTCTCATAGAAGGATCCATGCTCAGGAGAAACTATATAGCAATAGTGATTCCACTTAGATTTATATACTATTCCACAATGCGTTGCCACTTTATCTCAGAGCAGTTTACAAAGTCAGAAAAGTTCCCAGCAATCTGGCTTCTCATTTTAGCGACCTCAGAAGGATGAAAGGCTGAATCAGCTACTAAAAGTAATCTATATGAGTTGAAGATATTTTCAATAAAATGCCAGTTTGAAACTTCAATTTCCACTTATTTAAAAATGCTCCATCCATTTTCTTGCTGAAATATTTCTTCTTTTCCAGAATTTACATTTTTTGCTCACTCACGATTTTCATTTTGTAAAGCTGCTGCCTTTTTTAAGCTATTCCACAAAGATCTTTAATGTTCCCAGATGCAAATGGGCTTATTTTGAAAACAACAACAACCCACACTTGAAATGTTGTTTTTTGTCTGGGTGGCAACCATATAAGAGCTCTGCTTCAAAATTCAAATAACAAATTGAATGTTCTACAGCATCATAGAATTAACAGTTATTACATCGATGTAATATTGATATTGCAACGATGCCCTTGATGTGATGTCTCGCTGCCTGGATGCCGTGCAGGTCTGGATGGGGAGAAATAGGCTCAGACTCAACCCTTCCAAGACCGAGTGGCTGTGGCTTCCGGCATCCCGATATAGTCAGCTGGTGTCATCGCTGACTATTGGGGGTGAATTGCTGCCCCCCACAGAGAGGGCTCGCAATCTGGGTGTCCTTCTAGATGGCGGCTGTCTTTTGAAGAGCATATGACGGCTGTGGCCAGGGGGGCTTTTTATCAGGTTCGCCTGATTCGCCAGTTGCAGCCCTTTCTGGACCGGGATGCCTTGCACACAGTCACTCATGCCCTTGTCACCTCCCGGCTAGACTATTGTAATGCTGTCTACATGGGGCTCCCCTTGAAGAGCACTCGGAGGCTCCAACTGGTCCAGAATTCAGCCGCGCGGATTGTTATGGGCGCAACCCATTGTGCCCACGTGATACCCCTCCTGCGCGAGCTGCACTGGCTCCCAGTGGTCTTCCGGGTACAATTCAAGGTATTGGTTACCACCTTTAAAGTGCTCCATGGCATAGGACCCAGGTACCTTCGAGACCGACTTCTGCCACCAGTAGCCTCCCACTGGCCAGTTCGCTCCCACAGAGAGGGTCTCCTCAGGGTGCCATTGGCCAAGTTATGTCGGCTGGCGACACCCAGGGAGAGGGCCTTCTCTGTGGGAGCCCCAGCCCTGTGGAATGAACTGCCCCTGGAAATGCGTAAGATCTCTGACCTCAGGGTATTTCACTGTGCCCTTAAGGCCCTGCTGTTCCGCCAAGCCGGGCTATCAATGTAATGATTTTAAATTCGATGTTTTAAATTTTGGGGGGGGGGGGGGTTAATATTGAGCCGAAATTATTTAATAATTTTAAATAATTTTAATTGTTGTTTGTTTTTGTGCTTTTAATAGGTGCTACACCGCCCTGAGTCCTTCGGGAGAAGGGCGGTATAGAAATAAAATTAATATTATTATTATTATTATTATTATTATTATTATTAAAAACAATCCTGATCTTTTCAGCCTCCATCTGCCCCCACCTTCCCTTTCCCCAAGATCCTCCCCCATCCCTTCTATACTCCCTGCCTCCACGTTTCTGGGGAAGCCATCTGGGAGCCAGACCCCTCCCCATCTCCTCAGGGAACTGCTGGTTCAGTTGTGAGTTTCAAAATTTTTTACTACCCATTCTGTGGGTGTGGCTTGGTGGGCGTGGCAGGGGAAGGATACTGTAAAATCCCCATTCCCTCCCCACTCCAGGGGAAGAATACTGTAAAATCTCCATTCTCTCCCCAATCCAGGGGAAGGTTACTGAAAAATGCCCATTTCCTCCCCATCAGCTGGGACTTGGGAGGCAGAGAATAGATGGGGGCAGGGCCAGTCAGAATTATTACTACCAGTTCTCCGAACTACACAATATTTCCGCTGCCGGTTCTCTAGAACTGGTCAGAACCTGCTGAAATCCACCTCTGCGCTGGTTCCTTCGGCTGGAAGGAGGCCTGCCAGCTGCAGGCAGAGCCTGGTCTGCGGGGTGTCTGCCCCAAAATCCCCTCAAAGGGAGGACCCTCCACATCACAAGAGAGACCTTGAGACGCCTCAAAAATGCTTCTCTCATCAAATAAATTATTAGATTTATATGGCGCGGGGAAAAACCTAGAATTAAATTAAAACTTTTACAGGATACTAAAGGTAAAGCATTATTGGAGTGGGAAATATACTATTAGGCAGCTATTTTAACTTGGTTAAAAGATTGGATGGAGCTGAGAAATAAAAGGGTCTTAGCTATAAAAGGACACGACCTGCAAGCGGGATAGCAGGCATTCCTTTCGGATGAAAAGTTTAAAACACATAGTTCCTTTCAAAGGCTTATATTAAAGAATGCTCTCTTACAGACTTGACAGAAAATTTAAAAAAAAAGCACTACATAAAAATTCCAATGTAGTTGTCCACAATGGAAGCATTGAAACCTCCAAATTTAATTGTTATTGATAAGGTAATTAGATATAAGGATTTGTTAAGTGAACAGGGAAGTTTGAAAACAAAACTAGAACTAGAACAAGATCTAGGTAGGGAGATAGACTGGTGGACATATACCCAAATTCACTCCAAATACAAAGAGGATATAAAATTATATGCAATTCAAAATGGTCTGCAAGAATTGGATAAAATTATACAAGGAATGGAGGAACAATTAGCAAAATATATAGAGATACAAGATGGAAGACGAGGTCGTCAAGGAGACAATGATAAAATGGGAAAAATCTTTTTAGTTATAATATAGAATTGGAGAAATGGGAAAAAATGTGGGAAACAAATATAAAATGGCATTCAAGGAAAATCAGATCAAGATGTTCTAGAGATGGCATCTCCCTCCGGCAAGGCTTGCCAAGATGTTTCCAAACATTTCACCAATATGTTGGAAATGTAAAAAGGCTTACGGAACATATCATTTATGGTGGACATGCCCATCTGCAAAAAAGTACTGGACCAAAATTAGGAAATTGTTTGGAAGAGATAATTGAGCAACCCATAGATTGAAAACCAGAGTTATTCTTATTGGAAATATCCACCAGGAAATATATCAAAGAAATACAATACCTCATTTTACATATAATTACGGCAGCAAGGCTAGCATATGCACAGAACTGGAAAAATACTAATTTATCAACTGAGGAAGAACTGATAAGAAAAATTCTGGACTGTGCTGAGATGACAAACTAACGAAGGAGATAAAAGAAAAAGAGGATACAGAATACTATGCAATATGGAACAAATGGTATAACTGGCTGGAGATTAAAAATAGTAAATAACAAAAGAATGGGAAAATGTCACAAAACGGAAAATGTTTGTAAAATAATAGATATAATAGTATGTGTGAAAGGTTATATAGAGAGAAATAAGGAATAAAGGGACTATAAAGACAAGTATAGTTAAAGAAGGGCAGGGGAAAAAATGTAAATAATAGAAGAATACCGATATGAAACTGTTGGAAAAAGGAAATATATGTTTATGTTTGTGTTTGTCAAGTTTTGTTCTTTAAAAAAATAATAAAAAGACTTTTTTAAAAAAGAAAGAAATGTTGTTCTTTGTCTGGGTGGCAACCAGATTAGATCCTGGCTTTAAATTACAATTAACAAATTGAATGTTCTTCAGCATTAAAGAATTAACCATTATTAAAAACAATCCTTCAACTGTTGTTACTGAAGAAGGTGAGTCCGTCTCTTCCATTCATCGATCTAATGCTGGCGACGAGGGTGGGATTGGAAGAATAAGGACAAGTAGACCAGAGTCCCAATGGAGTTAGGAGTCGTAGCCGGCCTTTAACACTGTTCTGCAGAACCATCGTCTGCCAGCATGATGACCGCATAACGCCCCACCAGCTTTGTTCAACCCAGCCTTGGAGACTTGAGGCTCCAAAGAGTGCAACTCAAAGACTATCAGGGAAATCATATCCCTGTTGTTGGCAGTGGAACGTTCCAGGTTCGATTCTGGGGGTTTTCAGCCTAGTGAACAAGGGAGTCCTACCAAGCCTGCTTGGATTGGATTGGTTCGAGGCCCTGTGCATGGGAGTGACCGGCATCAACACCATCACAGATAACGGCGCAGACAATCCCATCAAGGAGTTTGAGGACGTTTTCAGCAATGGTTTAGGCAAGTACAAAGGAACATCTATTTCCTTTAGCCTTGATCCCAAGATAGCACCAATTATAATTATTTATTTATTTATTTATTTATTTATTTTTCATATTTGTATACCGCCCTACTCCCAAGGGACTCAGGGCAGTGAACAGCATAAATAAATACAAAGACATATAAAAGTTAGAGAAACTATTAAAAACAGATTAATTAATTTAGGTATAGGTTTAAAGATTAAAATATCCAAATTAAGCCTATACAGGTCCCCCTTGCAATTTAGCCAAAAATCAATAAGGAATTGTATAAATTAATTGGCCAAGGGATCCTCGAGTTGGTCGATCATTCCCGCTGGGAAACCCCTATAGTCACACTGGTCAAAGCTGATGGCTCGTTCCGCATCTGCGCAGATTACAAATGTACAATCAATAAGGCCCTGCAGCAGAGTGCCTATCCTGTTCCCATCGTTCAGCACTTACTGCATTCATTGGGAACAGGCACCATATTTGCCAAACTCAACCTCGCGCAAGCATACTAGCAGTTTCCAGTCGATGGCAGCACAGCCAAAGCACAAACAATTGTCACCCAGAGGGGCGCATTTAACTGCCGCCATTTGCAATTCGGTGTCAGCATGGCACCAGGACTGTTCCAAAGTATCATGGAACGGCTACTACAGGGAATTCCTGGGGTAATGCCATATTTTGATGAGGTCCTGGTGTCCACTACCGACAAGCCATCCCTGTTTGCCCATCTCAGGGCCGTCTTGACCAAATTCAGAGAGGCAGGGCTCACAGTCAAGCACGAAAAATCTCACATAGCCATGCCGAGGGTTGAATTCCTGGGGTACATGATCGACGGTCCAAGGATTCACCCCACCAAGAACAAAATTGCCACCATTAGGGATGCCCCTACTCTAAAAAACAAGAGGCAACTGCAAGCCTTCTTAGGCTTGCTCAATTTCTACAGCATGCTTTTGGCTCAGAAGGCCACCGTTGCAGAGTCTTTGCATAAGCTGCTAGGAAAAAAGGCTTCCTGGGTCTGGGGCCAAACCAAGGCATCCACTTTTGCTGCTGTAAAGAACCTACTGACATCAGACAGCGTGTTGGCCCATTACAGTGACCCTCTGCCCCTGATTTTGACTTGTGACGCCACACCATTAAAACTGCCCAGAATATCATTGGACTCCAGCTACCAGCCCTGGATGACATCTTCAAATCTCCCTGTTTGAGAAAGTTGCATAACATTCTCAGAGACTCTTCCCATCCTGCTTACAATCTTTTTGGACTGTTGCCTTCTGGCAGAAGATACAGAACAATTAAAACTCGGACCACACGTCTTCTGAATAGTTTTTATCCCAGAGCTGTAATTGCACTCAACAATGAACTAAAGGGCCACCATCAGTGAGCTGTTGGACAGCATTACTTGGTCTGTTGTGTGGATGTTTGGGTGGTTTAGGGGTGGAGAATTGTGGTAGGCGGGAGTGTGTTTGGGGATTGTTATGTGTGTTGGACCTGGTCTTTGCCACCACTTTCTCTACAACCTTTCCCACAAAGGGTAGGTTGGAGACTGGCCGAAAGTTCTTTAATTCTGCTGGATCCAGGGAAGGCATCTTGAGTAGGGGCCTTACAACCGCTTCCTTTAATGGTTGCGGAAAGGAACCCTCCCTCAAGGATGCGTTAACTAAAGCCTGGAGCCAGCCTCGTGTCACCTCCCTGCTGGCTGAAACCAGCCAGGAGGGGCACGGGTCCAACAAACAGGTGGAGGAACTCATCGCCCCTACAGCCTTGTCCATTTCCTCAGGAGTCACAGGCTCAAACTCGTCTCACACATTAGGACTAAGACCCGCCCCCGTCATCTCGGTCGGTATTGTCCAATCAGAGTCCAGGTCCATCCAAATCTGAGCGACTTTATCCGATAGAAACTGCACAAACTCCTCAGCTCTACCCTGCAAGGGCTCCTCCGCTCCCCCTACATTAAGGAGGGAGCGAGTCACCCTAAATAGGGCTGCTGGGCAAGAATCAGCGGATGCAATAAGCCACTAAATAAGTCCTAATAAAGGCTCTCAAGAGTGTTTGGTCAGATTCAGATTTACTGGTCTTCCAGCGTCGCTCTAGACGTCTCTTCTGGTGCTTCATCTCCTGGAGCTCCTCGGTAAACCAGGGAGCTTTCCTGGATCCACTGCCATTGAGAGGTTGCAAAGGCACAATCCTGTCCAATGCCCCAGACGCTGCCCTATTCCAGGCAGCCACCAAGGTCTTGGCCGGACTGTGGACAAGGGAGTCAGGTATCTCCCCAAGCTCCTTCTGAAACCCTTCAGGGTCCATTAGGCGTCTGGGGTGGAACCACTTAATCGGCTCCACTTCCCTGCGATGGAGGAGTGACATCTTGAAGTCCAACCTCAACAGGAAATGATCTGACCACAACAAGGGAGAAGCATCTATACCCCTTAATTCCAGATTCTGTCTCCACTGCCCCGAGAGAAACACCAGGTCAAGAGTGTGTCCTCCCCTATGGGTTGGACCCTGAACTACTTGGCTCAGGTCCATGGTTCTCATGGAAGCCATGAAATCCTGAGCCACATCTGAGGATTCGCCAAGTGAGGGCAGGTTGAAGTCCCCCAGTACCATAAGCCTGGGGAACTCCACTGCCAACCTGCTATTGCCTCTAGCAGCACAGGCAGGGCTGTTGTAATGCAGCTAGGAGGCAGGTACGTCAACAAGCCCAACTGAACTCGAGTCCAACCTCAAGAGGAGAGACTCACACCCAACAATCTCCGAGGCAGGGATCCTGCGAGGACAAAAACTCTTCCAGACAATAGCTGCCACTCCTCCACCCCTTCCCTGGAGTCGCGGCTGATGCAATATCTGAAACCTGTCTGGGCACATCTCTGAGAGGGAAACACCCCCCTCCTGGCCCAGCCAGGTCTCAGTTATACATGCCAGGTCAGCCTCCTCCTCCAGGATTAAGTCCTGAACAAGGGGAGCCTTGTTAACAACAGACCTGGCATTAAACAGCAGCCACCTGAGGCCAGGGCCCTGACATTCCAAGTTGCCAGGTATATGAGGTGAGCCCGGTGAACCAGAACCAGAGGGGCAGGAACAAGTAATCGCTTTGAGGCAGCGAGTCCTAGTTCCCCGAGAGCAGCCTACCCCTTGGCTTCTTTTTTGTGTCAAACACTTTTTGAGATTTAAGGAAGTTACCGTATTTTTCGGAGTATAAGACGCACGTTTTTACCCCCCAAAAGGGGGTGAAAATTTAGGTGCATCTTATACACCGAATGTAGCCCTGCCCACCCGCTGGCCCCCACCCTTTGGCCTGTGCCTCGCAGCAGTTACTTCCTTGCAAGCAAACAGCAAGAAAAAACAGCCCCTTTCAGGTTAACTAGCCTAAGTTGATTAGATTTGCCTCCCGACTCTCAGCTGCTTTGTGCAGGGCTCTGCAAAAACTGCTGGAGCAGATTTTTTTCCCCTATGCTGAAAAAATGAAACTGAAAGTAAAGCAGATTCTTTGCTGCAACGTGACAAAATGAGGCAGAGATATTTCTTTTTCTTTTTGCTCACCAAAAAGGTAGATGCAAACAATGGGAAATTTGGGGCAAAAGAGGAGAGTTCAAGATTTTAAAACACAAAAGAAAAAAAGCTCTATTTAACTAGGGAATTGTAATAATTGAGATACTATTAATTGTATATTGTGTTGAAAGCAGAAATGGTTAAGTTGTGGTTTGGAGGAATATATGGGGAAAATTATTTGGTTTATTATTATTGGTAAATATAATTAATTTATTTGTAAGAAATTGGATTGCATGGAAATAATTGGAATATTCATGTTCATATTAATTAATATGCAAAAAAGATAGTTATAACTAATTGATTTATATTAAAATGTTGAATTTGTATTAAACAAGTATAATATTAAATAATTAACCAATGTGAGGATGGATATAAAAATAGATGACAATGGGAAGGGGTATAATATATAATAGAAGGGAAAAATTGAATTTGATTAAGATTAGAGATGAGGATGAAGGGTAATATTGGTTTTTTTAAAAAAATAGAGGAATAAATATGGCAAAAAGGAAATATAGAAATTGTAAATTTAATTGAAATGACTAAATGCTGTTTAAATTTGTGAACCAGCCACATACTCTGTTCAAAGAAAATACACGGTATATTTGTATGTGTGTTTGTCTAAAATTTTTTAAAAAACTTAAAAAAAACAACAACCAAAAAAGGTAGGTGCATCTTATACTCCGGTGCATCTTATACTCCAAAAAATACGGTATTTCCAAGAGAAGGAATGAATGTCCCTTTGTAATTTTGTCCGTTGTGTCATCTTATAGCATCATCTCTTTTGTTTTGGGTTAAATAGTGTTCATTTACTTATACTTTAGCTTTGATTAGCTTCACACTTTTCCCAACATATTTCTTCCTTATTTTCTTTCGTTGGGCAAGAAAGTCTTGCATCAGAGCATCGGTGGAAGATGAGCTTTCCTGATTCAAATTCTTTGACTGGTTTCTCTCATGGCTTTGAAATTCCATTCAAATTCCAAACTTCTCAGTTCCATCTTTAGCATTGATCACTTGGAACACTTCACAGGAATCTTGATTCTCCTGCCTATTATTACCTTCAAAGCAAAAGGGAAATGAAAACGATAACAAGGGTTACAAAAGAAAAAGATCAAAGTGTAGAAAGTCAAGTGAATTTCTTTCTGAGTTTCTTTGAAATTCCATTAGGTTGTCATGTTCGTAATTTATTGTAGTTTATAGTTTGTTTTAGGCCAAATTATTTAATGGGTTTTTATATTGTCTTTTAAATTTTGTAGTTTGTGTGCTTTATCTTTTTGGCTGTTCACCGCCCTGAGTCCTTTGGGAGTAGGGCGGTATATAAATCCAAAAATAAAAATAAAAAAATAAAAATGGTCTGATATAGACATGATGATTTCTATATTAATGATCTTTGAAAATATCTAGAAAACATCTTTTGTTTACAATTATATATATATGCAAATCTCACTCAGAGTCCGTTTTGAGTTAAGGAATAGCATAGAATAACAGAGTTGGAAAGGACCTTGGAGGTCTTCCAGTCCAACCCCCTGCTTAGGCAGGAAACCCTACACCACTTCAGACAAATGGTTATCCATCGTCTTCTTTAAAATTTCTAGTGTTGGAGCATTCACAACTTCTGGAGGCAGCTTGTTCCAGTGACTAGTTGTTCTGTCAGGAAATTTCTCCTTAGTTCCAAGTTGCTTCTCTTTGATTAGTTTCCACTTATTGCTTCTTGTCCTTCCCTCAGGTGCTTGAGAGAATAGTTTGACTCCCTCTTCTTTGTGGCAGCCCCTGAGATATTGGAACACTGATATGTCTCCTGTAGTCCTTTTCATTAAACTAGACATACCCAGTTCCTGCAACCAATCTTCGTAGGTTTTAGCCTCCAGTCCCCTAATCATCTTTGTTGCTCTTCTCTGCACTCTTTCTAGAGTCTACAAATCTTTTTTACATCATGGCAACCAAAACTGGATGCAGTGTTCCAAGTGTGGCCTTACCAAAGCATTATAAAGTGGTATTAACACTTCACGTGATCTTGATTCTATCCCTCTGTTTATGCAGCCCAGAACACAGTTGGGGGGGGGTGTATACGTCTTATAGTCTGAAAAATGCTGTGGTGCGGAAACATATAGTTTTGAGATTGGGTCTCAAGTACTTGGGGGAGGGCTGGTCATAACGTAGAACAGTCCCTAAGTGAACTGTTATAACTCGGAGATTACCTTTACCCTAGGATGCTCTTGAGTGACTTTGCATGAGGCCTTTGTTCTTGAATTGGATTGGGAGAATGCCCTTCCATGGGCTGAGTGTGAAAGTTCTGTTCTCACACAATTTTGGAGGTTTCAGAGGACAAATGACAACACACTTCTCTCACATGACCTCCAGGGGACACAAAAGCACACCTCATTCAAATCAGGGGCCGATCTGGCATCCGAAATGGAGAGCAAAATCCGGCTGCTCCCCAGACCAGTCACCATTTACCTTGCCGAGTCCCAAGCAGCAGGAGATGAGGGCTGCTTTGCACCACCGGCTGGTGCAAATATACCAAGGCGAATGCTCATGCTGCGCAAGTTCAAGTAGTGCTTCGCTCCCACACTTCTTCCGACCCTTGTTGCTGCTCCATGCACCTTGGTCTCTCAGGGAGATGCTTGACTTCCTCTCAGTCCCAAGACACTGGCTGGCCCATGAGATATGAGAGAGAGAGAGAGAGAGAGAGAGAGAGAGAGAGAGAGAGAGAGAATGAGGGAGAGAGAGAAAGAGGGGGGAATGAGAAAGAGAGAAAGAGTGGGAGAAAGAGAAAGAGGGGGGAGAGAGAAAAGAGAAAGAAAGAGGGGGAGAAAGAGAGAATGAGAAAGAGGGGGGAGAGAGAAAGAATAAGGGAGAGAGAGTGGGGGAGAGAGAGAAAGAAAGAGGAGAGAGAAAGGGAGAATGAGAAAGAATGAGAAAGAGTGGGAAAGGGGAAAGGGGGGAGAGAGAGAGAGAGAGAGGACGGGAGAGTGCCTGAAGGACCCCATCCTGTCACTGGCATTTCAGGTGCTTCAGCAAGCAGCGCGCTGGATTTGTATTGGTGGTCCGCAAAATTTAAAATTATGAACTTGGTGGTCCCTGAGGTCCAAAAGGTTGGGGACCCCTGCCCTAAAGTGTCTCACCTGCAACTGGACCAGCTACTTCTGCTCCTCCGCCTGGTTAACGAGGCGGCCTTCTGCCAGGGCCACCACCTGGGAGCTGGTCTCTGCTCCACACTCCCGCACCCAGCCCTCCATCTCTGTGGGTAGGAGATCCAGGAACTGTCCAGAACCACCAGGTCCATAATCTGGGCTTTGGTGTTCTTTTCTGGTCTCAGCCATCGCCTGCAAAAGCCATGGAGTCGGCTGCAAAGTCCTCAGGGACCCTCAGCCTCCCGGGAAAGGCTTTGGGGGAGAAAAACATGGCTTCCCTCCTTGGAACTCGCGTCTCCCTTGCTCAGAACGTCTGGACGCAGCAGCTCCTTCCCATTCAGGGCTCTCTCCTCTCCCCCTCCCCAAACAGCCCCCCCCCAAGGCCACCTGAAAGGGAAGGTCACAAAAGGGCCCCCGACCCTCTTCCCCACTCCTGGGGCCTCCGTCCCTCTCCTCCCCACTCTCAGCCCCTCTCCTCCCCCTCCTTCCCCCCTTCGCTTTCGGGCACCGGGGCCAGCGCCCCCACCAGCAGCATCAGGGCCATGGAGGCTGCCCCACAAGCGCCCCAAAGGGAGGGGGGAAAGACGCGGAGGCTCCCAGTCCCAGAGGAGGAATAACTGGGTCTGGATGGGGTGGGGCGTTTCTCGTCTGGAATATCAGGCTTGGGAGGGCAGAGGAGAGGGACCAATGGGAATCCTCCCTTCTTAAGCGTAATCGGTCTCCGGTCAGAGACTCCCTTGACTTCACCCGATGGAGGGGAGAGTCCGGCGCAGAGAGGGAAGCGGAGAAAGGGGGGCGAGGGGGCTTCGGTCTTGGTTGGCCCGCAGGTCAAGGGGGGTTCATGCCAGCCCCGAGTGGCATAAGAAGGAGGGGAAAAAAAGGAAAAAATCTGCTGGGGGTGGGGGGAGGGAGTGGGAAAGCATAATCTTTGCTCCGATCCTTTTCCAAGCTGAGCGGAGGGCAAGAAATGCCGACCCCACTTTGGGAAAATGTCCCCCTCGGAGAGAAGCCGAAGCCCCCGCCCCCCCCCCCGAGAGCCATGGGCTCCACCTCCATGCGAGGGAGGGGAGAGTCGGGTCAGTGGGGACCAGGCAGCTCTTGGGGGACACAGCTGCAATCTGGCTCCATCCCTAGAGTGTGTGGCGGGGTGTTGAGACCCCAGAGCTGCCAGAGAAAATCCTGAGGATACTCAGACTGTGAAAGAAACAGATTTTCCCCTGAGGGATCTTGGAGGAAGAGCCTTTCCTGGATTGGGCCCTTTTCAGCCTTGGCCCTCCGAGCCCCTCCCCTCCTTAGTCAGTCCCCCCTCCCGAGTACTTCCGTTTCAGGGACCCTCCCCCTCCCCCAAGTGAGCTGGAGGAAGCCCGGAGGCCCCCTTCTGAGAAGGACCAGGGCCCCTTCGTAGCCTCCCGGGGCAGTTTGGGAACCTGAAAGGACATCTAGTCCCCCCTTCCATGCATACACAGGAAAGTCTAGCTGAGAATCGTGAAGAGAGCAAAGAAAGGGGAGGGTCTCCTCAGGTGACGCACAAAGGACTCTGCCTGGAGATTGATGACGCTGAAAGTAGGGAGAGTTCCCATTGGTGCTTCAGCTCCTGGCCCCTCGGATCAAAAGTCCGAGAAAAACGCTCCCCCCCCCCCCAGTTCCTCCTCTGGAGCTGGAAGCACCTGGCCAGAACACACAAACACACACACACACCTTCATTAAATGTTAAGATTCTGCCGTAGGAAGAGCTGCTAGGCTGGATGACAAGGGGGGAGGGGCAGCCCCGCAGCCAGCGAGGACAAGTTGGGGGTCACACACAGACACCCCCCAATCCGAAGGGACCCACGGAAAACCCTCCGCTAAATCCGCTGAGGGAAAAGCGCCGGTTCGCTTCAGGGGAGAAAAATCCCGTTTCCTTCCTTGAAACACGCGTCTCTCTTGCACGGAACGTCTGGACGAACCGGCCCCTTCCGATTTCCCGCCCCTCGACCCCAAATGCGAAATCCCCTTTTTTTCTGTGGGTCAGGGTCCCCCTTTTCCTTGCAAAGAACGGAGATCCCGGAATAAAGTTGGGTCGTTTCTCCTCCGCTTCCCGCTCCTTTCCGCAGAGAACTTCGACAGGGGTTGGACTAGAAGACCTCCAAAGTCCCTTCAAGCGCTCTTCTTTTCTGACTGCAGGCCGTTGTTGCTTCCGCCCGTCAATCAACCTCCTTTCTTAAGCAGCCTCCATTTTCTTCCCTTCCTGGAATTGGACCTGAATTTTCTTCCGACACTCTCAGGGGATAAAATCGAAATCCCCGACTGGAAGTAGCAACTGAAGAGGTTTAACGTGGAGAAAATAGGCAGCTGCTATCCAAAGGAAGAGGGAGACACGGAGACAAAACCTTTTACTTTTGCTTCCATATAAACGTATTTAAGATTAGCAGCAAAGAAGACAGCCAGGAAGATCCTGAGGTAAATCTCAAACGGTGCCCAGAAGGAAAAGGCGGGAAAAAGGGAAACGCCCCCTTTCCACCCACAGCAACCAATCAGAGCGCAGGTCCCCTCAGGCGGGAGCCTTCCCTCCCTCAGCCACAATGGGATGTTCTGGACCTTTCTATATTTTCCAGCTGTTAAATTGAATATCTTCACATTTAAAGTATTCAAAGGAAACAGACCTAAAATGCCTTTACTTTTGTCCATTAGATTGAATTGTAGAGCTTGAAATGTTTATGTTTTCATCTTGCACTGTGCTAAAAAGAAGTCAAAGTCTTTTTTTTTTCTTTTCTCTCTTGTACCTCAAACTTTCTTTTCCCCTCTTTTTCTCCTTTCCTTAATTTCCTATTTCTATTTTTTTGTGTTTTGTATAATAAATAAGATCTTGAGACTCTAGAAAGAGTGCAGAGAAGAGCAACAAAGATGGAGACAAAAACATTAAAAAACGGTTGCTGGAACTGGGTATTTTCTAGTCTGATGAAAAGACGGAGGAGAGGAGACATGATGGCATCTTCCCATATCTCAGGGGCTGCCAGGAAGAACATCTCATCTCTTCTCTTCTCTAAATAAGAAGCAGGCCGAATGAAAGAGATGGAGTTGCACTCTATAGAAGAAATAACCAAACCGCTCTAGAAACGCAACAGACGCAACTTCTTTCAATGCATTTGGGTTGATATAAAAGGGGGAAAAGAAGCACAGAGGTGGAAGCCTTTTGACAGAGCCATGGAGAGGGGCCTTTCTTCTCCCTACTCCCAAGCCCATCATCCCCGCCCTCTTCCTTCCCCCTCCCATGTGCTCCTCTTTCCCGCCCTTTTAACGATCCTGACACTTTGCATCAAATCCACCAGGGGGCGCACTCTGCCAAGGGAAGGGAACTTCAGGCGCTTCCCCATTGGCCCACTGGAGCCTTGCCTCTCTAGGACTTTGCACTCGCTCTCCTTAACCCCTGGAGCCCCGGAGGAGGCGGAGAGGCTGTGAGGGAGTCTGGCGGGGGACATCCAGACGTGCCCCGGGTGAGGGGGAGCTCTTCCCGGGTCCCATGCTCCCCAGCCGCCCTCTCTGCAGGGAGAAGAGGAAGAAGCGGCAGCAAAGGTGGCAGGGATCCAGGGAAGAGCAGGGGGGAGGGGAAGAGCTGAGTGGGGGGAGGGGAGGCCCAGCAGGAAAGGAGAGAAGCCGGGCGAGGAGGAGGCAAGATTCGCACCAGGCTCCCCGAGGGCCCCATCCTGTCTCTCCGGAGGGGCGGCCTCTCCAGCTGCCTCCTTTCTGGCCCTGCTCGGGGGGGGGGGCGGGGGGGGGGACCTGGGACCTGCGCTGGGATGAGCCGCTTGAGGCTCCAGGCAGGTTGGGGGAAGGTCGCTCAGTGGCTGAATTCCACTTTCTAATTCTTGGCGTTTCTTTTTCTTCCCATCTCAGATACAGAAACTGGAAGCCATTTGTGGTCTTTGCAAGGCAAACTTTCCTCTTGGGGGAAGAAGAAAAAGAGCGGAATCCCTTGCAGGGATCAGTCCTGCAGCCCCAGAAATGGTCCCGTGAAGGAAAAGGCATCTGGAGACCCACCAGAGTCCTTGGAGCCATTTGCAGTTGCTCTGCAGGACAGAGAAAGGATGGAGACACAACCTTTTGCAAAGGAGGGAGCCGGAAAAGGCCCTTCAGCTGCTCAGCCTGGGAAGGGGGGGAAGCTCTGGACAAGAACCGGGCAGGAGATCCTGGAGGAGGAAACCATCCTCCCTTCAGAAGTTCAGCCCTGGACCTCCATCCAATACCGGGAGGCTGAGGGTCCCCGAGGACTTTGCAGCCGACTCCATGGCTTTTGCAGGCGATGGCTGAGACCAGAAAAGCACACCAAAGCCCAGATGCTGGACCTGGTGGTTCTGGAGCAGCTCCTGTTCCTTCTGCCCCCAGAGATGGAGGGCTGGGTGCGGGAGTGTGGAGCAGAGACCAGCTCCCAGGCGGTGGCCCTGGCGGAAGGCTTCCTCCTGAGCCAGGCGGAGGAGCAGAAGGAGCAGGTCCAGTTGCAGGTGAGAGACTTTAGGGAGCTCAGAAGGGAATAGAGAAAGTGTTTGAATACTTCACCCTCCTTCCCAAACTTCTCTGGCATTCATCACATGTGACAATTCACCAATTCTTGTAGGACATTGTTCCCTTGTTGTATCACTCAAACTCATGGATGGATATTGGGGGCTTTGAAGTTGTGTTCCAAATATAAGAATCCACTTCGTGTCGTGTGACGTACATTAATTTTGCTTCTTTTTTCCTTCCTCCTATTTGAAGTGCTGCACTGTGGAGATCAGAGATCCTGAGGGAAAGAAGAACCCATCAAATCCCCCTCAGGAGCTATTTTTCAGGAGGATCCCTTGGGAAGATCCAAGTTGGGACACCTCAGGAGGTAATGGAAGATCCTCCGATTTCCCATCTGTCTTAACTTCGTTCTCTCTTCTCTTCTATAGAATATCTCCTTCTATTTTGTTAATTATGCATTTTGAAATTATTTATTCCCTACAGAGAAACAAAGAATGAAGCTTTCTGGTTTTTACGATGGAGATCAAACAGCGGTTGAACCTCCAAATCAAGTAAGAAAGGGAAAAGTTATTAGATTTCTATTCTCCCTTTTGGAAGTGAAGCGGGTGTGCAGAGGGCTCCATCCTTCTATTTCCCCCCTTTGTTTGGCCTGGGTTATTTTTCTCTTCTTCCACAACATAGAGAACAGAATGGCATTTTCAAGTTCCTGTCAGCCAGCATAGCTTCCTCTGGTTATCTTGTTCTGCTAGGTACTTCTCCAGCTTTGAATTTACAAGAAGCAATTTTTAAAAAGTCCTTCAAGAAATAGGAATAAACATATCGTAGTGGCAAGAACTGCTAAAACCCTCTTTTTTGGGGGTAATTCTTTGACTCGGAATTCTGCAAGGCTAATGAAAGATAAATAAATACTCACATTGCCACATTACCATTTTTAAAAAGCCTTATTTATAACCTGCAGTTTTCTCTTCCTTGTTTTCTTCCTTTCGGCCAATGGCTCAGACTACTAGATCAATCAATGATAGACAGAGCAATAGATCAGTTGATCCAGAAGTGGGATTACTTTAGTGAAACACACTGAAAGTTCTAGAGAATCAATGAGCTTGATAAAACTTCCCCAAATATTTCTTCAGTGAAAGCAATTTTCGATTTGCCAATTTTCTCACCTAATATTAGGACTTGTGTGATGCACAGCCATTTAATTTATCTTTGCTTTGGGAATAATGGAACAGAATAACAGAGTTGTTAGGGATCTTGGAGGTCTTCTAGTCCAACCCCCTGCTTAGACAGGAAGCCCTATAAAATTTCAGATAAATGGCTGTCCAATTTCTTCTTAAAACATCCAGTGTTGGAGCACCCACAATTTCTGGAGTCAAGTCATTCCACTGATTGTTCTCAATGTCAGGAAATTTCTCTTTAATTGTAGGTTGGTTCTCTCCTTGAATCGTTTCTGTCCATTGCTTCTTGGAACACTGCTATCATGTCACCCCATCTAGTCCTTCTTTTCATCAAAACAGACTCACCCAATTCCTTTACACTGTATGTTTTAGCCTCCAGTCCACTAATAATTTTTGTTGCTCTTCTCTGCACTCTTTCTAGAGTTTCAAGATCCTTTTTACATCTGACAACCAAACCTGGATGCAATATTCCAAGTGTGGTCTTCCAAAAACATTATAAAGTGTTACTAACACTTCATGTCATCTTGATTCTGTCCCTCTTAATGCAGCCTATGATTCTGTTGGGTTTTTTTCTTTCTTTTTGGCAACTGTAGCCTACTGCTGACTCATGTTTAAGTGGATGTCCACTAGGACTCCAAGACCCCTGTTGCCCTTGCTACAGTTGAGCCAGGTATCACCTATTCTATGCCAGTGCATTTGGTTTTTCTTTCCTAAATGTAGAACCTTACATTTCTCAGAGTTGATTTCAACCCTAACCCTAATCTGTCGATCCTTCTATATCTGGAGCTTATCTTCTGGAATGATGCTATTCCTGTCAATTTGGTCTAGTCTGCAAATTTGATGAGTTTCCCTTCAACCGCCTTGTCTAAATCATTGATGATGATGAAGAGATCTTGCAAATCCTCCTGTTCTTTTTTCCGTGTTCAGGAGAGTCTTGTGTCCTTCGAGGAGGTGGCTGTGTCTTTCTCTGAGGAGGAATGGTCTCAGCTGGATCCTGACCAGAAAACGCTGCATTCGGAAGTCATGCTTGAAAACCATAGGAATGTGGTCTCTCTGGGTAAGAGTTCTCTAGTCCCCAATCAAAGAGTTCAAGAATGCAGATTTTAATTAGGGTTTTTATTAAAAAAACACTAATCAGATATCGTCTCCTGGGAGTGAGAAGGAAAGGATCTTCTCGTGCTCCAAGGAAGGAAAAAGTCAATGTCTCTTTGCTTAGATGCTTTCTGTGCCATTGCTGATCTGTATTTTTCCATTTCTATTTGAACTTATCTGTGGGGGCTGAGAAGAATGAGGTGTGCTTTTATGTATCTTCTGGAGGTCATGTGAGAGGAGTGTGTTATTATTTGTTCTCTGAAACCTCCAAAATTGTGTGAGAACAGAACTTTCACACTCAGCCCATGGAAGACCATTCTCCCAATGCAGTTCAAGAACAAAGGCCTCATACAATGTCACTCAGAGCATCCTAGGGTACAGGTTACAGGTTCATACTTACGCATGACAGCAGAGGTGCTGCAACATTATTATTATTAATAATAATTAATATTATTATCTCTCCAAAGGACTCAGGGCGGCTCACATCAGCGAAACAATCCCAATAAATACACATTAAAACAGACTAAAACCAATTTAAAACAGTAGACCCCATCAGTCCAGGCTAGGGCATTTAAACAGCCATGTCTTAAGCTCGCAGCGGAAGGTACGAAGGTCCAGGGCCAATCGAAGACCCAAGGAAGTTGATTCCAGAGGGTGGGCACGCCCACAGAGAAGCTCTACCCCTGGGGTCGCCAGCCGACATTGTCTAGCTGACGGCACCCTGAGTAGGCCCTCTCTGTGAGAACGCACTGGGCGATGGAAAGTCGATGCTGGTTGCAGGTGGTCCGACAGATATCCTGGGCCTAAGCCATGAAGGGCTTTATAGGTCAACACCAGCACCTACCAACATTCCTACCTATTCCCCCATTCCACCCCGCCAGGAGTTACTATAAGACACACTTTCCCCACCCAAAAAAGGGGGTGGAAATGTCTATGCATCTTATAGAGCAAATACACGCCTAGTTTTGGCTTCCCAAGCCCTCCGTGCGTCCCCTTTCTGCCCTCCCTGGCATCCAGAAGCTCTCTGCAAGCCAAAATCAGATCTGCTTTTGGCCTCCTAAGGCCTTTGTGGGTGCTGTTTTTGGTCTTAAAACAGGACACGCAGACGGTTTGGGATGCCAAAAACAGGCCCGTTTTTGGCATGCAGACTGTTTCTGGATGCTGGGGAGGGCAAAAATGGGACACGCACAGCCCAAAAACTGTTTATTTTTCCTGTTTTGCTTCTCTAAACCTAGGTCGTATTATGGTCTGAAAAATATGGTAACTTGCGACAATGTGGTAAGCCGTCGGTTCCTTTGCTACTTTGGTGCATTTGCACAAAAATGGCCTAAAATGGTTCAGGATACGCGAGATCAATAGTGGGAAATCTAGCACTATTGATCTCATGGGATCTCATGCTATAGTGCTTTACACCTCTTTTCTCTGCTAACCAAGGCCTGCATGAGATCTATGGCAAAATGCTTTGCAAAGAGAGGGAGGGCCTCTTTGTTTTCAGTGAATTTTGCCCTGGATCTCATGGAATCCTCTGTTTATAAAAGAACGCAGGCCTAAAGTACCGCGGTGTGAGATCACGTGAGATTAGTAGCCCGAGATCTTTCACTACTGGTCTTGTGTGATCTCGCACTAAAGTACTTTTAGGCTTCCATTCTATGCAAACCGAAGCCTGTACCAGATCCGGCCAAAGAGCCCTTCCAAGCTGTGAGACTTTGGGGCAATGAAATAGCCATTCTTGAAACCTCCCAACCTTTCCAATCTCAGCACAAAGAGCATTTACAAGCCAATGGGAGGCTTCAAGCAAGGGATTTTGCTCTAAAGTCTCATCGCTGGGATCAAGAAACTGGCCGAGCGGGGGTCCCTCCCACCAGATGGACACTGTGGAGCAACTGCTCCAAGGTACACCAGAGAAGAAGGAGCTTGTTTCAAAGTTGTTTTGTTTCTCACAGGTCTCTGCTGAAATTAACCCATCCCAATAAATTTTAAGTTTTCTCCTAATTCCTCCTTGGATGTTTCCCCTGATTATTCCTTAACTCAAAACTGACTCTGAATGAGATTTGCATATATAGAGATAATTGTAAAAAAGAGATGTTTTCTAGATATTTTCAAAAATTTCATGACTCTAGAAATCATGTCTATATACACCACAGGCATGGAAATATAAAACCTAATAGAATTTCAGAGAAATTCAGAAAGAAATTCACTTGACTTTCTATACTTTGATCTTTTTCTCTAACTTTTTTATCATTTTCATTTCTCATTTGCTTTGAAGGTAATAATGGACAGGAGAATCATGATTCCTATGAATTGTTCCAAGTGATTGATACTAAAGATGGAACGGAGAAGTTTGGAATTCGAATGGAATATGGAAGCCATGACAGAAACCAGTCAAAGAATTGGAATCAGGAAAGCTCATTTTCCACTGATGCTCCGATGCAAGACTTTCTTGCCCAACAAGAGAAAATAAGGAAAAGATATGTTGGGAAAAGTGTGAAGTTAATCAAAGCTAAAGTACAAGTAAATGAACACTATTTAACCCAAAACAAAGGAGAAGATGCTATAAGAAGACACAACGGACAAAATTACAATGGGACATTCATTCTTTCTCTTGGAAATAACTTCCTTACTTCTCAAAAAGCGATTGACACAAAAGACAAACCTTATAAATGTTTGGAATGTGGCAAATGTTTTAGAACAAGCAGGCAGCTTACTGTACATAAAAGGATCCACACAGGGGAGAAACCATATAAATGCCTAGAGTGTGGAAAGACCTTTGTTCATGGCAGTACACTTACTATCCATAAAAGGATCCACACAGGGGAGAAACCATATAAATGCAAAGTGTGTGGAAAGACCTTTGCTCGTAGCTGTAGACTTACTTCCCATGAAAGGATCCACACAAGGGACAAACCATATAAATGCATGGAATGTGGAAAGGCCTTTGCTCAAAGAGTTACTCTTATTTCCCATAAGATGATCCATACAGGAGAGAAACCATATAAATGCATGGAGTGTGGAAAGACCTTTGCTGTGAGCAGTAGACTTACTATCCACAAAAAGATCCACATGGGGGAAAAGCCATTTGAATGCATGGAGTGTGGAAAGACCTTTGCTTATAATAGTGGACTTACTATCCACAAAAAGCTTCATACAGGGGAGAAACCATTTAAATGCATGGAATGTGGAAAGACCTTTTCTCAAAGAGTTACTCTTATTTCCCATGAGATGATTCACACAGGGGAGAAGCCATATAAATGCATGGAGTGTGGAAAGATGTTTAATCAGGGCAGTGGCCTTAGAAGCCACAAAAAAATCCACTCAGGAGAGAAACAATATAAATGCATGGAGTGTGGAAAGATGTTTAATCAGAGCACTGGACTTAAAAGACACAAAAAGCTCCACACAGGAGAAAAACCATTTAAATGCATGGAATGTGGAAAGACCTTTGCTCAAAGAAGTTATCTTATTTCCCATAAGATGATCCACACAGGGGAGAAGTCATATAAATGCATGGAGTGTGGAAAGACATTTACTCATGGTAGTGGACTTAGAAGACACAAAAAGATCCACTCAGGAGAGAAGCCATTTAAATGCACGGAATGTGAAAAGACTTTTGCTCATAAATGTGATCTTATTTCCCATAAAAGAAGCCACACAGGACAGAAGCCATATAAATGCATGGAGTGTGGAAAGACCCTTGCTAAAAAACGTAATCTTATTTCCCATAAGATGATCCACACAGGGGAAAAGCCATTTAAATGCATGGATTGTGGAAAGACCTTTGCTCAAAAAGGTAATCTTATTTCCCATAAGATGATCCACACAGGAGAGAAGCCATATAAATGCATGGAATGTGGAAAAAGCTTTGCTCAGAATGGTCATCTTACTTCTCATAAAAGGATCCACGCTCGGGAGAAACTATATAGCAATAGCAATTCCACTTAGATTTATATACCACTCCACAATACTTTACCACACTCTCTGAGCAGTTTACAAAGTCAGCATATTGTCCCCAGCAATCTGGGTCCTCATTTTACCCACTTCAGAAGAATGAAAGGCTGAATCAACCATGAGCCAGTCAGGATCGAATTCTTGGCTCTGGGCAATTAGCCTGTAGTACTGCATTCTAACCAGTGAGCGACCATGTCTCTCTATACCATATAGATTTGTATGTGTATGCATATTGTGCCTTTTTGATCCAAATGAAACAAGGTTGAATCCAACAAAATTAAATTTAATGTGGAAAATTTCATGAAATTACCTCGTCATGAAATTCGTCATTTATTTATTTTATTTTAATTTTATTTTATTTCGAATTTATATACCGCACCTTCTCTCGAGGGACTCAGGGCGGTGTACAACCAGATAAAAACATACAATACAAACATTAAAAAACAATTAAAAGGATCTATATTAATTTGGCCCCAATTTAAGATAACAAACCAATTAAAAAATTAAAAATGTGTTAAAAAATATGTTAAGCCAGCCCGGTTTGCTGAAAAAAGAAAGTTTTAAGGGCACGGCGGAAGGCACCGAGGTCTTGGATTCTCCTTATATCTGGGGGCAGCTGATTCCAGAGGGTAGGTGCCCCCACAGAGAAGGCCCTCTCCCTAGGGGTCACCAGCCTGCATTGTTTGGCTGATGGCACCTCGAGGAGGCCCTCTGTGGGAGCACACAGGTTGGTGGGAGGTCATCGGTAGCAGCAGGTGGTCTCGAAGATAACTAGGTCCTATGCCATGGAGCGCTTTAAAGGTGGTAACCAACACCTTGAAGCACACCCAGAAGACCACTGGGAGCCAGTGCAGCTCACGCAGGAGCGGTGTTATGTGGGAGCGCCAAGCGGCTCCCGTGATTACCCGCGCGGCCGCATTCTGGACCAGTTGGAGCCTCCGGGTGCTCCTCAAGTGGAGCCCCATGTAGAGAGCGTTGCAGTAGTCCAGGCACGAGGTGACGAGGGCGTGAGTGACTGTGACAGGGAATCCCGATCAAGAAAGGGCTGCAACAAACGGCCGTCATGAAATTCTTCATGAAATGAAGATACCTCTGCAGACTTGGATGAACTCACAGATACTGTAACATCATGTGTCAGTTTTTGTGAAGACCTATGTGTGCCAACAAGAACCCTGCGAATATAGAGTAACAATAAACATACAGCTACGTGGTTCCAAACAGGAAGCCTACAGAAAAGGCAATAGAATGCTGTACAAGCAGGCCAGAAACGTGTTAACAAGGGAGATCAGAGCAGCAAAAAGTAGCTATTCTGAAGAGCAAAAGAATCAGTTCTCAACAGATGAACCAGCAAACATGTGGAAAACTCTTAAGAATATCACTGGTTACAGCAAACCTTCCCAAACTGAAGGAAATCAACAACTGGCAGATGACCTGAATGTGTCCTACTGCAGGTTTGAGAGAAAACTACTACCACCTATCTCCATAATCACCATCTCAGACACATCAACAACTGCTAAGCGACTTCCGGTTTGCTGTTTGTCCCCGCTGGACGCTCCTTTGGGATCGTCGTACCCACTGCCTGTAAAGAGCCGCCTTTATAGCGGAATGGCGGCTCGAAAAAGTTTTTTATTTACTTTTGGGACGGAGCGGAAGAGACTCCCCGTATCCCCAGCCGATGCTCCGGGCTCTGGGAGATCTCTGCTACACGCAGAGCTAGGTGGCAAAAGCAAGCCTGTAAACTTGTTAAACTAATTAAAGAAGACGTGAGCTGGACCGCTGACCCTGAAGTGCAAGTATTTTTTTTTTATTTTAGAAAAGTTACTGAAGTTGTTTAAGAAGTGAAAGGAAAAAAGATTTTTAAAATGGCAATTGCTGAGGCTTGAAGAGAGGCAGATAAGGGAAAGTCCTTCCATTTTCTATTACAAAGTAGCGGAACGAATACTTCTGGCTGTAATTGAGGCAAAACCTCACTCTCACTCTTGTTTTTTTTTTTTTTCCTTTTTTTTCCTGGGGATCTGATATTGATCTTGGTTGGAAACAAGCCTCTTTTTTTTCTTTCTTTTCCACTCTTGTCTGTGTGGGAAATGGCGGGGGGAAATTCCCCCATTAACAAATTACATCAACAAGTTCTAACTCTCCAGTGTCAGAAACCTGACTTTAATATAATAGAATTTCTTCTTGAAGAGATTGTAAGAAGGGATGAGATTGTGAACCAGCAACTTGAAAAATTTAAGCATGAAATTAAAGAAATTGGTGAATTGGTGAAATCAAAGTTTGACTTTTTGAATCGAAAGATTTTAAAAACAGCTAATGGTTTATCAGACTTCCTGATTCAGTTGGATGCAAAGACTAAATTATTAGAGTCTAAAATGAAAGAAACTGAGGAGAATTTGGATAACAAGATTCAAAAAATTAAAAAGGATTTGGTAAACATTCAGGATAATAGCTCAGAAGACAAACCTAAAATGGAGGTTGACCAAAAGACTGGTAATGAAAAAAATGTGCAACAGAGGATTGAAAGAGAAGTTTTAATGATTCAATATAATTTTACAGAATATGCAATTAGGCTGAGAGGTTTGCAGGAAAATAACAGAGATGACTTAAGGAAAATATCTTCTGAAATTCTGGCTGGGATTTTAAAGGTTCAACCTGATGAAGTGTTTTGCAGGATTGACAGAATTTATAGAATAAACTCCTGGTTGGCAAAGCAAAGGCAATTGCCTAGAGATGTGGTGATTTATTTTACAGATAAAGAAATTAGGAGTAATATTGTGCAGAACTCTTTTAATTCTACTTTGCAATTTCATGGAAGAAAGATTTGGATTTTTAAGGAGCTCCCGCCTAAGATGTTAATAGAGAGGAAGAAATTTGGCTTTTTAGTGACTGAGTTAAAAAAAAGAAATATCCTATTTAGGTGGGATGTTCCAGTTGGTTTAATATTGAGACACCAAGGAGTAAGATACCAACTGAACACTGTTGAAAAAGCGGAAGAATTTTATCAAAAAAATTTAAAAATGAATTTAATATCTTTAGGCACAATACAGGACAAGCAAAAGGAGTTGGAAACAAAAGGAAAATATCAAATTTCAGAGGCTGTGGTAGATAAATTGTCTTTGGACTCTCTGGATACCCCAGCTGGACTGTCTATAAATATGAGAGCAGTGTCATCCGACTCCAGTGTGATGAATCATCAAGTTATAGACAAGTGCGTAAATCAACCAGTTGATATACAAGTGATCGAGAAGAAAGATGAGATGACAAAACAAAACCAACAAGATCAATTCATAAAGCAGAATGAAAATCGATCAGCCGACACACAATTGGTAGGAAGGAAACGAGGATGGAAATTCAACCCGCAAAAGAAAAAGAAAAGAAATAGATCTCATAGAAATAGCAGTTTCTAAACCAAGCAACAGTGAAGCCAGGGACTTTAAAAATGAATGAATATGTGAAAAGATAGTGGAGGCGAACAATGGTTTAATACTATCTTGAGGATAGTGGCAGATCTCTGCAATGCCGTGATTTTGGGATGTGAAAAGAGCCTTACATTGATGGATTTGAATTATCTATTTTGGATTTCTTTACTGGTAAATATATTATAATTACTTCGAGCTATAAGGCAAGAGAGTCACGCTGGGGCATTCAGAAGATCTGGATGTTACCCATTAGGATGATGGGAATTAACAATCCTGATGAAAACCACAACTACAATTATATGGATATAATTATAATGTCACTCGGGTGGTTGTTTTTACTTTTATATATATATGTGGATATCTACTACTGATGGGGGCAGAAGATGATTGAAGATTTTGAACAAACTGTTGCACCAGCATGTTATTTTACCCTATTATGGATGATGGATTTAACAATCCAGTGGAAAGACATCAAAGAAGATATTATATGGATTATAAATTTAAAGTTATTGTCTTTTTTCTTTTTACAAAATGGAATGCATATATAGATATGTGTATATTTTAGTGGAGTGGGCAGTGGATTATATTCAGAATTGTATTGCATGGTAATTTTGCAGATTTGGGTTGAAATAGGTTAGTTTACTGATTGATTAGTTTAAGAATAAGGATTTTTAAGTCATATATTTAGGGGAGTGGAGGAATTGGATAGAACTGAATAAATGTTAAATTTGGGTGTAGGGAGAAGGCCGCTTTGAAATGTTATATTAATATATATAAAAGATTAAATGTTAAATTGTTGTAATAATACACTATAAGTTTAGGGGAGGAGAAAAGGGGTAGATTATTATTGCGAAAATGCGAGTTATAAGAATATTATGCTAAGGGTCAGTACTTTGAGGAGGGAGTAAGGGAAAGGTAAGATATTATGTAATTAGTTATGAAATAGCCTATTGTTGTGAAGAAGTCACAGGGGGGGATGGGTGGTGAGGGGGGGTTAGGGAAGAGGGGGGGAAAGGGGGGGAAAAACTTGTATTTGAAAACTTTTTCAATAAAAAAAAAAAAACAACTGCTAAGCCTCCTACAACCTACCCTATCTCATTGGGCTCACCACCTCTGGTGATTACAGAGAATGAGGTGCAAACTCTATTTCACGGACAAAAGTCAGGAAAAGCACCAGGTCCAGACAAGATAATTCCTTCTTGCTTAAAAACTTGTGCTGAACAACTGGCCCCCATCTTCACCTGCATCTTTAATAAATCACTAGAGATGTGCTATATTCCTTCCTGTTTCAGATGCTCTACTATCATCCCAGTGCTGAACAAACCCTCTATCAAAGAAATAAATAACTTCAGACCGGTTGCTCTAACATCTGTAGTTATGAAGACCTTTGAAAGACTAGTGCTCAGCCACCTGAGTACAATCACGGACCCACTGTTAGACCCCTTGCAATTTGCCTACGGAGCAAATAGATTGACAGATGATGCTGTTAATATGACTCTGCACTACATCCTACAACATCTTGAATCTCCAAAGACTTGTGCAAGGGTCCTCTTCAGCATTCAATACCATCATTCCAGATATTCTTCTATCTAAACTAAATCAGCTAGCTGTACCTGACCACACTTGTAAATGGATCATAAGCTTCCTAACAGACAGGAAGCAGCAGGTGAAGCTAGGCAAAATCACATTAGATACCTCCACAATTAGCACAGGAGCCCCCCAAGGATGTGTGCTTTCTTCACTTCTCTCTATAGACCAATGACTGCATCTCAAACAATCCCTCTGTTAAAATACTGAAGTTTGCAGATGATACAATAGTGATTGGTCACATTCGAGACAATGATGACTCCACATACAGACGGCTGAAGGCCGTCCACATACACAAGCCTTGTGGTACAACCAGAACAATCTTGAACTAAATACACTCAAAACCGTAGAAATGATGGTGGATTTTAGGAGAAACCCTCCCATACTACCGCCTCTTACAATACTAGACAACACAGTATCAACAGTAGAATCTTTCAGGTTTCTAGGTTCTATCATATCTCAAGACCTAAAATGGATACCTAACATCAAAAACGTCATCAGAAAAGCACAACAGAGAATGTTCTTTCTGCTCCAACTGAGAAAGCTCAAACTGTCCAAGGAGCTCCTGATCCAGTTCTACAGAGGAATTATTGAGTCTCTCATCTGCAGCTCCATAAGTGTCTGGTTTGGTTCTGCAACCCAACAAGACAGACACAGACTTCAGAGGATAACCAAAACTGCAGAAAAAACAGTGGCTACCAACCTGCCTTCCACTGAGGATTTGTATACTGCACCAGTCAAAAAGAGGGCTGAGGAAATATTTACAAACCACTCATACCCTGGACATAAATTGTTTCAACTCCTACCCTCAAAAAGATGCTATAGAGCACTGCACACCAGAAGAACTAGACACAAGGACAGTTTTTTCCTGAACACCATCACTCTGCTAAACAACTAATTCCCACAACACTGTCAAATAATTTATTAAGACTGTATTACTATTATTATTCTCTTCCTTACTAGTATCTATCTCTTCCCAGTTATTACTATAAATATGTCGCTTGTATTTTTCAATTATATTGGTTTTATTTGTTTCCTAGTACGATTTGATAGATTATTAGTAACCTTGATTATCACTAAGGGTTGTATCTTTTTATTCTTGATGAATGTATTTCATTCTCCTTATGTACACTGAGAGCATATACACCTAAGACAAATTCCTTGTGTGTCAATCGGACTTGGCCAATAAAGAATTCTATTCTATTCTATTCTATTCTATTCTATTCTATTCTATTCTATTCTATTCTATTCTATTCTGTATCCAAAATTCAGGGATGGAGGGATTTTATCCATCTGGAGAGAATCTGCCCCAATCAGCCCCCTTCAATGTCCCTCAAAGGCAGAAATTCTCCATCTTCCCATCAGAAAGCGTCAAGGAGGGCAGGATCAACTCAGGAGTTCTGTGGGAAAAAGACGGGAAGAAAATGAGAATATAAAGCAAAACCTGCAGTAGAAATAAGACACTGCTGCAAATAGTTCCCCTCTCCCTCTGTTTCAAGCCCCCAGTCAGGCCTACACTGCAGGAAGATGGTTGATAGGCAGGAACTGGAGGGAGGGGCTCCCTTTACTGCCTCTGCCTGGACGGGGAAGGTCAAGAAAACCCCCCCACCCTCCAAAACATCTGAATTGTCCTTTTCTATACCCATAATTTCCTTTCTTTGTTGTGTGTGTAGTTCTTGTGGTTGTCTCTTATAGAGGGGAGGAAGTTGTGGGTGTGGTTTTTGTCTTTTTCACTTTGTTTGATCACCTGTCTATTTGGGTTCTCAGATTTGGCTTTTAGGGACAATTTGCTACATTGTATATTTTCTGAAGGGAAACAAAGTTTCCCAGGCTGCACAAGCCATGAGTGTTTAGAGAGGTGGGGGGAGGGGATTTTAACCAAAAAGATGCTCTGGGATAGGGGTGGCAGGAAAGGGGGAGCCTGTTCTCACTTTGCCAGAAATAGTGTGAAATGCATGGGGAGGAGGTAGGGAGGAAGGGTTGGCCATGAACTTGGGGTGCTTCCTACCCCAAATGACAGAGGGGGCCCCCTCCCCCACCTTCCCTTCAGTAATTTTACAAATCTTGGGAACATCCTCAGTGAGATTTTTGAGGTGAAGTTGCATTATCTTCCCTTAATAGCCCATCAAAGAATAGAAGTTACCAAACTCAAGAGGCCCCTCCTGGCCACCTGTTAAGCTTGATGAGAGGCCTCACCTAGAGGGTCCGCTCCCCACAACCTTTCTTCCAGCCCCCCAGACTCACCTTTCTTGCTCTTCAGGTAGAAGAAGAGCCCCATAGCCAGGAACGTCACTCCTATTATGGCCCCCATGATCCCCATCCAGAGTTTGCTCCTGGCAGAGCTGGAGGAACGGGGCTCTGGGGAAGGAGAAGAAGCTTCAGCTGAGTGGGATGATCAGCCCCACCTTCCCCCAGGAGGGTCCATTCCTGCACTCCCCACAGGGAGGGTCTTTCCCCCTTCTCAGGGCAGGATGGGGTCCCAGACCAGGAGGGGAGAGAGGGGAGGGGCTTACCCCATTGGATGGTGATAGGGGCAACCAGGCTGGCTTGCCCCACCTGGCAAGTGTAAAGGTCCCCCCGCTGGGGCTGGGTCTCCAGCATCACCTGGAGCATCACCTGGAGCTGATAGGTCCAGTCTCCATTCTGTAGTTCCTCCCCGAAGGCCATACCCTCCTTCTCTGGCCGCCCGTTGTTCAGCCACTAGACCTCGATCTCCACGGGGTAAAAGCCTGTCAAAGCAGGGTCCATCTTGGTGGGGGAGATGGTGACGGTGGGCTTGGCTGGAGGGAAGGAGGAGAAAGAAGGATATAAGAGACACAACAGGGCCTAGAACAGGAGACCAAGTTGATTAGTTCAGGCCAAGAACCTTTTTCACTGCTAAAAATATTCTGTGTTTTGAGTCATCTTTCAAAGCAAATTGCAGCAAGAAATTAAAAGGGGTCCTGAAAGATGGAAAAACGTAAATCCTTCCTGATTGGGATTGGTTTCCATCATCAAATTTCACAAATCCAGCAGAAATAAATGCTGGAAACACCCTGAAACAAAAGGAACCTTCTGACAGATGTGGTGGTGATGGAAAGAAACCAGAAGATAGGGAAGGCATGAACAGCATGATAAATAAATCAATTATAAAGAAATATATCTATAAACTGGGCAGAAGAGAGACCTTGCTGGATTCCTCCTCCCACCCATCCCCACAAAATATTTGGATGAATTTTCTGGAGGGAAGTTGTTTTCCCAAGGTCGGTTTTCTGGACCTTGGGAATTATAGGACTGATGGGAAGGAGCCTGATATATTTTCCCCCTTTTGATGCTTAATTATCATCATTGTATAATTTCAAAACTTTTAATTGTGATTTAGTTTTTAACTTTATTTTTTATATATTTTTATTTTGGGATTATAATATATTGTGCTCTTTTTTTAATAGCAATAAATACAAATAAATAAATTTTGCAGATCTGAGAGCACAGAATATATAAGGGCCAAATCTTTATTCAGGAGAATTCTAATAAATTAGATGACTTGGACGAGGGGATAGATGGGGAACTCATTAAATTTGCAGATGACACCAAGCTGGCAGGAATAGCCAACACTCCAGAAGATAGGCTCAAGATACAGAAGGATCTTGACAGACTTGAACATCGGGCGCTATCTAACAAAATGAAATTCAACATGCCCACCCAGGTTTTGTGGGAAATGGATCCAAATGGCTCTGAGTGTTTAAAGCTTGCAGACCCCTGCCCTAAACCCTAAAAGGTACTTTTACTGAGCGAGAACTGAATGCAACCAAAGAAAAGCAAGATCTGAAGCAAAGGCGCAAAAATCCCATATAGAAAGGATCCTCCCCAACTGTCCAGCGTATATCATCCAATCCACAATTTCTCCAGGGATCATGTGGGTGCAAACATCTGGCAGTGTCATCCTCCTGCTATGCCATGACCGTTGACCTTATCAGCTTCAAAGAAAACGCTGCAGCAAAGTTTTCTCTCTTTCTTCTCTTCCAGCTCACTTCCCCCCTCCCAAAAATTCCAATAGCTCTCCCCTCCCCCCGTTTCATGGCAGCCGAGCAAGTAAGCAATGAAAGAGCGGAGGCTAACATCACACATCACACACCAAATCCCAACCACCACACCCCCAGGGTTTTGGATTATTAGATTTAATGATCTAAAGTGACTTTTATTTTATTTTTTTATTTTTTTTAAAATTTGATTTATATGCCGCCCTTCTCCGGAGACTCAGGGTGGCTTACAATGCGCTAAGCAATAGCCTTCATTCTTTTGTATATTTATACAAAGTCAGCTTATTGCCCCCACAAACTGGGTCCTCAATTTACCTACCTTAGAAAGGATGGAAGGCTGAGTCAACCTTGAGCCTTGGCGAGATTCGAACCTGCAGTAATTGCAGGCAGCTGGTCTTAATAACCAGCTTAATAACAGGGTGCCTTAGACCACTATACTACCAAGGCTCTTGGTAGTACAGTGTACTACCTGTAGTACTTTGACCCCCAGACAAGATGAGTTCAAAAAGGAAGAGTTACTCCGTGGAATTCAAGAAAGGAATCGTGGAGGATTCTCAGGGCAAGAATCTGGCAGCTTTGTTGGATCTCCATATGGTCCGAAAATGGAGAGGAAAATACGATGACCTCATTTAACAGGTGTAGGAGGGAAATGGTAAGAAGCACAAGTGTGGATCAGGTCGGCAACCATTATTTCCTGAACTTGAAGACAGCATCTCCGAATGGATCACTGACAGGAGAGCAAAGGCTTTGTGTCAAGTATTTGCAAGCCATTGGCACATGTATCATACAGACACTAGTGGAGGCAGAAAGTGCCCCCACCCCTATGTGGAAAGGAGGGGCTTACACTGAGTATAAAACCCCCTCTAACCTTTCCACCATGCTCTCTTTTACGTTCGTTCTCCATGAGACATGATCTTTGATAAGGGTAGTCACACACGCTGTGTGTCCCCTATCCTAATGGATATTAAGACAGCCTTTGTATATAGTTAATATGTTTTGTTATATGAATAAATACATTTATCACATTTATTCATGCATCTGCCTTTGGACTCTTCTATGCTCCTGGGTGTTTCTACGATCCCAATTTCCACACTTTGGTTGTACGCAGGGCTGATATCCAAGCATTTGCCCTTGCAATGGCACCATAGTTGGAAATTACCCAGGAACAATTCAAAGCCTCTCAACACTAGCTGGATGGCTTCCTTCAACGATATGAACTGTCTCTGAGGAGACCCTCCTTGCTGTTCAAACTGGAAGATGCTGAACTTGTCAAACGGGCACTTGCATTCAAGTCCTTCGTTGATGGCATTGACTTTTCCAAGTACCAGCTCTCCAACATGATTGCCATGGACGAAACTGCAGTATTTATGGGCCAAGGAGCTCAAACTCCAGGGGAGGGGCGGGGGGTGGTGGCGGTTATTATTAACGAGGATCTGGGTCCTAGGGAGACTACAGTGCCTCAGATAGCCGGATGTGAGTCCCTCCTTGTGAGGTGCGGTCGTGAGGTTCAGATGGGCTTGTTGCTTACGTACCTGGCTCCCTGCCGCATGGCAACAGCCCTACCTGAGCTACTCGACGTGATAGTGACGGTGGCAGTAGATACACCCAGGCTTTTAGTCATGGGTGATTTCAACTTGCCATCCGTTGGTGAAACGTCTGAGGTGGCTCGGGAGTTCATGGCTTCCATGACGGCCATGGACCTGACCCAGTTAGTTCATGGCCCTACTCACAGGGGAGGTCACACTCTGGATCTGATTTTTGTCTCGGGCCAGTGGTTGAGTGGTCTTGTTATAGGCTCCCCTTGAGAAGCACCCGGAGGCTCCAGCTGGTCCAGAACACAGCAGCGCGGGTAGTGACGGGAGCAGCATGGCGCTCCCATGTAACACCGCTCCTGCGCGAGCTGCACTGGCTCCCGGTAGTCTTCCGGGTGCGCTTCAAGGTGCTGGTTATCACCTTCAAAGCGCTCCATGGCATAGGGTCTAGCTATCTTCGAGACCGCCTGCTGCTACCGACGACCTCCCACCGACCCGTGCGCCCCCACACAGAGGGCCTCCTCGGGATGCCATCAGCCAAACAGTGTAGGCTGGTGACCTCCAGGGGGAGGGCCTTCTCTGTGGGGGCACCTACCCTCTGGAATCAGCTGCCCCCAGAGATAAGGAGAATTCAAGACCTCAGTGCCTTCCGTCGTGCCCTTAAAACCCATTTTTTCAAGCAAGCCGGACTGGCTTAAGAAGAAATTTTTAAATGTTTTTAAATGTTTTAAATGTTTTAATTGGTAGTGAGTTTTAATTGGGCCAAATTTATATAACTTTTAATTGTTTTTTAATATTTGTCCTGTATGTTTTTTAATTCTGGCTGTACACCGCCCTGAGTCCTCAGGGAGAAGGGCGGTCTAGAAATTCAATAATAAATAAATAAATAAAATAAATAAACAACAATTGATCAGAGGGGTGCCACATCGATTTATATTCCGTCAACAGGATATGAAAGTGCACATGCGACGTACATATTGGCTATTTGGCTGGATGGAAGCAAAGTCACACCGCTAATAATCACCAAGGGAAAGAAGGAAAAACTGAAACTGAAACGGCCTGGTGCACCCAAGGGGCTATCAGGAAGTGGGCGGAGCTAATGCTCCCTCTTCTTGTACGAGGTGGCCAAAGAGGTATGCTGGTCTGGAATTCAGTCAGCACTCACCGTGCAAAAGATATGAAAAAAGTTTCTTGCCCAGCGCAAGAAACCAGTGTGGAAACTTCGTGAAGCCTAGCCTGCCAGAGTTTGCGACTTGGATCAAGATAAGGGACAAAATAAGTGACAACTGTGTTGCAAATGCAGGCTACATGGACAGGAGGTACTCTTTTAAGGAGACCTCTATTACTAAACATCAATTGGGACTAATGACTTTAAACAAAATGGACTCACAAGAAACTCAGACTGGAATTCAGGGTGTGGAGTTTTGACGATGTTCCAGAAGATGACATGACTGTATTTGAAAAAACTGTTGAATTTGAATAAATTGATTGTTGTACCGTAGATGAGCATTGTGGTTTCCCTGTGTGTGGGGAAACCTCTCCCTCCATCGTTTTCTTATTTCTCTCTCTTTCTTCCTTTTTCTCCCTCCCTCCCTCCCTCTCATTTGTTTTTCTCTTTTTCCTCCCCCTCTTTCCTTTTCTTTCTCTCCCATTTTCTTATTTCTCTCTCCCTCCCCCTCCCTCATGTTTTTTCTCTCCCTTTTTTTTCCTCTTTTCTTTCTCTCTCCATTCTCTCGTTTCTTTTTCTTCTCTCTCATCCTCTCCCTCCATCATTTTCTCATTTCTTTCTTTTTTCTCATTTCTCTCTCTCCCTCTCATTTGTTTTTCTTTACTCTCTCCCTCTCCCTTTCTTTTCTTTCTTTCTCTTTCCTTTCTCTCTCTCATTCTCTCATTCGTTTCTTTTTCCTCTCTCTCATCCTCTCCCTCCATCATTGTTTTTTTTTTTAATTTGATTTATATGAGACCCTTCTCCGGAGACTCAGGGCAGCTTACAATGTGCTAAGCAATAGCCTTCATCCTTTTGTATATATTTATACAAAGTCAGCTCATTTCTCTCTCTCTCTCTCCTTCTTTTCTTTCTCTCTGTCTCCTTGTGGCTCTTTGCTACTCCTTTCTTCCCAAAAGACGACACTGCCGTGAGCTGCTACCTTTGAAACACACTGCGCCTATGAGGAAGGTTGGCAGTACTGAGTCCGTGGGAGGGGCAGTGGAGGCATCAGGGCTGCTCACCCCCTCCTCAGCAAGCCGGGCCTGGAGGAGCACGAGCCGCAGCCATGGCTTCCCTGAAGATGATCTGACGCGGCCGCCCTGGCTGGCTGTTTCAGCACTGGAATGACACAGGAAGCAAGGAGGAGGCCCAGTAAGAGTGTGCCAGAAAAAGAAACAGAACTTCCAGCCCTCGCTGGATCACTAAACCGTGGGCCGCAGCTTAGGGGCCACCTGCACCTCAAAAATAATAAGGTCTTGGCACCAAGCGTTCATTTTGGGGGTCAAAAGAAAATAAGACCCTGTCTTATTTTCAGGAAAACACCGTAGTTTCTCCTGAGTGTAGATCCTTTTATGAGAAATAAGATGACCATTCTGAGCAAAACTCTTTTAACATTCCATGCAATTATATGGCTTCTCTTGTGTGGATCATTTTATGGGAAATAAGATTACGTTTTGGAGCAAAGGTCTTTCCACACTCCATGCATTTATATGGCTTCTCCCCGTGTGGCTTCTTTCATGTGAAATAAGATTACTTCTATGAGCAAAGGTCTTTCCACATTCCGTGCATTTAAACGGCTTCTCCCCTGTGTGGATTATTTTGTGTCTTCTAAGTCCACTGCCACGAGCAAACGTCTTTCCACACTCGATGCATTTATATGGTTTCTTTCCTGAGTGGATCTTTTTGTGGCTTCTAAATGCACTGCTCTGAGTAAAGCTCTTTCCACACTCCATGCATTTATATGGTTTCTCCCCTGTGTGGATCATTTTATGGGAAATAAAATTACGTTTTTCAGCAAAGGTCTTTCCACACTCCGTGCATTTATACGGCTTCTCCCCTGTGTGGATCCTTTCATGGGAAATAAGATGACCTCTTTGAGTAAAGGTCTTTCCACATTCCATGCATTTAAATGGCTTCTCCCCTGAGTGGAGCATTTTGTGCCTTTTAAGCCCACTGCCATGAGTAAATGTCTTTCCACACTCTATGCATTTATATGGTTTCTCTCCTGAGTGTATCGTTTTGTGTCTTCTAAGTGCACTGCTCTGAGTAAACGTCTTTCCACACTCCATGCATTTATACGGCTTCTCCCCTGTGTGGATCATCTCATGGGAAATAAGAGTAACTTTTCGAGCAAAGGTCTTTCCACATTCCATGCATTTAAACGGTTTCTCTCCTGTGTGGATTTTTTTGTGGCTAGTAAGTCCACTACTATAAGCAAAGGTCTTTCCACACTCCATGCATTTATACGCTTTCTCTCCTGAGTGGATTTTTTTGTGGCTTCTAAGTGCACTGCTCTGAGTAAACATCTTTCCACACTCCATGCATTTATACGGCTTCTCCCCTGTGTGGATCATCTTATGGGGAATAAGATTACTTCTTTGAGCAAAGGTCTTTCCACAGTCCATGCATTTAAATGGTTTCTCTCCTGTGTGCAGCTTTTTGTGGATAGTAAGTCCACTGCTATAAGCAAAGGTCTTTCCACACTCCATGCATTTATACGGCTTCTCCCCTGTGTGGATCCTGTTATGGGAAGTAAGATTCCAGCTTGTTTTAAAACATTTGCCACATTCCAAACATTTATAAGGTTTCTCTTTTGTGTCAATCACTTTTTGAGATTTAAGAAAGTTATTTCCAAGAGAAAGAATGAATGTTCCATTGTAATTTTGTCCATTGTGTCTTCTTATAGCATCTTCTCCTTTGTTTTGGGTTAAATAGTGTTCATTTACTTGTAATTTAGCTTTTATTAGTTTCACACTTTTTCCAGTATATTTTTTCCTTATTTTCTCTTGTTGGGCAAGAGAGTCTTGCATCGGAGCATCAGTGGAAGATGAGTTTTCCTGATTCCAATTCTTTGACTGGTTTCTCTCATGGCTTTCAAATTCCATTCGAATTTCAAACTTCTCCATTCCATCTTTAGCATTGATCACTTGGAGCAGTTCACAGGAAACTTGATTCTCCTGCTCATTATTACCTTCAAAGGAAAAGGGAAACAAAAATGATAACAAGGTTAGAGAAAAAGATCAAAACGTAGAAAGTCAAGTGAATTTTCTTCTGAATTTCTCCAAAATTCCATTAGGTTGTATGTTTGCATGCCTACAGGGGTGTGATATGGGCATGAGGATTTCTATATTCATGAGTCATGAAAGCTTTGAAAATATCTAGAAAACATCTCTTTCTTTGCAATTATCTCTATATATGCAAATCTCACTCTGAGTCAGTTTTGAGTTAAGGAATAGAAGAATGGAATGGAATGGAATGGAATGGAATGGAATGGAATGGAATGGAATAGAATAGAATAGAATAGAATAGAATAGAATAGAATAGAATAGAATAGAATAGAATAGAATAGAATAGAATAGAATAGAATAGAATAACAGAGTTGGAAGGGACCTTGGAGGTCTTCTAGTCCAACCCCCTGCTTAGGCAAGAAGCCCTACACCACTTCAGATAAATGGTTATCCAACATCTTCTTAAAAACTTCCAATGTTGGAGCATTCACAACTTTGGAGGCAAGTTGTTCCATTGATTAATCGTTCTGTCAGGAAAGTTCTCCTTAGTTCTAAGTTGCTTCTCCCCTTGATAGTTTCCACCCATTGCTTCTTGTCCTACCCTCAGGTCTATCCTGTCTCTTCTAGTCCTTCTTTTTATTAAACTAGAGATACCCAGTTCCTGCAACCGTACTTTGTTTTAACCGCCAGTCCCTAATCATCTTTGTTACTCTTCTCTGCACTCTTTCTAGAATCTCAACATCTTTTTTACATTGTGGCGACCAAAACTGGATGCAGGATTCCAAGTGTGGCCTTACCAAGGCCTTATAAAGTGGTATTAACACTTCACATGATCTTGATTCTATTCCTCTGTTCATGCAGCCTCGAACTGTGTTGGCTTTTTTGGCAGCTGCAGCACACGGCTGGCTCAGATTTAAATGGTTGTCCACTAGGACTCCAAGATCCCTCTCACAGTTACTACTATTGAGCAAGGTACCATATATACTGGACCTGTGCATTTTGTTCTTGCCTAAATGTAGAACCTTACTTTTTTCAACATTGAATTTCATAATAATCAGGGGAAACATCCAAGGAGGAATTAGGAGAAAATTTACGATTTATTGGGGTGGATTAATTTCACCAGAGTCCTGTGAGAAATGAAACAATTTTGAAACAAACTCCTTCTTCCCCGGTGTACCTTGGAGCAGCTGCTCTACGGTGTCCATCTGGCAGGCGGGACCCCCACTCGGCCCATTCCTTGATCACAGCAATAAGACTTTGGAGCAAAATCCCTTGCTGAAGCCTCCCATTGGCTTATAAACACTCTTCGCGCTGAGACTGGAAAGGTTGGGAGGCATCAAGAATAGCTATTTCGCTGCCCCAAAGTCTCATCGGCTTCCAAGGGCTCTTTGGCCGGATCTGGTACAGGCGTCAGTTCACAGAGAATGGAGGCCTAAAGTATTTTAGTGCAAGATCACATGAGACTAGTAATGATTTCAGATTTCAGGCTACTAATCTCGTGTGATCTTGCACTGCAGTACTTTAGGCCTGTGTTCGTTTAAGAACTGAGGACTGCACTAGATCCAGGGCAAAAGTCTTTGAAAACAAAGAGGCCTTCCCTCTCTTTTTGCCCTGGATCTTGTAGAGGCCTTGGTTAGCAGAGAACAGAGGCCTAAAGCACTGAGTGCGAGATCACATGAGATCAATAGTGCTAGATTTCCCACTACTGATCTTGCGTATCTCTCACTACTTTAGGCCTCTTTTTTTCTGCAAATGCAAAGAAGCAGGCAAAAGAACCGACAGCTCGCCACATCGTCCCAAGGTAAGTATCGGCAGGGTGGGTTAATAGGTACGGCGAATGTTGTAAGTGTGAATGACAGCCATGGTGCTGCAACACATAATTTCGAGACTGGTTCTCAAGTACTTGGGGGAGGGCTGGTCGTAACTTGGAATGGGCGCTAAGTGAACTGTCATAACTCGGGGATTACCTGTACCCTAGGATGCTCTGAGTGACATTGTATGAAGCCTTTGTTCTTGAATTGGCATGGGAGAATGCTCTTCCATGGGCTGAGTGCGAAAGTTCTGTTCTCACACAATTTTGGAGGTTTCAGAGGACAAATGACAACACACTCCGCTCGCATGACCTCCAGAGGACACATAAAAGCACACCTCATTCTTTTCAGCCCCCACAGATAAGTTCAAATAGAAATGGAAAAATACAGATCAGAAATGGCACAGAAAGCATCTAAGCAAGGAGACATTGACTCTTTCCTTCCTTGGAGTATGAGAAGATCCTTTCCTTCTCCCTCCCAGGAGACGATATCTGATTAATGGTTTTTTAATGAAAAACTATCTATTATCTGGCTTCTTGAACTCTCTGATTGGGGACTAGAGAACTCTTACCCAGAGAGACCACGTTCCTATGGTTTTCAAGCATAACTTCCGAATGCAATGCTTTCTGGTCAGGATCCAGCTGAGACCATTCCTCCTCAGAGAAAGATACAGCCACCTCCTCGAAGGACACAAGGCTCTCCTGAACATGGAAAAAAGTGTTCTATTAACAGGAGGATTCACAATATCTGTTCATCTTCATCAATAATTTAGACAAGAGGATAGAAGGGGAACTACACCCCGCTGCAGGGAGGCGGAGCCGACCAGGTGGTTTCGCCCCAGGCGCCTGATGGATCCTGATAGGTTCCAGATAGAGCTTGGGCCATTTCCTGAGAATCTGGCTCATGATTCGGCTGAAGACCTGGTGGCCGCCTGGGATAGTGCGGCCGCCGGGGCTTTGGACCGCCTCGTGCCTTTGCGGCCTCTGACCAGGCTCCTTGGTTCTCCAAGGAGCTGAGGGAGTTGAAGCACTGGAAAAGACGCCTGGAGAGTAGTTGGAGGACCAGCCGCTCCGAATCCGACCGAACACTAGTGGCAATAAAAGCGGCGAAATCTAGCTATTTTGCCGCTCTTATTGCATCACCAGATAATCGCCCAGCCGCCCTGTTTAGGGTGACCCGCTCCCTCCTCCATCTGGAAGCGCGGGATGATCCCTTGCAAGGTCGAGCTGAGGATTTTGTGCAGTATCTGTATGACAAGATCGCTCAGATTCGGGAAGTCCTGGCCTCTCACTGGGTAAGTCCGGACGGGATGACTGAGGCAGGTCTTGAGAGTGTTATCTGGGAGGAGTTCGATCCTGTGGCTCCCGAGGACGTGGACAGGATCCTGGGACGGCTGTACGCGACCACGTTTATTGGACCCGTGTCCCTCCTGGTTGGTACTGGCTTCCCGGGAGGTTACACGAGGCTGGCTCCAGAGGATTGTTAACGCTTCTTTGAGTGAGGGGGTCCTGCCGGCCGCTTTGAAAGAAGCTGTGGTGAGGCCCCTCCTCAAGAAGCCCTCTCTGGATCCGGCTGTATTGGCTAACTATTATCCAGTCTCCAACCTTCGCTTTGTTGCGAAGGTTGTTGAGTGTGGTGGTGCGGCAGCTTCCCCGATATCTGGATGAAGGGGGTGGGGGGCACCATTCTGCGGTGGTTCTCCTCCTACCTCTCTGACCGGTCGCAATCTGTGTTGACAGGGGGGCAGCGGTCGACCCCGAGGCGCCTTGCGTGTGGGGTGCCACAAGGGTCGGTCCTCTTGCCCCTTATGTTCAACATTTATGTAAAGCCGCTGGGTGAGATCATCCGTGGCTTTGGGGTGGAGTTCCATCAGTACGCTGACGATACTCAGCTGTACATCTCCACCCCAGGCCACCCCAACGATGCCCTTGAAGTGATGTCCCAGTGCCTGGAGGCCGTGCGGGCCTGGATGGAGAGAAACAGGCTCCGACTCAACCCTCCCAAGACCGAGTGGCTGTGGCTTCCGGCGTCCCGATATAGCCAGCTGGTGCCATCGCTGGCTATTGGGGGCAAATCACTGGCCCCCACGGAGAGGGCTCGCAACTTAGGCATCCTCCTCGATGTACAGCTGTCTTTAGAAGAGCACATTACGGCCGTGGCCAGGGGGGCATTTTATCAGGTTCGCCTGATACGCCAGTTGCGCCCCTTTCTGGATCGGGACTCCCTACGCACAGTCACTCAAGCACTCGTCACTTCCCGCCTGGACTACTGCAATGCTCTCTACATGGGGCTCCCCTTGGGGTGCACCCGGAGGCTACACTTAGTCCAGAATGCGGCCACGCGGGGGATTATGGGAGCGACGGGGCGCTCACATATGACACCTCTTCTGCGCGAGCTGCACTGGCTTCCTGTGGTCTTCCGGGTGCGCTTCAAGGTGTTGGTGACCACCTTTAAAGTGCTCCATGGCTTAGGGCCGGGGTATCTGCGAGAGCGCCTTCTGCCGCCAATAGCCTCCCACCGACCGGTTCGCTCGCACAGAGAGGGCCTCCTCAGGGTGCCGTCAGCCAGACAGTGTCGGCTGGCAACCCCCAGGGGGAGAGCCTTCTCTGTGGCAGCACCTGCCCTCTGGAATGACCTACTCCCTGAGATACGCACAATATCAGACCTCCGGACTTTTCGTCGGGCCCTGAAAACACACCTATTCCATCTAGCCGGGCTGGCTTGATCCCATCCTCTCAGTTTTAATTGAATTCGGTTTTAATTGGGTTGTTTTTAATATTTTGGGCCGAAATTATTTAATTGTTTTTTAAATTGTTTTTAAATTTTATATGCAATGTTTTATCTTGGCTGTACACCACCCTGAGTCCCGCAGGGGAAGGGCGGTATAGAAATAAAATAAATAAAATCATCAAATTGGCAGACAAGACCAAATTGACAAGAATAAAACACTCCAGAAGATAAGCTCCAGATATAGAAGGATCAACAGATTGGGCCCCATTTTAACAAAATGAAATCAACATTGAGAAACGTAAGGTTCTACATTTAGGAAAGAAAAACCAAATGCACTGGCATAGAATAGGCACAATTCCAAGTCAAACAATTACACAAAAAAATGGGTCTCTAGCAGTTCCTGCCACTGTAATACATTTATTCCTATTTCTTGAAGGACTTTTTAAAAATTGCTTCTTGTAAACTCAAAGTTGGAGGAGTACCTAGGAGAACAAGATAACCAGAGAAAGTTACGCTGGCTGACAGCAACTTGAACCTGCCATTCTGTTCTTCATGTTGTGGAAGAAGACAAAAATAATCCAGCCCAAACAAGGGGGAAAAATAGAAGGAAGGAGCCCTCTGAACACCCACTTCACTTCCTGAAGGAAAGAATACAAATCTATTCACTTTTCCCTTTCTTACTTGATTTGGAGATTCAACCGCTGTTTGATCCCCACCATAAAACCCAGAAAGCTTCGTTCTTTGTTTCTCTGTAAGGAATAAATAATTTCAAAATGCATAATTAACAAAATAGGAGGAGCTATTCTATAGCAAAGAAGAGAGAGTGAAGGAAAGACAGATGGGAAATCGGAGGATCTTCCATTACTTCCTGAGGTGTCCTGACTTTGATCTTCCCAAGGAATCCTCCTGAAAAATAGCTCCTGAGGGGGATTTGATGGGATCTTCGTTCCCTCAGGATCTCTGATCTCCACAGTGCAGCACTTCAAATAGGAGGAAGGAAAAAAGAAGCAAAATTAATATACATCACACGAAATAAAGTGGATTCTTATATTCAGAATACAACCTCAAAGCCCTCAATATCCACCCCCATGGAGAAAACAAGGGAACAACATCCTACAAGAATTGGTGAATTGCCACATACGATGAACGCCAGAGAAGTTTGGGAAGGAGGGGTGTAGTATTCAAACACTTTCTCTATTTCCTTCTGAGCTCCCTGAAGTCTCTCACCTGCAACTCGACCTGCTCCTTCTGCTCCTCCGCCTGGCTCAGGAGAAGGCCTTCCGCCAGGGCCACCGCCTGGGAGCTGGTCTCTGCTCCACACTCTCTTACCCAGCCCTCCATCTCTGGGGGCAAAAGGAACAGGAGCTGCTCCAGAACCACCAGGTCCAGCATCTGGGCTTTGGTGTTCTTCTCTGGTCTCAGCCATCGCCTGCAAAAGCCATGGAGTCGGCTGCAAAGTCCTCGGGGACCCTCAGCCTCCTGGTATTGGATGGAGTTCCAGGACTGAACTTCTGAAGGGAGGATGGTTTCCTCCTCCAGGATCTTCTGCCCGGTTCTTGTCCAGAGCTTCCCCCCCTTCCCAGGCTGAGCAGCTGAAGGGCCTTTTCCGGCTCCCTCCTTTGCAAAAGGTTGTGTCTCCATCCTTTCTCTGTCCTGCAGAGCAGCTCCAAATGGCTCCAAGGACTCTGGTGGGTCTCCAGATGCCTTTTCCTTCATGGGACCATTTCTGGGGCTGCAGGACTGATCCCTCCAAGGGATTCCGCTCTTTTTCTTCTTTCCCCTAAGAGAAAAGTTTGCCTTGCAAAGACCACAAATGGCTCCCAGTTTCTGTATCTGAGATGGGAAGAAAAAGAAACGCCAAGAATTAGACTCTCCCTCAGCCTCTCCGCCTCCTCCGGGCCTCCAAGGGTTAAGGAGAGCGAGTGCAAAGTCCTAGAGAGGCAAGGCTCCAGTAGGCCAATGGGGAAGCGTCTGGAGTTTCCTTCCCTTGGCGGAGGGCGCCCCCTGGTGGATTTGGGGCAAAGTGCCAGGATTGTAGAAAGGGCGGGAAAGAGGAGCGCGTCTGAGGGGAAGAGAGAGGGCGGGGAGTAGGGGAAAGAAAGGCCGGTCTCTATGCCTCCCTGTCTCCAGAGGCGGCTCTTTCTCCGTCTTCCTCTCCTTTCCTCTCCAGGAACCGTCTGTGGAGATGGAGAAAAGCCTCTCTGGAGCCTCCCTGAAGAACAGCCGCCCTAAAAGCTCCGTGGAGATCGGAGGAGGCCTCCAAAGGGGCCAAAATCCTGTCAGAAACGGGCGGGCGGTCAGAAGTCGAGGACCGGGGGGCTCTCTGGGGGACTCCGGCCTGAAGGGGAGGAAGGTGGGAGACGGGCAGGGAGGCCTCCAGGAGGGAAAAGGATTGGAAAGGGACCGAGGAGGGAGAGGAAAAGGCTCCACAATGGAGGAAAAGCTGGAAATCTCCGGAGAGGCCAGAAATTTTACCTCAGAACGAGGCTCCTTCATTGGGAAGCGAAGGGGGGGAAATGGCGCCTCCTCTCTGACTGGAGAGAAACTCAGGGAGGAAGAGGGTGGAAAAGGGAGATGAAGCTCAACTGGGAGGAGGAGGAAAAAAAACATTTCCACGTAGGGATCGAGGGGGAGATTCGCCTCTAGAGACGAGAGGAGGAAGCGGAGCCTTTGGGGGGGTTGAAGGCGGGAATCTCCCCCCCATTTTCCCCGCTTCTCTCCCTCCTCCTCCTTCAGGTGACGTCACAAGGGACTCTGCCCGGAGACCGATGACGCTGGAGCAGCGAGGATTCCCATTGGTTCTGCCGCTCCTTCTGCCCTAACCCTAAAAAGCCACATTCCCTCCTAATTTCCTAAGGATTTTTTGGTAGTAAAAATCTAGAGTAGTTCGGAGAACCAGTAAGAAAATTGGCTAGCCACGCCTCTGAACCGGTTCCGGGACTCCCGGGCCCGGCTGCTCCCCGCTCGCTTATCCCACCTGCCCAGTCACAGCTTGCTTACCCGACCCACCTGCCTGCCCTACTCGCCGCTCACTCGCCCATTCAAACCTCGCCCCGCCCATCCAAATACTATATAACCAGCTCTTCGCCACGCGGCCCACTACTCGCCTCCTGACTGAGACCTGTGAGTTCTGCAAGCGCCCCAACAAACCTGCTTCATCCTGCCTATAGGTAAGCTATCCCACCATAGCCACCAAGGCTCGGCTAGTGCTTTCCCGCACCCCTCCCCACGCTTCTTATACAGGGTATAGCATTTAACAATCATAAACTAAAATATGCTAACATTTCATAGACTCCAAATTCTCCCTTGATCTTTAACTCCGCATAGTTCGAAAAGAAAAAAACTATGAACTAAAAACTAGATTGAATATTTCATTCATAGGCTATTTGAAGCTTTTTAGTCTGATACTTGTTTTGAATATAGTCGATCCATCTTCTCCACTCCAGTACATATCTTTCATTTGAATGGTCTTTCAAATACACTGAAATTTTTGCCATCTCTCCAAAGTTCATTACTTTTAACGTCCATTCCTCAATAGTAGATAAATCTTCCTGCTTCCAGTACTGCGCCACCAACAGTCTAGCTGCTGTTATTAAATTTAAAATCAGCTTAGTCTCTATTACCGTACAATCTGTAACTATGCCCAGCAAAAAGAACTGTGGGGTAAATTTTATCTTTTTCTTTAAAATATTTTGAAAAATCCACCATATTTTTATCCAAAAAGCCTTAATTTTTTACATATCCACCATATATGATAATACGTAGCATCTTCACATTCACATCTCCAACACTTAGGTTGTAAACTTGGATACATACAGGCTAGCTTTTTGGGATCTAAATGCCATCTATAAAACATTTTATAAAAATTCTCCCTTAAGTTTTGGGCTTGCGTAAATTTTATATTTCTAACCCATATTTTTTCCCATGTTTCCATCATTATTGGTTCCCCAATATTTTGTGCCCATTTTATCATACAATCCTTAACTAGCTCTGTTTCCTCCCCACGCTTCTTCAGGCCATCATTCTGAAGCTTCTGGGGCTCGGCTTGGGCCTTCCCGCCCCTCCCAGGTGGTTTAACGTTTTCCAGCCTCCAGCCGCCTTACCTGCCTGCCTTGTCCGGCTTCCATCCATTTCCCAGCCAGTCTTCAGTAGCTGAAGCCCAAGTGGCTTGCAAGTTGCAGCAGACCTGCCTCGCTGGAAGTGGAAAGCATCCATCAGCTGCAATCCATTTCATCAGTGAGCAGCTGAGCCTGCCTGTCTGCCTACCTTCTGCCTGTCTTGTAACATCAATTGGGTAAGTGGCTGGTTTTTTTTCCCTTTATCCTTTAAAAAATGATTGTAATAATGTTATTCTTTTTAGGAAATGTTTTTTTGGGGGGAGAAGTTTTTCTTTTTAGGAAATGTTTTGTGGAAATGTTATTCTTTTTAAGTATTTATTTTTTTGAAAATAGTCACATAAAATTTAGTAAATTTTAGCTCCTTTCGTATGTTCAGATTTGTGCAAGCTTTGTGAGATTTTGTGTGGTTCCCAGAGAAAGAGCCTTTTCTGTGGGGGCACCTACCCTTTGGAACAGGTTAGCCCCAGGGATACGAATGATCCCAGATCATACTTAAGTGCACTTAAGACCTTTCTATTTCACCAAGACGAGCTGGCATAAATCTCTCTCTCTCTTTTTTTTTTTAAATTTGATTTATATGCCGGCCTTCTCCGGAGACTCAGGGCGGCTTACAATGCGTTAAGCAATAGCCTTCATACTTTTGTATATTTTATACAAAGTCAGCTTATTGCCCCCACAAACTGGGTCCTCATTTCACCTACCTTAGAAAGGATGGAAGGCTGAGTCAACCTTGAGCCTTGGAGAGATTCGAACCAGCAGTAATTGCAGGCAGCTGTGTTAATAACAGGGTGCTTAGACCACTGTACCATCAAGGCTCTTCTAATTGTTCTAAATCTTTATGCTGAAGATTCTTAACCGATGAACCAAATTGGCTTAATCATCTTATATTCACATTTTATATGTATGTTATTTTAACTGTTCACCGCCCTGAGTCCTTCGGGAGAAGGGCGATATAAAAATTAATTAATTAAATAAATAAATAAGTATGATAACTGGTTTTTGAGGTTCTATAATTTTTATGAGGTGGTTTCTTGCGTACCTTCAGCTTTGTGCAGCTTTTGTGAGCTCCTGCAGCTTGATGGGTTTCAATGTGTTCCTGATAAGCACCGGGTGTTGTTTACCTGGGTTAATCCCAGGTCTTTTGTCTTTCCTATCCTGGGGGTTAATTCTGCCATGAAAGAGGAAATGGAGAGTTTTCCAAGAGAGTTATTTTTGGCCTGATTCCCTTTAATGACTGTACTTAAGGTGGTGCTTTTGCCTGGGGTTTTTTTTTTCAAGGGGGAAGGGCTGGGTTGAATTTCTTGGCACTGTTTTCTGAGGTTTCTGGTGCAGTGAGATTCCTGGCACTGTCCTTTTGGGGTGTACTGTACTTCCAACAATGCCTTGATGACAGTTTTTATTCCAGTGGCTTTCTTTCCTGTCCTAAGGATTAAGGAAACAACTTCTTTTAACTGACTTTTGGGGGACAACTGTTGTTAGTCTTTTCCTGGCACTGTCCCAATTTTGGGGAGGGGCAGGGGTTATCTACACATTAATCATAATCAAATACTAATACTATGTGCTTATCCATTTTAGTGAGCTTTGCTTTCCTTATATCATTGGTGTTTTATAGTTTTATATCTCTAACTTCTGTTTCTGTTAGTGAGCCATTGATAAAACAAACCCCACGTAAAAAAATATTCGAAGCCTTCTCCTTGATTTAAAGTTTTACTTTATTCATTTCTGCACATTCTAATATTGTTTTTATTCATTTTCATATCTTTGTTTTTCCACTGTTGTGCAAACACAATTCTAGCAGCTGTTAACATGTGTAAAATGAAATATGTATTGTATTCCCTTTAAAATATCAAACAAAATATTTCTGGTTTTAAATCCATATCTTGCTTTACCATTACTTCTAACCATGGTGGTGTTGGAAGAAACATCCTTCTAGGTTCTGCTCCAAGTGGGGAAACAGACACTGGAAACATGGAGACTGCTTGGAAAGATGGTTTAATGGTGGACAGGATCACATGGCTTGAGTTCCTGAACAGAAAAGGGGCAGATACAGAAAATCCTCTGGTTTTTATGCTCTCTCTGGCTCTGCATTACTTGGGGCCCCGAAAGAGTATCCTGATTGGTTGCCAGACTCCCAGGGGGTGGGGGCCTTGCTGGCTGATGGTCACATGTGTTTCCCAGGTCACATGTGGTGAGTTTCTATTGTGTAGAGGGCTAATCCTATTTTTGGCAATTCCTACTATGGCTCTGCCTGAAGGAGGCAGATCTTTGTTATGTAGAATAGACTGGCCCAGGCCTTAATGGCCCATTGACAAAGGGTGGGGGCAGGAAGATGGGAGCTGCTTCCAAACATGCTTATCCCACGGAAATATAATATTCTGCCTTTTTCATATTTCCTAAAATATTTCACTCTTCCAGGAAAGGGGTGGGTGCTAACTTCCTACAGTGGAATTCAATTTTTTAAAACAACCGGTTCTGGGGGCGTGGCTTGGTGGTCATAGGGATTTGCAGCATTCTTAACAACTCATTCATGTGTCACTCATTTCACAACTGCTTCTCTTCACGGTGACAAAATAACACAAAACGTAAAATGTGAGGACAGTCGTAAGTGCGAGGACCAGTCAAAAGGGTGAGGACCGGTCAAAAACAACGTTTTCAGCCCTCTGAGCAGTCCCTATGTGCATAGAGATTACCCAGAGGGCTGAAAAAAGTCATTTCTGACTGGTCCTCGCACTTTTGACCGGTCCTCGCGCTTATGGCCAGTCATCATTTATGCCCGTTGCAGCATTCTTAAATTAATTTAATTTATAAACTAACAATAAAATATGTTCATGTAATTATGTACCTACTTACTATGTTTTTAAGCAATATGTATATAATAATTTATAATATAATTTTAAATTATTTTTTTTAGATTTTTAACATAATGAGTAAGAAAAGAAGATGCAAATTCAACGATGATCTAAGAAGTGAATTTCCTTTTATTAAAAAAACCAAAAGCGATTACATGGTAAAATGTGAGAAATGTAATGGTGAATTTTCTATTTCGCACGGCGGGAAGAATGATATTTCAAAGCACTTGGAGACACAGAAACATAAAAGATATTTAAATACTGCTGCATCTTCCTCCAAAATACAGGAATTTTTTCGGAAAACAACTTATGGAGGCGAAAAAAAGAAATTAGCATTAGCAGAAGGACTTATGTCTTTTCATGCTATTAATCACAATCATTCCTTCAGATCTATGGACTGTACATCACAAGTTGTCAGAAAGTTATTCAACAAAAAATTTTCCTGTGCTAGAACAAAATCCGAGGCAATTGTGTGTAATGTGCTTTCCCCATATGCATTTTCAGAATTAAACAAAAATCTAGAAAAAATTAATTTTATATCCATATATTCTGACGCATCTAATCATAAGGATATAAAGTTATTTCCAACCATTATTAGATTTTTTGATTCGGAAACTGGAATAAAAATTAGAATTTTAGATTTCGTTTCTTTGCCCGGCGAAACTTCTGAAATAATTTTCAGTTCCATTATTAATATTTTGGAAAAAAACAATTTAAAACATAAAATGGTTGCATATTGTGTAGACAACACGAACACAAATTTTGGAGGAAAAGCAAGAAGAGGTACAAATAATATTTTTTATAAATTAAACAAAAACCTTAATCAAAACATTATTGGTGTTGGTTGTGCAGCGCACATAATACATAACGCCCTTCAAACAGCTGCTGACTTGTTGCCTGTAGATGTGGAAAATATTGTTATTAAAATATATTCTTATTTCTATATATACACTGAGCATGTTGAAATGCTTAAAGAATTTTGTGAAACTGCGGAAGTCGAATATCACAAAATACTTGAATACAGTAAAATGCGCTGGTTAGCTCTTTTGCCAGCTGTCGAAAGAATTTTGAAAATATACGATCCTTTGAAATCCTACTTTCTATCACAGGATAAGTGTCCTAGAATTTTAGAAGAGTTTTTTGAAAAAGAATCTTCAAAAATTTGGCTAGAGTTTGTACACAATCAAGCAGCTCTTTTTCAAAATGCTATAAAACTTATTGAAGGTGACAAAATTTCGGTAATCGAAGTAGCAAATGAAGTTAATAATTTAAAATTTCAGTATCAAGAGCGGTTAGAAAATAACTTTCTTCCGTTAACTATTCGTAATAGTATAAGCCAGCTAGAAGAACAAGGTGCAATAAATCGTGCAGATATCATGAATCACGTCAAAAAGTTCTATAGTAACTGCATAGATTATTTAGAAGAGTGGACGGTACATTACAATGATATTGAACATTTTCATTGGGTTACATTAAAACAAGAACTTAATTGGAATGATGTGCAAAAATCATTCGATCATATTACTCAAAATTTCACATATAGTAATATTTCCGGAAATGATCTTTTTAATGAGGTATCATTATTAAAAAAATATATTGATAAGGAAAAGGTTAAATCTTGGGCATCAGCAAAAATCACAATAGAGAACAAATGGTTAGAAATATTTCATCATTTTGAAACAAACCATGTTCCATACAATAATGCACTAAAAATTGTGGAATACGCGCTGTCTTTACCAGGAACTAATGCTGCGACTGAACGTGTTTTTTCTACGGTAAATAAAGTGTGGACATCAGAAAAATCACAATTAAGCATTGAGACTTTGAAAGCCATTTTATGTGTGAAATACAATTTAACAAATTCTTGTGAAGAATTTCATGACCTTTTAAACAACGACAGCAATCTACTAAAAAAAATTCACTCAAATGAGAAATATGCCAAAGAATAAAATACTATACATATTTTTTTTTATTTATTATATTTGTAAATTGTACTTATGTTGAAATCAAAAAATATATATATTACAATACTATTTTTGTGTTCTATGAAAATTTTTGTTGCTCCGTATAGACCAAATTTGTAATCAAGAACCCCTCCCCCCCCCCCCCCCCCCCCCCCCCAGTCAATGGTGTCGCTCTACCAATGTTAAAATCTGGTCACCTTACTTATGATCCCAAATTCACTGTTAACGTTTGTGGGTGTTTTTGGAGTCTGTCCCCCAAATCCGGAACCTTCCCAGGTACGAAGACGGAAGTGGCTGCAGGGAAAGCCGAGTCTGTGACCAAAAAGGGGCTTTCAAGGGGGGCTTTTCTCCCAGACCCTGCAAATCAGCTGAATGAAATTTCTCAGCCTCTGACTCAGCTTCTGAGAAAACACCAAACCAGGATCATGATGGGGCTTTTTACATCTTGGTTTAAGGACTGAATCATGATTACAAGATGGCAAGAGCCTTGGTAGTACAGTGGTCTAAGGCACCCTGTTATTAAGCTGGTTATTAAGACCAGCTGCCTGCAATTACTGCAGGGTTCGAATCTCGCCAAGGCTCAAGGTTGACTCAGCCTTCCATCCTTTCTAAGGTAGGTAAATTGAGGACCCAGTTTGTGGGGGCAATAAGCTGACTTTGTATAAATATACAAAAGGATGAAGGCTATTGCTGAGCACATTGTAAGCTGCCCTGAGTCTTCGGAGAAGGGCGGCATATAAATCTAATTTAAAAAAAAATTACAAATTCTAGCTTCCTTCCTTTATTCCTTTGTTTGTTTATGGGATTTAAAAGCTGCTGGACTGCAAATGACTCTGAAAAAAGAATAAAAAGATGCAAAAGACCCCTATCAAGGGAGCAATAAGTGAAAGAACCTCCATTCTATTTTTTATTTTGGATTGTTAAAAAATCTTTTTTTTTTAATCCTAAAAGGCCAAAAACATAATTTCTGGGCACAAAAAGAGAGAAATTGGCTTCTGGCTGGAAAGAGGGAGGGGGGAGCAAAGACGCGGGTGCCTCCAGCCCCAGAGGTGATATCGGTGGGTCTGGAGGGGGGGAGGAAGCGCTTTCCTCTGACTTCGAAATTGGGTGTGTCCAGGGGGAGCAGGAAGACCAATGGGGATTCGCCCTTCTGCGGCGTCATCAGTCTCCAGGCAGAGCCTCCCTTGACTTCATCCGATGGAGAAGATAGTTCCGAGCAGAGAAGAAGCTCAAGTGGGTTGAGTTGAGGCCAAGATGCCTTTTTACTCCTCTGTATTTTAAGTCATCTTCCCAAACAAAAAGGATCCTGAAAGACGGAAAAAAGATTCCTAGTTGGGATAATCAGTTGCAGTTTCCTGTCCCGCCGCAAAACACCCCCCAGAGGCCCCCTAAGACCACCTCAAAGGGAGGGTCTCCCACCCCCTTCACTAAAGGGAGAGTTTGGGGGAGTTAATTTCCGAGGAACAACACAGACCCCCAAATACCCTTCTCTCAAAGCCCCCCCCCCCCGCCCTCCAGGTCCTGAATGAGGAATCGGGGGTTATGTGGTTGGGCGAGGGGTTCTCTCCCGAAGAAGGGATCCAAGCTCCACTCTTGCTTGACCTTCAAAGCCTCAAATCTGAGATTCAGAAGAAAAAGTGAAGTTTCTGAAGTTGCCAAAATTCTTTTTCTTATACTTTTGGTAGCATTTGTGGATTCAGGTCTGAAAATGCCTCAGTTTCCCTTTTTCGCTTTCCCTCCCCTTCCTCTTTTAATGGAAGAAACTTTGGGGGCTCCAAAGTGATTCGGGCTTGGAAACTCCGCCTCTCTTGCCCCCGACCCCTTTCCCAAAGTCTCTCCTGGGGGTCTCAGTCCCGCCTTTCCTCTCTCCACCCCTCCAGCATCCGTGGGCCCCTCCCAGCCCCCTCCTTACCTGGCGTCTCCTTCCCCCCTTCGCTTCCAGGGATCTCCGACAGCGCCGCCCCCATCAACAGCTGGAGGAGCCCAGCAGAGCCCATGGATGCTGCCCCACAACGCCCCCCCCCCCCCAAGAATGGGGAGACCTAGACGTTTCCAGCCCCAGAGGCGGAATTGGTGGGTCTGGACTGGGTGGCAGATCAAAGAGTTTGGAGGTTCCTTCTCTCAACTTGTGGGTCGCTTTCCGAAGGTTTCCTTCCCAGGCTGGGTCCCATCATCTTCAGCGGAGTGGAGGGGAAAGGGTTAAAAAGGAGCTTCCTTCTCTCAGAGTCAGCCTGGAGAGTAGCCGGAAGAAGCAGAACCAATCAGAATTCCCCCTTATGCAGTATCATCAGTCTCCGGGCAGGGTCTCTCTTGATTTCCCCCACTGGAGGAGACAGTTGGAAGCAGAGACCAAAGTGGAGAACCCAGAATTACAGAGTTGGGAGGGACCTCGGAGGTCTTCTAGTCCAACCGCCTGTTCGGGCAGGAGACCCTAGGCCAATCCCACGAAATGGTGGTCCGGTCTCCTTTTGGAGGCCTCCAGTGATGGAGCTCTCACAACTTCTGAAGGCCATTTCTGTTCCTCTGGTTGATTCCTCTCACTATCAAAGAAATTCCTCCTTAGTTTCAGGTTGCTTCTCTCCTTGGTTAGTTCCCCTCTATCCTTTCTTGTCCTGCCTTCAGGTGCTTTGGAGAAAAGGTGGATCCCCTTTTTTTTCTGGCAGCCCCTCAAATACTGGAAGACTGCTACCCTGCCACCCCTAATTCTTCTTTTCACTAGACCAACCAGACCTAATCCCTGCAACTGTTCTTCACATGTTTTAGCCTCCAGCCCCCCAATTCTCTTTGTTGCTCTTCTCTGCCCTCTTTCTACTTATACCACCACGGCTGCCCAGGCTCTTCTTGAAGATCTCCAGGGATACCAATTCCGGGGGGGGGGGGGGCTGCTCCATTGATTAATTGGTTCTCACGGCCAGGAAATCCCTCCTGATCCCTTTCAGGTTGGATCCCCTTCGGAGGCTTCAGACGATCCCCACTTCTGGGCTGATCGACCTTCGGCTTCTGTCAGCTGAGGGGCGACCCCCTGTGGGAACGAAAAGGGCATCTAGTCCACCCCTCCAGGTGCACAGAGAAAGCGAGACTGGATGAGAATCATGCGGGGGGAGAGTGGGTGCAAAAGGAAGTCCACACTCCCCTCCGGATCTGCCAGGAAACAGCCCCCCTGAAGCTGCAGCCCCCCAACACTGAACGGATCCCCCTCCCCCTTTCTCTGCTTCGAACTCTCTTTCAGCTGGCGAAGTCAAGGGAGACTCTGCCCGGAGAACGATGACGCTGCAGAAGGGAGACTTCCCATTGGTCCTTCAACTCCTTCTGGACACTCCCAAGTCCGAAGTTCGAGGAAAACTCCTCCTCCCCCATCCAGACTCACCGATTCCGACTCTGCGGCTGGGAGCCTCCGCGTCTTTCTCCTCTCCCTTTGGGGGCGCTTGTGGGGCAGCATCCATGGATGTCAGCTTCCAAGCTGCCATAAGGAAGGGAGGAGAGGCTTGAACTTTCACCAACTTTTTCCCCTGAAGAACTGTCTCCACGGAGATAGAGATGGGAGGGGGGCATTCCTGTGAAATGACAGAGATGGGATGAGTAGAGTGGCTTGGAAGATGGCCAATGAGACGCAGAGAATTGGGAACCAGAAAGGGAGGTTTTGGGGGGGCCAAAGTTCAATGCTAACTACGCATTGAGTCAGGGTCAGTTCGTTATGCTCAATAAAGAGAAAAATTTCCTCAAAGGTCGGGCGTTTGGAAATTCATTTATTTGGAGATAACAACGAAGCTTGACAATGGCATTTGCTGGGCTCCTACAGATGCTGCTGGTGGGGGCGCTGGCTTGGATCCCTGGAAGCGAAGTGGGGAAGGAGACCCCGGTAAGGAGAGGGCTGGGCGAGGAAGAAGTTGGGTGGAGAGGGGGCTGAGAAAGACCCCTGGAGTGGGGAAGCTGCTGGGTCTCCAGAGCCAGTGGTGGGTTCCTCCCGGTTCGGTCCAGTTCGGCCGAGTGGTAGCGGTGACGATATGACGTCACCGAACCGGTTCTCCCACCCACCCCCACCCGCGTTATTCTTACCTTTTATTTGGTCCCACCTCCAATCTATTGCTGCCTCCTGAGTCCCGGCTGATGACTAGAGGGAAAAAAACTGTTTAAACTCTTGTCCTGGGGCTTCAAAAGGCCGCCCTACAGCTGATCAGTGTTAAAAGCAAACAAATGAGTCGGGTCGTAAGTGCGAGGACTGGTTGTAAGTGTGAGGACCTTCCATAAATGACTCTGACCATCTGGCCACGCCCACCTAGTCACATGACCTCCAAGACACACCCACAAAATAAGCCACACCCACAGAACCTGTAGTAAAAAAATTTAGAACCCACCCCTGTCCAGAGCCTCCAACAGCCTCGATCTCTGCCTGGTCTCTTCCCACTTTCTCCCCACATTCTGTCCTGGAGGACGGAGAGGGACCCCTCTGTTATGTATATAGTTTTGGCAGGAAAGTTTGAACTTAATAGCCCTCAGCTGATTGGCTGACTGCCACAGCTGCAGGGTATATAAGGACAGCTGTTTCCCCAGGTTAGTTGCTGGATTCTCACTCTATATTAAAGAGGTTCACCCAACTTAAAATTGGCGATTTTGAGGCCAGAAGCCACGGAAAGAGCGGAAGACACAAGCCGACAAGAGAGCTGCAACCCCGAATCCAGCCAGGCGAGCGAGCGGAGTACCTGGGGAATCTACCAATGATGTCTGCCTACGTACCGCGCTGGCCTTTCAACCCAACGGAAGAGAAGTGGGGATCCTACATGTCCCGCTTCGAATGCTTCCTGGTGGCCAGCGATCTACAGGGGCTGCCAGACGTGCGAAAGAAAGCCCTGTTCCTGAGCCATTGTGGACCAAAGGTGTTCGATATGGCCGAAGCCCGGTCGGAACCGAACTCGGTCCACATCATCTCGGGGCAAACGCTCCAGACGCTGCTGAAGGACCACTACGCCCCGACGCCATCAAAATACGTCCAGCGGTATGAGTTCCTGCAACGAATGCAGCATTTCTGCATTTCTGTATCTCTAACCTCTTTAACCTCTTTACACAAAATATCTCTATCTTCAACCAGAACCGACCTGCCATTTGCGGTGGGTCAGAAAACCCCATAGCACTGGGGGTCAAAGTGGCCCTCAGGCAGCCCCTTTGCCAGGAAGGGACCAAAAGGCAGAAGCTTCCGGGAGACGCGGGGAGGGCACTTACCCCACATGATTGAGGAAGCCCCTCCACAACGATGAGGACCCCCAAGATCTCGCTGGTTGTGGGGCTGCGCCTCCCCTTCTCTCCTCCACTGCAGCCCCACTCTACGCCGGATCCAGGTGGTGGAGGGCAAAAGGAAGCCTGTACTCCGCTCCAGGGCTGACCTGAATCCCCCCTTGAGCTGCAGCCCCCCAAGACTGACGAGCCCCCCGCACCTTCTCGCTTCTCTCTCTGCGCTGAACGATCTTCTCTTGCGGTGAAGTCAAGGGAGGCTCTGCCCGGAGACCGATGACGCCGCAGAAGAGAGAGTTCTGATTGGTCCTTCCGCTTTCCTGGGCACGCCAAAGTCCGAAGTTCAAGAAAAAAGCCCCTCCCCCCACCCAGACCCACCGATTCCGCCTCTGGGGCTGGGAGCCTCCGCGTCTTTCTCCCTCTCTCTTGGGGCGCTTGTGGGGCAGCAGCCATGGCTTTTCCTGGGGTCCCCCTGGTGCTGCTGCTGGGGGCGCTGGCCCGGATCTCCGGAGGCGAAGGCGGGAAGGAGACCCCCGGTAAGGAGGGGGCTGGGCGGGGGGAGGAGAGGGGCTGGGAGGGGCCGTGAGGGCTCCTGGGGGAAGGGGGGGAAGAGAGGGGTTGAGACCCCAGTAGTGGGGAAACGGATCCAAGGCAAGAGAGGCGGGAGCCTCAGAAGCCTCGATCTCCGCGTGGTCTCCGCTCCCTCGCTCGCCCCACTTCGCCCAGAGGGAAGAAGAAGGATCGCCGTCTCCCTTCGTTGTGACTGTGGTGGGGAGGGGGTCGTGGGAAAGCGGAAGAACTGAGATGAGATGCATTCGGACCCCCCCTGCCCTCCCCCTCCCCGTCACTGTGCCTGGGTGGGAGTGGGAGCTTCCAGAGCCCCCATTGTACCCCAATACGGAGCCCCCAAAGCCGGTTGCCTCGAGAGTTCCCTGCATGGAACGAGGAAGGCGTCGGAAAGCGAAAGCGAAAGAGGGAAACTGAGGCATTTTCAGACCTGAATCCACAAAGGCCATCAAAAATATAAGGAAATAGAATTTTTTCAGGTTCAAAACTTCATTTTTTCCCCTTGAGGCTGTGAAAGTCAGGCAGGATTTGAACCTCGAACCCTTCTGGGGGGGCTCTGAATTTGGGGAGGAGACCAAGACTTCCCCACCCCGTAATCCCCCATCGCCCGATCAGCACCCGAGGGGGAGGGGGAGCCACAGGGGGGAAAAGATGATGGGGGGGGAGTTCTGAGTTGCTCCCCTCAATTGGCTCCCCAAATCTCTCCCTTTCCTGAAGGGGGCTGGAGAGCCTCCATTTGAGATGGTCTTTGGGGGGCTATTTAGGGAGGGGGAGAGGAGAGAGTCCCGATTCTCCCCCGAATCCTAGAAGGGCTGAAGATGAGGGGGAGAAGAAAAGTTGGGGGTAACCAGAGAGGGTGGGGGCTGAGGGGAGGGAGGGGCTGGGGGGCAGCCCAGAAGGATCCCTCCGGATGTCCCCATTCTTCCCCTCCCCAGACTCTGCTTGAGGAGGGGGTTGGACTAGATGACCTCCAAGGTCCCTTCCCTTAATCTCTTCTGTGATGCCTCCCCTACAAGGGGCCTCTGGGCGGCTGGCAGGTTGTGACTGAGAACAAAAGATATTAAAGTCTTTTAATCTATGGAATAAAGGTTAGTATATAGATTAAAAATATAAAATGTATATAAATTTGTATAAAAGAATAAAAAATATAAATAAAAATGTATAAAATATTTTTATATTAAAAATTAAAAACCTCACCTCCAGCCCAAAATGTTTCTGGTTGTCTCTTCGCCCCTCCCCCCATCCTTTCTGCCATTTTGGAGGGGCACAAAGAAGCCCCCCCGGGATCCAAATTTCCCGGCTGAGAGAAGGTCTGCTGGACCGGTTGAGTTTCTGCCTGCCTTTCCCCACCCTGGGAGGAAGGAGAGGGGGCACAGCAGGAAAGCCCCCCCTCTTTCTCCCCCCCCTTCCAGACCCCCCAGTAAGTTCGACTCCTCCTGGGACCCCCAAATTCCCCTTCCGTCCTCCAGGGGGCATCTGTCATTGAGTGTCTCTCAGAAAGTCTCCTGTCCCTCCTCCTGTCCTGGCAGCTGGGAACGATGGGCCCTGGAGTCCCTCCTGACGGCCTTCCTTCTCCTCCTCCTCCTCTCCCTCCCAGCCCATTTCCTGGCACAGACGAAGTCCGAGTGCCACTTCCTCAACGGGACGCAGCGGGTGAGATACCTGGAGCGGCACTTCTACAACCGGCAGGAGATCTATTACTTCGACAGCGACCTTGAGAAGGTCGTGGCCGTCACGCCATTGATGCAGCCCGATGTCGAACAATGGAACAGAGATAAGCGCCTCCTGCAGATCGCGAAGGCGTCTGGGGATTCCTTCTGCCGGCACAACTATGGGGTTGGTCAGACAGCCCAGGTGGTTGGCCGGAGAGGTGAGTTCGTGGGGGGGGTAGAGTTTGGGGGGGAGTTTGTGGGAGGGGACCCCCTTTTCCTTCCCTTGATTGAGAGTCTCCTGGATGAAGATTTAGTGGTTGTTTCAAAAGGAAGGATGACTCCAATTCAGTGGTAAAATCAATTCATTAATTAAGAGATTAATTAAAAGGCTTCAGGGGATTCAGGCTGCCTCCCCCTCTCTGCCCCCACCCCCCAGCAAAGCCCCAGAGCCCCATTGGGAGCCCTTTCCAGAAGGCCAGTAAGGGGGGGTCTCTCTCACCCTCCCCCTTTGGGATTTTAGGATAAAAAAAAAAAGAATGTTCAAAGGGAATCCATGAACTCCTTTCTCCAGGTTTTATTTCTCTTTATTCTTTGTTCTGAGTCATTCAGCATCTTTTACATCCAATAAATAAATAAGTAAGTAAAATAAACAAATAGGTAAAATGAAATAAACAAGTTAAATAAATAAATGAAAAAATAAATTAATAAAGAAAATAAATAAAAATTAATAAAGAAAATAAATAAGTAATAAAATAAACTAAATAAATAAAGAATAATAATATTAAGTAAGTATTAAGTATTAATGTGTTAAGTATTGCTTAATGCATTGTAAGCCGCCCTCAGTCTCTGGAGAAGGGCAGCATATAAATCAAATTAAAATAAAAAATAAAAAAAATTAAATAAACAATAAAGTAACTAAGTAATAAAATAAATAATAAACTAATAATAGCAATAAATAAAATAAAAATAAAATCAATCAATCAATCCAGACAGAATTTATAATTGTGAATCAAACCCAAATCAGGCAGAATCCTGGTCTGGCGTTTCCTCGGCCTTGAGCAGAAGCTGATTCAGAGGCTGAGAAATTTCATTCAGCTGATTTTGGGGGTCTGGGAGAAAAGCCCCCTTGAATCCCCCTTTTTGCTCACAGACTCAGCTTCCCCTGCAGCCAAATCCTTTCCGTCTTCCTTCCTGGGGAGGCTCCGGATTCATGGGGGAGAGTCCAAAAACTCCCACAAACCTTAAAACTGAATTTTAGGTCATAAGAAACATATCCTGCTTCCATTCAACTGTGAAGCAGGGATTGTTTAATTCTCTCTTCCAGATTCCTTGCAAATTACCAAGATTTGTTTTTGTAATTTACATTCTCTGTGTAATCATAATTTTATTTATTTCTCTCAATTGATAAGAGAATCACAGGCCAAGCATTGTGGAAATCTAGGATTTCAGTTGCACTTTTTGCAATTCCGCCTTTCCAGGGAAATTTCACCCCTTTGATGGAAACTGAAAAATGGTTCAAGCATCCCCACTTAAGAATTGTCTAAATCTGAGGTTCCCATTGGGAATGGGAAAAAAGAAAAAAAACAACCCATCCTAAGAGAGAAAGATTTTTTAGAGGGAGATCCTTTTGCTCCTTCCCTAAATTATTGAATATTTCAGGAGAACCGACAGAGATTTTATTCTCCAGATATTTAATTTGGAGGCAAAACTCATTTTCACTCCTAAATTCTTCCCAGCAAAGCTAGGAGGAGGATCACATCCCTGGAATAGGATATTAGAATTTAGAATAGAATAGAATTCTTTATTGGCCAAGTGTGATTGGACACAGAAGGAATTTGTCTTGGTGCCTATAATTTAGTAAATAAATAAATGATATTGTCTCAAATTTGAGAGATGGTTTGAAATATCTTTACCACCAAAGAGGATGTTTTTCTGGAGATAATAATCCCTGGGTTTGTAATACCTGATTGATAATATTCAAGATTAAATTATTTCTTACTATCAATTCAACATTCTTCTTGTCTGGCATATTTGAAATAATTTGCATTCCAGCAATATTTATCACGGAAATTTCCTGACTTCTATTACTTTAGCTATATTCAAGGGACCCCAACAAAGGAGCATCTCCCTAATGGCAATAATTTTATCCCAAATCTTCCAAAATCAGCATCGATTCTATGGGTTCTTGATCAGAAAGAAAAATGTAAATCTGGGTCACATTTTTTTACTGCATTAGGCATCCAAGGTGATATTAAAAGTAAATCTTGAATATCGGACAGGCAGACAAAATGTATTGTGTAGTCCTGCTGTCTGAAGTTGAGAGGTCTCCAAATGTTGATTAAATTAAATTCCTGGATGGACAGAAGGAGAAAGTTGTGTCTCTGGGAAGAGGGTAATGTTTAAAAAGAAGAAAAGATCTTCTGATCCAACAGTGGATCCATAATTGAATTAAAATCTTTCTCCAGCAACTCCCATCTGATCAAATTGGAACCACCAAATGTTAATAGTACATTTTTGTATAAAGTTACATTTATTTTGGGTTGGGCCATAAAAATTATTCCTGCCATCTGATAGTCTCCTTGTTTACCTACTAAAATTAATCTATATGAATTGAAGATGTTTTCAATAAAAATGCCGAATTCAAACTTTTCAATTTCCACCGATTTAAATCTGCTCCATCCATTTTCTTGCTAAAAGATTTTTTTCTCATCCAGAATTTGAATTTTTTGTTCAAACAAATAGTCACAGTTTTTTCACTTTGTAAAGCCACTGTCTTCCTTAGCTATTGCACCAAACTCTTTAATGTTTCAAGATGCAAATGGGCTAATTATTGAGGGGGGGAAACAACCCACACCTGAAATGTTATTCTTTGTCTGGATGGCAACCAGATTAGATTCCCTGCTTTAAATTAGAAATAAGAAATTGAATATTCTTCAGCATTATAGAATTAAATTATTAAAAACAATCCCTCAACAGTAGGAACCATTGTTTCTGAGCTGGAGTCAACATTAAAAGGACCCTCTTGGGGGGGCTCACCCAGACACCTCCCCCTCCATTAATCTGTCCAAGAGTTGTGCCAGTTGGAGGATTTGGGGAAGGAGGAGATCAAGAGGGATCCTCTCCAAGGCTCAGATGGGATCCTGGGTTCTGCCTAATCTCGTCAGCCTCCTTCTGCCCCACCTTCCCTTTTCCCAAGAGCCCCCCTCTGGATCCCTTCCCTCCACTCTGCCTCCCCCGATCCAGGCAGAAGCTGCCATCAGGAAGTTGGAACCCTCCCCACCTCCTCCCCCAGGAATGGCCGGTTCCTTTGGCTCGGAAGGAGGCCAGCCGATTGCAGGCAGAGCCTGGTCTGGGGGGGGGTGTCTCCCTCCAAAATCCCCCAAGTCCCCCCTCAGCAAGGATCTTGGCATGGACCTGCCAGAGTCTGGAATCAAAGGGTTGCCAGGGCTCTGGACAGAGTCACTCCCATGCGGCCTCTCCTGATCCATCGCCCCCATCTCTCCCCATGGAAGAGTTGAGGGTCCCCAAAAGGCCCAAGAGACCTCTGGAGCCCATCTGGAGGGAAAGGAAGGGGGACTTAGAGCCCTGAGGACGGCCTAGGACTGCCCCCACAGCCCCCTTCCGGGTCATCCGGTCCCTTTTGGGGGAGGAGAACTCGGCTGACCAACTTCAGGTAGGAGGGAGAGGTCCAGTCTACGGCCGCCATCTTGTGTGTCCCCCAGGACTCAGGACTCTCTCCCCTCCTTCACGACATCTACATGAAGCCGCTGAGATCATGTTTATGTTTGTTTTATGTTTATGTTTTATTAAATTTGTATACTGCCCTACTCCTGAAGGACTCAGGGCGGTGAACAGGCACAGGATAAAATACAGGAATACAAAAGTTAGAAACAATTTAAAACCAAATCATCCATCCCCCGGTGGTGGAGGTCTCCTCCATATGCTGAGGATATGCAGTTTTTGAAAAGTGATTGAAACTCGGCCAATCAAGCCGTGGTCCTCTCACCTCTAGGCTACTGCAATGCACTCTACATGGGCCTCCCCTTGAAGAGTGTTCGGAGGCTTCCACTGGTGCAGAGTGGGGCAGCATGGGCCATTTTTGGGGTCATTAGGGGGACCCATGTGCCACAACTGCTCCGTGAGGTGCACCGATTGCCAGTCTGCTTCCAGGTGCAAGTCAAGGTGCTGGTCGTGGCCTCCCAAGCCCTGCATGGCAGAGATCCTCTCCCCCCACTGGGCCTGGCCCACCCCACCTCTACCGGCAAAGAAGGCCCACTTGATCAAGGAATTCCAGCTTTGGGGGGGTCCAGGAGAAGGGCCTTCTTTCCCGTGGCTCCTCCCCCTGGAACATCTGGTCCCCCCCCCAGGTAGGATGGCCCCCCCTTTAGAAGCCTGAGTCCTGGCTCTGCTGGGTGACCTGAGACCCTCATGGGGAGCCTCACACTGAAGGTGGTTGTTGAATTAAGAGCCAATCTCCCCTCCCCCAACACTTCCTCTTCCCCCTCCCCTTCTTTTCATTACAATTTTTTTTTATTGAAAAAGTTTTTCAAATACAAATTTTCCCCCCTTTTCTTCCCCCCTCCTCCCTGATCCCCCTCCCCCTCCCCTCCCCCTGTGGCTTCTCCAAAAGAAAACCCAGATTAATAACAGATTATATAATACTTTACCATCCTTTTACTCCACCCCCCATATACTGACCCCTTCTTTCTAACAATATTATTATATCCCCCCTATACTATACATTTCAGAGCAACATTCAGCTGTAAAATTATATAATAAATCCTAATTTGGCAATTTCAACTCATAATCTACCCATTTCCTCCTCCCCCATACATATATCTCTTAATTCAAGTCTTTTACATATATTAATATAACATAACATCCCTTTTCCTAAACTAAACAATCAGTAAACTAACCCAACTCCACCCATTTTCCTACAGGTCTACCATACATAATATAATATTTTTGTTCTTCTGCCCATACCACTAAAAAAAAAATATTTCCATATGTAAATAAAATCCTCAAATGACTTTAAGCTTATAATCCATATGGTATCTTCTATAATGTCTTTCAACTAGATTGTTAATTCGATCACCCATATTAGGGTAACATCCAATTCTAGTTCCAACAGTATGTTCAGTATCTTCAATTACCATCTGCCCCCATCAATAATAAATGTTTTCGTATATAAAAAACCACCCGAGTCACTACGATTTTAATTGGAAGTTCCAGTTTTGTTGCTATGGAAACATTTATGTTAGGATTGTAATGTTTTAATCCTGTAAACGGCCTAGAGCCATTTCATCATGAGATGGGCGACAAATATATTTAATAAGTGAATAAATATTACAATATTACACCTAATTTTAAAAAATGTGGCTTCATTTTGACTGAGACAAGAAGCAAGTGGTGGAGGAATATTTTCAGGAGTGAAAAGGGATCTTGGCCTGAACTAACCAACTTGGTCTTCCCTTCTGGGCCCTCCTGTGTCTCTCATGTGGCTCCTTCCCCGCCTTCCCTCCAGCCAAGCCCTCCGTCTCCATCTCCCCCACCAAGATGGAGCCCTCTTCCCCCAACACCATCCTCCTCTGCATCGTGACGGGCTTTTACCCCGTGGAGATCGAGGTCCAGTGGCTGAAGAACGGACGGCCGGAGAAGGAGGGCGTGGCCTTCGGGGAGGAGCTCCAGAACGGAGACTGGACATACCAGCTCCAGGTGATGCTGGAGACCCAGCCCCAACGGGGGGATGTCTACACTTGCAAGGTGGAGCACGCCAGCCTGGAGGCCCCCATTACCATCCAGTGGGGTAAGTACGTACCCTCCCCTTTCTTCCCTCCTGGTCTGTGGACCCCGCCCTGCCCTGAGAAGGGGGAGAGATCCTCCCTGTGGGGGGAGCCAGAATGGAGCCTCCTGGGGGAAGGTGGGGCTGATCCTCCTGCTCAGGTGAGGCTCCTTCTCCTTCCCCAGAGCCCCGTTCCTCCAGCTCTGCCAGGAGCAAACTGTGGACGGGGATCATGGGGGCCGTGATAGGAGTGGCCTTCCTGGCTGTGGGGCTCTTCTCCTACCTGAAGAGCCAGACAGGTGAGTCTGGGGGGCTGGAGGAGAGGTGGTGGGGAGGGGACCCTCTAGGGGAGGCCTCTCATCAAGCTTAGCAGGTGGCCAAGAGGGGCCCCTTGAGGAATGTTTTTGGGAACATCTGTTCTTGGAGGGGCTTTAAGTGAAGACAATGCAACCTATTATGGGCTATCAATGGGGAGGGGGTCCCCCTGAGTCCTCCAGCCCATGAAGGGTCCTGATTGGGTCTTTTTCTCCTTCCAGCAATTCCCATCCAACCTCCTGCAGGTGAGTTTATCCTCTTCCCCCTTATCTGAACCCCTCCTAAAAGTTATTGGTGGTTTTTAAGATGCCATATTTGTTCCTTTTTTAAAAAAAAAACGTGCCTGAACAAAATCTCCTTGTTGTGCATACAGCAAATATTAGAGATTTAGGGCTGCTTTTCCTTGCAGGGACCTGAAAAAGTATTGCAATGAAAACAAAACCACATAGAAATGCTACAATCTCACCCAGAATTTTTCCACGTTTTGGGAAATTGCAGAAGGGAAGGGAAGGAGGGGGCCATTCCTTCCCACTCCTCCCTCAGGGAGGGAGCACCCCAAGTTTGTGGGCTGCTCTTCCTGACCCCCCACTTCTCCTTGTGACACTTTGTGACTCAGTTTCTGGCCAAGTGACTCCCAGGCTCACCCCCATCCCAGCCCCATCTTCTCTGTTCACATGAATTGTCTGCAGGGAGGGGGGCTTCCCCTCTTGATTAACCCTCTAATTAAGACAATTAGGGAGAATTCCAGAATCCCCTGGGGAGGAAATGGGGAGGAATCCCTGAAATGGGCGGATTCTCCCTCCATCCGTCCCTGCCTGTCAACCGTCTGGGCCTGCCTTGGGGGTGGGGGCTGAAAAGGAAGAAAAATATGTTATTTATACTAAAAGTGTCTCTTTATCTTCTGATTTTCTTCCCCATCTCTTTTTCTACAGCACTCATGAATTAATCCTGCTCACCGATGCAAAAGGATATTTTTTCTTTAGTGGCTGATGATTCTTTGTCCTATTTGCAGCCTCTGAGAAACGGAGGCTGAAGGTTGGGAGAGGAGGAGAATGGCAGCCTGGACCTTCTCCTGCTGGGCCCACCTGTCACTCCATCTCTCCTGGCTTTGAACCCACAGCAGCTTCATCTACATTATTCTTCCTCCAAGTCACTTCCCTTCCCTTCCCTTCGCTTTGCTATAAAAGAATAAACTTCAGATGTAAGAAAAGCCTGGAATCCTTCCTTCCTTCCTCTTCCTCCTCCTCCTCCTCTTTCCTGCCGCCACAGGAGGCTTCTCCGTCCGCTTCCTCTGGATCGACCATCCTGGCTACTTTGGGTCCGAAGGCAGAAGTGGTTTGGGAGGAGGGTGGGCAGATCCAGGGAGGGGGAGTGGTGGGACCCCCTCCTGCTTGGAGGCCCCCTTGCTCTGTTTCCCCTCAAGCCCCCTTTTGAAGAGCAGAATGTGAGCAGGTACAGTCCTTCCCAAGCACTTGTGGGGAGCCCTTTGGGGGGGGCATCTCAGACTCCCCCTACATTCACCCAGCCATTTGACCATTTGTCTCCTTCACAACCAGAGGGTCCTCCTCCGTTTTGGCACCCAACGCCTCCTTCCCTCCCTCCCTCTTTGGGGCTCAGATTCTAATGGTATATAGGATCTCCTCTGTTCGATGGTATAAATGGTCTAGCAGAGGTTGGACTAGATGACCTCCCAGAAATTCACTTTCAGCCATTCCTGGTTTGCCCTGGAGGGGAAGACCAGTTCTGGGTTTTTTTGTTGTTTTTTTTTAAATTTGATTTATATGCCGCCCTTCTCTGGAGACTCAGGGCGGCTTACAATGTGCTAAGCAATAGCCTTCATACTTTTGTATATTTATACAAAGTCAGCTTATTGCCCCCACAATCTGGGTCCTCATTTTACCTACTTTAGAAAGGATGGAAGGCTGAGTCAACCTTGAGCCTGGGGAGATTCGATCTTACTTTAATTGCAGACAGCTGGTGTTAAATTACAGAGCTCTGTCTGTTGAGCTAGCCAGGCTCCCTATGGAGGTTCAATGGAGCAGCCTGAGTGGAAGACCCCTCCCTTCTCCCCAGCATCCCCAGATGCCCCTGGGCAGCCCTCCAACTGAGCCTCTTCCCTCAGAGCTCATCCAGACTGGCTCTGCAGGACTTTTACAGAATTTCCCCTCCCCTCCCTCATCTGGGGTCTTGGGGCCACCACAGGAAGACTCGGCCGGTGTGTGATGGGAGGAATGGTCTCAAAGAAGGAGAAGAGTTGGGCTCCTGTGGGCAATGCCTCCCCTTGCAAGGCCGCCTGGGAGAACCTGGAGGAGGCTCAACCCCAAAGGTCCCAATGGCCGAAAAACCCTCAGGAACCTCCTGAGGTAAATCTCCCACAGGCCACGGAAGAAAAAGGCGGGAAAAGGGGGAAACGCCCCCTTTCCACCCAGAGCAGCCAATCGGAGCGCAGATCGCCTCAGGCAGGAGCCCCCCCCCAGCATTATATAACCACCCATCTCACAAGTGACTCTGTGTCACATACAACAAGCTAAAACCCGATATTTACATGAAAGGATTAAAAAAAACATTCCGAGCAATAAAAAATATTTTAAAAAGAAGGAATATTAGGCAAAGAGTTACTTTTTTCAGCGCCATTGTAACTTTAAACAGTCACTAAATGAACCGTCATAAGTCAAGGACTCCTTTCTTCAATGGGCTTCAACTGATGGAGAAAAGGACTAAGGAGCTATAATGAGGTTGTGGGGAAGGGCCCCTTCAGCCACCTCCAATGGGGCAGAGGACCTTGTGGCTGCCCCACCTGCAGACTCAGCCATGGGGCGGAGGAGGAGGAGGAGGAGGAGGGGAGGCCCTGAGCTGCCCTGAGGGAGAATGGAGGTTTGTTGCCTGCTGGATCCTGGCCAGTTTCTCAGTTCCGCTTCGGAGGAGCCCAAAGCTTCAGGCTTCAGGATGGCTGCGTGGGGAAGCGAAACCCAAGAGCCTCTGCAGTTGTTGGGGGCTGGAGAAAGAAACTGTGTGTGTGTGTGTGTGTGTGTGTGTGATGTCAGGAAGAACTCAAGAGAGAATCAAACTCTTGTGGGGGAGGGGAAAGGTGAAAAGAGCCCAGAAGTTCTGCTTTGATCAGGAGAGCGATGGGATCCCACCAGAGTCTCTCTGGATCTGGGGCCAATTTTGTGTGACTGGCTGTGTCCAAACACACAATTGGGGGGCAGCTTCGGACTCTGCTGCCTCCTTCAGCCGCAGGAGGGGACCCAGTTCTGGCCTGCTGAGGCTGGTGCTGCCCCTCCCCCCATCCCAGGAGAGGATCCAGGCCGCCTCAGGATAGGCACCCTGTGGGATGTCTGCCTGCTGCAGCTGGGAGAGGGTGGGGGCTCTGATCTGGCATCACCAACCATTAGTTGGCATTTGATCCTCAGCCCTCAACAGCTGGCAGCTGCCCAGCCTCCGATGCCCTCACCCAGCTGAGAGAGATCGGCCTGGTTAGCCTGAGGATGGGAGACCACCAGGAAGCCTCTGGGCTGCTGTATAGGCTGAAACTCCTCCAAGACAAGGAGGGAGAAGCTCCAGGCCCTCCTCGAACTCGCCTCCCTCAAAAGATTCACTTCCCATTCCTCTCTCAGCCTTGCCTGATCTCCCTGGATCTCTCCTCCCCCTCCCCCCTTTCTCAGTTCCTGGAAGAGGAACCCAATTCCCCTTGTCCAGAGAGGGGGGAGAAGGGGAGAGTGGAGCCGAATGCAGAAATCCTAAAGGGGGTCTCCCCTTCCTTGGTCCTTGCCCCCACCTCTAACCTCAGTAGCCTTTTAGCTTTTCCCACCTTCCCGAGGCTCTGGGCACAAGAGAGGAAATTGGGGGTCTCCAAGCCCCCTTGCCCGCCTCCCCTGGGGCCGATCCCCCCTTTCCTGCCGCTCTCTGGTGCCTGAGGAAGCCCGACCCCCAGTCCTGCGTCCGGAGGAGGAAATGTTGCCCACGCAGAGCAGGAGGGAGAACTGGGGGAGGGAGGGAGGGAGGGAGAGGGAAATGCGAGTGAGGAATAAAGAAGAGAGAAGACAGCGAGGGGGAGGGAGGGAGGGGGCAAAACGGGTGGGGAGTGAGGAGGAGGAAGGGGAGGGGGAAGAAGGGGGAAGAGTGCGGGCGGGGGGAATGAGGAGGGAGCGAAGGGGGAGCGAGGAGGAAGAGAGGGGAACGAAGAGAGCGAGGGGGAGGGAGGGAGCAAAACGGGTGGGGAGGGAGGAGGGAGGGGAGGGGAAGAAAGGGGAAGAGTGGGGGGAGTGAGGAGGGAGAGGGGGAGGGAGGAAGAGCGAAGGGGGGGTGAAGAGAGGGGGAGGGGGAGGGGGAAAATCGAAGGGGAGGGAGAGAGAGGGGAGAGAGAAGAGGGCGAGGGGAAGGGAGGGGGAGGGGGCAAAACGGGTGGGGAGGGAGGAGGGAGGGGAGGGGAAGAAAGGGGAAGAGTGGGGGGAGGGAGGAGGGAGAGGGGGAGGGAGGAAGAGCGAAGGGGGGGTGAAGAGAGGGGGAGGGGGAAAATCGAAGGGGAGGGAGAGAGAGGGGAGAGAGAAGAGGGCGAGGGGAAGGGAGGGGGAGGGGCAAAACGGGTGGGGAGGGAGGAGGGGGAGGGGGAGGGAGGGGGAAGAAAGGGGATGGAGGGAGGGGCAGCGCCGCGGAACTCTTATTTCTGACTTCCAGACAGTCGAACATCTGGGCCAACCAATGAAAAATCGAGATTTGGAAGCGTCATCAGTCTCCAGGCAGGGGATCCACCGCCTGGTCCTTTGGAGGAGATGCTTCTCAGAAGCGTCGGGCAGCGAAGGAGGAGGGAGGATTTCCCCCTTTCCCCCCCCCCCGAGTTCCCTCCCCACTGAGGTGACCAACAGCCCTTCTTCAACCAGACCCGACCTGCCACTTGCGGTGGGTCAGAAAACCCCGCAGCCCCTTTGCCAGGAAGGGGCCAAAAGGCGGAAGCTTCTGGGGGAGGCGGGGAGGGCAGTCACCCCACATGATTGAGGAAGACCCCCCCCAACCACGAAGGGTGTGTGTGTGTGTGTGTGTAGGTGCCCCCCAGTCTGCCTGCTCAGGGACCCCCAAGACCTCGCTGGCCTCCCCTTCTCTCCTCCACTGCAGCCCCACTCCAGCCGGAGCCGGGGGGGGGTGGTGGAGGGCAAAAGGAAGCCTGTACTCCGCTCCAGGGCTGACCTGAATCCCCCCTTGAGCTGCAGCCCCCCAAGACTGACGGGCCCCCCGCACCTTCTCGCTTCTCTCTCTGCGCTGAACGATCTTCTCTTGCGGTGAAGTCAAGGGAGGCTCTGCCCGGAGACCGATGACGCCGCAGAAGGGAGAGTTCTGATTGGTCCTTCCGCTTTTCTGGCCACCCCCAATTCCGAAGTTAGAGGAAAACGCCCCTCTCTCCCATTCAGACCCACCGATTCCGCCTCTGGGGCTGGGAGCCTCGGCGTCTTTCTCCCTCTCTCTTGGGGCGCTTGTGGGGCAGCAGCCATGGCTTTTCCTGGGGTCCCCCTGGTGCTGCTGCTGGGGGCGCTGGCCCGGATCTCCGGAGGCGAAGGCGGGAAGGAGACCCCCGGTAAGGAGGGGGCTGGGCGGGGGGAGGAGAGGGGCTGGGAGGGGCCGTGAGGGCTCCTGGGGGAAGGGGGGGAAGAGAGGGGTTGAGACCCCAGTAGTGGGGAAAGGGGTCGAAGGTAAGACAGGCGGAAGCCTCAGAAGCCTCGATCTCCGCGTGGTCTCCGCTCCCTCGCTCGCCCCACTTCGCCCAGAGGGAAGAAGAAGGATCGCCGTCTCCCTTCGTTGTGACTGTGGTGGGGAGGGGGTCGTGGGAAGCCGGAAGAACTGAGATGAGAAGCATTCAGACCCCCCTGTCCGCCCCGTAACTGTGACTGGGTGGGAGTGGGAGCTTCCAGACCCCCCATTGTACCCCAATACGGAGCCCCCAAAGCCGGTTGCCTCGAGAGTTCCCTGCATGGAACGAGGAAGGCGTCGGAAAGCGAAAGCGAAAGAGGGAAACTGAGGCATTTTCAGACCTGAATCCACAAAGGCCATCAAAAATATAAGGAAATAGAATTTTTTCAGGTTCAAAACTTCATTTTTTCCCCTTGAGGCTGTGAAAGTCAGGCAGGATTTGAACCTCGAACCCTTCTGGGGGGGGGCTCTGAATTTGGGGAGGAGACCAAGACTTCCCCACCCCGTAATCCCCCATCGCCCGATCAGCACCCGGGGGGAGGGGGAGCCACAGGGGGGAAAAGATTATGGGGGGGGAGTTCTGAGTTGCTCCCCTCAATTGGCTCCCCAAATCTCTCCCTTTCCTGAAGGGGGCTGGAGAGCCTCCATTTGAGATGGTCTTTGGGGGGCTATTTAGGGAGGGGGAGGGGAGAGAGCCCCGATTCTACCCCAAATCCTAGAAGGGCTGAAGATGAAGGGGAGAAGAAAAGTTGGGGATAACCAGAGAGGGTGGGGGCTGAGGGGAGGGAGAGGGTGGGGGGCAGCCCGGAAGGATCCCTCCGGATGTCCCCATTCTTCCCCTCCCCAGACTCTCCTTGAGCAGGGGGTTGGAGTAGATGACCTCCAATGTCCCTTCCCTAAATCTCTTCTGTGCTCTCTCCCCTACAAGGGGCCTCTGGGCGGCTGGCAGGTTGTGACTGAGAACAAAAGATATTAAAGTCTTTTAATCTATGTAATAAAATTTAGTATATAGATTAAAAGTATAAAATGTATATAAATTTGTATAAAAAATAAAAATGTATAAAATATTTTTATATTAAAAATTTAAAACCTCACCTCCAGCCCAGAGTGTTTCTGGTGGTCTCTTCGCCCCTCCCCCCATCCTTCCTGCCGCTATGGGGGGGCACAAAGAAGCCCCCCCAGGATCCAAAGTCCCCGGCTGAGAGAAGGTCTGCTGAACCGGTTGAGCTTCTGCCTGCCTTTCTCCATGCTGGGAGGAAGGAGGGGGGCACAGCAGGAAAGCCCCCCCTTTTCTCCCCCCCTTCCAGACCCCTCAGTAAGTTTGACTCCTCCTGGGACCCCCAAATTCCCCTTCCGTCCTCCAGGGGGCGTCTCTCAATGAGTGTCTCTCGGAAAGCCTCCCGTCCCTCCTCCTCCTGTCCTGGCAGCTGGGAACGATGGGCCCTGGAGTCCCTCCTGACGGCCTTCCTGTTGCGTTATTTTAAGGATCAGACTCAATAAATAATTCAAGGATGAAGTATTCAAATATAACTCTGTTTATTTACAGTAGGCATTCTATACTCTTTGAGTAATCATAGATAGAAGCAAGTAGAAGACTATGTGTCCCCTTTTATATTCACAAGGCGGAGCAAAAAGGTGGGAGTGGTTATACATGAATATATTAATGAAAGAAGAATAAATTAACCCCTAATACCCCGAGTATATACAGTTCCTCTATTAGAGAATAAGGCATTTACTTGTAACAAATCCCCCTCTAAATGCCGATTCTATATACAACAATAATTACACTCAGATTCAGAACAATACAAAACTTGCAATTTGGAAGTTAAATATTTATGTTGCTTAGATGGTAAAGGCTTGGTCAATATATCTGCTATTTGTTCTGATGTTTCGCAGTGAACTGCTTTGATAAATCCATCTTGAGATAATTGTCTCACGTGCTTGAATTTTATGTCTATATGTCTGGATCTTTGACCAATAGCATCAGATCTAGATATCTCAATAGTGCTTTGTTATCTTCATGTATGATAAATGGTAATGAAGGTTCCTTCCAAATATTTGATAACAAATCATTAAACCATACAAGATTGTTGGAGGCTTTAGACAAACAAACATATTCTGCCTCTGTGGTTGATGTGGCTACCAAGTCCTGTTTCCCAGTATACCAGTAAACTGGACAATCGTTAAGGAAAAATACATAACCTGATGTACTTTTTCTACATATGGTATCACCTGCCCAATCTGCATCAGCGTAACAAGTGATGATGGGTTCTTTGGCATTATTAGGTTCTAGTAGTAAACAGAAGTCTAAACTATGTTTTAAGTATCTTAATATTCTTTTAACTGCTTCCCAATGATACATTAAGGGTTTGCTAATGTACCTGGATAACAGATTGAGTGGCAAAGCAATATCGGGTCTGGTCCAATTAGAAATATACAAAAGGGAATCAATAACTGATCTGTAAAGTGTATTATCCTTAAATTCAGGAGATGATTCATCAATGTTCTTTAAGAAATCTGTTTGCATAGGAGTGTCACTAGGCTTAGCATCATTTAAATTACACTTGTTTAAGAGTTCTATAATCTTATCTTTTTGAGAAAGTTTGAATCCTTTTTTGGTTTTACTTATTTGAACTCCTAGATATTTGTTTACCTTCCCTAATGATTTTAAAGAAAAATGTTCATTTAGTTTTGTTACAAATGTATCTCTTTTTTCTTTTTGTTTACCGATATACAAAATATCATCCACATAAATTAACACAAATTCTAAGGATTCACCCTCTTTTTTGACAAAAAAACAGTTATCTGCTGTAGTTGCATTAAAATTCATAGTTTTGAGTACTTTGACTAAACATTCATACCAACGTTTGCCAGATTGTTTTAGCCCGTACAAACTTTTATTCAACAGCCAAGTTTCATTCTTGTTTGTGTATTGACTATGAGGTGCTCTTACATATATTTCTTTATCAAGCTTTGCGTGTAGATACGCAGTCTGTATGTCATATTGAAACACATCAAGATTAAGTGCAGATGCTATGACTAAAGCAGTCTTGACACTTTCAGTCCTTACTGTGGGAGAGTATGTTTCTGTGTAATCCTCAGGGTATTTTTGAGCATAACCTTGTGCAACTAATCTAGCCTTATATAGTGTGTTGCCTTCTTTCAGATTTTTGATTTTGTATATCCACCTGGTGCCTATAATAGTTTTATCTTTAGGTGCAGGTGTGAATACATTTAGTTCTCGTAAACTATCCATCTCCTTAGTCATGGCTAATTCTCATTTTTTTCTCTCTTCGGTAGGGAGCTTTAATACTTCCTCGTATGTGTTTGGTGTTGATGTTTCACTATCCATGTACATTACGTAATCTTTGTATTTGTTTGGTATTTGATTTCTGTTACATCTGATTGTCTTGTCTGGTTTGCTGTCATTATCATGTAAGTATCTTGCTTCTTTTTTTGTTAATGAATCTGTCTTTATTCTGAGTTGACTATTTGTCCATGTTTTAATTTTGTTTCTGTGTGTGTTGATTGTGTTCTTCTCTATTTATTTTGTCTTGATGCCCAGTGTCTGAGTTTGTAATTGGGAATAATTCATTGAGATGTATTTTAGACCAATTGGCCTGCTCATGAAATACAGCTGTTCTAGAAATTATAAATTTGTTATTATTATCAATGAATCTGTACCCTTTTGTGCCTGTTTCATATCCCATGAATCTAAGTCTTCTGGATACGTTCTCTCCTTTACGCCTTAATTGCTTTGGTATGTGTACGTCTGCTGTGACTCCAAATATGTGCATGTGAGTTATTTTGGGTTTTCTATTGTACATTAATTCGTATAGTGTCTTGTTTATGATGCTGGACCAAGTTCTATTTTGTGTATAATTGGAATATTGTAATGCTTCTGACCAGAATTGTTTTCCTAAGCCAGCATCTTCTAATGTGCATCTAATCATGGTTTGTAATGTCGAGTTTTTTCTCTCCGCTACTCCATTTTGAAATGCAGAGAAAGGACTAGATGTGAAATGTAGCATCCCTTTGTTTTTTAGCCATTGGGAGAATTCTTTTGACATTGAATTCAGATCCCCTATCTGTCATGATTTGTTTTATTTTAATATTATGTTGTGTTTCTACGCGTTGGTAAAACTCTTTGAATTTTTGAAAAGTTTCATCTTTATGTTTCAAAGTGTAGACAAATCCGTAACGACTATAGTCATCTACAATAGTCAGAAAGTATCATTTTCTATAAGTGATTGATGGTGTTAATGGACCAACCAAATCCATATGTACCAATTCAAAAATTTGATTTGTTGACCTTATAGCCTTTTTTGGCCTAGGGCTAGTTCTGAGTTTTGTGGACTTACACACTGAACATTCCAAATAGTTTTTACAATTTTTTATTTTAACACCTTCAGCATGTTCAACCATTTTCTGTACTACAGGAAAACTAGCATGTCCCAGTTTCCTATGTAAAATATGTGCACATTCATCGTGGATTGGCTTTCCAATTGTGGGTTTTTTGTTATTGGATGAGTCATTAATAGATGTGTCTTTGTGTTTGTGAGTTGTTTCATGTTCCTCATTATCACTATTGCTATTGTCTTCATTTTCAATGTCATTGTTATCATCTATGTTAGAATCAATGTTGTGTAACCATCTTTCTTTTGTGACTAAATATGGAAGACCTCCTTTGATAACTACATTACCTAAGCTTGTTTTGTTTTTCTCTAGTGTTGCCTTTCCTTTTGAGAACACTATATTTATATCAGAGTCTCTACTTAGTTTTATTGCACTGAGTATATTATGAGGTATTTCAGGTATTAGTAATACCCCCTCTATTTTTCCTAGACCGGGTAAGATTATATTTCCTCTGCCAATAACTTGGACTTTTTCTTGATTGGCTACTTTAATTACGAATTTATCTTCTATAAATGAAGATAATATATTTTTATTGTGTGTTGTGTGATTAGTTGCTCCAGAATCTATGAGCCAATCATTATCCTCTGAATGTTGTAATTTAGTTGTATTATGTTTGTTTAATCCATTTAGTGACCCAGATTTTCTATCTCTCGAATTATCTCTGCCCCCTCTATGTTCTCTATAATTGGGTGAGCTTCTATATCTATATCTATCAATGGATGATTGTCTGTTATGATATCTACCTCTATATTCATGTTTTTGCCTTTCTCTAATGAATTTGGGACAATCTCTTCTACAATGTTCTTTGGATCCACAATTGTGACATTCAATTGGTTCTTGATATTTTTCTTGAAATACTACTCTTTTATTTTGCTTATACTCTAAGTGGTTACTACAGCGGCTCCTTCTTGAATTATCCTCAGCTATTAGCTTATTTGATAAATTCTCTATGGATAAGTATCCTAAATTAATTGTATCTAAATGTGATATATAGTTATCCCACGATGGGTCTAGTGAATTAATAATAACACTTTTCATTGTTTGATCTGAAATTATTTCTCCCCTTAAATGTAGCTCTGCTCTGGTTTTGTTTAGAGATATCAAATGTTCACTTATAGTAACCCCTGGCTTTATCCTAGCTGAAAAGAAATCTTTAGACATTCTTGTAGTAGTTGCTACACTTTCACTATGAAATAATTTAAACATGCATTGAATGATTTCTGAGACAGTCAAATTGTGCTTAATACTATGGTACATAGCAGGAGATATACTAGATATTAATAAGTAGAATGCTCTGTGGTGTAGGCAGTCCAATTTTAAAGTCCAAGGTCTTTTGGGGGGGTTAGTTATAAAGAATAATAAGTTTTCTTTTAGAAAAACAACCTGAAGTTATTGACACCATTCTTGCAAATTAATACCATCTATTCTCAGTTTTGGGAAATCATTGGGCAAATTCCCAATATTGTTATTTTCATTACTTACAACTGGAGGTAGTCCGTGATCTTGCAAGTGTTGAAAGTTGCAGAATGGCGTGGGAATGCTGGCAACGAGTCTGAATGGTTCTCTCTGCTCTTCATGTCCTCCGTAGTTGTCAGCGTGTGTTCGCGCATGCGCGTTGCTCATTTTGCTCCTGAAGCTGTTGGGAGAGGTTCTCGCTGCTGCAGCTCCTTCGTAGTATTCTTCTTCCAATGATTCGGTCTCCGGTTCGATCTTTGGTGTCCAGGCGACGACAGGAGCTCGTGTCTTTTTGTTGAGATGATTCTTGTTGAGATCGCTGGTTCCTGGTATCGTCTGCGGCGTGGGGTAGTATTTGCAGGGTTCTCTAGGTTCAGGCGTCGGTGCTCTCGTCGCTTGAATAGAAGCGGATAGATTCTGAGATGTTTGCTTGCTTGCTTGTCTTTTCTTTGTTTCTCGATTGCCATCTTTTGTTGATTCTTTTGTAATTCTTAATTTTGGACCGAAAGTTGCAAAAAGAGTTTTCATTGCTGATTCTATTTGCATTTCGATTGAAGTTTCTTCGATGTCTGTGTCGGATTCTTCTGAAGAATGGATTTTTTCTTTTTTGCCTTTTGTATTATGTAGTGCTTTTCACGCCAGACATTTTGAATTCTGTCTTCTGATTGGTTCTGCTTCGCTCATCTTAGAGGTCTGTTGAAACCAAGATGGCTGCCATTCAAAATTTTGTGTGGGATCGTTGATCTTCTTTTCTGTTATATTCTTATCTACAGGCAATTCGCTCACCATTTTTGATTCTTTAGATTCATCTGTTATGATGCGTTTTTCTCTCGCTGCTCCGCTGTTTTTTATGATATCTTGGAGGTTCGCGATGAGATTCTCGTCATTCTTTTGACTTTTTAAAAGTCTCAGTATCTCTGACCTGAGTTTGTTGTTTTCTATTTCTTTCTCTTCTTGGTCATCAGTTTCATCAATTATTTCCTTGTTGTCTGTAGTGTAGTCTTCAGATTCTTTTGGTATTATAGTTGTGGATTCATCGATCATTTCTTGATCCGTTTCTATCTCTTTATCGTGTGCCCTGGTGTTGGGTCTTTCTTTTTTGTTTCTGGAGTTTTCTTTCTTAGGCATATCTAAAATTTTATTGAGTCAATTTAACCATCCTCTGCTACCAGATTGTTGCGTTATTTTAAGGATCAGACTCAATAAATAATTCAAGGATGAAGTATTCAAATATAACTCTGTTTATTTACAGTAGGCATTCTATACTCTTTGAGTAATCATAGATAGAAGCAAGTAGAAGAGGTATGTGTCCCCTTTTATATTCACAAGGCGGAGCAAAAAGGTAGGAGTGGTTATACATGAATATATTAATGAAAGAAGAATAAATTAACCCCTAATACCCCGAGTATATACAGTTCCTCTATTAGAGAATAAGGCATTTACTTGTAACACTTCCTTCCCCTCCTCCTCCTCCCAGCCTATTTCCTGCACCAGACGAAGTTCGAGTGCCGCTTCCGCAACGGGACGCAGTGGGTGAGGCTCCTGTACAGGAGCTTCTACGACCGGCAGGAGACCGACCGCTTCGACAGCGACGTCGGGAAGTTCGTGGCCGTCACTCCGTTGGGGAAGCCCGATGTGGACAGGTGGAACAGGGATGAGCAGCGCCTGCAGTACCTGAAGGCCTCCGTGGATTCCTACTGCCGGATCAACTACGGGGTTTTCCAGAGGAATTCTGTGGTTGGCCGGAGAGGTGAGTTCATGGGGGGGGGAGTTTGGAGGTGGGGATCCCCCTTTCCTCCCCTCCCCTCCCCTCCCCTCCCCTCCCCTCTCCTCTCCTCTCCTCTCCTCTCCTCTCCTCTCCTCTCCTTTCCTTTCCTTTCCTTTCCTTTCCTTTCCTTTCCTTTTCTTCCCTCCCCTCTCCTTCCCTCCCCTCTCCTTTCCTTTCCTTTTCTTCCCTCCCCTCTCCTCCCCTCCCCTCTCCTTTCCTTGATTAAAGAAGAGACTAACTAAAAGGCTTCAGGGGATTCAGGCTGCCTCCCCCTCTCCGCCCCCCCCCAGCAAAGCCCCAGAGCCCCATTGGGAGCCCTTTCCAGAAGGCCAATAAGCGGGGGGGCTCCCTCCCCTTCTGGGGCCTTTGGGATTTTAGAACAAAAAAAATGAATGTTCAAAGGGAATCCATGAAAGCAAATTCTTCTGTCCTTTCTCTCCAGGTCTTCTCTTTATTCTTTATTCTGAGTCATTTCCACTCCCACATCTTTTAAATGCAACAAGTAAGTAAGTAAATAAGTAAGTAAGTAAAATAAACCAATATATAAAAATAAATAAATTAAATAAATAAATGGAAAATTAATACATAAAAATTAATACATAAAATAAATAACTAATAAAATAAACCAAATAAAGAATAATAAAAAATAGCTAAATTATAAAATAAACTAAATAAATAATAAACTAACTAAATAATAGAATAAATAATAAACTAATAATACCAATAAATAAACTAAACAATAAAATCAATCAATCCAGATAGAATTTATCATTGTGAATCAAACCCAAATCAGGCGGAATCCTGGTCTGGCGTTTCCTCTGCCTTGAGCAGAAGCTGATTCAGAGGCTGAGAAATTTCATTCAGCTGATTTTGGGGGTCTGGGAGAAAAGCCCCCTTTTTGCTCACAGACTCGGCTTCCCCTGCAGCCAAATCCCTTCTGTCTCCCTTCCTGGGGAGGCTCCGGATTTGTGGGGGAGAGTCCAAAAACTCCCACAAACCTTAAATCTGAATTTTAGGTCCTAAGAAACACATCCTCCTTCCTTTCAACTGTGAAGCAGGGATTGTTTACTTCTCTGTCTCATTCCTTGCAAATTGCCTAGATTTGGTTTTGTAATTTACATTCTCTGAGTAATCATAATTTTATTTATTTCTCTCAATTGATAAGAGACAGGACAAGCATTGTGGAAATCAAGGATTTCAGCTGCACTTTTTGCAATTCCGCCTTTCCAAGGAAATTTCACCCCTTTGATGGAAACTGAAAAATCTTTCAAGCATCCCCACTTAAGAATTGCCTAAATCTCAGGTTCCCATTGGGAGCGCAGGAAACTCTCGAAACATAATCTCTTGCCACAGAATTAAATAAGATATTTCTTCCATAAGAGGAAAAAAACAGCCCATCCTAAGAGAGAAAGATTTTTTAGAGGGAGATCCTTTTGCTCCTTCCCTAAATTATGGAACATTTCAGGAGAACCGACAGAGATTTTATTCTCCAGATATTTAATTTGGAGGCAAAACTCATTTTCACTCCTAAATTCTTCCCAGCAAAGCTAGGAGGAGGGTCACATCCCTGGAATAGGATATTGGAATTTAGAATAGAATAGAATTCTTTATTGGCCAAGTGTGATTGGACACACAGGGAATTTGTCTTGGTGCATATAATTTAGTAAATAAATAAACGATATTCTCTCCAATTTGAGAGATGGTTTGAAATATTTTTACCTCCAAAGAGGATGTTTCCCTGCAGATAATAATCCCCTGATTGATAATATTCAGGATTTAATTATTTCTTACTATCAATTCAACATTCTTCTTGTCTGGCACATTTGAAATAATTCTCATTCCAGCAATATTTAACATGGACATTTCCTCACTTCTACTAATTTGGCTAATGATTTTTGATGACCCCTGAAAGTGGCTCCAAAATCCCCTCCCAATTGTGTGGGTGTTGTGAGTGTGTCTCTTTTGTGCCCCCCCCCCCCCCCCCGCAGGGCCTCCCTCCCCTTCCCTCCTTTTGTGGGTCTCAGGGGGGATTTTCCCTTCAGGGAAAGGAGATTCATCAGCTTCAGAAAAAAATGGTTGGTCCAGTTTCAGTTGAGGAGACCTGAAATCACCGGATGTTTCTTGAGTCTCTTTGGGGGAATTTTCTCTTTATTTTTTTTTTTTTTCCTTCTGAGCTGACTTTTCTCTCCGGAGAGATCCGGGCGTCTCCTTCCCCCGAGAGGCCAAAGCTTTTTTCTGGCCACCAAGAGAGGCTCTCAACCTTCCCTCAACTCTCCCAGAATCAATTCAGCCTCCATTTCTCTGGGAAAAATCATATCTGAGTCTTGTTTCTTGTTCAAGGGACTGCAACAAAGGAGCATCTCCCTAATGGCAATATTTTTATCCCAAACCTTCCAAAATCAGCATCGATTCTATGGGTGCTTGATCAGAAAGGAAAACGTAAATCTGGATCACATTTTTTTACTGCATTAGGCATCAAAGGAGATATTAAAAATAAATCTTGAATATCAAAGTGTGAGGCAGAGAAAATGTACTGTATATTCCTGCTGTTTTAGCTTGAAAGGCTCCAAATGTTGATTAAATTAAATTTCTGGATGGACAGAAGGAGAAAGTTGTGTCTGGGAGGGGTGGGGGGTCCTTAAAGAGAAAAAAAAAAATCTTGTTCTGATCCAAAAGTGAGATAATTCCAGGAGAGAATTAAAACCTTTCTCCAGCAACTCCCACCTGATCAAATGGGAAACACCAAATAGTACATTTTTGTATAAAGTTAAATTTATAAAAATTATTCATGCCACCTGAGAGTTTACTTGTTTACCTACTAAAATTAATCTATATGAATTGAAGATGTTTCCAATAAAAATGCCGAATTCAAACTTTTCAATTTCCACGGATCCTCATGGGGAGCATCACCTTAAGAGCCAATCTCCCCTCCCCCAACACTTCCTTTTCCCCCCTCCCCTTCTTTTCCCCAGGATTTTATCTGGATTGGGAGTTCGAGTTTTCTTGCTATGGAAACATTTATGTTAGGATTTTAATGTTTTAATGCTGTAGACCGCCTAGAGTCATTTCATCATGAATTGGGCGACAAATATATTTAATAAGTAAAGAAATATTCCAATATTGCACCTAATTTTAAAAAACGTGGCTTCATTTTGACTGAGAGAAGAAACAACGGATGGAAACTCATCAAGGAGAGAAGCAACCTGGAACTAAGGAGAAACTTCCTAACAGTGAGGAGAATTAACCAGTGGGACTGCTTGCCACCAGAAATCGTGGGCTCTCCATCACTGGGGGTCTTTAAGCAGAGGTTGGACAACCATTTGTCTGAAGTGGTGGAGGGTTTCCTGCCTGAGCAGGGGGTTGGACTAGAAGACCTCCAAGGTCCCTTCCAACTCTCTTATTCTCTTATTCTGCTGTGGGATTTGGCTATTTTGAGGATTCTTCCCTTTGGATGAGATCACCTGATCCCAACCGGAAGGATTTAGGTTTTCCCATTTGTCAGGATCCCTTTTCATTCCTTGCTGCCATTCGCTTTGGAAGAGGACTCCAAACACCGTCCCAAAGGAGTTTCTTCAGACGGCAAATAGACTCTGTTTTCCCTTGAAGACCTTTTGCTTCTCACCCAAGAAGCTTCAATTGGGACAGTCAGAACTGAAGAAGCTCCTCGGATGAGAAGCGAAATGTCTTCAAGGAAAAACAAAATCCAGTTGCCTTTTGGAAAAAAAGCATCCATGACTTGGATGACCGAAAATCTCCACAGACACTCAAAAGTGTCTCATGTGGCTCCTTCTCCTCCTTCCCTCCAGCCAAGCCGACCGTCTCCATCTCCCCCACCAAGATGGAGCCCTCCTCCCCCAACACCATCCTCCTCTGCACCGCGACCGGCTTTTACCCCGTGGAGATCGAGGTCCAGTGGCTGAAGAACGGGCGGCCGGAGGAGGAGGGCGTGGCCTTCGGGGAGGAGCTCCAGAACGGAGACTGGACCTACCAGCTCCAGGTGATGTTGGAGACCCAGCCCCAACGGGGGGATGTCTACACTTGCAAGGTGGGGCATGCCAGCCTGTAGGCCCCCATCACCGTCCAGTGGGGTAAGAGCCCCTCCCCTCCCTCCCCTCCTGATCTGGGGACCCCATCCTGCCTTGAGAAGGGGGAAAGACCCTCCCTGTGGGGGGAGCTGGAATGGAGCCTCCTGGGGGAAGGTGGGCCTGATCCTCCTGCTCAGGTGAGGCTCCTTCTCCTTCCCCAGAGCCCCGTTCCTCCAGCTCTGCCAGGAGCAAACTCTGGACGGGGATCATGGGGGCCATGATAGGAGTGGCCTTCCTGGCTGTGGGGCTCTTCTCCTACCTGAAGAGCCAGACAGGTGAGTCTGGGGAGCTGGAGGAGAGATTGTGGGGAGGGGACCCTCTAGGGGAGGCCTCTCCTCAAGCTTAGCAAGTGGCCAAGAGGGGCCCCTTGAGGAATATTTATGGGAACTTCTGTTCTTGGAGGGGCTATAAGTGAAGACAATGCAACCTATTATGGGCTATCAATGGGGAGGGGGACCCCTGAGTCCTCCAGCCCATGAAGGTTTCTGATTGGGTCTTTTTCTCCTTCCAGCAACTCCCATCCAACCTCCTGCAGGTGAGTTTCTCCTCTTCCCACTTATGTGAACCCCTCCTAAAAGTTATTGGTGGTTTTTAAAATTCTTTAATTGCTCCATTTAAAGAAAAAACATGCCTGAACAAAATCTCCTTGCTGTGCACGTTTTTGAGACTTTGGACAGTTTTTCCTTACAGAGACCTGAAAAAATATTGCAATGAAAAGCAAAAGCAGACACAAACGCTAAAATCTCACCCAGAATTTTTGAGACCTTTCCAAAGGGAGATGAAATGGGGAGGAATCCCTGGTCCTTCCCAGCCTTTTCCCCCCTGAAATGGGCGGATTCTCCCTCTATCCATCCCTGCCTGTCAACCGTCTGGGCCTGCCTTGAGGTTGGGGGCTGAAAGGGAAGAAAAATATGTTATTTATACTAAAAGTGTCTCTTTATCTTCTAATTTTCTTCCCCATCTCTTTTTCTACAGCACTCATGAATTAATCCTGCTCTCCGATGCAAAAGGATATTTTTTCTTTAGTGGCTGATGACTCTTTGTCCTATTTGCAGCCTCTGAGAAACGGAGGCTGAAGGTTGGGAGAGGAGGAGAATGGCAGGCTGGACCTTCTCCTGCTGAGACCCCCCCACCAGCTTCCTTTCAGGGCCGCTCTTTCTTGGGAGGGAGGGGTGGAGACCATCTAGACCAGCCAGCCTCAAACTATGGCCCGCCAATGCAAATTATCCGGCCCGCGGAGTGGTGTGATTAAGCCCCGCCCCTCACCGTGGGTCCTCTCTTCCAGGGAGCCAACTGGGAGGCCGGCTGAGGGGAGATCTTGCCGGGGCAGCCTTGAAAAGCAGCTCTGGGCTTGTAAAGTCCTGCTTTCAATTAAAAGTCTTTGAAAACAATTTAAACAGGAGCTTAGGAAGGAGAAAGGCAAAAAATGGACTGTTAAATTGGCCACACCCACCCAATCACATGACCACTTAGCCACGCCCAGGGAGCCAGTCCAGCCCCCACAACCGTCTGAGGGACTCTGAATCGGCCCCCTGTTTAAAAAGTTTGAGGACCCTGATCTAGACTGTCCCCAGGGACGCTGGGCCCACCTGTTACCCCATCTCTCCTGGCTTTGAACCCACAGCAGCTTCATCTACATTATTCGTCCTCCGAGTCACTTCCCTTCCCTTCGCTTTGCTATAAAAGAATAAACTTTAGAAGCAGGAAAGCCTGGAATCCTTCCTTCCTTCCTCTTCTTCCTCCTCCTCCTCCTCTTTCCTGCCGCCACAGGAGGCTCTTCCCTCCGCTTCCTCTGGATCGACCATCCAGGCTACTTCGGGTCTGAAGGCAGAACTGTTTCGGGAGGAGGGTGGGCAGATCCTGGGAGGGGGAGTGGTGGGACCCCCCTCCTGCTTGGAGGCCTCCTTGTTCTGCTTCCCCTCAAGCCCCAGGAGCCATTGGGGGGGGGGTACCTGAGACTCCCCCTACATTTCACCCAGCCAGTTCAGCCATTTCTCTCCATCACAACCGGAGGGCCTGTCCCGTTTTGGCAATCAACGCCTCCCTCCCTCCCTCCCTCTTTGGGGCTCAGATTCTAATGATATAGGGCAGTGATGGCTAATCTTTTTGCATTGTGTGCCGAAAGCGGGGGGAGTGTGGGGGGGGGTCGTGCGTGTGTGCCCACACCCATAATTCAATGCACCCTTTCCCCCACGCATGTGTGTGCGACCCTCATTGTTCCCCCCGGTTTTGGCACGCGATGGCCCAGTAGGCCCCTTTATTTGCCCTCCCCAGGATCCAGAGGCTTTCTAGGAGCCTGAGGAGGGCAAAAACGGCCTTCCCCACCCCCACCCCCTGGAGACAGGAAAGGCCCGAAAATCAGCTGGCCGGAGTGCACATGCACGCTGGAGCTTAGCTAGGGAAACGCTTGCATGCCCACAGTTATGGCTCTGCGTGTCATAAGTTCGCCATCACGGGTATAGAATCTCCTGTTTGATGATATAAATGATCTAGGGTCTCCCCTGGTCAAGCAGGGGTTGGACTAGATGACCAAGAAATTCACCTTCAGCCATTCCTGGTTTGCCCCAGAGGGGAAGACCAGCTCTGGGGGAAAGTGGGGTTTCAATGGGGCAGCCCTCAGTGGAAGACCCCTCCCTTCTCCCCAGCATCCCTAGATTCCCCTCGGCAGCCCTCCACTGAGCCTCGGCCCCCTCAGAGCTCATCCAGACTGGCTCTGCAGAATTTGCCCCCACTCCCTCATCTGGGGTTTTGGGGCCACCACAGGAAGACTCGGCCAATGTGTGATGGGAGGAATTGTCCCAAAGACAGAGAAGAGTTGGGCTCCTGTCAGCAATGCCTCCCCTTGCAAGGCCGCGTGGGAGAATCTGGAGGAGGCTCAACCCCAAAGGTCCCAATGGCCGAAAAACTCTCAGGAACCTCCTGAGGTAAATCTCCCACAGGCCACGGAAGAAAAAGGCGGGAAAAGGGGAAACGCCTCATTTCCACCCAGAGCAGCCAATCGGAGCGCAGATTGCCTCAGGCAGGAGCCCCCCCATGCTCTCAAGGACAACGGAGAATTCGGCACAATTGTCCCCTTTCCTCTTCCAGCTTTTGGACTGGAGAGCTTCACATCTAAAGGGCTCAAAAGAAGCAGACCTGATAAAAGAGGATATATAAAAAACATAACCACACCGCTATAGAAACACAACAGAAGAAAGACGAAAACCTCCTTCAATGCATTTGGGTTGAGATAAAAGGGGGGAAAGAGGGATGGGGGAATATTCGGAGCCTCCCAACCAACCAGAGGAAAGAGATGGAAGTTTCCGTTAATTAGCCAAGTCCCAGAGGAAGCTCCCCCCAAGAGTCATGGGGGGCTTGGACTCCCCTGGCCTCACCTGGGAGGCAGGTTCTGCGCCTGGTGGAAGAGGAAAGAGGCTCCTGGGAAACCCAGCAGACCAGAGGCCGCCTTGAAAGTAGCCCCCCCCTTTCCCCCCATACGGGGCCTTTGCCACCAGGGGAGGGGAGACCCTGGACGGGGCCTTCTCCAACCCCCAGGGAGCCTTGAAGGCCGCCCCTCCCCCTCCTCCTCCCCCTGGCCCCTCAGATCCTCTCTCTGGGAGGCTCCGGTCAGCAGAGGAGCCTTCAAGGTTCATCAGAGAGGACCCAGGAGAGAACTAGGGAGGCTGTGGCCTGGAGAAGACATGGAGGCTCTACGAGGAGATTCCTTCAAGGGCAGAAACTGGAAGGTATTTAAATAGGCTGCAATGAACGAACAACTCACTGATGTGAACAATTAAGCTTCCACTGTCTCTGCTTATATTCAAAATATAAGGGTTAGGGTCTATCTATCATCTATCTATCTATCATCATGTCTATCTCTCTCCCTCATCTATTCCTATCTGTCTGTCTGTCTGTCTGTCTATCTATCTATCTATCTATCTATCTATCTATCTATCTCAAATTTATATAACCACCCATCTCACAAGTGACTCTGTGTCACATACAACAAGCTAAAATCTGGTATTTACATGAAAAGATTAAAAAAAACATTCAGAGCAATAAAAAATATTTTAAAAAGAAGGAATATTAGGCAAAGAGTCCCTTTTTTCAGCGCTATTGTAACTTCAAAGAGTCACTAAATGAACCGTCATAAATCAAGGACTCCTTTCTTCAATGGGTTTTAACTGATGGAGAAAGGACTAGAGAACTATAATGAGGTTGTGGGGAAGGGCCCCTTCAGCCGCTTCCAATGGGGCAGAGGACCTTGTGGCTGCCCCATTTGGAGACCCAGCCATGGGGCGGAGGAGGGGAGTCCCTGAGCTGCCCTGAAGGAGAATCGAGGTTTGTTGGCCAGTTTCTCAGTTCCGCTTCGGAGGAGCCCAGAGCTTCAGGCTTCAGGCTGGCTGCGTGGGGAAGCGGAACCCAAGAGCCTCTGCAGCTCTTGGGGGCTGGAGAAAGAAGGGCTGCCCTGTGGGGCGGGGAGGGGCGTGGGGAGTCAGGAAGAACTCAATCAAACTCTTGTGGGGGAGGGGAAACCTGAAAAGAGCCTAGAAGTTCTGCTTTGATCAGGAGAGCGATGGGATCCCACCAGAGTCTCTCTGGATCTGGGGCCAATTTTGGGTGACTGGCTGTGTCCAAACACACAATTGTGGGGCAGGTTCGGACTCTGCCGCCTCCTTCAGCTGCAGGAGGGGACCCAGTTCTGGCCTGCTGAGGCTGGTGCTGGGCCATGGTGGAGTTTGACCCCCCCAGCCCCTCCCCCCATCCCAGGAGAGGATCCAGGCCGCCTCAGGATAGGTGCCCTGTGGGATGTCTGCCTGCTGCAGCTGGGAGGGGGTGGGGGCTCTGATCTGGTCTCACCAACCATTAGCTGGTATTTGATCCTCAGCCCTCAACAGCTGGCAGCTGCCCAGCCTCCGATGCCCTCACCCAGCTGAGAGAGATCGGCCTGGTGAGCCTGAGGATGGGAGACCACCAGGAAGCCTCTGGGCTGCTGTATTGGCTGAAACTCCTCCAAGACAAGGAGGGAGAAGCTTCAGGCCCTCCTCGAACTCGCCTCCCTCAAAAGATTCACTTCCCATTCCTCTCTCAGCCTTGCCTGATCTCCCTGGATCTCTCCTCCCCCTCCCCTCTTTCTCAGTTCCTGGAAGAGGAGCCCAATTCCCCTTGTCCAGAGAGGGGGGAGAAGGGGAGAGTGGAGCCGAATGCAGAAATCCTAAAGGGGGGCAACAAGGGGATCTCCCCTTCCTTGGTCCTCGTCCCCACCTCTAACCTCAGTCGCCTTTTAGCTTTTCCCACCTTCCCGAGGCTCAGGGCACAAGGGAGGAAATTGGGGGTCTCCAAGCACCCTTGCCCGCCTCCCCTCTGGCCGATCCCCCCTTTCCTGCTAGTCTCTGGTGACTGGGGAAGCCCGACCCCCAGTCCTGCGTCAGGAGGAGGAAATGTTGCCCACGCAGAGCAGGACGGAGAACCAGCGCCTCTGCAGCTCTTGGGGGCTGGAGAAAGAAACTCTGTGTGTGTGTGTTTGTGTGTGTGTGTAGCTGGGGATGTCAGAGAGAACTCAGAGAAGAGCACAATATTTGGGGGGTTGGAAGCATGAAAGGGGCCCAGAGGTTATGCCTGGGTCAGGTGAGGGATGGAGGCCCCACAGAGGCTGCCTGGATCTGGGGCTGACTTTGTGCGAGTGGCTGTGTCAGATACACAACTGTGGGGCAGATACGGACTTCAGCTGCTGGGGGGGACCTGGCTCTGGGCTGCTGAGGCTGGTGCTGGGCCAGGGGGGGAGTGTTATGTCCTTATAAGGACATCCGCCCTGATTGGCTGCTAGCCATCGGGCGGGAGATTTGAATCCCTGGCAAGGGGCGGTGCGTCTGCCGGGAGCGAATATAAGGAGAGCTCCGGCAGCACACCGGCAGTCTTGCTACTGTTTCTGTTCCTAATAAAAGTTACTTATGTAACGAGCTGGTCACATCTTCCATTCCTGCGCCGATCTAACACTGGCGACGAAGGACTAGAGAGAAGAAACGAACCTCACGGCACCAAGCCAACAAGACCAAGACTCCGGCACCTGAAACTACAGTAGGCATTCCAAAGGCATGGCATCCGCTGAAGTCACTTTGCCAGCCCTTCTCCTTTCCGCCCAGGGAAGGACAAGTGGAAATCCTACGTAGTGAAATTCCGGCAATACCTGAGAGGCAACAACATCAGGGATGCCGATGATGACCGGAAAAAGGGCATTTTCCTGGCCAACTGCGGCTCCGAGGTCCTCGACATGGCAATCGATCTCGTAGCACCACGAGACATCGAAGAAGTGCCATGGGCAGACCTGCTGCAAATCCTGGAAGACCACTATGCCCCAACAGGAACACCGGTGGCGAACCGTTTCACCTTCCATCAGAGGGACCAGATGGAAGGTGAGACTATCAAGGAATTCATGGCCGCCCTACGCCAGATCGCAGCCAGCTGTGAGTTCGACCACGTAGACAATGCCATCGCTGACCGCGTGGTTTTCGGCATGAGGGACAGAGGCCTGCAGAAGAAATTCCTGAGCAGGAAGAAACTCGTGCTAAAGGATGTGGTGGAGGAAGCCACCGCATCCGAAATCTCGGAGAAAGCAGCTGCCGCAGTAAGCAGAGCAAAGGGAATCCACAAGATTCGCTCCACAGCGCAATCATCAACAGAGGATTCCACAGCTGGATCCGAGTCGGAGGGGGAGTCCACCGTACACAAAGTATCCAGACCCCCAAGGTGGGAAACCGCCGAACGGAGCTACAAGGGGGAGCGCTGCGCCAGCTGCAGAGGGGACCATGCCAGGGCGACCTGCAAGTGGAGAGATGCGACCTGCCGACGCTGCAACAGAAGGGGTCACATCGCCGAAGCTTGCAGAGCCGAGGAACCAGCCCCAGAGCCCTCCAGCCACCGTCCCCGCGAGAATCGGAAGGAGTACCAGAGATCATCCAAACGGTCCTCTGGCCCTTCCAGACACAGAGACGATGAGTTTCCCCGGAGCGGAGCGGTCCACCAGACGACCATCGCACACACGACTTCGGACAACGCCACCAAGTTCCACGTGACCATCCACGTGGAAGGAACACCCTGCAACATGGAGGTAGACTCGGGCTCGGTCTACTCCATCATGGATTGGCAGCAGCTGAAGCGCCTGCATCCCAGCATCACCAAGCGAGAGCTAAAGCCACTACACTCCAAGCTCGTCGACTTTGGGGGAAACCCCATCGGAGTGTTAGGAAGAGCCTACATCCGAGTCACCTACAAAGAGTTCGAAGGCAAGCTCCCCATCACCGTCGTGAAGGACAGCCGACCGAACCTGCTAGGAGTGGAGTGGTTCAAGCCACTGGGGCTTTCAATCGAAGGCATCAACCAAATTCGCAGGGACGAACTCGACAACCTCATCGAAGAGTTCAAGGAAGTCTTCGATGGTAAGCTGGGGAAATTTGTGGGGAGGCCAATCTCTTTCAACCTGGACAAGGGAATCACCCCAATTAGGCTCAAGCCCCGCCGAGTTCCGTTTGCCCTGCGGCCCAAAGTAGACGAGCAGCTGGATAAGCTGATCGCCCAGGGCGTCCTGGAACCGATCGATCATGCTTCATGGGAGACCCCCATTGTGACCCCACTGAAGCATGATGGGTCTGTGCGCATCTGCGCCGACTACCGTTGTACCATCAACAAGGCGTTGGCACAGAGCGCATACCCAGTCCCAGTGGTGCAACACCTGCTGCATTCCCTGGGATCTGGATCAATTTTCGCGAAACTGGACCTGGCCCAAGCTTACCAGCAACTGCCAGTAGACGAAAAAACGGCAGAGGCTCAAACAATTGTCACGCACAGGGGGGCATTCAAATGTAACCGCCTCCAATTTGGAGTCAGCGCTGCCCCCGGCATCTTCCAATCCATGATGGAACGCCTTCTCCAAGGCGTTCCAGGGGTGGTGCCTTACTTCGACGATGTGCTCATCTCCGGTGACTCAAGAGCTCAACTCCTTGAAAGGCTCAGGCTTGTCCTGCAGCGATTCAAGGCCAAGGGCTTGAGGGTCAGGTGGGACAAGTGCATCATAGGAGTACAGGAAGTCGAGTTCCTGGGCTACCTCATCGATAGCACAGGCATCCACCCCACCAAATCAAAAGTGGAAGCAATCCATGAAGCTCCAAGCCCAAAAAACAAAACGGAGCTTCAGGCTTTCCTTGGGTTGCTCAACTTCTATGCCATTTTCTTAAAACAGAAAGCCACAGTTGCTGAGCCGCTCCACCGCCTGCTGGGGAAATCGGCTTCCTGGAAGTGGGGCCAGGAAGAGGAAGCAGCGTTCCGGGCCATCAAAGGACTATTGACGTCCAAAAGCGTCCTCATCCAATACAGCGAGACGCTGCCCATCAAGCTGACTTGTGATGCGTCTCCATACGGGGTGGGGGCAGTCCTCAGCCATGAACTGCCCAACGGCACGGAAGCCCCAATTGCCTACTTCTCTAAGACGATGTCCGGCGCAGAGCGCAACTACAGCCAGCTGGACAAAGAAGCCCTGGCCATCGTGGCTGGAGTGAAGCGCTTCCACAAATACCTCTACGGAAGACGCTTCACCGTAGTCACTGACCACAAGCCACTCCTGGGACTCCTCGCAGGCGACCAACCCACCCCAACCTTCATGTCCCCACGGATGACGAGATGGGCCATCTTCCTAGCCGGCTACTCCTATAGGCTCGTGCACCAGCCAGGCACAGCCATAGGAAACGCCGACGCGCTCAGCAGATGCCCGTCAAAGAATCCAGTCGAAGACCCAGGCCCCACGCTCCATCTACTCCATATAGATGATGACGCCAGCTGTCTTGTGTCATCCGCAGATGTGGCTGTCCACACCCAAAAGGACCCCACACTCCGCCAAGTGAAGTCCTGGATCCTCAGAGGGTGGCCATCGGAAAAGCCAGAGGAGAAATTCAGCCCGTTCGCCAGGAAACAGAAGGAGCTGTCCACCATAAAGGGCTGTCTGCTATGGGGAGACAGGGTGCTGATCCCAAGCACTCTGCAACGGCGGACGCTAGAAACGCTGCACAAAGGGCATCCGGGCATCGTCCGCATGAAGGCCCTGGCACGGAGTTACGTCTGGTGGCCCTCCATGGACAAAGACATTGAGCAATGGGTCTCCAGATGCGACCCGTGCCAAGAAGTTCGCCCAGCGCCACCGCAATCCGAAGTCGCGAAGTGGGAGACCCCCAGCAACCCCTGGTCGAGGATACACATCGACTTCGCGGGCCTGATGAAAGGGCGACACCTCCTCATCGTGGTAGATGCCTTCTCCAAGTGGCTCAAGGTGGTGCCCATGGCATCTACCACAACTGAAGCGACGATCCGAGACCTGCACCGTCTGTTCGCCACACATGGACTACCGGACGTGCTGGTCTCGGACAATGGCCCCCAGCTCACATCCCTGACCATGGAGTCCTTCCTGGCAGGACTGGGCATCCGCCACGCCCTGTCCTCCCCCTACAGGCCGGCCGGAAACGGACAAGCAGAACGCATGGTCAGACTGACCAAAGAAGCCCTCACCAAGATGGGCCCGGGAGACTGGCAAGAACGCATAGACAACTTCCTCCTCACCCAGCACATCACGCCACATGCCACCACCCACAAGAGCCCGGCCGAACTGCTGATGGGCAGAAGGTTGAGGTCACCCTTGGACCGGCTGCACCCCCAATACAGCCCGGAAGTGACCGCAACCGCCAGCCACCCGCTTCGCGCCTTCAGCAATGGAGATTCAGTTTTCGCGCTGAATTTCAACGGCTCTCCCAAGTGGCTGAAGGGGAAGATTGCCAGCACAACCGGCCCCAAATCCTACACCGTCGAGTTGGAAGATGGACAGGTCTGTAGACGACACATCGACCAACTCCGAAAAAGGTGGGGGGGGCACACGAAAACCAGCCTGACGAGGGAGGCCTACAACACCCCGACGAGGTAGGCCTCCAACACCCCGGCAAGGTAGGCCTACCACACCCAGAGGAGGTAGGCCTACCACACCCCGGCGAGGTAGGCCTACGACACCCCGACAAGGTAGGCCTACCACACCCCTGCGAGGCAGAACAGCGCCATCCCGACGAGGTCGGCCCAGCCCACTACCAGGTACTGTCACGTCGGCAGTCCAGCGAGGTAGACTGGGGCCAACCGCACGGGGGATGGCAACACCAACCCAGCCAGGTGGGCACCCGGCACAACAGGGCCAGGGAACACCAACCCAGCCCGCAAGTAGACCGGGACTTGCCCAGAGGAGGAGCAGTGCACCCAACCAGTGACGGCAGCCATCACCAGCCCAGCCCGGGAGACCGCAGTTCCAGGCGAGTAGACCGGGACCCAGCCAAGACGGGCACCCCACTACCCATGGGCGAGGGCGGCACACGACTCCCCGGCGAGAGGGACCCCCGCCCATCGCAAAAGACAACCTGGAAACAACAACCCAACCAGGAGGACCCCAGGCACCACCTGACGGTAGACCAGGGTCTAGGGGGAAGGGAAAGCCGACAACAACCCGGCGAGGCAGACCTACACCACCCCGGCAGGGGAGACCTCCGCCACCCCGCAGAGGTAGCCCCTCAACAACATCCCGACCAGGTCGACCACCGCCAACCAGACGGGGGAGACCTACGCCAGCCCAACCGAGGGGACCAACGCCACCCCTGCGAGGTCGGGCAGCACAACACAAGCCAGCACCACCCGCAGACGGCGGACCGGGCCCGAGGGCACCAAACGGAACCACCACCCGAACGGCAGCAAGCCGGACCGCGACCGAACCACAGCGCCCGGGGAACCAGGGAAGAGCAAGCAATGGACTTACCGAGACTCAGACGCTCTTCCCGGGTCGGAACCGAGCGACCGAGACGAGGCAATAGATCCACAGGCCAGGAGGAAGACCATCAGAACCAGCCATCCAAGGTCTGCGGTCCGGCCGGAGGCGCTGGGGGTGACCCCGCTCACTCGACAGCCGAACCAAGCCCGGTTCCGGAGAAGGAACCAGGAGACGAAAGAGGCCCGTCCGTCCAGGCCGGAGACAGAGAAGAAGTGGGACTGCGCAGGTCAGCTCGGGTGCCAAGGCGTCCTACGTACCTGCGCGATTACGTGACTTTTGTGAACGAGATTGACAGTTCAGACTAAGGGGGGAGGAGTGTTATGTCCTTATAAGGACATCCACCCTGATTGGCTGCTAGCCATCGGGCGGGAGATTTGAATCCCTGGCAAGGGGCGGTGCGTCTGCCGGGAGCGAATATAAGGAGAGCTCCGGCAGCACACCGGCAGTCTTGCTACTGTTTCTGTTCCTAATAAAAGTTACTTATGTAACGAGCTGGTCACGTCTTCCATTCCTGCGCCGATCTAACAGGGAGTTTGACCCCTCCAGCCGCCCATCCCTGGAAAGGATCCAGGCCAGTGGGGAAATCTAAAATCTGTTACTACCGGTTCTGTGGGCGTGGCTTGGGGGGGTAATGTGACTGGGTGGGCATGGCCAATTTTTTTTTTTTTTACTTTTAAAACCATTTTTTCTACAACCTCTTCGGCAAAGAGGTTGTAAAAAAATGCTTTCAAAAGGCTCTGATGATCCCAGCTGAGTTGCCTGATCGTCAGAGGGTTTTTTAAAAAACCCAACTCAGCTGGGATCGTCAGAGGCATTTAAAAGAAAAAAAGCCTCTGATGATCACACGGCTCAGCTGGGCATGGGGGGGGAGGGTAGCAGGGGTGGCTTCTAAATTTTTTTCCTACCGGTTCTGTGGGCGTGTCTTATTTTATGGGTGTGGCTTGATGGTCATGTGACAATTATTTAGGATTTAGCAGAGGTACTGGTCTACCAGGCTTTTAACTGCTTGCACAGCTGTACCGATCTACCCATTTATTTTTTGCAGGCACTGATCTTGTTGTAGCGCGGGAATAACGAGAGGCACAAGCAGACTAGTAACAACAGCTCTTTAATTCAGGGTGAGACTTCAGCGAAGGAACACAGGCAACAGCCCTCTTTATATACTTTTCAGGGGCAACCAAGAACCAATCAGAAATCACTATGCATTTGAATTTCCCACAGAAAATAGATACATACACAACACCCCTCCCTTCCCAGAAGGCACTTATTCTATCTATTTACATAAAAAATCACGCAGATGAGCAGGGCGTGTCTTAATCCTGGTTGACCTGCGCAGTTCAGTTGTTGGTGAGGTGTCGAGCCGGTCGGAGGGACCTCCTGTCTCTCCCAGCTCCGCCAATGGAACCTCCTGGATTTCTCCAAAGGTGTGGCGATCCCCGGCTGGGAGTGTCGGCTCGCTGGGGCGGCGCTGGAACTCAGGGTTGCCAGATAAGTATTCCGGCTTACTCGGGCTTGAGGTAGCTGTGTCGGAAAGACTTGGGTAGTTAGGACATGGGGTTTCATTTGTTAATCGTTTACGCAATTGATCTATATATCTCCTCCAGATTTTACCATGCCCGATATCTACTGTGTATGACTTTGGACCGGTAATTCCTATGATGGTTCCTTCTACCCATAATGGCCCATTGGTGTAGCTTCTAGCAAAGACTAGTGATCCTACTTCGAAGTGTCTTAGTCACTTAGTCCTCCCCCTTCCCCGGTGAAACTATCAGAGGAGTAATTAGGATGCAGTCTGTCTAGAACGCATCGTAGCTTTCGGCCCATTAAAAGTTCGGCTGGGCTGCGGCCTGAAGTGGGGCACAGGGTAGCATGCTGTATTGCTAGGAACTCGTCTATCCTAGCCTGCCAGTCCCCTGCATCGAGTCTGGAGAGGGCTTCTTTGGCCGTTCTTACAAATCGTTCAGCAAGGCCATTAGAAGCCGGATGAAAAGGAGCGGATAGTGCATGTCTAATGCCTAGTTCGGCTAGGTAGCCTTCGAACTGAGTTGCTGTGAATTGGGGCCCATTGTCGGACACCAGAGTGTCCGGCAACCCGTGAGTTGCGAATAGCTTTCTGAGTACTTTGATTACGGCCTCAGAAGTGGTCGATGGCATTAGGGCAATTTCGAGCCACTTAGAATATGCATCTACAATAATTAGAAAGTTCTGGCCATGGAACGGGCCAGCGAAATCTATGTGAATCCTCCCACACGGTCCCTTTGGTTTTTCCCACTCCCGGACGGGTGCTATGGGGGGATCTGGGCGGGACTCCTGGCAGGGCCTACACTTCCCCACCCACTCAGAGACAACTTGGTCGAGATGTGGCCACCAAACATAGCTGCGAGCTAGGCCTTTCATGCGAACTACCCCAGGGTGTCCCTCATGCAGCATTTCCAGAATCCTGTGTCATAATCGCGAAGGAATGACCACCCTGTCACCCCACAACAAGCAACCCCCCAACATTGACAGTTCATTTTTCTTGTTGAAATACAATTGGAAGTCACCACCGTCCACCTTGGTAGGCCAACCACTCGTTACCCAGCCCATTACAGTGCGCAAAACAGAGTCTCTGGCAGAAACCCTCGCCACCTCGTTTGAAGAAATGGGGCCCGGGGAAACAATGTCAATAAGTAAAACTGGGGCTTCCGGGGTCGGGTTGTCCAATAGTTCCGGCAAAGGACATCAGCTGAGGGCGTCAGCATGTCCTAAGGTTTTGCCCGGCTGGTGGAGCAGTTTGTATGAGTAGGCGGCCAAGAAGATGGACCATCTGGTCATCCGGGGGGAGAGGGCCGCCGGGGTCGGTTTATCTCCAGCCAAAAGTCCCAAGAGAGGCTGGTGGTCTGTAATTAACTCGAAAGTGCGGCCAAACAAATACTCGTGAAATTTTTTGACCCCTGCTACAGCCGCTAGTGCCTCCCTATCTAGCTGGCTATAGTTCCTTTCAGCACTAGACAGAGTGCGAGAGTAATAGGCGATGGGCGCCTCTAACCCATTCGGCAGTCTATGGCCTAAAACTGCGCCAACGCCAAAGGGGGAAGCGTCACAGACTAACACCAGAGGTAGTTCAGCATTGTACTGAATGAGGAAACTGTCCTCAGACAAAAGTCTCTTTACTGCGTTGAAAGCGGTCGCTTCTCGCTTGCCCCAAACCCACGGAACGTTTTTTCCAAGGAGCCTGTGCAGAGGCTCCGCAACGGTGGCTTTGTGTTTCAAAAACATTGTATAGAAATTGAGTAGGCCCTTTCCCTGTAAAATCCCCTTTTCTCTCACGATCCCTGCAGGCAAAACGTTGAGTTCCCTGGCAAAGGACAAACGGACGGAATGGAGAATCTGCTCCTTCATAATATAAAATGTTTCTGAGATTTATGGAGCTTAAAGGTTTATTTCAAATCAAGGCAGAGATTTGGAAAGGAGGGAAAAGCTGCATTTATTTGGAAAAGGTATTTCTCTTCAAAAGACGTGTTTTGTGAACACGTACAAAAGTTGGAGGAAATTAAGGACAAAAACGCCCTCAAAATTTCCAGGGGAGGAAAAAGTGCCTTGAGGGTCTTTGGCTGAGAATTGGGGGTGGGGGGACGGAGGAAGAGCTGCTGCTCAGACGGGGGACCTCCCTGAATTCTGGGCTTGGGCCGGAAGAGAAGGGGGGGGTGGGGGGTCTTTGCTAGGCTCTGGGTGGGGGGGAAACTCCACTTGGGACCCTTCCTGGAGGGGACTGGAGTCCCACTCCTGCCCTTGGGATCTCCCTCGCTCACTTGGGATCTCACAAGCAGATCGTGGAGTGGGGCAGCGTCTCCAGGGATCGACCCTCAACTGGCAGAAGCCGAAGCCTTGAGAAGGTGATCAGCCTGGAAGGGAAAATGGGATCTTCCCGAAGCCTCTGAGAGGGATCCGACCTGGAAGGGATCAGGAGGGATTTCCTGACCTGAGAATCAATGAATCAATGGAGCAGCCCCCCACCTGGAATTGTGTGGGGAGGAGGGGGGGGCTGCATCCCCGGAGGCAACGGGGTTGGACTAGAAGATCTCTAAGGTCCCTTCCTGCCTTTGAGTCGCCCCATCGCCCCCCCCCACCAGCCTTCCACCCATCCACCCCCTCCTACTGGTGGGGGGAGGGGGAAGAAAGGCTGGGACTGTCCATAAAAGCGGAAGCAGCCGGAGACCCTCCAGACTCTGGGCTGAACCCCCGACAGGCTCCGCTCCAGCAGTCCTTCAGGGGGTGATTCTTCCCCCCCCTTCTGATTCACCCCCCCATTGAGCTCAACAGCAGCCATTCTGGAACCCAAACCGGCCTAAACCCCACAGCACTGGGGGTCAGACCTCCCCTCCGCAGCCCCTGGGCCAGGAAGGAAGGGGGTCAAAGGTCAGAGGCTTCCCTGGGGGTTTCACCTGGGGGCCAGGAAATGTGGGGAGGGGTCAGTGTGTGTGTGTGTGTGTGTGTGTGTGTGTGTCCACAGTCACCAGCTCATCCCCACCCCCTGCAGAGTCCAGATGCTGCTGGGGGCTCCGTTCCTCCCCCCAAATTGAGCCTGGCTCCTCTTTGCCCTCCTGGAACCTCGGCAGCCCCAGCCTGGATTCCCCCTGGGCACTGCGGGAACTCAAAGGGCATCTAGCCCACCAGGCAGACTCTGCCCACAACCAGGAGTTCGATCCTGATGGTGCTCAAGGCTCGACTCAGACTTCTCTTCTTCCGAGGTGGGTAAAAGGAGGACCCAGATTGTTGTGGGGAGAGGCTGACTCTGTCAAGCGCTTAGAGAGGGCTGTAAAAGCAGCGTATAAAGCGGTGTATAAGTCTAAGGGCTGAGGCTCTCTAGGGAAGATCCTGAGTTCCGAGGCGAGGGGGGTTTCCTGCCTGTTTCTAGGCCCTGCCAGAGTTGGTGTCTTTCCCTCCTGGATGGAGCCTCGAGTGGAGTTCTTGTTTCCTGCCTTCCTCTTTGTCTGGTGCTGATCCCTGCTTATCCGTTGGCTCTTGGAGGGGAGGTAGGTCTTTTTCTTCCCTTCCGAGCTTTATTATTGTCTTTTTCGAATGGTGTGATCGAAATCTGATTTATCTCTCTGGGTCTATTGAAAACCAGAAGTTTTCCTTTCGGGATCCCTGGACAAGGAACTTGAAATATAAATTTATGACTTTATTACTGCACATGCTGACTGCAGCAAGAATTCCTCATATGCAAAAATGGAAAGAAACCTCCATTCCCAGGATGGAGGAAAGGATGGAATGAAAAATGTGGCAGAGATGGAGAAATAAACTTTTCAACCAGAGGAAAGAAGAGATTTATTCCTAACCCTACCTGGAAGCCCCTTCCGGACTTTGTGCCGAAAAAAAATTAAATCTGGAGTTTTGGGATTTACTGATTCAATTAAGTTGTTGGTATAGAAATCGTTAATATTTACTTACAGAAGAAATAAAAATGAGGGTACAATTTCATTTTGTATTTTATTATACTGGGGAAAGATTTTTCCTCTCTTTCTTCCTTTTGCCCTTTATCCCCCACTTCTCCTTCCCCTTACTTTCCCTTCCCCATTTCCCTAATACTTTTCTTTTCTCTTTTATGCTCTTATAATCTTAATAAAAATCATAAAAAGGAGCCTTTTGTTTTAGGGGCCTTCCTGTTCCACAGTCAAGATAGGCAAATCTCATCACGATCTGCACAATCAGATGGCAAAATTTCTTCCAAAATGTCACTTTATATATTTTGTTCTGCTGAAAGTAGAGATTGTGGTGCATTATGGCGAAGATGTGGACGTTCTCCGAGGAAAGGAGCGGGAAGCGGAGGAGAAACGGCCCAACTTCATTCCGGGATCTTCATCCGGGGCTGCTTTGCAAGGAAAAGGGGGATCCCGACCCACAGAAAGGAAGGAAGAGGGAGATTCCTACACAATCGGGGTTCACGGGAGGAAAACCTGAAGGGGCCGGTCCGTCCAGACGTTCTCAGCAAGGGAGACGCGTGTTTCAAGGAAGGAAAACGCCCTTTTCTCTTGTGAAGCCAAGAGATCCCTACGGAGATTCCCCGTGAAGGGGGAGGATCCGGATGGATTAGGAGGGATCCCTGCAGATCCTGCGTGGACTGTCAGCTGAGGGTTTTCCTGGCTTCCCTTCGGATTGGGGGGAGCGTGTGGCCCCCAAGTCCTGGCTGGCTGTGGGGCTGCCCCTCCCCCCTCGTCATCCAGCGCAGCTGCTGGGGGCTCCCTCCTCCCCTTCTGAGCCCCGAAGGACCCCTCGAGCTCTGGATCCACTTTGCCCTCCTGGACTCTCAGCAGCTCCAGCTTAGGCTCCTTCTGGGCACTGTGGGAACTCAAAGGGCATCTAGTCCGCCCCTTCAGTCCAGGCGCACCGAAAAAGGGAGAGTGGAGGAGAATCGGGGGGGGCAAAAGGAAGAGGACATTCCCCTCCGGAGCTGGCATGAAAGACCCCCCAGATTGCAGCCCCCCAAGACTGAAGGGATTCCCCTCCCCCACTTTCTCCGCTTCTCTCTCTGCGCAGAACTATCTCCTGCATCAGACGAAGTCAAGGGAGGCTCTGCCCGGAGACCGATGACGCTAGAGAAGGGAGGATTCCCATTGGTCCTCCTGCTCTTTGAGGACACTCCCTCTTCCGAAGTCCGAGGAAACCTCCTCCCCCCCTCCAGACCCTCCGATTCCTCCTCTGGGGCTGGGAGTGTCTTTCTCCCCCCTTTGGGGCGCTTCTGGGGAGCCTCCATGGCTTTGGCTGGGCTCCCCCTGATGCTGCTGCTGGGGGCGCTGGCCCGGATCCCCGGGAGCGAAGGGGGGAAGGAGACCCCCGGTAAGGAGGGGGCTGGGCGGGGGAGGGGGGGCTGGGAAGGACCCCTGGAATGGGGAAGGAAGCCGATGGGTCTCCAGAGCCTCCGGCAGCCTCGATCTCTGCGTGGTCTCCTCTCCATTCCTCCCCACATCCACCCCCCCCGGAGGCTGGAGGGGGACCCCTCCCCCCTTCCCCGATTGTAACTGCAGTGGGGGTCGCACCTCTCTCACCCCTCCCCCAGGGCCTGGGTGGGAGGGGGCTGCATGGGAAGAGGGAGGGGAGGAAAAGCGAAAGCGAAAGAGGGGAACTGAGGCATTTTCAGCCCGGAATCCCCAGAAGGAAAAGAGGCATTTGAGCAAAAGTCTTTGGGCTTCTTCAGAAACTGTCTGTGAACTGCAGGGGGTCTTTTTGGGGAGGGGGAGAGGAAAGAGGGGGGATCCTCCACAGTCCCCCAAAGGGAGGGAGCTGGGCTAAAGATTCAGGGGAAGAAGAAAGGGGGGGAGAGACGGAGGGAAGGTGAGGACTGAAGGGCTGGGAGACCCCAGGAGAGTCGGTCTAGATGTCCTCATTGTGGCCCCTCCCCAGATCCCCTCCCAAAGGAAGAGAGAGGGGGGGATGGAAGCTACTTTCCCTCCAGCCCCCCCCCCTAAATCCTGTCCCTTGAGATCCCGCCTTCCCTGCAGAGACTGAATGGGATCGCTGGACCGGTTGAGCTTCTGCCTGCCTTTTCCCACCCCTCCCCCTCTTTCCTCCCCTCCCCCCTCCAGACCCCCCCAGGAAGCCTCCCTTCCTCTCTGGGACTGAGAGAGTTCCCGCTCCCTCCTCCAGGGGGCGTCTTCCGCCAGTCTCTCCAAGGAAGGTCCCCCGCCACCCTCCTCTTTCCCACGTGCGTCCCCCCTCCTCTCCCAGCGGCTGGGAGCGATGGGCCCTGGAGTCCCTCCTGACGGCCTTCCTCCCCCTCGCAGCCCATTTCCTGCTCCAGCAGAAGGGCGAGTGCCGCTTCCACAACGGGACGCAGCGGGTGAGGTTCATTCAGAGGGACATCTACGACCGGCAGGAGATCGACTACTTTGACAGCGACGTCGGGAAGTTTGTGGCCGTCATTCCGTTGGGGAAGCCCGATGTGGACAAGTGGAACAGGGATGAGCGCCTCCTGCAGCTCCTGAAGGCCCGAGTGGATTCCGTCTGCCCCTACAACTACGGGGTTCTCCAGAGGAATTCCGTGGTCGGCCGGAGAGGTGAGTTCGTGGGGGGGGGGACCCCCTTTTCCTTCCCTTGATTGAGACTCTCCCGGGTGAAGATTCAGTGGTGGTTTCAAAAGGAAGGAAGACTCCAATTCAGGGGAAAAATCAGTTCATTCATTCATGAAGAGACGAATTAAAAGGCTTCAGGCTGCCTCCCCCTCTCTGCCCCCCCCAGCAAAGCCCCAGAGCCCCCTTGGGAGCCCTTTCCAGAAGGCCAGTAAGGGGGGGCTCCCTCCCCCTCTGGGGCCTTTGGGATTTTAGGATAAAAAAAAGAAGAATCTTCAAAGGGAATCCATGAAATCTTTTCTCTCCCGGACTCAGTTCTCTCTATTCTTTATTCGGAGTCATTTCCACTCCAGCATCTTTTCAATCCAATAAATAAGTAAGTAAAATAAACGAATATGTAAAATTAAACAAATAAATTAAATAAATAAATGAAAATTAAATAAATGAAAAGCTAAATAAATAAATAATAACATAAAATAAAATAAAGAAAGAATAATAATAAATTAACTAAATAAGAAAATAAATTTAATAAATAATAAACTAACTAAGTAATAGAATAAATAATAAACTAATAATAGCAATAAAAAAATAAAATCAATCGATCAATCCAGATAGAATTTATCATTGTGAATCAAACCCTAATCAGGCGGAATCCTGGTCTGGTGTTTCCTTGGCCTTGAGCAGAAGCTGATTCAGAGGCTGAGAAATTTCATTCAGCTGATTTTGGGGGTCTGGGAGAAAAGCCCCCTTGAATCCCCCTTTTTGCTCACAGACTCAGCTTCCCCTGCAGCCAAATCCTTTCCGTCTTCCTTCCTGGGGAGGCTCCGGATTCATGGGGGAGAGTCCAAAAACTCCCACAAACCTTAAATCTGAATTTTAGGTCCTAAGAAACACATCCTCCTTCCTTTCAACTGTGAAGCAGGGATTGTTTAATTCTCTCTTCCAGATTCCTTGCAAATTACCAAGATTTGTTTTTGTAATTTACATTCTCTGTGTAATCATAATTTTATTTATTTCTCTCAATTGATAATAGAATCACAGGCCAAGCATTGTGGAAATCAAGGATTTCAGCTGCACTTTTTGCAATTCCGCCTTTCCAAGGAAATTTCACCCCTTTGATGGAAACTGAAAAATCTTTCAAGCATCCCCACTTAAGAATTGCCTAAATCTCAGGATCCCATTGGGAGCGCAGGAAACTCTCCAAACATAATCTCTTGCCACAGAATTAAATAAGATATTTCTTCCATAAGAGGAAAAAAACAGCCCATCCTAAGAGAGAAAGATTTTTTAGAGGGAGATCCTTTTGCTCCTTCCCTAAATTATGGAACATTTCAGGAGAACCGACAGAGATTTTATTCTCCAGATATTTAATTTGGAAGCAAAACTCATTTTCACTCCTAAATTCTTCCCAGCAAAGCTAGGAGGAGGGTCACATCCCTGGAATAGGATATTAGAATTTAGAATAGAATAGAATTCTTTATTGGCCAAGTGTGATTGGACACACAGGGAATTTGTCTTGGTGCATATAATTTAGTAAATAAATAAATGATATTACCTTAAATTTGAGAGATTTTTTTAATTAATCCGGCTCTCTGATGCAAAAGGATATTTTTTCAAGCTTTTTTAGCTTGAGAGGTCTCCAAATGTTGATTAAATTAAATTCTTGGATCGACAGAAGGAGAAAGTTGTGTCTGGGGGGGGGGGGGGTCTTCAAAAAGAAAAAGAAATCTTGTTCCGATCCAACAGTGGATCCAGAATTGAGTTAAAATCTTTCTCCAGCAACTCCCATCTGATCAAATGGGAACCACCAAATAGTACATTTGTGTGTAAAATTAAATTTATTTTGGGTTGGGCCACAAAAATCATTCATGCCACCTGAGAGTCTCCTTGTTTAGCTACTAAAATTAATCTCTATGAATTGAAGATGTTTCCAATAAAAATGCCGAATTCAAACTTTTCAATTTCCACGGATCCTTATGGGGAGCATCACATCAAGAGCCAACCTCCCCTCCCCCAACACTTCCTCTCCCCCCCTCCCTTTTTTTCCCTACGATTTTATCTCGATTGGGAGTTCCGGTTTTCTTGCTATGGAAACATTTGTTAGGATTTTAATGTTTTAATGCTGTAAACCGCCTAGAGTCATTTCATCATGAGTTGGGTGACAAATATATTTAATAAGTAAATAAATATTCAAATATTGCACCTAATTTTAAAAAATGTGGCTTCATTTTGACTGAGAGAAGAAACAACGGATGGAAACTCATCAAGGAGAGAAGCAACCTGGAACTAAGGAGAAACTTCCTAACAGTGAGGACAATTAACCAGTGGAACTGCTTGCCACCAGAAATCGTGGGGGCTTCATCACTGGGAGTCTTTAAGCAGAGATTGGACAACCATTTGTCTGAAGTGGTGGAGGGTTTCCTGCCTGAGCAGGGGGTTGGACTAGAAGACCTCCAAGGTCCCTTCCAACTCTCTTATTCTCTTATTCTGCTGTGGGATTTGCCTATTTTGAGGATTCTTCCCTTTGGATGAGATCACCTGATCCCAACCGGAAGGATTTAGCTTTTCCCATTTTTCAGGATCCCTTTTCATTCCTTGCTGCCATTCGCTTTGGAAGAGGACTCCAAACACCGTCCCAAAGGAGTTTCTTCAGACGGCAAATAGACTCTGTTTTCCCTTGAAGACCTTTTGCTTCTCACCCAAGAAGCTTCAATTGGGACAGTCAGAACTGAAGAAGCTCCTCGGATGAGAAGCGAAATGTCTTCAAGGAAAAACAAAATCCAGTTGCCTTTTGGAAAAGAAGCATCCATGACTTGGATGACCGAAAATCTCCACAGACACTCAAAAGTGTCTCATGTGGCTCCTTCTCCTCCTTCCCTCCAGCCAAGCCCTCCGTCTCCATCTCCCCCACCAAGATGGAGCCCTCTTCCCCCAACACCATCCTCCTCTGCACCGCGACCGGCTTTTACCCCATGGAGATCAAGGTCCAGTGGCTGAAGAATGGGCGGCCGGAGGAGGAGGGTGTGGCCTTTGAGGAGGAGCTCCAGAACGGAGACTGGACCTACCAGCTCCAGGTGATGTTGGAGACCCAGCCCCAACGGGGGGATGTCTACACTTGCAAGGTGGGGCATGCCAGCCTGGAGGCCCCCATCACCATCCAATGGGGTAAGTCCTTCCCCTCCCTCCCCTCCTAGTCTGGGGACCCCATCCTGCCCTGAGAAGGCAGAGAGACCCTCCCTGTGGGGGGAGCTGGAATGGAGCCTCCTGGGGGAAGGTGGGCCTGATCCTCCTGCTTAGGTGAGGCTCCTTCTCCTTCCCCAGAGCCCCGTTCCTCCAGCTCTGCCAGGAGCAAACTCTGGACGGGGATCATGGGGGCCGTGATAGGAGTGGCCTTCCTGGCTGTGGGGCTCTTCTCCTACCTGAAGAGCAAGAAAGGTGAGTCTGGGGGGCTGGAGAAGAGGTGGTGGGGAGGGGACCCTCTAGGGGAGGCCTCTCATCAAGCTTAGCAGGTGGCCAAGAGGGGCCCCTTGAGGAATATTTATGGGAACTTCTGTTCTTGGAGGGGCTTTAAGTGAAGACAATGCAACCTATTATGGGCTATCAATGGGGAGGGGTCCCCCTGAGTCCTCCAGCCCATGAAGGGTCCTGATTGGCTCTTTTTCTCCTTCCAGCAATTCCCATCCAACCTCCTGCAGGTGAGTTTCTCCTCTTCCTTCCTCATCTCATCCTCTCCTACAAGTTATTGGTGGTTTTTAAAATTCTTTAATTGCTCCATTTAAAGTAAAAAAAAATATGCCTGAGGAAAATCTCCTTGCTTTGCGCACAGCACATTTTTGAGATTTTGGGCTGCTTTTCCTTACAGGGACCTGAAAAAGTATTTCAATCAAAACAAAACCACATACAAATGCTACAATCTCACCCAGAATTTTTCCACGTTTTGGGAAATTGCAGAAGGGAAGGGAAGGAGGGGGCCATTCCTTCCCACTCCTCCCTCAGGGAGGGAGCGCCCCAAGTTTTTGGGCTGTTCTTCCTGACCCCCCCCTTCTCCTTGTGACACTGTGACTCAGTTTCTGGCCAAGTGACTCCCAGGCTCCCCCCTTTGCTCCCCCCCCCATCCCAGCCCCATCTTCTCTGTTCACATGAATCGTCTGAAGGGAGGGGGGCTTCCCCTCTTGATTAACCCTCTAATTAAGACAATTAGGGAGAATTCCAGAATCCCCTGGAGAGGAAATGGGGAGGAATCCCTGAAATGGGCGGATTCTCACTCTATCCGTCCCTGCCTGTCAACCGTCTGGGCCTGCCTTGGGGGTGGGGGCTGAAAGAGAAGAAAAATATGTTAGTTACACTAAAAGATTCTCTTTATCTTCTAATTTTCTTCCCCATCTCTTTTTCTACAGCACTCATGAATTAATCCTGCTCTCCGATGCAAAAGGATATTTTTTCTTTAGTGGCTGATGACTCTTTGCCCTGTTTGCAACCTCTGAGAAACGGAGGCTGAAGGTTGGGGAGAGGAGGAGAATGGCAGGCTGGACCTTCTCCTGCTGAGACTAGCCCCCCAGCTTCCTTTCAGGGCCGCTCTTTCTTGGGAGGGAGGGGTGGAGACCATCTAGACCAGCCAGCCTCAAACTACAGCCCGCCAATGCAAAGTATCCAGCCCGCGGAGTGGTGTGATTAAGCCCCGCCCCTCACCGTGGGTCCTCTCTTCCAGGGAGCCAACTGGGAGGCCGGCTGAGGGGAGATCTTGCCGGGGCAGCCTTGAAAAGCAGCTCTGGGCTTGTAAAGTCCTGCTTTCAATTAAAAGTCTTTGAAAACAATTTAAACAGGAGCTTAGGAAGGAGAAAGGCAAAAAATGGACTGTTAAATTGGCCACACCCACCCAATCACATGACCACTTAGCCACGCCCAGGGAGCCAGTCCAGCCCCCACAACCGTCTGAGGGACTCTGAATCGGCCCCCTGTTTAAAAAGTTTGAGGACCCTGATCTAGACTGTCCCCAGGGACGCTGGGCCCACCTGTCACCCCATCTCTCCTGGCTTTGAACCCACAGCAGCTTCATCTACATTATTCTTCCTCCGAATCACTTCCCTTCCCTTTGCTCTAAAAGAATAAACTTTAGAAGCAGGAAAGCCTGGAATCCTTCCTTCCTTCCTCTTCCTCCTCCTCCTCTTTCCTGCCGCCACAGGAGGCTCCTCTCTCCGCTGCCTCTGGATCCACCATCCCGGCTACTTTGAGTTCGAAGCCAGAACTGGTTCGGAAGGAGGGTGGGCAGATCCAGGGAGGGGAAGGGATGGGACGCCTCTCCTGGTCAGAGGAAGAGACCACACACCTCCCCACCTCCCCCCCCCCCCCCGCTGACTCCGATCCCGGCCCTGCCGCTCCTCAGCCTCCTTCAGCTCGGGCGTTTGCCGCTCTCCGCAGCTCAGCGCTCTTTTCTTTTTAAAAAAATAATTGTTATTATGAAACATTAAAACAAAACAAAAAATACGACATTTATATATACAAACTCTTTTTACAGCTCTTTTGTAGTGATCCTTCCTTATTATTTACTATTTATAGAAATTTTGACTTCATCTTATTCCATGTTACTCTCTGTCCCCTTCATTTCAGCGCTGTTTTCAATCGGCGAGCGAGGCAAGAGCAAGCGCAGCATCCGTCTGCCTGTCTCTCGACTTCCCGGCCGCTCGCTTTGAAAGAGCCGAGCCGTTCCCTTGGAAGGGAAGCAGGCGCCCCCGGGGCTCGTGACTGACGGCCTCCTCATGGAGCTTTCGGCCGCCTCTCCGGGAAGCTTCCCTGCCGAGAGTCAGGCAGACGGAGGCATGAAATCCCGAAATCTTTTCAGGCGAAACTAAAACTGATACCTGAAGAATCTGAATCTCTCTCTCCCTCCCTCCACCCCCCTCTCTCTTTTCCTTCCGAAAAATCGATTTGGCAAACAAGCACCCCGGTCCCGATCTCTCCTGAGTAGCCTTCCGACATGAAGGCACGTTAATTTACAGGCGCCTCTACTTTCAGGGCCCCTAAAGATATTCACAGCACAGAAGGCAGTCAGGGACATCCTGAGGTAAATCTCAAACGGCGCCCAGAAGAAAAAGGCGGGAAAAAAGGGACACGCCCCCCTTTCCATCCACAGCAACCAATCAGAGCGGAGAATCCCTCAGGCGGGAGCCCTCCCTCCCTCAGCCACAACGGGATGTTCGGGACCTTTCTAGACTTTCCTTCTCCAACCGTTAAATTGAATATCTTCACATTTAAAGTGTTCAAAAGAAACTGACTTTTTGAAAAGCACATGGCTCTGATAGTTCTAGATGCACAGAAAGCCTTTGATAAGGTCAACTGGCAATTTATGTTACTTCAATTGGAGCAGATGCGCTTTGGCAGAAAAATTTATTCAAGCAATAGAAGCCATATGCTATAAACAAACAGCAAAAGTAATGATAAATGGAGAATTGACAGAGTTTATCGAGATAAAAAAAGGAACGAGACAAGGTTGCCCACTGTCTCCTCTGTTGTTTGTATTGACATTAGAAGGGCCAAATAGAAATATTAGAGAAGAAAAAGATGAAAGGAATGAAAATTCAAAAGGAAGAATATAAATTGCAAGCGTTTGCAGATGACCTGGTTTTTATTCTTGAAGATCCGTTAGAGTCAATAATTGCATTGGTAGATAAAATAGGAGAGTTCGGGAAAGTAGCAGGTTTGAAAATTAATAAAGACAAAACGAAGATCTTAACAAAAAATATGTTCATAAAACAAAAAGAATTGGCGGAAATATCAAAGATGCAGGTCACAAATAAAGTTAAATACTTGGGGATATATTTGACAGCAAGATGCAGCACACTTAAAGAGAACAATTATAATAAACTCAAACAACAGATTGGGACAGATTTGGCAAAATGGGAAAATTTACAATTATCATTGATTGGGAGAATATCGACAATTAAAATGAATATACTACCTAGAATTCTATATTTGTTCCAGACAATTCCAATTAGATTGGGAAAAGACTATTTTGAAGATTTGAATAAAATAATGTTAAAATATATTTGGCAGGGTAAAAAGGTGAGGATAAATGGAAATTGTTGCAAGATGCGCTTCAAGGTTTTGGTTACCACCTTTAAAGCGCTCCATGGCCTAGGACCTGGGTACTTGCGGGACCGCCTACTACCACCAATAGCCTCCCACCGGCCGGTACGCTCCCATAGAGAGGGGCTCCTCCGGGTGCCGTCAGCCAAACAATGCCGACTGGCGGCCCCCAGGGGGAGAGCCTTCTCTGTGGGGGCACCTACTATCTGGAACGAGCTCCCCCGAGAGATACGGAGGATCCCGGATCTGCACACCTTCCGCCGCGCTTTAAAGACCTTACTATTTCACCAGGCCGGCCTGGCCTAATTTTCCCCCTCTTTTATAAAAGATTTTTCATTTTTAAATATCTTTTAGTATTTTATATATTCAATTTTAAATTGGTTTTAAAAGTTTGGGGTTTTAAATTTGTCAGGGCCAAAATTATTTAATTTGATTTTATTCTACTTTTAAATTTTGTATCTATGTGTTTTATTGTTTGGCTGTGCACCGCCCTGAGTCCTTCGGGAGTAGGGCGGTATAGAAATAAAATAAAATAAAATAAATAAAATAAATGCTAGAATAAGAGGAGGTTTTGGTTTGCTTAATTGGGAACTTTTTTCTTTTTTTTTAAATTGATTTATATGCCGCCCTTCTCCGGAGACTCAGGGCGGCTTACAATGCGTTAAGCAATAGCCTTCATTGTATATTTTATACAAAGTCAGCTTATTGCCCCCACAAACTGGGTCCTCATTTCACCTACCTTAGAAAGGATGGAAGGCTGAGTCAACCTTGAGCCTGGTGAGATTCAAACTTACAATAATTGCAGACAGCTGGTGTTAATCACAATGCTATCAGTCTGCTGAACCACCAAGTCCTTCTTTATTATCAAGCAACACATCTGATGTGGATTAAAGAATGGATAATGTTAAGAAACATTAGATTATTGACTTTAGAAGGACGTGACTTGTTGTTGGGATGGTACGCTTTTTTATGGTACAAGGGAACCAAAACACAGGGGTATTTTAGAAGAGATTATAGACGTGAGGCTTTGTTACTAAACTGGGAGAAGATTAAAAAACAACACTATTTAAAAATTCCAGTCCGGTTATCGAGGATTGAAGCATTTTCATACTCAATAATATTCAGAAGGGAACAAATTGTTAGATATAGTGAACTATTGAATGAAAAGGGTGAACTCAAATCGAAGCAAGAATTGGAGGCACAAGGTTTACAGATGAATTGGTTTTCTTATATGCAAATACATTCTAGATACGATAAAGATTTTTTTTATTGAAAAGTTTTATGAAAAATACAAACATTTTCACCCCCCCACCCTTCCCCCCTCAACCCCCCCCCTTCCCCCCTCCCTCCCCCCACCCCCCCTCTTAGACTTCCCAGAACGAGCACAGGGTATAGCATTCACAAACCAAGAACTAAAATGTGCTAACAAATTATTACATTTCATATTCTCCCTAGGTCCTTAACTCCTTATAACTCAGAAAAAACAAACATAAACTACTTAATATTATTTCATTCATAAGCTATATGAATCTTCTTATTCGGATACTTCTTCTGTATGTAATCAATCCATCTTCTCCATTCCGATATATCTCTCTCATTTGAATGGTCTTTAAGGTATGATGAAATTTTTGCCATTTCAGCCAAATGCACAACTTTTAATGTCCATTCCTCAATGGTGGGTGGATCTTCCTTCTTCCAATACTGTGCCACCAGTAACCTGGCAGCCGTTATTAAGTTCAAAACCAGCTTAGTCTCTATTGCAGTACAGTCCGTAACTATTCCCAACAGAAAAAAACGTGGTGTAAATTTAATTTTTTTCTTCAAAATATTTTGAATAATCCACCATATTTTTATCGAAAAAGCCTTAATCTTTTTACATGTCCACCATATATGAAAATATGTAGCATCTTCACACTCACATCGCCAACACTTGGGTTGTAAATTTGGATACATACAAGCTAGTTTTTTTGGGTCTAAATGCCATCTATAAAACATTTTGTAAAAATTCTCCCTTAGATTTTGTGCTTCTGTTAATCTTACATTTCTAACCCATATCTTTTCCCATGTTTCCATCGTTATTGGTTCACATTCTAGATATGATGAAGATTGTGAGACAGAGAGTCTTTATAATAATTTGACTAACTTAGATAAAATTTTAATAGGTTCTGAGGACTATGTAATTAAAAAATTGTATGGTTATTTATTAGAGGTAAAGTTGGAAGAAGAACAAGTTAAAGAAACAATGATTGCATGGGGGAAAAATTTTGGTTATGGAATTGATTTAGAGAAATGGCAAAAATTGTGGCTGCAAAATTATAAAATGACAATGTCTACAGCATATAAGGAAAATTTGTATAAGATGTTTTACAGGTGGCATCTACCCGCGACAAGAATAGCCAGAATGTTCAAGAACAAATCTGAAAAATGCTGGAAATGTCATCAGATCCCGGGCTCATATGTGGTGGACATGTGATGACGCTAAAAGATCCTGGACTAAAATCCACACATGGTTGGAAAAAATGATAAAAAAAACACATAGACTTTAAGCCAGAGAATTTTTTATTAGGGATTGTGCCAGAAACATACAATAGGGAATTTAGATATTTGATTGTGAATGTTTTAACAGCGGCTAGAATTGTGTTTGCTAAAAACTGGAAAAATGAGAAAATACCAATGCAAGATGAAGTTATTAAGAAAACCATGGAATGTGCTGAAACGAGGATCTAGGTTCGAGGGAGACCACTGTGCCTCATATAGCCGGATGTGAGTCCCTCCTTGTGAGGTGGGGCCGTGGGGTCCAGATGGGCTTGTTGCTTACGTACCTGGCTCCCTGCCGCGTGGCAACAGCCCTACCTGAGCTACTCGACATGATAGCCACGGTGGCAGTAGATACACCCAGGCTTTCAGTCATGGGTGATTTCAACCTGCCATCCGTTGGTGAAACGTCTGAGGTGGCTCAGGAGTTCATGGCTTCCATGACGGCCATGGACCTGACCCAGTTAGTTCATAGCCCTACTCACAGGGGAGGTCACACTCTGGATCTGATTTTTGTCTCTGGCCAGTGGTTGAGTGGTCTTGTTATTGGGGATATAGACGTGGAACCCTTGTCATGGACAGACCACTCACTCCTTCGCCTGGATCTTCGAACCGCTGCCCCCCGCCGCAGGGAGGCGGATCCAATTAGATGGATCCGCCCCAGGCGCCTGATGGATCCTGAGAGGTTCCAGACGGAGCTTGGGCCATTTCCTGAGGATCTAGCACATGACTCGGCCAAGGAGCTGGTAGCCGCCTGGGACCAGGCGGCTGGTGGGGCCTTGGACCGAGTCGTGCCTTTGCGGCCTCTGACCCGGTGCCGATCCCGCGCGGCTCCTTGGTTCACTGAGGAGCTGAGGGAAATGAAGCGCCAGAAAAGATGCCTGGAGAGCGGTTGGAGGGCCAGTCTCGCTGAATCTGATCGAACACGGGTAAGGTCGCATATTAAGGCCTACCTAGTGGCGATAAAGACGGCAAAGTTTAATTACTTTTCTGCCTCTATTGCGTCATCAGAGAATCGTCCGGCCACCCTGTTCAGAGTAACCCGCTCCCTGCTCCATCCGGGAGTGCGGGAGGATCCCCTGGAAGGCAGGGCGGAGGATACCTGTATGACAAAATCGCTCAGATCTGGGGGGATTTGGACTCTGACTGGGTAGATCAGGGCAGGGTGACGAGGAATAGTCTTGAGAATGTTATCTGGGAGGAGTTTGATGCTGTGACTCCTGATGATGTGGACAGGATTTTGGGGAGACTTAGTGCGGCCACATGTTTACTGGACCTGTGTCCCTCCTGGTTGGAACTGGCTTCCCGGGAGGTTACACGAGGCTGGCTCCAGGGTGTTATCAACGCTTCGTTGAGTGAGGGTTACTTCCCCACCGCCTTGAAAGAGGCGGTGGTGAGGCCTCTCCTCAAGAAGCCGTCCCTGGATCCGGCAATATTGGCCAACTATCGTCCTGTCTCCAACCTTTGCTTTATGGCGAAGGTTGTTGAGAGTGTGGTCGCGCGACAGTTTCCGCAATTCCTGGAGGAAACATCTTATCTAGATCCGTTCCAGTCGGGTTTCAGGTCTGGGCACAGCACGGAAACGGCATTGGTCGCATTGGTTGATGATCTCTGGAGGGCTCGGGACAGGGGTTGCTCCTCTGTTCTGGTCCTGTTAGACCTCTCAGCGGCTTTTGATACCATCGACCATGGTATCATGCTGCACCGGCTGGAAGAGTTGGGGGTGGGAGGCACCATGTTACGGTGGTCTCCTCCTTTCTCTCCGACCGGTTGCAGTTTGTGTTGGCAGGGGGGCAGAGGTCGACCTCGAGGCCTCTCGTCTGTGGAGTGCCACAGGGATCGGTCCTCTCGCCCCTTCTGTTCAACATTTATGTGAAGCTGCTGGGCGAGATCATCCGTGGCTTTGGAGTGAGATACCACCAGTACGCTGATGACACCCAGCTGTACATCTCCACCCCAGGCCACCCCAACGATGCCCTTGAAGTGATGTCCCAGTGCCTGGAGGCTGTGCGGGTCTGGATGGGGAGGAACAGGCTCAAGCTCAACCCTTCCAAGACTGAGTGGCTGTGGCTCCCGGCATCCTGATATAGTCAGTTGACTCCATCACTGACTATTGGGGGTGAGTTATTGGCCCCCATAGAGAGGGCTCGCAATCTGGGAGTCCTCCTGGATATGCAGCTGTCGTTGGAGGAACATCTGACGGCTGTAACCAGGGGGACCTTTTGTCAGGTTCGCCTGATTCGCCAGTTGCGGCCCTTTCTTGATCGGGATTCCCTGTGCACAGTCACTCACGCCCTCGTCACCTCTCGCCTTGACTACTGCAACGCTCTCTACATGGGGCTCCCCTTGAGGAGCACCCGGAGGCTCCAGCTGGTCCAGAACACAGCAGCGCGGGTAGTGACGGGAGCAGCATGGCGCTCCCATGTAACACCGCTCCTGCGCGAGCTGCACTGGCTCCCGGTGGTCTTCCGGGTGCGCTTCAAGGTGCTGGTTATCACCTTCAAAGCGCTCCATGGCAGAGGGCCTAGCTATCTTCGAGACCGCCTGCTGCTACCGACGACCTCCCATCGACCCGTGCGCTCCCACAGAGAGGGCCTCCTCAGGGTGCCATCAGCCAAACAGTGTAGGCTGGTGACCCCCAGGGGGAGAGCCTTCTCTATGGGGGCACCTACCCTCTGGAATCAGCTGCCCCCAGAGATAAGGAGAATCCAAGACCTCAGTGCCTTCCGTCGTGCCCTTAAAACCCATTTTTTCAAGCAAGCCGGGCTGGCTTAAGAAGAAATTTTTAAATGCTTTTAAATGTTTTAAACATTTTAATTGGTAGTGAGTTTTAATTGGGCCAAATTTATATATCTTTTAATTGTTTTTTAATATTTGTCTTGCATGTTTTTTTTAAAATTTTGGCTGTACACCGCCCTGAGTCCTCAGGAAGAAGGGTGGTATAGAAATTCAATAATAAATAAATAAATAAATAAATAAATAAATAAATAAATAAATAAATAAATAAATAAATGAGTAAATCGACATTTGAAATTAGAGAACAAGAAGATAAACAATATTATAAGATATGGGATTTATTTTATCAATGGCTAGAGAAGAAAGCATGGAAATGAAATTATGAAACATGAAATGAATGTTATCAATATAATATTTGAAAATATTTTTTTTGAAGCGGTAAAGCCATAGTTAAATAAATGATGAATGAGAATGTTTACTTGTTTGACAATGTGAGAAAATAGATAATTAGTAAATTCTGAATATAGAGATGAAGCACGTAAGATTTGTAACCGACCGACACACTGTTTGCAATTGTAATGGAGGATGGATTTATGTTTTATGTTTTGTTCAAAAATTAAAAAAAAATAAAAAAAAGAAGAAAGAAACAGACCTAAAATGACTTTGCTTTTGTCCATTAGATTGAATTGTCCTTCTAGAAATGGTGGCTGGTGACATATTAATGTGTAAAAGCAAAAAGTTGAGGCGGGAATGTTTTTTTTTAAATCTTCTACTGTGCTAAAAAGAGCCGGAAGTCAAAGCCTTTTTTCCTTTTTTCCCCTGAACCTCAGACTTTCTTTTCCCCTCTTTTTCTCCTTCCCCTAATTTCCTATTTCTGTTTTTCTTTGCGTTTTATATAATAAATAAATAAATAAGAAACAGACCTAATAAAAGAGGAGGTGAAATTGCAGGATATGTAAGAAATAACCGAACTGCTCTAGAAACTCAACAGAAGTAAGACGAAAACCTCCTTCCATGCATTTGGGTTGATATAAAGGGGGGGAAAGAAGGACAGAGCTTTGGGGGTACATTGGAAGCCACCCAACCCCAAAGTCAAACGGTCACTAAATGAACTGTCGTAAGTCAGGGACTCCTTTCTTCAATGGGCTTTAACTGATGGAGAAAAGGACTAGAGAGCTATAATGAGGTTGTGGGGAGGGGCCCCTTCAACCGCTTCCAATGGGGCAGAGGACCTTGTGGCTGCCCCACCTGCAGACTCAGCCATGGGGCGGAGGAGGAGGAGGAGGAGGAGGGGAGGCCCTGAGCTGCCCTGAGGGAGAATGGAGGCTTGTTGCCTGCTGGATCCTGGCCGGTTCCTCAGTTCCGCTTCGGAGGAGCCCAAAGCTTCAGGCTGGGGAAGCGAAGCCCAAGCGCCTCTGCAGCTCTTGGGGGCTGGAGAAGGAAGGGCTGCTCTGGGTGTGTGTGTGGAAGAGAAAACTCGGAGAAGAGCACAATATTTAGGGGGGTTGGAAGCATGAAAGGGGCCCAGAGGCTCTGCCTGGGTCAGGTGAGGGAGGGAGGCCCCACAGAGGCTGCCTGGATCTGGGGCTGACTGTCTGTGAGTGGCTGTGTCAGATACACAACTATGGGGCAGATGCGGACTTCAGCTGCTGGGGGGGGCTGGCTCTGGGCTGCTGAGGCTGGTGCTGGGCCAGGGGGGAGTTTGACCCCTCCAGCCCCCCCATCCCTGGAAAGGACCCAGGCCACCTCTGGACCCCCAAAGCTCTTGAAACAGGATCCGGAATTCAGGATCTCTCTAAGCGGCCTTTGTGTAACTCATTTTCTATTTTATTATGCTGGGAAAAGTTTTTTCTCCTCTTTTTTCCTTTTGCCCTTTATCCCCCACTTCTCCTTCCCCTTCCTTTCCCTTCCCCATTTCCCTAATACTTTTCTTTTCTCTTTTATGCTCTTATAATCTTAATAAAAATCATAAAAAGGAGCCTTTTGTTTTAGGGGCCTTCCTGTCCCACAGCCAAAATATCCAAATCTCATCTCGATTCCACTCTAGAGCTGCACAATCAGATGGCAAAATTTCTTCCAAAATGTCACTTTCTATATTTTTTTTTCTACTGAAAGTAGAGATTGTGGTGCATTATGGCGAAGATGTGGACGTTCTCCGAGGAAAGGAGCGGGAAGCGGAGGAGAAACGGCCCAACTTCATTCCGGGATCTTCATCCGGGGCTGCTTTGCAAGGAAAAGGGGGATCCCGACCCACAGAAAGGAAGAAAGAGGGAGATTCCTACACAATCGGGGTTCACGGGAGGAAAACCTGAAGGGCCGGTCCGTCCAGACGTTCTCAGCAAGGGAGACGCGTGTTTCAAGGAAGGAAAACGCCCTTTTCTCTTGTGAAGCCAAGAGATCCCTACGGAGATTCCCCCGTAAAGGGGGAGGATCCGGATGGATTAGGAGGGATCCCTGCAGATCCTGCGTGGACTGTCAGCTGAGGGTTTTCCTGGCTTCCCTTCGGATTGGGGGGAGCGTGTGGCCCCCAAGTCCTGGCTGGCTGTGGGGCTGCCCCTCCCCCCTCGTCATCCAGCGCAGCTGCTGGGGGCTCCCTCCTCCCCTTCTGAGCCCCGAAGGACCCCTCGAGCTCTGGATCCACTTTGCCCTCCTGGACTCTCGGCTGATCCAGTTTAGGCTCCTTCTGGGCACTGTGGGAACTCAGAGGGCATCTAGTCCGCCCCTCCAGTCCAGGCGCCCAGAGAAAGGGAGATTGGAGGAGAATCATGGGGGGGGACGGGGGTAAAAGGAAGAGGACATTCTCCTCCGGAGCTGGCAGGAAAGACCCCCCAGATTGCAGACCCCCAAGACTGAAGGGATTCCCCTCCCCCACTTTCTCCGCTTCTCTCTGCGCGGAACTATCTCCTGCATCGGGCGAAGTCAAGGGAGGCTCTGCCCGGAGACCGATGACGCTGCAGAAGGGAGAATTCCCATTGGTCCTCCTGCTCTTTGTGGACACTCCCTCTTCCGAAGTCCCATCCAGACCCTCCGATTCCCCCTCTGGGGCTGGAAGCACCGCCGTCTTTCTCCTCCCTTTGGGGCGCTTGTGGGGAGCCTCCATGGCTTTTCCTGGGCTCCCCCTGATGCTGCTGCTGGGGGCGCTGGCCCGGATCCCCGGGAGCGAAGGGGGGGAGGAGACCCCCGGTAAGGAGGGGGCTGGGCGGGGGAGGGGGGGCTGGGAAGGACCCCTGGAATGGGGAAGGAAGCCGATGGGTCTCCAGAGCCTCCGGCAGCCTCGATCTCTGCGTGGTCTCCTCTCCATTCCTCCCCACATCCACCCCCCCCAGGAGGCTGGAGAGGGACCCCTCCCCCCTTCCCCGATTGTAACTGCAGTGGGGGTCGCACCTCTCTCACCCCTCCCCCAGGGCCTGGGTGGGAGGGGGCTGCATGGGAAGAGGGAGGGGAGGAAAAGCGAAAGCGAAAGAGGGGAACTGAGGCATTTTCAGCCCGGAATCCCCAGAAGGAAAAGAGGCATTTGAGCAAAAGTCTTTGGGCTTCTTCAGAAACTGTCTGTGAACTGCAGGGGGTCTTTTTGGGGAGGGGGAGAGGAAAGAGGGGGGATCCTCCACAGTCCCCCAAAGGGAGGGAGCTGGGCTGAAGATTCAGGGGAAGAAGAAAGGGGGGGAGAGACGGAGGGAAGGTGAGGACTGAAGGGCTGGGAGACCCCAGGAGAGTCGGTCTAGATGTCCTCATTGTGGCCCCTCCCCAGATCCCCTCCCAAAGGAAGAGAGAGGGGGGAATGGAAGCTACTTTCCCTCCAGCCCCCCCCCCCCTAAATCCTGTCCCTTGAGATCCCGCCTTCCCTGCAGAGACTGAATTGGATCGCTGGACCGGTTGAGCTTCTGCCTGCCTTTTCCCACCCCTCCCCCTCTTTCCTCCCCTCCCCCCTCCAGACCCCCCCAGGAAGCCTCCCTTCCTCTCTGGGACTGAGAGAGTTCCCGCTCCCTCCTCCAGGGGGCGTCTTCCGCCAGTCTCTCCAAGGAAGGTCCCCCGCCACCCTCCTCTTTCCCACGTGCGTCCCCCCTCCTCTCCCAGCGGCTGGGAGCGATGGGCCCTGGAGTCCCTCCTGACGGCCTTCCTCCCCCTCGCAGCCCATTTCCTGCACCAGGATAAGTCCGAGTGCCGCTTCCTCAACGGGACGCAGCGGGTGAGATACCTGTACAGGTTCATCTACGACCGGCAGGAGATCGCCCGCTTCGACAGCGACCGCGGGGAGTTCGTGGCCGTCACGGAGTTGGGGAAGGCGGATGCAGATGCCTGGAACAGAAATAAGTTCTACCTGCAGGACAGGAAGGCCTCCGTGGATCGCTTCTGCCGGTACAACTACGGGGTGGCCCAGAGGAATTCCGTGGTCGGCCGGAGAGGTGAGTTCGTGGGGGAGGGGACCCCCTTTTCCTTCCCTTCACTGAGACTCTCCCGGGTGAAGATTCAGTGGTGGTTTCAAAAGGAAGGAAGACTCCAATTCAGGGGAAAAATCAATGAATTCATTCATGAAGAGACGAATCAAAAGGCTTCAGGCTGCCTCCCCCTCTCCGCCCCCCCCCAGCCAAGCCCCAGAGCCCCCTTGGGAGCCCTTTCCAGAAGGCCAGTAAGGGGGGGCTCCCTCCCCCTCTGGGGCCTTTGGGATTTTAGGATAAAATATTTTTTAATATTTTAATATTGATTTTAATTGACAAGTTTTAAATTATGGGCCAAATTTATAAATTATTTTAACTTTATTTTTTAACTGTGATGTTTGTATAGATGTTTTTATCTTGGCTGTTCCCCGCCCTGAGTCCAAAAGGAGAAGGGCGGTATAGAAATTTGAATAATAAATAATAATAAATAAATAAATAAAAAGAATCTTCAAAGGGAATCCAGGAAATCCTTTCTCTCCAGGTCTCCGTTCTCTCTATTCTTTATTCGGAGTCATTTCCACTCCGGCATCTTTTCTATCCAATAAATAAATAAGTAAGTAAAATAAACAAATATATAAAATTAAATAAATAAATAAAATAAATAAATGAAAAATAAATAAATGAAAAGCTAAATAAATAAATAAAAAACTAATAAATAAAATAAATAACTAATGAAATAAATTAAATAAATAAAGAATAATAATAAATTAACTAAATAATAAAATAAATTAACTAAATAATACAATAAATTTAATAAATAATAAACTAACTAAATAATAGAATAAATAATAAACTAATAATAGCAATAAGTAAACTAAACAATAAAATCAATCAATCAATCCAGATAGAATTTATAATTGTGAATCAAACCCAAATCAGGCGGAATCCTGGTCTGGCGTTTCCTCTGCCTTGAGCAGAAGCTGATTCAGAGGCTGAGAAATTTCATTCAGCTGATTTTGGGGGTCTGGGAGAAAAGCCCCCCTTGAAGCCCCCTTTTTGCTCACAGACTCAGCTTCCCCTGCAGCCAAATCCTTTCCGTCTTCCTTCCTGGGGAGGCTCCGGATTTGTGGGGGAGAGTCCAAAAACTCCCACAAACCTTAAATCTGAATTTTAGGTCCTAAGAAACACATCCTCCTTCCTTTCAACTGTGAAGCAGGGATTGTTTACTTCTCTGTCAGATTCCTTGCAAATTGCCTAGATTTGTTTTTGTAATTTACATTCTCTGTGTAATCATAATTTTATTTATTTCTCTCAATTGATAATAGAATCACAGGCCAAGCATTGTGGAAATCAAGGATTTCAGCTGCACTTTTTGCAATTCAGCCGTTCCAGGGAAATTTCACCCCTTTGATGGAAAAACCTTTCAAGCATCCCCACTTAAGTCTGAGGTTCCCATTGGGAGCCCAGGAAACTCTAGAAACTTAATCTCTTGCCACAGAATGAAATAAGATATTTCTTCCATAAGAGAAAAAAACAACCCATCCTAATAGTGAAAGATTTTTTAGAGGGAGATCCTTTTGCTCCTTCCCTAAATTATTGAACATTTCAGGAGAACCGACAAAGATTTTATTCTCCAGATATTTAATTTGGAGGCAAAACTCATTTTCACTCCTAAATTCTTCCCAGCAAAGCTAGGAGGAGGATCACATCCCTGGAATAGGATATTGGAATTTAGAATAGAATAGAATAGAATTCTTTATTGGCCAAGTGTGATTGGACACAGAAGGAATTTGTCTTGGTGCGTATAATTTAGTAAATAAATAAACGATATTCTCTCCAATTTGAGAGATGGTTTGAAATATCTTTACCACCAAAGAGGATGTTTCCCTGCAGATAATAATCCCCTGATTGATAATATTCAGGATTTAATTATTTCTTACTATCAATTCAACATTCTTGTCTGGCATATTTGAAATAATTCTCATTCCAGCAATATTTAACATGGACATTTCCTCACTTCTACTAATTTAGCTAATGAGTTTTGATGACCCCTGAAAGTGGCCCAAAAATCCCCTCCCAATTGTGTGGGTGTTGTGAGTGTGTCTCTTTTGTGCCCCCCCCACCCCGTGGGGCCTCCCTCCCCCTCCCTCCTTTTGTGGGTCTCAGGGGGGATTTTCCCTTCAGAGAAAGGAGATTCATCAGCTTCAGAAAAAAATGGTTGGTCCAGTTTCAGTTTAGGAGACCTGAAATCACCGGATGTTTCTTGAGTCTCTTTCAGGGAATTTTCTCTTTATTTATTTTTTTTCCTTCTGAGCTGACTTTTCTCTCTGGAGAGATCCGGGCGTCTCCTTCCCCCGAGAGGCCAAAGCTTTTCTCTGGCCACCAAGAGAGGCTCCCAACCTTCCCTCAACTCTCCCCAGAATCAATTCAGCCTCCATTTCTCTGGGAAAAATCATATCTGAGTCTTGTTTCTTGTTCAATGGACTGCAACAAAGGAGCATCTCCCTAATGGCAATATTTTTATCCCAAACCTTCCAAAATCAGCATCGATTCTATGGGTGCTTGATCAGAAAGAAAAACGTAAATCTGGGTCACATTTTTTTACTGCATTAGGCATCAAAGGTGACATTAAAAATAAATCTTGAATATCAAAGTGTGAGGCAGAGAAAACGTATTGTGAATTCCTGTTGTTTTAACTTGAGAGGTCTCCAAATGTTGATTAAATTAAATTCCTGGATGGACAGAAGGAGAAAGTTGTGTCTGGGAGGGGTGGGGGGTCTTTAAAGAGAAAAAAAAATCTTGTTCCGATCCAACAGTGGATCCAGGAGGGAATTAAAACCTTTCTCCAGCAACTCCCACCTGATCAAATGGGAACCACCAAATAGTACATTTGTGTGTAAAATTAAATTTATTTTGGGTTTGGCCATAAAAATTATTCATGCCACCTGAGAGTCTCCTTGTTTACCTACTAAAATTAATTTATATAAATTGAAGATGTTTCCAATAAAAATGCCGAATTCAAACTTTTCAATTTCCACGGATCCTCATGGGGAGCATCACCTCAAGAGCCAACCTCCCCTCCCCCAACACTTCCTCTCCCCCCCCTCTTTTCCCCAGGATTTTATCTGGATTGGGAGTTCGAGTTTTCTTGCTATGGAAACATTTATGTGAGGATTTTAATGTCTCAATGCTGTAAACCGCCTAGAGCAGTGGGTCTCAACCTTCCTAATGCCGCGACCCTTTAATACAGTTCCTCATGTTGTGGTGACCCCCAACCATAAAATTATTCCTAAAACCATGGAAAATATGTGTTTTCTGATGGTCTTAGGCGACCCCTGTGAAATGGCCATTCAACCCCCAAAGGGGTCCCGACCCTCAGGTTGAGAACCACTGGCCTAGAGTCATTTCATCATGAGTTGGGCAACAAATATATTTAATAAGTAAATAAATATTCCAATATTGCACCTAATTTTAAAAATTGTGGCTTCGTTTTGACTGAGAGAAGAAACTTTGGATGGAAACTCATCAAGGAGAGAAGCAACCTGGAACTAAGGAGAAACTTCCTAACAGTGAGGACAAATAACCAGAGGAACTGCTTGCCACCAGAAATCGTGGGGGTTCCATCACTGGGGGTCTTTAAGCAGAGGTTGGACAACCATTTGTCTGAAGTGGTGGAGGGTTTCCTGCCTGAGCAGGGGGTTGGACTAGAAGACCTCCAAGGTCCCTTCCAACTCTCTTACTCTGTTATTCTGCTGTGGGATTTGCCTATTTTGAGGATTCTTCCCTTTGGATGAGATCACCTGATCCCAACCGGAAGGATTTAGCTTTTCCCATTTTTCAGGATCCCTTTTCATTCCTTGCTGCCATTCACTTTGGAAGAGGACTCCAAACACCGTCCCAAAGGAGTTTCTTCAGACGGCAAATAGACTCTGTTTTCCCTTGAAGACCTTTTGCTTCTCACCCAAGAAGCTTCAATTGGGACAGTCAGAACTGAAGAAGCTCCTCGGATGAGAAGCGAAATGTCTTCAAGGAAAAACAAAATCCAGTTGCCTTTTGGAAAAAAAGCATCCATGACTTGGATGACTGAAAATCTCCACAGACACTCAAAAGTGTCTCATGTGGCTCCTTCTCCTCCTTCCCTCCAGCCAAGCCCTCCGTCTCCATCTCCCCCACCAAGATGGAGCCCTCTTCCCCCAACACCATCCTCCTCTGCACCGCGACCGGCTTTTACCCCGTGGAGATCGAGGTCCAGTGGCTGAAGAACGGGCGGCCGGAGGAGGAGGGCGTGGCCTTTGGGGAGGAGCTCCAGAACGGAGACTGGACCTACCAGCTCCAGGTGATGCTGGAGACCCAGCCCCAACGGGGGGATGTCTACACTTGCAAGGTGGGGCATGCCAGCCTGGAGGCCCCCATCACTGTCCAGTGGGGTAAGTCCCTCCCCTCCCTCCCCTCCTGATCTGGGGACCGCATCCTGCCTTGAGAAGGGGGAGAGACCCTCCCTGTGGGGGGAGCCGGAATGGAGCCTCCTGGGGGAAGGTGGGGCTGATCCTCCTGCTCAGGTGAGGCTCCTTCTCCTTCCCCAGAGCCCCATTCCTCCAGCTCTGCCAGGAGCAAACTCTGGACGGGGATCATGGGGGCCGTGATAGGAGTGGCCTTCCTGGCTGTGGGGCTCTTCTCCTACCTGAAGAGCAAGAAAGGTGAGTCTGGGGGGCTGGAGGAGAGATTGTGGGGAGGGGACCCTCTAGGGGAGGCCTCTCCTCAAGCTTAGCAGGTGGCCAAGAGGGGCCCCTTGAGGAATATTTATGGGAACTTCTGTTCTTGGAGGGGCTTTAAGTGAAGACAATGCAACCTATTATGGGCTATCAATGGGGAGGGGGACCCCTGAGTCCTCCAGCCCATGAAGGGTCCTGATTGGCTCTTTTTCTCCTTCCAGCAATTCCCATCCAACCTCCTGCAGGTGAGTTTCTCCTCTTCCCTCTTATGTGAACCCCTCCTAAAAGTTATTGGTGGTTTTTAAAATTCTTTAATTGCTCCATTTAAAGAAAAAACATGCCTGAACAAAATCTCCTTGCTGTGCACATTTTTGAGACTTTGGACAGTTTTTCCTTACAGAGACCTGAAAAAATATTGCAATGAAAAGCAAAAGCAGACACAAACGCTAAAATCTCACCCAGAATTTTTGAGACCTTTCCAAAGGGAGATGAAATGGGGAGGAATCCCTGGTCCTTCCCAGCCTTTTCCTCCCTGAAATGGGCGGATTCTCACTCTATCCGTCCCTGCCTGTCAACCGTCTGGGCCTGCCTTGAGGTTGGGGGCTGAAAGGGAAGAAAAATATGTTATTGACACTAAAAGTGTCTCTTTATCTTCTAATTTTCTTCCCCATCTCTTTTTCTACAGCACTCATGAATTAATCCTGCTCTCCGATGCAAAAGGATATTTTTTCTTTAGTGGCTGATGATTCTTTGTCCTATTTGCAACCTCTGAGAAACGGAGGCTGAAGGTTGGGAGAGGAGGAGAATGGCAGGCTGGACCTTCTCCTGCTGAGACCCCCCCCCCCCAGCTTCCTTTCAGGGCCGCGCTTTCTTGGGAGGGAGGGGTGGAGACCATCTAGACCAGCCAGCCTCAAACTATGGCCCGCCAATGCAAATTATCCGGCCCGCGGAGTGGTGTGATTAAGCCCCGCCCCTCACCGTGGGTCCTCTCTTCCAGGGAGCCAACTGGGAGGCCGGCTGAGGGGAGATCTTGCCGGGGCAGCCTTGAAAAGCAGCTCTGGGCTTGTAAAGTCCTGCTTTCAATTAAAAGTCTTTGAAAACAATTTAAACAGGAGCTTAGGAAGGAGAAAGGCAAATAAATGGACTGTTAAATTCGCCACGCCCACCCAGTCACATGACCACTTAGCCACGCCCAGGGAGCCAGTCTGCCCCCCCCAACAGTCTGAGGGACTCTGAATCGCCCCCCTGTTTAAAAAGTTTGAGGACCCTGATCTAGACTGTCCCCAGGGACGCTGGGCCCACCTGTCACCCCATCTCTCCTGGCTTTGAACCCACAGCAGCTTCATCTACATTATTCGTCCTCCGAGTCACTTCCCTTCCCTTCGCTTTGCTCTAAAAGAATAAACTTTAGAAGCAGGAAAGCCTGGAATCCTTCCTTCCTTCCTCTTCTTCCTCCTCCTCCTCCTCTTTCCTGCCGCCACAGGAGGCTCCTCCCTCCGCTTCCTCTGGATCGACCATCCCGGCTACTTCGGGTCCAAAGGCAGAACTGGTTCGGGAGGAGGGTGGGCAGATCCTGGGAGGGGGAGTGGTGGGACCCCCCTCCTGCTTGGAGTCCCCCTTGCTCTGTTTCCCCTCAAGCCCCAGGAGCCATTTGGGGGGGTACCTGAGACTCCCCCTACATTCACCCAGCCGTTTCAGCCATTTCTCTCCATCCCAACCAGAGGGCCTGTCCCGTTTTGGCAATCAACGCCTCCCTCCCTCCCTCTCTCTTTGGGGCTCAGATTCTAATGGTATAGGGCAGTGATGGCTAACCTTTTTGCCATCGTGTGCCAAAAGCGGGGGGAGTGCAGGGGGGTCGTGCGTGTGTGCCCACACCCATAATTCAATGCACCCTTTCCCCCACGAATATGTGTGTGACCCTCATTGCTCCCCCCGCTTTTGGCACGTGATGGCCTGGTAGGCCCCTTTATTTGCTCTCCCCAGGATCCAGAGGCTTTCTAGGAGCCTGGGGAGGGCAAAAACGGCCTTCCCCACCCCACCCCCTGGAGACAGGAAAGTCACTTCCTGACTTCTGGTGGGCCCGGAAGGCCCGAAAATCAGCTGGCCGGAGTGCGCATGCACGCTGGAGCTTAGCTAGGGAAACGCTCGCGTGCCCACAGTTATGGCTCTGCGTGTCATAAGTTCGCCATCACGGGTATAGGGTCTCCTGTTTGATGATATAAATGGTCTAGGGTCTCCTCTGGTCAAGCAGGGGTTGGACTAGATGACCAAGAAATTCACCTTCAGCCATTCCTGGTTTGCCCCGGAGGGGAAGACCAACTCTGGGGGAAAGTGGGGTTTCAATGGGGCAGCCCTCAGTGAAAGACCCCTCCCTTCTCCCCAGCATCCCTAGATTTCCCTTGGCAGCCCTCCACTGAGCCTCGGCCCCTCAGAGCTCATTCAGACTGGCTCTGCAGAATTTCACCTCCCCTCCCTCATCTGGGGTGTTGGTATGGAGGAATTGTCTCAAACACGGGGAAGAGTTGGGCTCCTGTGGGCAATGCCTCCCCTTGCAAGGCCGCGGGGGAGAATCTGGAGGAGGCTCAACCCCAAGGGTCTCAATGGCCGAAAAACCCTCAGGAACCTCCTGAGGTAAATCTCCCACAGGCCACGGAAGAAAAAGGCGGGAAAAGGGGGAAACGCCTCCTTTCTACCCAGAGCAGCCAATCAGAGCTCAGATCGCCTCAGGCAGGAGCCCTCCCAGGCTCTCAAGGACAACGGGGAGTTCGGCACAATTGTCCACTTTTCTCCTCCAGCTTTTGGACTGGAGAGCTTCACATCTGAAGGCTTCAAAAGAAACAGACGTAATAAAAGAGGAGGTGGAGTTCCACTACATATAAAAAATAATCACACCACTCTAGAAATGCAACAGAAGAAAAGACAAAAACCCTTCAATGCATTTGGGTTGACAAAAGGGGGAAAAGATGGGGGAATATTCGGAGCCTCCCAACCAACCAGAGGAAAGAGATGGAAGTTTCCGTTAATTAGCCGAAGCCCGGAGGAAGCTCCCCCCAAGAGTCATGGGGGGCTTGGACTCCCCTGGCCTCACCTGGGAGGCAGGTTCTGCACCTGGTGGAAGATGAAAGAGGCTCCTGGGAAACCCAGCAGACCAGAGGCCGCCTTGAAAGTAGCCCCCCCCCCTTTCCCCCCATACGGGGCCTTTGCCACCAGGGGAGGGGAGACCCTGGACGGGGCCTTCTCCAACCCCCAGGGAGCCTTTAAGGCCGCCCCTCCCCCTCCTCCTGGCCCCTCAGATCCTCTCTCTGGGAGGCTCCGGTCAGCAGAGGAGCCTTCAAGGTTCATCAGAGAGGACCTAGGAGAGAACTAGGGAGGCTGTGGCCGGCAGAAGCCATGGAGGCTCTACGAGGAGATTCCTTCAAGGGCAGAAATTGGAAGGTATTTAAAGAGGCTGCAACAAATGGACAACACACTGATGGGAACAAATACGCTTCCACTGTCTCTGTTTATATTCAAAATATAAGGGTTAGGGTCTATCATCTCTCTCTCTCTCCCTCATCTATTCCCGTCTGTCTGTCTGTCTATCATCATCTATCTCTATCATCCTATCTATCTATCTATCTATCTATCTCAAATTTATATAGCCACCCATCTCACAAGTGTCACATACAACAAAGCTAAAAACAGGTAATTTACATGAAAGGATTAAAAAAAACATTCAGAGCAATAAAAAATATTTTAAAAAGAAGGAATATTAGGCAAAGAGTTACTTTTTTCAGCGCCATTGTAACTTTAAACAGTCACTAAATGAACCGTCATAAGTCAAGGACTCCTTTCTTCAATGGGCTTCAACTGATGGAGAAAAGGACTAGAGAGCTATAATGAGGTTGTGGGGAAGGGCCCCTTCAGCCACTTCCAATGGGGCAGAGGACCTTGTGGCTGCCCCACCTGCAGACTCAGCCGTGGGGCGGAGGAGGAGGACGGGAGGCCCTGAGCTGCCCTGATGAAGAATCGAGGTTTGTTGCCTGCTGGATCCTGGCCAGGTCCTCAGTTCTGCTTCGGAGGAGCCCAGAGCTTCAGGCTTCAGGATGGCTGCGTGGGGAAGCGAAACCCAAGAGCCTCTGCAGCTCTTGGGGGCTGGAGAAAGAAGGGCTGCTCTGTGGGGTGGGAGGGGCGTGGGGGGGGGGGAAGTCAGGAAGAACTCAATCAAAGTCTTGTGGGGGAGGGGAAACGTGAAAAGTTCTGCTTTGATCAGGAGAGCGATGGGATCCAACCAGAGTCTCTCTGGATCTGGGGCCAATTTTGTGTGACTGGCTGTGTCCAAACACACAATTGGGGGGCAGGTTCGGACTCTGCCGCCTCCTTCAGCTGCAGGAGGGGACCCAGTTCTGGCCTGCTGAGGCTGGTGCTGCCCCCTCCCCACATCCCAGGAGAGGATCCAGGCCACCTCAGGATAGGCGCCCTGTGGGATGTCTGCCTGATGCAGCTGGGAGGGGGTGGGGGCTCTGGTCTGGCATCACCAACCATTAGCTGGTATTTGGTCCTCAGCCCTCAACAGCTGGCAGCTGCCCAGCCTCCGATGCCCTCACCCAGCTGAGAGAGATCGGCCTGGTGAGCCTGAGGATGGGAGACCACCAGGAAGCCTCTGGGCTGCTGTATAGGCTGAAACTCCTCCAAGACAAGGAGGGAGAAGCTCCAGGCCCTCCTCGAACTCCCCTCCCTCAAAAGATTCACTTCCCATTCCTCTCCCTGGAACTCTCCCCATCCCCCCTTTCTCAGTTCCTGGAAGAGGAACCCAATGCTCCTTGTCCAGAGATGGGGGAGGAGGGGAGAGTGGAGCCGAATGCAGAAACCCTAAAGGGGGGCAACAAGGGGGTCTCCCCTTTCTTGGTCCTTGTCCCCACCTTTAACCTCAGTAGCCTTTTAGCTTTTCCCACCTTCCCGAGGCTCAGGTCACAGGGAAGGTCATTGGGGGTCTCCAAGCCTCCCCTGGGGCCGATCCCCCCTTTCCTGCCGCTCTCTGGTGCCTGAGGAAGCCCAACCCCCAGTCCTGCGTCCGGAGGAGGAAATGTTGCCCACGCAGAGCAGGAGGGAGAACTGGGGGAGGGAGGGAGGGAGCGAGGGGGGAGAGGGAGGGGGAGGGAGAGGGAAATGCGAGAGAGGAATCAAGAAGAACGAAGGGAGAGAGAAGAGAGTGAGGGGACAAAACGGGTGGGGAGTGAGGAGGGGGAAGGGGAGGGGGAAGAAAGAGGAAGAGTGTGGGGGGAGGGAGCGAAGGGGGAGCGAGGATGGAGAGGGGAAGGGAAGGAGGAAGCGGGGGGGGAGGAGAGAGGGAGGGGGGAGGGGAAAGAATGGGGGTGGAGGGAGGGGCAGCGCCGTGGAATTCTATTTTTGACTTCCAGAAAGTCGAACATCGGGTCCAATCAATGAAAAATGGAGCTTTGTGAGCGTCATCCGTCTCCAGGCAGAGGAGCCTCCGAGGGGTCCTTTGGGGGAGATGGTTCTCGGAGGGGCCGGGGGATGTTCAGCTGTTCAGCCTGGATTTGGCCTTTTTGTCCGCCCATCGAGCCCTTCCGAGGACCCGGGAGAGGCGGATTTCAGCATTGCAAGCAGAGCTGCCTTCCGCAATTGACCGAGGGGGATTTGGTCGATGCCCGTGGTGTTACAAGGGCTGCTCCAGATGTTTTGGGGTTGCATTCAAGCCCCCCTAATCACTACTGGCACTACAGGGAGTCCTGAACTTGCAACCATTCAGATAGTGACCGTTCAAAGTTACAACCACACTGAAAAAGTGACTGATGATCGATGTTCACACTTATGACCGTGACAGCATCCCCAGGGTCACATGGTCAGGATCATGGCCACCGGCCTGCGTTTATGACGGTTGCACGGTCCTGGGGTCATGTGATCCCTTTTAGCGACCTTCAGACAATCAACGGGGGAAGCATGATTCGCTTAACAACCTCACTTCAGAACTGTGGCAAAAAAAGGTCATAAAAAGGAGCGCAGCTCACTTAACAACTGTCTTGGCTTAGCGACAGCAAATTTAGGGCTCAATTGAGGTCAACTCTGCTTTTTTTTTTGCCACAATATTTTTGTATTTCTGTTTGCAGGTCTTGTTATCTTCTCCAGTCCTTTCTCTTTTCTTCTGCTTTCTCCAGGGACTGCCACGTCCACGATCCACAACAGGACAGGACAGGACAGGACAGGACAGGACAGGACAGGACAGGACAGGACAGGACAGGACAGGATTAAAACTTTATTGTCACTTTAAATGTACACGAATCATCAGACATTAAAATGAAATTTCATTGCATTCAGCTCTCAAAAGAAAAACATTATGCACATACCCACCTACACACACACATATGACACAGAGAAATATCCCAGTCTAGTGATGTTTCTCTGCCAACATCAACATCATAATTCAGGTGTATAAATATACATGGCAGACAAAAGAATCCTGCGAATTCACAAGGTGGATGGCATAAGGAGCAAAACTCTTCCAGAATCTAGTAATCCTTGCTAGAGATAGATTGAATGAGCTGGAGGGGACCTTGGAGGTCTTCTAGACCAGCCCCCTACTCAAGCAGGAGAACCTATACCATTTCAGATAAGTGACTGTCTCTAGACTTTAAATACTGTCTGTCTTTGTGTTTTTAATTAGGCTGTACACCGCCCTGAGTCCTTCGGGAGAAGGGCGGTATAGAAATAAAATTAATAAATAAATAAAATAAATAAATAGACTCTAGATTCTTCTTAAAAATCTCCAGTGATGGAGCGCCCACAACTTCTGGTGGCAAGCAGTTCCACCGGTTAATTGTCCTCACTGTTAGGAAGTTTCTCCTTAATTCCAGGTTGCTCCTCTCCTTGATGAGTTTCCATCTGTTGTTCCTTGTCCTGCCTTCCGGTGCTTTGGAGGATAATTGGATGAAGAAAAAGAACCAGAACTGAAGAAGCTTCTTGGATGAGAAGCAAAACGTCTTCAAAGAAAAACCAAGAAAGTCCAGGTGCCTCTTTGGGACAACCATGACCTGGATGACTGAGAATCTCCAGAGATACCTGCTCGAGAAGCTTCAAAATCTCCTCCCAGGAGGGAGCGACAGAAACAGAGATGCTGAAGGGCTGTGCGGGGTCTCTAACAAGGCTTCAATTGTCAGGTTGGGGGGGGAGGGGTGTTGTTGTGTGGCAGGTGCCTGTGTATTTGAATTCTGAAGTCCCAGAGCACTTTAACTTCCTCATTTTGTGTTTACTTTGTCTATTTTCTAGTCTCGGAATAGCTCTGGCCTGCAGGCAAAGGAGAGCAACAGAGATGATTAGGGGCCTGGAGGCTAAAACATAAGAACGGTTGCAGGAACCGGGTATGTCTAGTTTAATGGAAAGAAGGACTAGGGGAGACAGGATAGCAGTCTTCCAGTATCTCAGGGGCTGCCCCAAAGAAGAGGGAGTCAAGCTGTTGTCCAAAGCGCCTGAGGGCAGGACGAGAAGCAAAGGATGGAAACTCATCAAGGAGAGAAGCAACTTAGAACTAAGGAGAAATTTCCTGACAGTGAGAACAATTAATCAGTGGAACAACTGGCCTCCAGAAGTTGTGAATGCTCCAACATTGGAAATTTTTAAGAAGATGTTGGATAACCATTTGTCTGAAATGGTATAGATTGTCCTGCCTGAGCAGGGGGTTGGACTGGAAGACCTCCAAGGTCCCTTCCAACTTTGTTATTCTTTTTTCTTTTAATAATTCCTATCCTATCCTATCCCTATCCCTATCCCTATTTCCATCCCTATCCTTTTTTTTATAGAAAAACCTTTATTAACATTTAAAATCCAAAAATACAAGTTAAAATTAAGTTACAAGTTAAGGAGCCTGGATAGCTCTGCAGACTAAAAGCACTGTAATTTAACACCAGCTGTCTGCAATTAAAGTAAGTTCGAATCTCTCCAAGGCTCAAGGTTGACTCAGCTTTCCATCCTTTCTAAGGTAGGTAAATTGAGGACCCAGTTTGTGGGGGCAATAAGCTGACTTTGTATAAATATACAAAAGTATGAAGGCTATTGCTTAATGCATTGTAAGCCGCCCTGAGTCTCCGGAGAAGGGCGGCATATAAATCAAATTAAAAAAAAAACACCTCTATGAGAAAAATACATCCATAATAATTATACAATTCAACGTCTTTCTGACAGTACTTAATTCTCAACTTTTCATCTATTCCCACATATTCCTACTTAATCAACATATTTAATCACATTTTATATCTTATTTTGTTCTATACATTCCTTATTTTTAATTTCTATCCATTGATACCAATTATCCCAAGTTAAGTAACATTCCGAGTCTTCCTTATTGTTTAACTCTAAAGTAAGTTTGTCCATTTCTGCACATTTGAAAATTTTTCCTGATTATCGCACAGTCTGTTGGAATAGTGGACATTTTCCAAGCCCAACTTGGCAGATTTTTTCCATTATTGCCACTTTTTCATCCAGCACATCCACATTGTCAGTCCCTGTGATTTTCTTCCAGCGGCTTACCAGGCGGTTCTCTCTTTCTTCGTCTTCTTTGCAAAAATAATTAATGACCATTCCTCTATTTTTATCCCCCGTCTTTTTATATTTATTCATCAGATGTATTTCCTGCCAGGTTCGAAAGCGACTCCGACATATCATGCAAGCCAGCGAACATAAACTAATCCTCCTGCCGGCTCATTCACCCCAGAACAACAACCCTGTGGGGTGGGACGGGCTGAGAGACAAGGACTGGCTCACCCAGCTGGCTTTCATTGCCAAGGCGGGACTAAACCTCGTCGCCCCCTTCCTTGCAAGGGCAGATGCTGAACTTTTAGCCAAGCCTAGGGAGGATCTGAATGGATCTGAAAGGATCCTGGAATGAAGGAGAAACTTCCTGACAGTGAGGACAATTAACCAGTGGAACAGCTTGCCACCAGAAGTTGTGGGTGCTTTGTCACTGGAAGTGTTTTTTTTTTAAATAAAAACAGGACTGGGCAGCCACCTGTCTGGAATGGTATATAGGGTCTCCCAACAGGGGGTTGGACTAGAAGACCTCCAAGGTCCCTTCCACCTCTATTCTGATTGATTGATTGATTGATTGATTGAATCAGAGTCCAGCAGGGCCCCAGGCACCCTCCCCTCCGCTCCCTTTGGAATTGGGGAGGGTGCCTGGGGTCCTGCTGCCCCCGGGGAGGGGGCAATCCAGCAGCAGCCCCCCCTCCGAGAACCGGAGACCCCGGGCAAGGAGTCGGCGGGGGTGGGGAGGGCTGCGGGCTGCAGAGCTCGGCTGGGCTTCGGCCGCCGCGTTCTATCTCCGGGATCGTTCACCTGCCGGCCTTCCTTCACCCGGCGATAACGGCGTCACCGGCGCCCGATTTTCTGATTGGTCGCCGAGCGGCCGAGGCCGCCCTGCCAGCCGACGGCCGGGCTAAATTGCCCCGCGCGACGCGTCGCTTCCACTTTCTCTCCCGTCGTCCCGCTGCTGCGACCGAAGCTCCATGGCTGGCAAAGGCAACGGTGGGGGGGGCCCGGGGGGGCTGGCGCGGCTGCTGCTGCTCTTCCTGGCCCTGGCCGAGCTCGGGAGAGGTAGGGGCGCCTCTCTGGGGGTCCCTCGGAGAGAGGGAGGGGAAGGGAACGGAAGGGGGGTGGGAGGAGGGAGGGAGGGGAAGGGAAGCGGGGGGGAGGGAGGGGAAGAGAAGCAGGGGTGGGGGTGGAGGAGGGAGGGAGGGAGAGAGGGAGGGGAAGAGAAGGGGGAGAGAGGGAGGGGAAGAAAAGCAGGGGTGGGGGTGGGGGGAGGGAGGGAGGGAGGGAGGGGAAGAGAAGCAGGGGTGGGGGAGGGAGGGAGAGAGGAAGGGGAAGGGAAGGGGGGAGAGAGGGAGGGGAAGAAAAGCAGGCGTGGGGGTGGGGGGAGGAAGGGAGAGAGTGAGGGGAAGGGAAGCGGGGGTGGGGGGAACGGGGGAAAGGCTGTAACCCTCGCCCGGAAGAAGAGGGGGGATCTCTGCCCCCACTCCGACTTTCCCCCAAACCCCCCCCCCTCGTTTCCCGAGTTAGCGAAGTCGGGGGGTAGGACGGGAACCGATTTTCTCTGCCCCCCCCATCCGTGGGGAAGTGAGTGGGGTGGGGTGGCATTCACACGACCGGCTATTCTAAGAAAGGGGGGCTTTCCGAGGCTTCCTGTGCGGGGTGCAAGCAGCTCGCCGGCCGCGGCAACTGCGGGGGGGGGGTGAAGCCAGGCCCGCGTGTCAGATTCCCAGAATCCGGAGGGACCTTGGAGGTCATCTAGTCCAACCCTCCGGGAGCCCCCCCTCCCCCCCCACCGCCCAAGCAGGAGACCCTCCACCAGTTCTGCCCGGTGGCGGCCCAGGCTCTCGTGTCGGGCGAATCCTGCCCTTGGGCGCGTTCAGGCCGTTCCGGGAACCCGGAAAAGGCCCGAGTTGGGGCAGTTTCGTGGGAACGCAGCCACCGCCCGCGGGCTGGGCAAAAAAATAAAATAAATAAAGTCACCCGGATCCTTGGCTTCCCCCTGGCGAGATCGATCCGTCAGGGATCCAGTCTGGGCGCCAAGAGAGAAGGTGGACCCTCCCTCCGTGGGGAGCTGAACGCTTTGACCATCCGCCCACCCCCACCCCCACCCCCGCGGCCCCGGGACTCGGGGGGGGGGTTTGCCGTCTGCAGGGAAGGGAGGGGGCCAGGGGAGGAGCCCCCCACCCCGCAGCTGGGACCACCCTTCTGCCCCCAAGCCCTTTGCCCCGCCCACTCCCTCGCCCGCTCGCCATGTCTGGGCAACGAAGGGATGAAAGATTTAACAGAGTCGGAAGGCACCCTGGAGGTCATCTAGTCCACCCCGCCCAGCAAGAGACCCTCCGCCATTTCTGCCCTTGAAAGCTTCCAGGGATGAAGCTCCCGCAACTTCTGAAGGCAACTTCTGTTCCGTGGGTGGATTCTTCTCACGGTCAGGAAATGTCTCCTTATTTTCCAGCTTGAATCTCTCCTTGGTCAGTTTCCATCCATGATTCCTTGTGGACCTTGGCCTTCAGGTGCCTTGGAGAAAATAGGTTGAGCCCCTTCCTCTCTGGGGTAGCCCCTCAAATATTGGGAAGACTGCTCTCGTGTCTCCCCTGGTCCTTCTCTTCACTAGACTAGCCAGGCCCAGTTCCTGCAACCCTTCGTGGTATGTTTGAGCCTCCAGTCCCCGAATCATCCTGGTTGCTCTTCTCTGCACTCTTTTTAGAGCACAGGTCTCCAACCTTGGCAACTTTAAGCCTGGAGGACTTCAACTCCCAGAATTCCCCAGCCAGCTTTGCTGGCTGGGGAATTCTGGGAGTTGAAGTCCTCCAGGCTTAAAGTTGCCAAGGTTGGAGACCCCTGCTCTAGAGTCTACTCAAGACCTCTTCTCTCTCCAATCCCCTTCGGTGTTTTTTTTCCAGGGGAGGGGGACTGTGGCCTTGAAGTGTCAGGACTCACTGACCGCTCCCTCCCTCTCTCCCTCCCTCCCTCTTTCAGCCCAGGACAGTCCTGTCCCAGGCGAGGAGGTCTTGTCCCAGGTGGCCTTTGTCCAGAAGACCCGCCGGAACACCAGCAGCAGCTCCGAGTTCATGTTCGAGTTCGACAACGACGAGATTTTCCACGTGGACCTGGAGCAGAGAGAGACCATCTGGCGGCTGCCCGAATTCGGGCGCTTCACCAGCTTCCAGGCCGAGGGCGCCCAAGGGAACATCGCCGTCCTGCAGTCCAACTTGGACATCCTGATGAAGAGATCCAACTACACGCCCGCCGTTAATGGTGAGAGGGCCAGGAGGGCAGGGATGCGGGGGTGGGGGGGTTCCATCTCTTCCTTCCTTCCTGCCTGCCCCCACCCCCATCGGAGCCCTGGCATCCTGGGGAGGGGAGTCAAAAGAGTCAAGATGGCGGACACGACCCTCCAGCTGTGGCCCTTCCTTTCACAGGAGGAGTCTGGGCTCTTCTCACCTCCCTTTCTCTTGCTGCTACCCCTGGATGAGCCCACTTGAAATCCAGAGGACACTTGGGGAGGGCGGAGGGTTACACCAGATGGATCCCTGGAAGGTGCTTCTCCGTGAACTCAACTGATAAAGGGTGTGTGTGAGGGGATTTAGCCTCCTCGTTTTGCCCTCCATGTAACACTCTCCGTCTCTCTCTCCTCTCTCTCTCTCCTCTTCTTTCTCAATCTCTCTCTTTCTCTTCTCTCTTTCTTCTCTCTCTCTCTTCTCTCTCTTTTCTCTCTCTGTTCTCTTGTCTCTCTGTCTCTGTCTCTCCTCTCTCTCCTCTCTCCTCTCTCTCACTCTCTCTTCTCTCTCTCCCTCCTCTCTCTCTTCTCTCTCTTCTCTTGTCTCTCTGTCTCTCTCTCTCCTCTCTCTCCTCTCTCTCCTCTCTCTCTGTTCTCTTGTCTCTCTCACTCTCTCTCCTCTCTCTCTCCTCTCTCTGTTCTCTTGTCTCTCTGTCTCTGTCTTTTGTCTCTCTTCTCTCTCTTCTCTCTCACTCTCTCTTCTCTCTCTCCCTCCTCTCTCTCTTCTCTCTCTTCTCTTGTCTCTCTGTCTCCGTCTCTTCTCTCTCCTCTCTCTCCTCTCTGTCTGTTCTCTTGTCTCTCTCACTCTCTCTCCTCTCGCTCTCTCCTCTCTCTCTGTTCTCTTGTCTCTCTGTCTCTGTCTCTCCTCTCTCCTCTCTCTCTGTTCTCTTGTCTCTCTCACTCTCTCTCCTCTCACTCTCTCCTCTCTCTCTGTTCTCTTGTCTCTCTGTCTCTGTCTCTTCTCTCTCTTCTCTCTTTTCTCTCTCACTCTCTCCTCTCTCTGTGTTCTCTTGTCTCTTCTGTCTCTTTTCTCTCTCACTCTCTCCTCTCTCTCTCCTCTCTCTTCTCTTGTCTCTCTGTCTCTGTCTCTCCTCTCTTCTCTCTCCTCTCTCTCTGTTCTCTTGTCTCTCTGTCTCTGTCTCTTCTCTCTCTTCTCTCTTTTCTCTCTCTCTCTCCTCTCTTTCTCTTCTCTCTCTGTGTTCTCTTGTCTCTCTGTCTCTGTCTCTTCTCTCTCCTCTCTCTCCTCTCTCTCTGTTCTCTTGTCTCTCTCACTCTCTCTCCTCTCGCTCTCTCCTCTCTCTCTGTTCTCTTGTCTCTCTGTCTCTGTCTCTTCTCTCTCTCTTTTCTCTCTCACTCTCTCCTCTCTTTCTCTTATCTCTCTGTGTTCTCTTGTCTCTCTGTCTCTTCTGTCTCTTTTCTCTCTCACTCTCTCCTCTCTCTCTCCTCTCTCTTCTCTTGTCTGTCTCTGTCTCTCCTCTCTTTTCTCTCTCCTCTCTCTCTCCTCTCTCTCTGTTCTCTTGTCTCTCTCACTCTCTCTCCTCTCGCTCTCTCCTCTCTCTGTGTTCTCTTGTCTCTCTGTCTCTTCTCTTTTCTCTCTCACTCTCTCCTCTCTCTCTCCTCTCTCTTCTCTTGTCTCTCTGACTCTGTCTCTCCTCTCTCTCCTCTCTTTTCTCTCTCACTCTCTCCTCTCTTTCTCTTATCTCTCTGTGTTCTCTTGTCTCTCTGTCTCTTCTGTCTCTTTTCTCTCTCACTCTATCCTCTCTCTCTCCTCTCTCTCCTCTTGTCTCTCTGTCTCTGTCTCTCCTCTCTTCTCTCTCTCCTCTCTCTCTCTTTCAAACAAAACCACAACAAACTTGTGAGGCGTTTCCTCTCCTTCCTCCTCTTGAACATCGTCAGCAGCCAGAATAATCTTGTAGGGAAGAAGGGCAGCATAAAAACAAACATACATTAATCTTGATGCCATGTGGGAACCCTGTGACTTGATGTGGTCTAGGGTCTCCTCCTTGAGCAACGGGGTTGGACCAAAAGACCTCCAAGGTCTCTTCCAGCTCTATTCTGATTGATTGATCGATTGACTGACCTAACCACTCACTGGGCCAAGAAGTGGACTTCTGATCCCAGCTGGATGTCCTTCAGACTTCTCCTGAGAACCTTCCCATCATTGAAGGACCTTCTTCCTCCAAGGGTTGGAGGAAGTCAAGGTACCCCCCCCACAACCGAAGCCCCTCTCCTCTCTGCAGTGCCTCCAAAAGTGATGGTGTACCCAGAGAAGATGGTGGAGATGGAGGAGCCCAACATACTGATCTGCATGGCGGACGGCTTCTCCCCGCCGGTGCTGAACATGACCTGGGTGAAGAACGGCAAGCCGGTGACCGAAGGGGTGCAGACCATGGATTACTACCCCAAGAAGGACCATTCCTTCCGCCGGTTCTCCTACCTGCCCTTCGTCCCAAACGTGGATGATTATTACGCCTGCGTGGTGGAACATTGGGGCCTCACGGAGTCCCTGAGCAAGATTTGGAGTAAGCAGAACAAGCGGGGGGGCAGAGGGGGGGTAACCTTTTGGGTCAGGGGTCCCACGTATCTAAGGGAATTTGAAAAGGGGAGGGTGTCCCCTTTGGAAAACCCCACTCCCAAGTTTGCCTTCCTCGCGCCCGTCTGTCCCACAGCTGCCCACACAGAGTGAATATCCAGATGTTCCAGGTGGGGCTTCAGGTGCTGAATAGATGGGGGATTCCCCCCCCCACAAACAGACCTTAAAGAGGCAGCAAAGGGGGACAAAGATGGCGAGAGGCCTGAGGGTCAAATCCTATTGAGGATCTTTGGCCTGAGGGAGAGGAGGAAGAAGGGGGTGGGAGACATGGTGGCATCTTCCCACATAGGTAAGGGTCTCTCAGGGTGGTGGACCTCGGGAAGGGGACATTCTCCAAGTAAGATAGAAGCAACAGGTGGCAACTCCACAGGGTGAGATCCAAACTTGAACTAAAGGAGGAATTTACTGTCAGGGAAAGCAATGAAGCAGGGGAACTCCCTGCTACTTGAAGCCATGGTGGTCCCTCACTGGAAGGTTTCAAGAAAAGGCTGGTTAGACATTTGTCTGGGAAAGTTTGAAGGTTCCTGCTCTGGGCCAGAGGTTGGAGTAGATTACCTGCAAAGTCCCTTGTAGCCCTAGGCTTCTGTGACTTCCTGAAATTGGATTTCTGCTGACTGCCAGTCCCCCCCCCCCCACCCGCCCGACCCTCACTGTAGAAACTCCCAGGGAATTCCTGCAGTGCCTGCTGGACAGGAGGTGCTCGGATGGCCGCCTCCCGACCTTATCCCTTTCTCCTTCCTGTCCCATAGACGCCAATATCCCAGAGCCCCTCCCGGAGACGATTGAGAATGTGGTTTGTGCACTGGGCCTGGCGATAGGCCTTGTGGGCATTGTGATTGGCACCATCCTGATGATAAAGAGCCGGAAGATGGGAGAGGCCAGCTATCGCCGAGGAACCCTGTGAGTTCCTGAACCCTCCAGTTCTGTGTTGGGGGGAAGGCAAGGGAGGGGGGAGGGAATCCACCAGGTTGGCATCATCCGGGGTGGGGAAGATTCATAGCAAGTGACCCAGGCTAAGCTAGGACATGGGGGGAGTTATCTGGGCTGCAAAACTGCAGGGAGCCTCTAGGGGGCAGCCAGTGGGAATCTCTGTTCCATCCCCTAGTGGCCATCTGAAGTTTTGCATGACGGAGCTTTATTTCATGAGTGTGATGTGTGAACCGTTTGCATGTCTTTCTCCGGCCTCTGTCACTTCTTCAACAAACCACAAATTTTTATTTTGTTAAAAAAAACCCCCAAACACAGTTAATTTGAAGAGAGACGGTCTAGGGGATTCTGCAAGGGGTCAATGGCAGCCACAACTAGAAAGGTGGGGGGGAAGCTTCCATTGCAGCATTGTGGCCCCCTCTTGATTTTTTTGGGAAACCCCCGCTCCATAGTCCTTACTCCTAGAGTAGTTGAACCATCTGCGTGATTTAGCATCCAGCTGAGTTGAGGTTTGCTTAGGGTTGGTTTCTCCCCACTAGCTCCTCAGCTGGGGGAGGGGGCTTCATTCTGAAGTGGGGAGGCTGTGCCTTGAGGCATCTGGAGGAAGGGGTGGCTCTGGGAAGCCTCCCCCCCCCACTGTGGAAGACCCACAGAGATCAGGCACAGCATTGTACATCGGGTTTTTCTCTCCAGTGGCTCCCCCTCCCAGAATTCTCACCCCTCCTTTCTTTCTTTCCTTCCTTCCAGGTAAACCACGATTGCAGGCTTGACTCGCCGCCTCCACCCCCATCCCTCATCCCTGTGAGCTGCATTTACACGTGTGCTGCACATTTTTCTTTTTCCGACACTGGTGACGACTCCAGAGTAAACCAGAAAGTGGGGGGAACGCTCTCTGCCCCATTGCCAACATTCTTTCCCACCGTCCTTGTTGGAGGTCCCAGAAGTGCAACATTCCCAGAGGATCCTGGAGTCCCTTCTCTTCCAAGCATTGGGGTTAGAGGCAAATGTAGGAGGGGTGAGAGAGTTTGGGGGTGGGGAGGCGTCGGAGAGACCTCGGTGTTCTCTGAGCTTGGCTATCTTCTTGCTGATGTTTCATGACTCAACTAGCTAATATTATCAGTGCTAGAAGGGAGGGATCTCTGAGCTTGGCTGTCTTCTTGTAGATGTTTCATGACCCGAACTGGGTAACACCATCAGCACTGATACGGTTACCTAGATGGGTCATGAAATCTCTGCAAGAAAACATCCAAGCTCAGAGAGCATCTCATGTCAACCCTGAGCTACAAAATATTCTCCTTTATTGAGAGAAAACACAGAGCCTTTGCCGACGAGCCCCTAGTGATGGAGAAGGCTGATTTTAAGGTCCGCCCAAGGAACCAGGGCTGGCTAAAAGGGGCACACTCTCTGGTACTCATCCTCCCACCTCTTGATTCATTTACTCCCCTCCCTTTCTGATCATCTCCATGGGGGTTTTTTGGGGGGATCCCTATGTTGTTGGGGAAGGCAGGGCAGGTGATCCCTTAGCATCGCTCTTCAGTGACATCCCACCCCCTCATCTTGGTTTGTCTCGGAGACCTCCCTTCAGGCAACCTCTGCCTCGGCTGTTACATCTGCCGTCCCGGACCACAAACTCCCTGAAAGTTCAACCGCAGCTTGCTTGCTCCCGTTGAATAGAATGTGAAAGCTCGCTAGCTTAGACAAAGGCAGAGGGTCCCTATCTCTTTTTCAGGACCCTGGACAGTGATTTAGCCATTTCCCTTGCGCTCCCTGTAGAATTATTAAGGCTTTTTTTTTTTTAAACACCAGTGCCTTCCTTCTGCACGCCCCATTCCATCCCTCCCCCCCAAAAAATTCCCTCTGTCCTGCAAAATCAGCTTCTTAATTTTTTTTGCAACCACTGCAGAACCAGAAACGCTTCCAGGCCTGGCTGATGCTTCTTCTTTCTAATAAAGATATTACTCAACTGTGCGTGTCTGTTCCTGTCCCTTTTGTGCTTATAGAAAGGGAAGGGATTGTCGATTGCGGTTTGTAGGTTTTTGGGGGGGAGTGGGGGAAGGGAGGGTCAAAGGAGCCAGAAAGCCGTGGATTTCATGATGGCAGAAGAAAAATCTTCGGCGGATTTTTAAAAAGGAATATAAAAGCAGAACTAAATGTTTTCCTTTTGGGGCACGTTGGTGAAAGATTTTGAAAAAATAATCATGATTTTTAGAATAGAATGGAATAACAGAGTTGGAAGGGACCTTGGAGGTCTTCTAGTCTAACCCCCTGCTCAGGCAGGAAACCCTACACCACTTCAGACAAAATGGTTTTCCAACATCTTCTTAAAGACCCCCAGTGATGAAGCACCTACAACTTCTGGAGACAATTTGTGCTATTATACAGGGAGTCCTCGGGATGCGACCACAACTGAGTTCAAAATGTACATTGCCGAGTGAGAAATTCTTTAATTGGATTTTGCCACATTTTATGATTTTTCTGGTCACGTTTGTTAACTGAAACACTGCAGTCGTTAAATTAGTAACATGGTTGTTAAGTGAATCTGGCTTTCCCCAGTGAGTTTGCATGTCAGAAAGTTGCAAATATCACATGACCCCGGGAGATTGCAACCGTCATAAATGTGAGTCAGTTGCCTGGGCGAGAAATATTGGCTATCCAATTGATATGACAAAATGGGAAGAAATCTGGCTTAAACATATGAAATTCCTGTGGGCAACATCATACAAAGAAAATGTGTACAAGATGCTGTATAGATGGCACCTTCCACCTGCTCGTCTTTCTAAAATGTATTCAAATCTCTCGCCAAACTGTTGGAAGTGTGGGGAGATTGGCACCTATTTCCACATGTGGTGGACCTGTTCCACGACGACTGAATTCTGGAAAATCATACAGGCATGGATCATGGAAATCACAGGTTATAACCTAATTCTGAAACCAGAGTACTATCTACTGAACATCAGGCCAGACAACATAGGCACAAATATATGGTGTCTGTGTGTTTTTATCACCACGTCAGCAAGAATATGTTTCGCCCAACATTGGAAGGGGAAAGACCTGCCGGCTGAAGACTTGATTTTGGAGAAAATTTGGGATTATGCGGAAGCCGACAGACTGACTAAAGCATTGAGAGATCAAAAGGACTCCGTATATTTCCAATCTTGGGACAAATGGTATGTTTAGTTGAACAACAGATGCCCAAAAAGTCAAATATAACCAGGATTATGTTTAATATTTGTTAAATCTGACTGAAGTCTACATACCATAGAAAGTGTAAATATCATGTAAAGTTCCTGTCGCGATCATTTGTTTGACTATTTCTTTTTCTTGATGTATTTTTTTAAATAAATAAATAAATAAAAAAGATATATGAAAGAGATGATAGATAGATAGATGATAGATAGATAGATGATAGATAGATAGATAGATAGATAGATGATAGGTGGATAGATAGATGATAGATGAATAAAAAAAATAAAAAAATAAATGTGAGTCAGTTGTCAAGCATCCAAATATAAATCGCAGGACCCTGAGGAAATGCGGCAATGGTCGTAAGTGTGAAAAATGGTCATAAGCCACTTTTTTCAGTGCTGTAGTATCTTCAAACCAGGGGTGAAATCCAGCAGGTTCTGACAGGTTCTGGAGAACCGGTAGCAGAAATTTTGAGCAGTTCAGCGAACCAGCAAATACCACCTCTGGCTGGCCCCAGGAATGGGGAGGGAATGGAGATCTTGCAGTATCCTTCCCCTGCCAAGCCCATGAAGCCACATCACGCCCACCAAGCCACGCCCACAGAACTGGTAGTAAAAAAAATGGATTTCACCACTGCTTCAAACAGTCACAAAATGAATTGTTGTAAGATGACGACTGCCTGTAGATGATGACAGTGCAGAAAATGAAATAAATGTAAATGGAAACGTATTTTTTTCCCCTCACAATTGAAAAAAATGGATGGGGGGAAAATGGATTTCGTTGGGACGGCAATGCAAAGGTCTTTAAACAAAGAGAAGATTTTTATTCAGTCCTGTTTCCACTGGGAAATCGCTTTTTTTTTAGGTTTGAAATAGGAAAAAAAATAGATTTTAGTTTGAAGATGGAATAAATGTGTAGTTTTAGAAATGGCTGGTTATAACTAAATCTAAGTCAAAAGTATTTTCACTACTGAAAAGAGTCAACACCTTTTTTCCTTTTCTTTCTTCTTTTTTTATCCTGACCCCTCTCTTTTTTAAAATCTTTAATTGTATTTTAGAGTACAGTAAACTTTAATAAAGCATTTGTGGGGGAAAACGAACCTCTTCCGCAGAGATGTGACAATTTCAAGGCAGCCGCACAGCTTAAGTGGTGAATCCGACGAGAAAATGGATTTCCCTGCCTGGCAACTAGTGACCAAGTCTGTTTCAGAGTTTTGATTGGCCGGTTCGTGGAAAGTCCCATCCAAGCGAGGAAAACCCCTGGCGCTGGTCCAGCGGAGTGTGGGAGGGGCTGTAGAGAGGGGAGGGGCGTTGCAAAGCAGCTGACGATGGAGCGGACTCTCGGTTTCTTGGAGGAAATTGGACCCCACTTCTGCTTTATTAGGTGGCAATAAGCCAATAACTGACGGGGACTTTTATTTTCCAAAAAGGTCCGTATCTGGAATATTCCAGGCATCTCCCAAGGCAATCCTTGGCCTTTGGCTCCGGGCAGTGACCCCAGGGGGAAGAAAATGCACTTTGCTCTTGCTCAGAGGCACTGTCTTCTACCCCATCTCCCAGGTTCAGCCCTGTGTCTGTTGTTCTTGGATCTGACATCGAGCGGAGGGGGATAGCAACATGGGTGGGGGAGGGGAGCGCCCCATCTTCACTAATGGGGGTGTGTGTTGGGGAGGGGGGGTCAGGATTACAGCAGGTGTTTCATGGATCAGCCGGGGCAGGGTGGGAGATATATGTGGGCCTTTGGCAGGCTCCCCCCCTCCCCAGCAGTAGCTCTTGCGAGTGGGGGGGGGGGGGGAGAAACTGCTGGCCGAAACAGGATTCATTGCGAAGGACGCTTGGCAAACAAAGGACGCAACGCACAAACGTTGCTCAGGCAGCCTGGCCTCACAAAGCCAAGGATTGTATTACACACCCTGATGTCACATGAGAAACGCGGGCGGGGTTCCAACAGTCCCAGAAAGTGCCCGAACATAAAAAGCAAGAGAGAGAGAGAGGGGGGGGGGCAAACAGGGAGAGGGAGAGAGAACAAGAGAGCAAGAGAGAGTGGGGGAGAAAGAGAGAGAGAGAGAGAGATTAGGGGGAGAGAAAGAGAGCGAGAGAGAGGAAGAGAGGGAGGGAGTGGGAGGGAGAGAAAGAGCGAAAGAAAGTAAAAGGGAGAGAGGGAGGGTGGGAGTGGGAGAGAGACCGAGAGAGAGGGAGGGGGGAAAGAGAAAGAGAAAGAGAGAGAAGAGGGGGAGAGAAAGGGAGCGAGAGAGGAAGAGAGGGAAAGAAAGAAAGCAAGAGAGGGAGGGAGAAAGGGAGAGAAAGAGCGAGAGAGGGAGAGGGGGAGAGAGAGGGGAGAGGCAGAGAAAGACAGAGAAAGGAACAGAGGAGAGAGGGAGAGGGAAAGAGGGAGGGGGAGAGGGAGGGAGAGAAAGAGAGCAAGAGGGAGGGAGTGGGAGGGAGAGAAAGAGCGAAAGAAAGTAAAAGGGAGAGAGGGAGGGTGGGAGTGGGAGAGAGACCGAGAGAGGGAGGGGGGAGAGAGAAAGAGAAAGAGAGAGAAGAGGCGGAGAGAAAGAGAGCGAGAGAGGAAGAGAGGGAGAGAAAGAGCGAAGGGGAGTGGGAGAGAGACCGAGAGTGAGTGGGGAGGAGAAGTGGTCCTCCTTGCCCACCCTCTCCTTCCCGCCCGATGAGCTGCGCAGGTCCAGCCGAGCAAGAAAACGAGGCGGGTCCCGGAGACCTTCGCTTAGCGGAGCAAAGGCCCGCTCGGCCTCGCACAGGAACGCCTTCTCGGCATCTCTGCCGCCCCCTGCTGGTCATGCTGAGGGCTGCGAGGACTGGCCAGGCAAGGCGGGGGAAAGCTCTTGTGGGCCGTGGCTGCCACCTGGTGGTCACCGAAGGCCTTTGCGATGGTGGGGAAGAAGCGCCAGCAGACATCGGAAGCTGTTTTACCTCTGCAGCCCAGATTTTGGGGTGAGGAGGGGGAGCCTGAGGACTCCTTTTCCCGCTGACGAGTTTTATTCAAAGCAGAAGCTTTTCTGAGCAGATCTGTGGAGATTATCAGCCACCCAGGTCAAAACTGTCTCAAAGGGGCTGTTGAATAATAATAATAATAATAATAATAATAATAATAATAATAATAATAATAATAATAATAATAATAATAATAATAATAATAATAATAATAACAACAATAATAACAATAATAACAATAATAACAATAATAACAACAATAACAACAATAACAACAGCAATAATAATAATAATAATAACAACAATAACAATAATAACAACAATAACAATAACAACAGCAATAATAATAATAATAATAATAATAATAATAATAATAATAATAATAATAATAATAATTTTATTTCTATACCGCCCTTCTCCCGAAGGACTCAGGCAACTGGACTGTTTTTTTCTTGAGGAAGGTGGTGCTTTTTTCAAGAAGCAACTGGACTTCCTTGTTTGTTTGTTTGTTTTTTGAAGATGTCTCGCTTCTCATCCAAGATGGTTCTTCAGCTCTAACTGGAGGTGGGGAATGGAAGGATTCATACTCCTTGCAGACAGCCGGTCACTTGCATCCTTTGAGAGAGTCCTTGCGGCCACTTGCAGGTTTATCTGGGTCCACCTCAGGGTCACCGGAGTTGTGCGAATGGGTGCAGAGCCTTCTTGGAACTGCTGAAGGGACCCTGTTGTAGACCCTCATCCAGTCAGGGCTGAGGAAGCTGCTTGGATGAGAAGCGAAACATCTTCAAAGAAAAACCAGACAGTCCAGTTGCCTCTTGAAAAGCTCCTTGGGACAACCACAACCCGGAGGACTAAGAATCTCCATAAACACCTTTTAGCATGCTAAGGAGCCTTTCTGGAGCAAGTGGGGACTGAGAGACCCCCAAAACTGGCAGAATGTGACACACTCTGCTGCTTTTGATGTTTTGAGCCTGACGCCTTCCATTGTCTCCCAGTTTTCTAGACTACATCCTCCTAAAACTGGGACCAGAGTTGCCTCTGAGTTTTCTCCTCCTTCACCTTCCGGAAGAGCCTTGGTAGTACAGTGGTCTAAAGCACCCTGTTATTAAAACCAGCTGCCTGCAATTACTGCAGGTAATCTCGCCAAGCTCAAGGTTGACTCGGCCTTCCATCCTTTCTAAGGTAGGTAAATTGAGGACCCAGTTTGTGGGCGCAATAAGATGACTTTGTATAAATTTATTTATTTATTTATTTTATCATATTTGTATAACCGCCCTACTCCCAGAGGACTCAGGGCGGTGAACAGCCAAGATAAAAATACAAAGAACATACAAAAGTTAAAAACTATTATAAACAGATTAAATAATTTGGGCTCAAAAAACAAATTTAAGACATCCGATTTATCTAAAAACATTTAAAACCCAATTTAAAAGGGAGAGTTAGGCCAGACCAGCCTGTTGGAATAAAAACGTTTTTAGGGTGCGGCGGAAGATGCATTAAGTCTTGGATCCTCCGTATCTCCGGGGGGAAGCTCGTTCCAGATGGTAGGTGCCCCCACAGAGAAGGCTCTCCCCCTGGTCTCCCCGCCAGTCGACATTGTTTGGCCGACGGCACCCTGAGGAGCCCCTCTCTATGGGAGCGAACTGGTCGGTGAGGGGCTACTGGTGGCAGAAGGCGGTCTCGTAAGTACCCTGGTCCTGAGCCATGGAGCGCTCTAAAGGTGGTAACCAAAACCTTGAAGCGCACCTGGAAGACCACTGGGAGCCAGTGCAGCTCGCGCAGGAGGGGGGGTCACATGGGAGCGCCACATCGCTCCTGTCACCACCCGTGCGGCCGCATTCTGGACCAGTTGGAGCCTCCAGGTGCTCCTCAAGGGGAGCCCCATGTAGAGAGCATTGCAATAGTCCAGGCGTGAGGACTATATAAAATAGTGAGAAATATATAAAAGTATGAAGGCTATTGCTTAGTGCATTGTAAGCCGCCCTGAGTCTCCGGAGAAGGGCGGCATATAAATCAAATTAAAAAAAAAAAGAAGGGATGAGGGAGCCAGGAGGGGCAATCCCGGCTTCCATCCTCCCAACGTCCCACAAAAGGCTCCCTGCAGTGATACGTTTCATCCAGATGTTTCACCTTTGTGTAAATAAATCCCAGGAGAAACACGGAGATTTCTCCAAGAAATGGGAATGCAGACTCAGACCTCCATCACCGAGCTTCAGTATTCATGTAATACCGAATTATGTCATTAAGGATGGAGAGAAAAGCGTGGAGGGGAAAATAAGGCCACGACCATGGAAGACCGAGATGGATGGGAAAAACATCCTCATCACCTGATGCTTCTCAGCCGTCGGACTCCCCGGGAGGTCAGGGAAACGGGCCAGACAGAAAGGCCTCTGGAAAGCCAGAGTGGGTCCTGCACTGGAAGGCTACAGACACGTGTCACGGGGGTCGTGGGAAAAACAAGTGAGCCGTGGCTGGAGGAGACCTCTAGATTTGGGGCCTCATCAGCTCGTAGCCTGGGATTTCCCCATCTCAGCAATCCTTGCCTCCCCGGGAGATTCCTTCGCTCAGGGCCCGCCTGGGTCCTGTATGGGACCCCCCAGTTCTACTGCACACAATCTGCGGAGCCCCTCCCCCTTTCTCTTTTTGCTCCAATGGCTTTCTCGGCAGGGAGAAATCACCAGAGATTCTGCCCAGAGACAGATGACTCAAGAGAAGGGAGGCTTCCCATTGGTGCAACCGATTTCTGTCGGGCCAACTCTGAAGTATTCTTGTCAAGACCCTCCCCCTCCCGCCCAATTCCACTTCTCTTGGGGAGGGGCTTGGGGAAGCTTCCGTGGCGCCGCCTGTTGCCGCTGCTGGTGGGGACGTCGGCGGGAGCCCTGGAAACAAAGGGCTTCCCAGCATTCGGCTCTTCTGCAGGGAGTCCTGGAGTCCCAGAGGGTGGGAGGAGCCTATTCTGGCGGGAAGAGCGGAGACGGAGACAGAGGCTGCTCTGAGGGAAGAGCCGCCATGGGAGTGGTGGTCTTTGGGGTCCTCAGGGAGGGACTAGACTCCTTTCTCGGGGTCAGAGAACGAATTGGGCCTCCTTGTGGTCCCCTCTTCTCAGGGTTCCCCTCTTTCCTCCCTCCAGTGTCCCCCTTAGGAGCCCCATTCCGACTTCTATGATGGGAGCCTCCCAGGGGACCCTTTAAAGTCACCCCGTCACTGAGGCAAATGACTAGGACGATCCCCAGATCCCCACACTGGATCCCCCTTCAAGTCTTCGGCCTCCACTCTTGCAAAGGAAGTAGGTAAAGTTGACTGAAACACTTTTAATGCTGGCTGGATCAGCTCCACAGATGTAAAGTTTACATGATTGGAAATATTATGCAAAATAAATAAATAAATGCCAGGATTTTGTAATGAGAAACGTTCCCACATTTTGTTTGCTTCTTTCATAGATAAATCTACCTTACTCGTGCTTTTCTCATTCCATGGTTTTCAAGGTGTTGGAAGAAATATCCTTCTGGGTTCAGTTCCAAGTGGGGAAAAAAGACGCTGGAAAGATGGTTTAATGGTGGACGGGATCACACGGCTTGAGTTCCTGAGCAGAAAAAAAAAGGGCAGAGATGCTGGGAGTCCCTGGGATTTATACCCTCTTTGGCTTTGAACTTCCAAGGGCACAGGAAGAGTATCCTGACTGGTTGCTGTCAGAGGACACAGCTAGCCTTGCTGGTTGATGTAATTTCCCCAGGTGCCATGTGAGGAGTTTCTGTTACTAGATGGGTCCTATTGTGTTGCAGATGATGGTCAATTGACAAAGATTGAGTTTCTGCCTCTGGCCCATGGACAAAGGTGGGGGGGGGGGAGGGGGGAGGCAGGAAGGTGAGAGTTGCTTTGTCTTTAAAACATGCTTCTCCATTTCTCATCCAGGGAAATATATTCTGCCTTTTTAATATTTCATTCTTCTAGCAGAGGGGTGGGTGCTAACTTCCTACTGTAGGAAGTTAGCACTCACCCCTTCCCTAGAAGAATGAAATATTTTAGGAAATATTAAAAAAGCTGAATATTATGTTTCCCTGGATGAGAAATGGAGAAGCATGTTTTAAAGACAAAGGAGCTCCCATCTTCTTGCCCCCCCACCCTTTGTCAATGGGCCAGAGGCAGAAATTCAATTCCCTCCCATCTTTGTCAATGGACCATCATCTGCAACACAATAGGACCCATCTAGCAACAGAAACTCCCCACATGGCACCTTGGAAGATTACATCAGCCAGCAAGGCCAGCTGAGACCCCCACCCCCTGGGAGTCTGACAACCAATCAGGATATTCTTTCAGGGCTCCAGGAAGTTCAAAGCCAGAGAGGGCATAAAACCTGGAGACTCACTGCATCTCAGCCCTTTTCTGTTCAGGAACTCAAACCATGTGATCCTGTCCACCATTAAACCATCTTTCCAAGCAGTCTCCGTGTTTCCAGTGTCTTTTTCCCCACTTGGAGCTGAACCCAGAAGGATATTTCTTCTAACACTACAATGGCATCATTGTGCAGTGTGAAACTGAGTCGGATGTGAATTTATTCCACCCCCTTCTAGCACTTTGTAACGTTTTATTCACTCTCACCCCTCCCTCTCCGGATAAGTTCTCCTACATATTCAGCTGTTTCTTCATTTAGCTGTTTTGTTCAATGTATATAAAATAGGGCATCATTTACATTACGCAACAACTGTTTCCAATAATTTATTAACCTAACAAATTGAGAAAGGTGGTTAATAATCAGGAAATGTGTTTTTTAAAAAACTATATTAAGATAAAAAGCACAAAGTCACAATAATGCTACTAACAGTTTTCTCCAAAACCATACCAATGCTATGATCCTAACATGTCAAGTATGATTCATCTTTCTGTTCAACCTGATATCACAAAATGAAATAGAGGCACTAAAGTAGCATTTGAAAATCTTGAGAAACAGACTTCCGGTCTGGAGCCGTGGCGCCAGTCGGGGAAATAGCGGGCTCTAATGAGCCCGTGAAAACCCCAACTGACAAACCACTGTCCGATCGGTCTTTGGACCGTCCCTCATCTTGTAGGGATGGGGGGGTGAAGAGGAGCGCCTCGGTGTGCCAAGAGGAACAGGCAAGTTCCTCGGAGGCCAGAGGGAATCCTTGAAATCGACGGTGGGGGTAGGCAGCCATGGCAGCTGCCACAAAGCCGCGGCAGACCAGGACACAAGATCGTACAGGAGAGAAGAAGAAGAAAGAGCAAATATCCCAAAGCTGGGTGAGTGACACCAACCCAGGCAAAACAACAGGATTATTTGGCTTTTTTTTGGAAAAAAATAAGACCCCAACTTTAAATAGCGGCTACAGATCTGTGGGGCTTGAAGATCAAAAGGAAAAAAAAAATGGAAATAAAGACCCAAAACAGACTTTGCTTTAGTAAATTTGGAAGAATTGGCTTTTAATAATTTAGAAAAGTAACTTTCCCCCCCCCCTTATTTGGAGTGGATTGGAGAACTGTATCTTTGGGAGTTTACACCTTTGAAAGTTAACGAAGCTAATGAAGAAAGACAGACGGATGGCTACATAATTGCCATGGAGTCTGCAGTGACTAAGTAGGAGAGTGGATTGAAAAGATTTCCCTTTCCCTTTCTGTTTGGAAAAGAAACTTTTAAAGTGGCTTTTTACTTTGGATTATTTTGAAATTAACATTAGATCTATTAAATTTGGAGACCTTTATTCTGTCCTGGATGATCTCAAGAAGAAAGAAGGAACATTTTGGACATTTGACAATGGAAATTAACAAGTTTAGCAAAAAAAATTAGGTGTGGCGTAGGAAGAAAAGACAGGAAGTTGATGCATCACACATGGAACAGACATTATAAAGCATTAAAGGGACATACAAAACTTTTTAACTTGAACAGATGAACTTTGAAATGGAACATTTATGGACAGACAGAAAAAGGAAGAAAAGGAAGAAATAAAGTAGATAAATTTAAATGTAACTAAATTGAAATGTAAAGTTTAAAAGCCTAAAGGTATATATGATTTTTGGATAAAAACAGGAGGGTTTTTTGAGTGATCAAAATAGAAAATAAGGGATGGTAATTAAAATAGAGGATGATATATGGGTGGTTAAAAACAATAAAGAAGAGTATATTTCAATGCAAGACAACTTTAAGAAAATTTACTGTTTGTAACATGTTTTAATTTTAATATGCAAACAAATGCTAGAATGGTGATTATGTTTGATTAAGGTTTTATTGAACAAACTATAACATACACAGATTTTAGCAACAAACTGCGATTTAATTTAACATATGCTGGAAATGATGATTATTATGAAATAATATTGAGAATTAATTTGAAAGAGCATGTTGGGAAACTGACATAAAATAGATAACTATATTGTAAGAGAAAATTAAAATAAGAGAGATGGATACCAACTAGATAAGAGTTTGAGACTCAGAGGAAATACATTGGAAACTAGTTAAAATGCTGGAAATCAGCCAAACACTTACAGGAGAGTTGGAGGAGAATATGCTGGAAATCAGCCAAACAAGAATGGGAGCCCTGGAGGGGACTATGCTGGAAATCAGCCAAACAAGAGTGGGACTATGGAGGGGACTATGCTGGAAATCAGCCAAACAAATAGGTGGAGAGTTGGAGGAGATTATGCTGGAAAATATGCTGGAAATTAGCTAATAATGGTGGTAGGCTTGGAGGAGACTGTACTGGAAATTAGCCAAAAATAGTTGGTGTTTTGGAGGAGACTATGCTGGGAATCAGCCAAACATAATATGCTGGAAAACAGCCAAGCAATAGAGGGAGGTATGGAAGAAAATATGCTAGAAATTAGTTTAAATAAAACATGTTTTTGTGATAAATCTGTGTAACATGGAAATTGTAATAGATGATAAGTGTTTTTAAGTGTGTTTAAGATACTAAGATTCGAGGAAAAGGGTCAAGAGATTAAGAATTAGATAGAAATTTGTTTTACAAAATGTAATAAAAATGGAGTTGTATTGAACTTGAAATTAAAGATTTGTGGTGATAAAATTGTAAGGTAAATAACTGGAATAAGAGGTTAGAATATTGTTAAAAATTATTTTGACACTGATGGTAAAAGATACAAGGTGAAGAAGAACAAGATAAAATCAGGATTGACATATAGATATAAAAATGAGTGAAAGTTAGTTTGAAAGTAAAATTGTATTGATATAATGGATTTGTTTAGGTGGAGATGCTAGACTTTACGTTAAAATTTGTTTTTTTTAATGTCTTGAATTTCTTTCCGCAAAAGATGTAATGGAAATTGAATGGAGCTTGTTAAAGGAATGTAAGCGTGGTAACCATCTATGACTAGATCGAGACTTTGTTCTTAAAAGTTATATTTTATGTTTATGTTTGGGAAAAAAAAATAAAAATATTTACCAAAAAAATAAATAAATCTTGAGAAATAGAAAATACGGTTCGGTACTGATAACTTTAATCTGAGAAACTGAACAATGAATAATTTAAATCAAGCAATATTTCTTTTTGAAAAAATATTGCTCATATGGTACATTGTTGGATCAATAAAACCATTTTTAAAGTCCCTTTCAGTTGGGAGAATAGAACAGAACAGAGCTGGAAGCGACCTTGGAAATCTTATCAAGCAGGAGACCCAGCCCAGCCTATACCAATTCAGACAAGTCATTTCTAACTCACTTCTTAAAAACCTCCAGTGATGAAGTGCCCATGATTTTGGAAGACAAGCTGTTCCAAAGCTTATTAAAGCTTTATAGAACTGTATTAATACTTCACAAGACTTTGATTCTATTCCTCTGCCTGTACATATAAATATTTGGGAGAGACTTTCACTTATTTATTTATTTATTTATTTATTTATTTTATTTTCTATACCGCCCTACTCCTGAAGGACTCAGGGCGGTGAAGAGCCACAGAGTAAAACACATAAATGCAAAAATTTAAAATAGAATAAAATGAATTAAATAATTTGGCTGAAACTATTTAAAATACCCAGTAATTTAAAAACAAATTAAAATTTACATTTAAAAGAAGATTGAGCCCGCGACGGAAGGTGCAACCAAACTTGTGCACATACAGTATCTGACAAAAAAATAGCTTAAATGCCTTCCTACTTGTTTAAAGAAGGCCACTATTTTCAACACAATTAGAAAATGGATATACACACATCCCTTTTCCCTTGCTTTGCTTGCATAAAACCAGATTTTCAAAAAGCCTAGAGGCTGATCCCAGACTCACTTCAGATGTTGATTCAATTTCTGCCTAAATAAAGCAGTTTGTTACCAAGCAGAACTTTTAAGGTTTTGGAGCAATGAGAGGGGCAATTGTTTTAACAAATTTTTTTGAATGATAACTTAACTGAATAGGTAATACTGCTGGAATTAAAAAATCTATCCAGAGCTTCCCAAAATCTATACATTTATTCAGTTGCTCCTATGGCGATACTCTGAAAGAAGGAAGACTGTACACCACAATTTTCCACAGATATTATTCTTTTTACACTCCATATCTTTAGATCAGTGGTTCTCAACCTGGGGGTCGTGACCCCTTTGGGGGTGGAACGGCCATTTCACAGGGGTCGCCAAAGCCCTCTCTCGCCCCCCCCCCCACATCTTCACTCATCCTCGCCCTCTGCCTCTGTTGGATTGCAGGTCGCCATTCGCTTACCCTGCCCACTCCCAATCTATTGCTGCCTCCTGAGTCCCAGCTGATGGCTAGAGAGAAAAAAACTGTTTAAATTCTTGCCATGGGGCTTCAAAGGTCCGCCCTACAGCTGATCAGTGTTAAAAGAAAACAAATGAGTAGACTGGTGCCTGCAAAAATAGAAAAAACAGCCCCTTTCAGCTTCAGCATAGGTTAATTACTATAAGTTGATTTGATCAGCCTCCCGACTCTCAGCTGTTTTGCTCAGGGCTCTGTTGCTAGCTAGCTGCAAAGAGGTAAATTGCTGGAGCAGATTTTTTTTCCCCTAGCTAAAGCGAAACTGAAAGTAAAGCAGGGTCTTTGCTGAAAGATGACAAAATGAGGCAGAGTTTTCTTTTTCCTCACCAAAAAAGGTAGGTGCAAAACTGCAAACAATGGGAAATTTAGGGGCAAAAGAGGAGAGTTCAAGATTTTAAAACACAAAAGAAAAAAAGCTGTATTTAACTAGGGAATTGTAATAATTGAGATACTATTAATAATTGTATATTGTGTTGAAAGCAGAAATGGTTAAGTTGTGGTTTGGAGGAATATATGGGGGAAATTATTTGGTTTCTTATTATTGGTAAATATAATTAATTGATTTGTAAGAAATTGGATTGCATGGAAATAATTGGAATATTCATGTTCATATTGATTAATATACAAAAAAGATAGTTATATACCGTAACTAATTGATTTATATTAAAATGTTGAATTTGTATTAAACAACTGTATTACATAATTAACCAATGTGAGGATGGATATAAAAATAGATGACAATGGGAAGGGGTATAATATAGAATAGAAGGGAAAAATTGAATTTGATTAAGATTAGAGATGAGGATGAAGGGTAATATTGGTTTTTTTAAAAAATAGATGAGGAATAAATATGGCAAAAAGGAAATATAGAAATTGTAAATTTAATTGAAATGACTAAACACTGTTTAAATTTGTGAACCGGCCAAATACTCTGTTCAAAGAAAATACATTGTATGTTTGTATGTGTGTTTCTAATTATTGTTATTTATTCATATTTGTTCTCTTTTATTCTTTAAAGTTTAACAATTCATTCTTTATCTTAATATCTTTATATTTGTTTGGGGTTGGTTTTCTTCCCTTTCATCTTTTTTATTGTACAGCAATCTTTCTCCTCAAACCTACCACCTCTCTCTTTTCTTTCCTTCTTACTTTCTCTTCCCCCCCCTCTCCTCCTCCTCCCTACTTCCTCTTCCTTTCTCCTTCTCCTCCTCTCTTCCTCCCTCTCTTACCCTCACTCCTACTCTAATTTCCCTTCCCTTCCTTCATCCCTCTCTATTGCTGTATCCTTTTATGCATATGGACTACTCAGAGGGCTGAAAAAGTTATTTTTGACTGGTCCTCGCACTTTTGACCAGTCCTCAAGCTTACGACTGTCCTCACATTTTACGTTTTTGCCCTATCTTATCACCATGGTGAAGAGAAGCAGCTGTCAAATGAGTGACATGGTTGTTAAGAATGCTGCACGGGCATAAATGTGAGGATGGTCATAAGTGTGAGGACCAGTCAAAAGTGCGAGGACCTGTCAGAAACGGCTTTTTTCAGCCCTCTGAGTAGTCCCTATACACATAGCCACAGCCACCCGGTCACATGACCTCCAAGCCACACCCACAAAATAAGCCACGCCCACAGAACCAGTAGTAAAAAATTTTAGAACCCACCTGTGTTGTGGGTCATATAAATAAGGGGAAAACGTTGATGGCTTTCCACTAGTTTTCTGCCCACTGTGGATTATTTCTTGAGAAGCATTCTGTTTTCACAAAAGCTCCTTCTGAATTCCATACATTTCTATTTCCCTCCAGTGTGGATCCCCTTATGAAAGTAAGGTGATTTTCAAATCTGGAGCTCTTTCCATATTCCAAACATTTATAGGGTTTCTCTCCTGTGTGGCTCCTTTTATGGTAAATCAGAGACGTACTGGCAGTGAAGATCTGTCCACAATCTGTACACTTTCATGCGAAGTAAGGGAACTCTTCACACTGAACCATTTTCCATAATCCACACATTTCTAAGGCTTTCCCTCTATATGGACCCTTTTGTGGAGTTTCAGACACACTCTGTGCCTGAAGCTCTTCCCACAGTCTGGGCATGTATAGGGTTTTTCTCCTGTGTGGATCCGTCTATGAGAAGTAAGAGCATTCTTTGCACTGAAGCTCCTTCCACACTCCATGCATTTATAGGGTTTTTCTCCTGTGTGGATCCGTCTATGAGAATTGAGAGCACTCTTTACAGTGAAGCTCTTTCCACACTCCATGCATTTAAAGGGTGTTTCTCCTGTGTGGACCAGTTTATGGGAAATAAGTTTACCGCTTTGCCTGAAGCTCTTCCCACAGTCTAGGCATTTATAGGGTTTTTCTCCTGTGTGGACCAGTTCATGGGAAGCAAGGCTACCTCTTTGGCTGAAGCTCTTTCCACACTCCATGCATTTAAAGGGTCTTTCGCCTGTGTGGACCAGTGTATGACGATTAAGAGCACCGCTTTGCCTGAAGCTCTTTCCACACTCCATGCATTTAAAGGGTCTTTCTCCTGTATGTATCTTTTCGTGGGCTGTAAGGGAACACTTTGTTCTGAAACTTTTTCCACAATCCACACATTTATAACGTTTCCCCCCCAAATGGATCCTTTTGTGGCACATCAGGTACTTACTACTTCTGAAGCCCTTCCCACATTCTATGCATTTAAAGGGTTTTTCTCCAGTATGTACCCTTTGGTGAGAAGTAAGATCATTTTTTATTCTGAAGCTCTTTCCACACTCCAGGCATGTATAGGGATTTTCTCCTGTGTGGATCCGTTCATGAGAAGTAAGAGCACTTTTTATTCTGAAGCTCTTTCCACACTCCAGGCATGTATAGGGTTTTTCTCCTGTGTGGATCCGTTCATGAGAAGTAAGATCACTTTTTATTCTGAAGCTCTTTCCACACTCCAGGCATGTATAGGGTTTTTCTCCTGTGTGGATCCGTTCATGAGAAGTAAGAGCACTTTTTATTCTGAAGCTCTTTCCACACTCCAGGCATGTATAGGGTTTTTCTCCTGTGTGGATCCGTTCATGAGAAGTAAGAGCACTTTTTATTCTGAAGCTCTTTCCACACTCCAGGCATGTATAGGGTTTTTCTCCTGTGTGGATCCGTTTATGAGAAGTAAGATCACTTTTTATTCTGAAGCTCTTTCCACACTCCATGCACTTATAGGGTTTTTCTGCTGTGTGGACCTGTTTATGGGAAACAAGGACATTCCTTTGGCTGAAGCCCTTCCCACAGTCTAGGCATTTATAGGGTTTTTCTCCTGTGTGGATCAGTGTATGATGATTAAGAGAACTGCTTCCCTTGAAGCTCTTTCCACACTCCATGCATTTATAGGGTTTCTCTCCTGTGTGGAGCCGTTTATGAAGGCTCAGCTGACTGCTGCTTTTATAGCTCTTTCCACATTCCATGCACTTATAGGGTTTTTCTCCTGTGTGAACCCGTTTATGGGAAACAAGGTAATAGCTTTGCCTGAAAGTCTTTCCACACTCCATGCATTTAAAGGGTTTTTCTCCTGTATGTATCGTTTTATGGGATGCAAGGGAATTCTTCGTACTGAACCTTTTCCCACAATCCACACATTTATAAGGTTTTACCCCTCCCCCACTTTTGTGGGATTTCAGACACTCTCTATACCTGAAGCTCTTTCCATATTCTAGGCAGTTATCGCATTTTTCTCTTGTGTGGATCTCTTTATGAGAAGTTAAATTACCTCTTGTCCCAACGCTTTTTCCACAGTCCACACCATTGTAGGGGTTCTCCCTTTCCTCGTTCATTTTATGTGCAGTAAGATTATTACTGATGAAGTTATTTCCCGTTTTGCAGTGGAAACTAACATTGGGATTTGATTTGAATCTTTTTCTACTTTGACATTTCTCCGTATTTTCTTTGGAATCAGGTTGGGTCAGGAAACGATCCATTTCCACAGATTCAAGAATAGATTTTTCTCTCCAATTGTGCTTCTTTTCATGTTTCTTCCTTCCCCACGTATTTGTTGAGGTCTCCTCAGGAATTTCAGTTTTGATTATTTGCAGTGGCATTAAATTTGGCTCTTGGTCGCTTTCCTTCTTCTGCGCATCAAGTGCTTGTGGGGGAAGAAAAATAAATTAGAATAATCTACAATGTCCACGTTGGTGTCCCTATGTATAGATTTATCTACAACTAAGCATCTGCGGAAGAGGAATAAGGGAAATGAATATTAGTTATTAACTTAAAGACTAGCATGGCTGCTTATCTAACCCTCATTCTTGGCAGTTAAAAATTTAAAGCAAAACCAAGTCTTGACATCTGGACCTGACACTCAAATTGTGTCAACTATGACACACCCAACTTGCATGCAATAAGACAACATATGTCACTACAACACATAGCAAGACAAAATTTGTTGCTGAGTAAGACAATTGCAACAGGCAAAAACATCTCTCGGATCGTCTTCCCAATCACTCTGCAGTAATGTCCCAGGGCCCAAGGGTGCCCACAAGACTGAATGTCAACACTTCCTGGTCACCACACTGATCTATTTCTTCTAAATGAAACTGTGCTACTTAGAAGACCATGAACGGGGACTGGAATTAATATAAGAGAAAAACAGAAGAGATGAAATAATTTTTAACAAATTATGTATAGATCTAAGTTGTAAATAAAGAATCTAGCGACACTTTGCTCTGATTTAAATTGTCCTCCAGAGGAACCCTTACCTAAAGAGGCCACCATCCTAGACGTTTCCAACATGACTTCTTGATACAGGGCTTTCTGGCTGGGATCAAGTAGCAACCACTCTTCACTGTTGAAACTGATGGCTACCTCCCGAAAGGACACAGGATCCTAAAGAAGGAAGGAACCCTGTGAGCAGACTTGATAGAATTTCCAAGATCTCCTTCAATATGGAAATCCTATAAGCACAAATGTCTGGAGATTCTCAGTCATCCATGGACACGGTTGTCCCAAAAGTGCTTTTTTGAAGTGGTAACTTTACTTTCTGGTTGTTCTTTGAAGACGTTTCACTTCTCATCCAAGCTGAAGAAACCTCTTGGATGAGAAGTGAAATGTCTTCAAAGAACAACCAGAAAGTCCAGTTGCCTCTTCAAAAAAGCACCTTTGGGACTAAAAGTCAAAGTGAAAATTCTTGATTGGACATTTGCCTAGTTGGACTCAACACATTATATGATAAAAAGGGCAGAATTCAGCCAATTACAGCATGTTTTATCATCTTGACTCACTCTCCTGACCTTCAATGTCATTAACCTGCCTTGATCAAGTGGCATAGAGTGCCTTAGATACACCATCTGCCATTGGCGCCAACATTTTGTGATGTTTGCATGGGGTTCTGTGGGATTTCTGTCTCGCATACTAACCAAACACCAGCCTGAAGATGACAAATGAGACTTCGTCAAAACGTCGCCAAAACACTTCCAATTTTACATGGGAGAAAACCCGAATAACCAAAGACCTACACACACACACACACATATATACATACACACACATACATACACACACACAATAAAAAAGTTAAATTGGAAAAAACCCCGCTGATGAACATTCATGAAAATATTAGGGAGGCACTTCCAGGCATCAAGATGTAGATGATACACAAAGCAATTTCTGCTTCTCCTTTTCTATCCCTTTCCACAATGATAGGAAAAGAGGATTATACTTAAAATAAAGTAGATTTAGCCTAATTATTTATGTTTCCTTTCTGCTTTACTTGGGACAGATAACATGAACTGCCATGAGGCATTTTTTGAAACCAGAATAATACAACCACTAAGGAATTCCATAGACCTCCAAATCTTTGTTGAGAGGTGGGCCTAGTCTGACTGATCATAAATTTAAATTTGTAATTTCCTTGTTGTGCTTTGCTCAGGAATAGCAATATCATAGGTTGAGTCCCCAAAGGAAACCAGAGGTCTCCTACTGCTCCCCACTATAAACTGCTAATCTCTTCCTTCCTACCTGAGTCAGGAATCCAGCGGCTCTTTCAGCTCCACCAATAGAAGGAGATGATTCAATGAGGAACGGTGACTCCATTTTGTCCACTGGGAAGGAGAGAGACAGGAAAGGGTTCAACTTCATCTTTTCTAGCTTGAAGGCACAAATTAAGATTTCTTCCTGTCCTGCCCAGGAAACTTCCAGTTCTCTCTCTTCTACAGTCTGCCTTTCATAGGCTCCATCATGGGAGCCAAGAATGAAAGGAGAAGACCAAACCCACCACATGCTGAAGATCAAATCTCAGTTGGATTGTTCTAATCTTTGGAACAACATATGGAAGTTTATACTCTTGGCAACCAAAGTATTTGCTCAATAACAGTAAATTCTCCCCCCCGCCACTCTCTGCAGTTTGAAATCAGAGAAATTAGTGATATTCTAGCAATCCAGGAAACATGCCTGAAAGGACAGGTGGTGTTGGAAATGGCCCAGCAATGATCTGTGTAGGAATTTAGTCAAAATTATCTCTGAAGGAAGGCCAAAAACAAAGATAAATCTCTCAGGATGGAGGAGGAGCCAGAATGCAACTCAAGGTGGCCCCTACAGGGTTGGTCTTCTGCGAAAGGCAAACCATAGGCTTACTCTATGGTATTCACAGTAAATTCTTCCCCCACTCTCTGCAATTTAAAACGAGAGAAATTAGTGATATTGTAGCAACCCAGTGTTGGAAGAAGTGTCCATCTGGGTTTCAGTTCCAAGTGGGAAAAAAGACACTGGAAACCTGGAGACTGCTTGGAAAGATGGTTTAATGGTGGACAGGATCACATAGCTGTCAGCGCTCCAAACTATGATTTCCCCAGCGCTGACATGAATGAGTGGGGGGAAAAAAATGAAAGAGAAAGAACCTGTTAGAATTAGGAGTTTGGGTTTTCACCCAGTTTCTCTTCCCCGGCAGATAACGTCACCTAGGTGATGGAGGGAGGGGGGAATTCCTGTGACTTGAAGCAGCCGAGATGAAAGATGGTCTTGGAAGTTGGCCAATGAGACACTGAGATTTGAGAAGCGGAAAGGGAGGGTTTGGGGATCAGAGGGTCAGCTTAAGTTCCTGAGCAGAAAAGGGCAGAGATGCTGAGAGGCCCTGGGTTTTATACCGTCTCAGACTTTGAACTTCCTGGGGCACAGGAAGAGTATCCTGAGTGGTTGCTGTTAGAGGTCACAGCTAGCCTTGCTGGCTGATATAATCTCCCCAGGTGCCATGAGGGGAGTTTCTGTTGCTAGATGGGTCCTTTGTGTTGCAGATGGGATGCTGCGGCCTTAACGGCCCATTGACAAAGATGGGGGGAATAAATTTCTGCCTCCCTTTTGGGGAGAAATATTCTGCCTTTTTAGTATATCCTAAAATATTTCATTTTTATAGGAGAGGGGTGAGTTTTAACTTCCAACACCAGAAAACATGCTGCAAGGACAGGTATAGCCCAGCAGGGATCTGTGTAAAAATTATCGATTTCGCTAATTTATTTATTTTATTTTATTTATTTTATTTAATTTATATACCGCCCTCCTCCCGAAGGACTCAGGGCGGTGAACAGCCATGAGATAAAACATATAATACAAAATTTAAAAGCAGAATAAAATCGAATTAAACAGTTTGGCTGTAAACCAATTTAAAACACCCGAATAATTTAAAACAAATTAAAATTTACTTTTAATTAAAAAGGAAAAAGGGAAAAATTAGGCCAGGCCAGCCTGGTGGAATAAGAAGGTCTTGAGAGCACGGCGGAAGGTGCGTAGATCCAGGATCCTCCGAATCTCGGGGGGAGCTCATTCAGATAGTAGGTGCCCCCACAGAGAAGGCTCTCCCCCTGGGGGCCATCAGTCAACATTGTTTGGCCGACAGCACCCGGAGGAGCCCCTCTCTATGAGAGCGTACCGGCCGGTGGGAGGCTTCTGGTGGCAGCAGGCGGTCTCGTAAATAACCAGGTCCTAACCCATGGAGCTCTCTAAAGGTGATAACCAAAACCTTGAAGCGCACCCAGAAGACCACCGGGAGCCAGTGCAGCTTGTGCAGGAGAGGTGTTACACGGGAACGCCATGTTGCTCCCATAACCACCTGCGCGGCTGCACTCTGCGCCAGTTGGAGCCTCTGGGTGCTCCCCAAGGGGAGCCTCATATAGAGAGCGTTGCAGTAGTCCAGGCGGGAAGTGACGAGGGCATGAGTGACCATGTGTAAGGAGTCCCGATCCAGAAAGGGACACAACTGGTGGATCAGGCAAATCAGATGAAAAATCCTCCCGGCCATGGCCGTCAAGTGCTCTTCTAAAGACAGCCGTGAGTCCAGGAGGACACCCAAGTTGCGAGCCCTCTCCATGGGGGCCAGTGATTCGCCCCCAATAGTCAGTGATGGCACCAACTGACTATATCGGGACATCGGAAACCACAGCCACTCGGTCTTGGATGGGTTGAGTCTGAGCCTGTTTCTCCCCATCCAGATCCGTACGGCCTCCAGGCACCGGGACATCACTTCAAGGGCATCGTTGGGGTGGTCCGGGGTGGAGATGTACAGCTGAGTATCGTCAGCGTACTGATGATACTTCACCCCGAAACCACGGATGATCTTGCCCAGCGGCTTTACATAAATGTTGAACAGAAGGGGCGAAAGGACCGACCCTTGTGGCACCCCACAAATGAGGTGCCTCGGGGTCGACCTCTGCCTCTCTGTCAAAACAGACTGCCACCAGTCGGAGAGAAAGGAGGAGAATCACCGCAACACAGTGTCTCCCACTCCTAACTCTTCCAGCCGGTGCAGCATGATACCATGGTCGATGGTATCAAAAGCCGCTGAGAGATCTAATAGGACCAGGACAGAGGAGCAACCTCTGTCCTGAGCCCTCCAGAGATCATCAACCAACGCGACCAATGCTGTTTCCGTGCTGTACCCAGGCCTGAAGCCCGACTGGAACGGATCCAGATATGCCATTTCATCCAGGTGCTGGGGGAGCTGTCGTGCAACCACACTCTCAACAACCTTTGCCACAAAGCGAAGGTTGGAGACCGGACGATAATTAGACAACACTGCCGGGTCCAGGGAAGGCTTCTTGAGGAGAGGCCTCTCCACCGCCTCTTTCAAGGCGGCGGGGAAGTCACCCTCACTCAATGAAGCATTTGTAATCCCCTGGAGCTAGCCTCGTGTCACCTCCCGAGAAGCCAGCACTAACCAGGAGGGACACGGGTCCAACAAACATGTGGTCGCATTCAGTCTACCCAGAATCCTGTCCATGTCTTCAGGAGTCACAGGATCAAACTCATCCCAGATAACATTCTCAAGACCTGCCTCAGTCATCCCCCCTGGAACTACCCAGTCGGAGTCCAGACCTTCCCGAATCTGAATGATTTTCTCATGCAGATACTGTACAAAGTCCTTGGCTCTACCCTCCAAGGGGTCCTCCCGCACTCCCTGGTGGAGCAGGGAGCGTGTCACCCTAAACAGGATGGCTGGGCGGTTATCTGATGACGGAATAAGAGCAGCAAAATAGTTAAACTTTGCTGCTTTTATCGCCACTAGGTAATTCTTAATATGAGATCTTACCAGTGTCCGGTCAGATTCAGAAAGACTGGCTCTCGGCTTATCGTTCGTTCAGAACTGCGATAGGAAATAATCACTAGTAACGCACAGAGAATCAGGGTTTACTTTGGCAATGATAAGCTTGCAGTCAAAAGTAAAGTACAAGTCGGTATTTTGGTTCAAAGTCAGCACTGGGTGTAACAACACCACAGCGCTATTTAACAAAAACTCAACCCCTTAAACATACATCCGGTGATTATCAATCAAGCACCCCCCACTCCCTTAACAGTAACAGCTGCGAGCACCAGAGCAGCGAGGACAGCAGAATTGGAGAGGCCTGGCAACGTCATCAATCATCGCCCTGAATGCTGCTATGCAGGAATGCTGCTATCCAGGAACTGTTTGTGTGTTCGCTGCGGCTGCTCATCTCCGCTCCTCCGTCTCCCACACCCCCCATTGATGGCGAGCTCCGGTAGGACTCGACACTGGCCCTCCAACTACTCTCTAGGCGTCTTTTCCAGCACTTCATCTCCCTTAGCTCCTCGGTGAACCAAGGAGCCAGATGAGATCGGCGCCAGGTCAGAGGCCACAAAGGCATGGCCTGATCCAGAGCTCCAGCGGCCGCCCTATCCCAGGCGGCCACTAGGTCTCCAGTTGAGGCATGAGCCAGAGCCTCAGGGAATGGCTCAAGCTCCATCTGGAACCTATCAGGTTCCATCAGGCGCCTGGGGCGGAACCATCTTACTGGCTCCACCTCCCTGCGGTGAGGTGCAGCTGTTTGAAGGTCAAGATGAAGGAGAGAGTGATCTGACCATGACAAGGGCTCGGTGACTATATCCCCTATTTCAAGATCACTCAACCACTGTCCAGAGACGAAAACCAGATCCAGCGTGTTTCCCCCCGTGTGGGTAGGGCCATGAATTAACTGGGTCAGGTCCATAGCTGTCATGGAAGCCATGAACTCCCGAGCCACCTCAGACACCTCACCCACGGACGGCAGGTTGAAATCCCCCATGACCATAAGTCTAGGGGTATCAACCGCCACCGCTGCGATGACGTTGAGTAGCTCGGGCAGGGCTGCTGCCACGTGGCAGGGAGCAAGGTACATGATCAGCAAACCTATCTGTACCCCATGGCCCCACTTCACAAGGAGGGACTCATAGCTGCCCGTCTGAGGAACAGTGGCCTCCCTCGGTCTAAGACCTTCTTTAATAATAACCGTTACCCCCCGCCCCTCCCCTGTGACCTCGGCTGATGGAATGCGTGGAAACCTGGTGGGCACATTTCAACGAGGGGAACCCCCCTCCTGGCCCAACCAGGTCTCTGTAATACCTGCCAGGTCTGCTCTCCCCTCCTGAACAAGATCACAAATGATGGGGGCCTTATTTACTATAGATCTGACATTGCACAACATCAGCCAAAGGCCCAGGCCTTGAGGGTCTGTGCTACCTGGGGAACGAGTGGAGCCTTGGGGGCCGGAGTGCGCCACTGCTTGTAAACAGCGAGCGCGCGCTCCCCTAACACGATATGCCCCCCTGCTCCCGCTGTATCTGCCCCTCCCACTCACGATATTGATGTTAGAAACACTATCTGGATAAGCTGTCACCCCCCCCTTGACCCCAGGTGCCCCACCCCCCATGCCGCGCTTCACAGCCAGACCCGACCTTCCCCTTAGTGGGTTATCCCCCATACCCACAATCCGAATTACAATCCGACCCCCCCTTCAACCCCCTCTTCGCGGCATGCCACCTCTCTGGGTTCCAAAACCCGTCATCGAGGTAGGCCCTCGATAACGTGGAGGGCCAGACCTGCGAGAGGGGGGAGTCTCACAGTGCAAGAAGTTCAACGGTAGAGTACATCTACAAAATGGGAAAGGTGCAGATGACCTCTGGCAAGGGTTCCATAGAGTCTAAAAGTCTAAGGTCGGAGGCAGCAAACTCAAAAGCATGGGTAACTGGACTCCACTGTCCTCCCACGACAGTGGGAGGAGTCATATGCCATTTCAGTAAATCCAGTGGGTGTTCCTCCCAGGCATCCTCTCACGATGTCTGGTCAGATGGAATATGCTATGGAGAAGTTCAAAAAACTCTCCCCTCTGTTAAGGAATGGTAGTAATAATCCGGACTCCCTCAGGGCCCACGTTATAGCTGTCCATTTGTCCAACAGTCCGGGGTGTAGATGGAATAAATAGATGGAATAAGCCAGTCCAGGAGGCAGAAGTAGATAGTAAACCTGGGGGCAGAGTTTGATGACACACGGAAAGACGGAAAAAGTGGCTTACGAGGAAAAAAGCAGCTGGGGTCATGACCATAATAGGGCCTGCATAGGCTAAAGGAAGGGGGGGTGGAGGATATGGCCTGAGGCAACCCAAAGCCAGCCCTCGGCCATCCTCCAACCTTTCCCTCTCCCTAGGACTTTGGTCATTTATACCCCCACCCCCTCCCGTCTGCAGCCCCAACTCAAGGGACCTTCGGATTCCTGCAGGGAGCAGAAGGACCAGTCCCTAACAGGTCCAGGCAATTTGCCTCTCACCACCCGTCTCTGTCAATAATAGTCGGCTGCTGCTCCCTCGCCTCCACCAACGTCCAGAAACAGTCGACGCCTGGTAGGTGCTTTATACTGACATGGACCGGCAGAAATCGAGGCAGAATAGTTAACAGTAACAATGTCCTTTAATTATTACTTCAATAACAGAATAACGTGAACAGCTAACTGCGTGAACAGTGCGAGCGAGCAAGCCCTCATAAGCTGACAGCTCTTATATACCCGAGCTGTCAGTGTCTAACCCAATCAGCGTCCTCTTACTTTCCCGCCAAATTAGCGCCCTCTGCTGGCGGCTGCCATTACGCATGCGCCGACTGTCAGGCCATAACAGTAGGCACCGCCGTTTCCACCAGGGTTCCTTCCACGCTCCAGAAAAGCCAGGGGCGAAAAACCCCTCAACCTGCTGAGAGGAAGCCCCCTTCTCTAGGACTGGGGGGCCAGGATGGTCAAATTCAGCCCCCCAAGCTCCCAAAAACGCCGGAGGTCGCCCCCATCCCCGGGAGCGCCTCAGACAGAATCCGCCATCTTGAGCATGCGCATTACTCATTACTCATCATGAGTGTCACTAAAGATCTACTTGCATTATTAATCTCCAAAACCCCATCAGGGAGATCCGTATTTCCCCAAAGAAGCTTCTCTGACCTGCAGCTCTTCCTGCTTCTCTCTTCTCTGCCAGGCTCAGAGAGGATCTTCCAGCCCCTGGCACCGCCGGGCAACTGGTCTCCGCTGGCTCTCCAAGGATCCTCCCAGCCTCGGGATCTGGATCTAAATGGAGATGTGAGCAGGGGATTCCTTTAGGCTTCCTTCTCTCCTCCCCCCTCCCCAATTCGTGGATCTCCCCCCACGCGCAGCCAAGAGCACTTATGGGGCGGACTTCCCGCTCCCTCCAACCTCAGAATCTCCTTCCCTCCCCTGGGCAGGATCTGAGTCGCGGGATCCCCTCTTGCCCGCCCCCACCGGATTCCCAGGGAGCAACTCTCAGGCCAACTACCCGAACACTCAGTGGAACATGCACAGTGGCCTTAGTCTGTCGTCAGCACCCCCTGCTGGCAGCTGGGGTGAAGTCGCGGCCGTGGAGCGGGGGCAGCTTTGGAGGCTACGCAGCTGCGTCTGTCCTGGGAATCCGGGGGGGGGGGGGGGGGGGAAAGCCAGGCGGAGATCAAATGTCGGTTGCGTCCTTTTGGGAGCCCATCGATTCATTCTCTCTCTCTCATACACACACGCAGCGAGAGGAGGAGGGAGAGAGACTCACACCATCAAAGCTTAAAAAAAAAAACAGGCTGGGGAAAGCGAAAGTATTCCCAGGAAGTAAAAGTGACTTTCCCTTGTCAGACCTGAAGCCACAGAGGCTCCTCCTGTCTCTTCCCCGGAGACCCAATGAAGGTCCCCGGGGGACCAGGATCTCTGAGCGGATCTCCTTTCTGGCTGCTCCAGCGCAAAGGGAGCGAAGCTCCCCACCCCCACCCCCACCAACAGAGTCCGACGGGGCTCTTGGTAGATGTTCACAGGAAAGAAGCAAAGAATGTCATTAAGGATGGGGAGAAAAGCGTGGAGGGGGAAAAGACGCCACTACCCTGGAAGACAGAGAGAAATGTGAAAAAAAACATCCTTTATCACCTGACTAGCCGAATATCCGTGCTCCACTCCGAAACTATGTGCTAGGGCTCGATAAGTCAACACTTAAGAGTTTGAAAATGAATGAGTAGTTACGATCGGTCTCTCCTTTCCCCTCCTCTCTCTCAGCTTAGCCCCACAGAAGCCTCTCCTCTCTAGCCCCTTCTCTCCCTCAGGCTTTCTAGCCCCTTCTCTCCCTCAGGCTTGCCCCACAGAAGCCTCCCCTATGCTATCCCCTTCTCTCCAGAGTTATTTTCAAGTTGGGAGTGGGAGTAGAACGTCTAGCTCATTAGCATCAGAGCGTCTTATAATAAAATAGGAAATACTAATGCTCTGATGGTCGTTTCCAAAAATCCTTTCTTAGTGAGCACCTAGAAGCCAAGAGGAACATACGTGGCAAATTTCAAGTTTGTAGGCTTTATGGTTCTGGAGATTTTGTGATTAATGCGTGAGTGGTTTTCGCTTTTATATATATACTGCTCAAACAAATAAAGGGAACACAAGCAGAAGACATCCGAGATCTGAATGAATGAAACAGCCTTATTAAATACTTTGTTCGTTACATACAGTAGTTTATATACTGCTCAAACAACTAAAGGGAACACAAAACTACTGTATGTAACGAACAAAGTATTTAATAAGGCTATTTCATTCATTCAGATCTCGGATGTCTTCTGCTTGTGTTCCCTTTATCTTTTTGAGCAGTGTATATAGATGCTTCTCAGCCGTCAGACTCCCCGGGAGGTCAGGGAAACGGGCCATACAGAAAGTCCTCTGGAAAGCCACAGTGGGTCCTGCACTGGAAGGCTACAGACACGTGTCACGGGGGTCGTGGGAAAAACAAGTGAGCCGTGGCTGGAGGAGACCTCTAGATTTGGGACCACATCGGCTCGTAGCCTGGGATTTCCCCATCTCAGCAATCGTTGCCTCCCCGAGAGATTCCTTCGCTTAGGGCCCGCCTGGGTCCTCTTGGGGATCCCCCATTTCCGCCGTACACAATCTGCAGAACCCCTCCCCCTTTCTCTTTTTGCTCCAATGGCTTTCTCGGCAGGGAGAAATCACCAGAGATTCTGCCCAGAGACAGATGACTCAAGAGAAGGGAAGCTTCCCATTGGCGCAACTTATTCCTGGCAAGCCAACTACGAAGTATCCCTGTCAAGCCCCCACTCCCAATTCCACTTCTCCCCCCTCCTGGGCGGGGGTGGGCCTAATGGGAAGCCTCCATGGGCTCCGCCTGTTGCCGCTGCTGGTGGGGATGTTGGCGGGAGCCCTGGAAGCGAAGGGGGGGAGGAGGAAATGTTAAGTAAGTTTTCCAAGGATCTTGCCCAATAATCACAGACACGATAGGCTTTGAGTTCAATGTATTTATTTACTCTATTTCTTTCTATTCAGGTACTCATTTGGAACTGGTCCTGGACTTCTGCGCACAGCCTTATATATGGAGGAGGTGGAGTCAAGGTAAGGAGGGGTTATGGGAAGGGCTAAGTGAGGGAGGAGGGATCAGTGGGTCAGTCTATGCAATGGTATATACACAGTTAGGCATTTACTCGTAACAAATCCCCCTCTAAATGCCTAACATTCGGGGTTGATTCTGTACCCCATGAACCTTAATCTCCTGGAGACCTTGTCTCCTTTTTGCCTCAGTTGCCTGGGGATGTGCACATCCGCCGTGACTCCAAATATGTGCAGGTGCGCAATCTTTGGTTTTCGGTCGTACATCACCTCATAAGGTGTTTTCCCTATTACGCTAGACCAGAGTCTGTTCAGCGTATAATTTGAGTAGTTGAGAGCTTCCGCCCAGAATGGCTGTCCTAACCCCGCATCCTCTAGGGCGCATCTCATCATTGTTTGTAGGACTCCATTCCTCTTCTCTGCGACTCCATTTTGGAACGCGGAAAAGGGGGAAGTCTTGTAGTGTATTATCCCGTGCATCTTTGACCAGTTTGAGAATTCCCTCGATAAGAACTCAGACACCCTATCTGTCATTATTTGCCTTATCTTTGTGTTGTGTTGCGTTTCTACTCTCTTATAAAACTCTTTAAATTTTTGGAATACCTCGTCTTTATGATTAATGGTATACACAAAGCCATAGCGGCTGTAGTCGTCCACTATTGTCAGAAAATATCTCCTTTTGTATTTTATAGAGGGCTTCATGGGGCCCACAATGTCCATATGTACCAGGTGGAAGATAGAATTGGTAGTACGGGTGGCTTTTCTAGGTCTGGGTTTGGTTTTTAACTTAGATGATTTACATATAGAACACTCTAAGTAGTTTTTGCAGTTTTTTATTTTCAAATCACTGGTACATTCTGTCATTTTTTGGATGACTGGGAAGCTGGCATGGCCCAATTTTCTATGTAGCAAATGGGCACAGTTATCGTGAATGGGTTTGCCTATTAGCAATTTCCCTCTGTGTGTCGTGTTGTCTTCGGTGGGGTCGTTTTTCCTGCCCCCCTCTGCCTCAACGTGGGTGTTGACTTTATTCTCAGTGTTTTCTAGTTGGGCGATAACTTGGGTCTGGTTATTCCTTTTAGGGTGGAGGTATGTTAGCCCTCCATTAATGACTATTTTTCCGATGCTTTCCCTGTCTCTGGTCAGGTAGGCTTCTCCCTCTTTGAAGGTGATCTCTATGCCCATGTCCTTGCTCAGTTTAAGCGGTGCTAAAATGTTGTGGGGTATTTCGGGTATGAGTAATACCCCCTCTACTTTGCCTATTCCGCTTATGAACGTGTTTCCTCTCCCTGTCACTAGGACCTTGTTTTGATTGGCCACCTTAATGTGGTAGTTTTCCTCTGTGAATGAGGTCAGTATCTTTATGTCATGAGTTGTGTGGTTGGTGGCTCCCGAGTCGATGAGCCATGCTTCTCCTTCTCTGGTTTGTGAGTGTGTGTGTGTGTTCTCCCCGATCCCATACATGGACCCTGGTCGGCTCTCCCTAGAGCTGTCCCTACTTCCCCTTCTGTTCCTTGGGTCGGAGGAGTCTCTGCGCCTGTATCTGTTGTCTGATGGGGATCTATCGGGGAGCCCCGGCCTCCTGCCTTCCCTTTCCCTTTGGTAGGTGTGGTCCCTTCCCCTTGAGTTTCTTGGGCAATCCCGTTTGTAGTGGTTCTTTGAGCCACAAGTGAAGCATTCTGGGTGGTCTAGGTTCCTGGTTTGGAACTCAACTTTCTTAGTTGGCCTGCTGTCCCTGCGGCTGATGGAGCGGTCCCTCCTTAAGCTATCTTCTGCTATTATCCTATTTGTCAGTGACTCGAGTGTGAGGTGGCCTAAGCTTATGCTATCCAGCTGCATTATAAAATTGTCCCAGCTGGAGTCCAGGGAGTTAATGACAATGCTCTTCATGCTCTCTTCGGATATATCCTCCCCTCTTTGTATCAGTTCAGTTCTTGTGGCATTCAGGTTCAGTATATGTTCACCCATGGGAGTCCCTGCTTTATGCCTGGCAGAGTGGAATTCCCTGGATATCCTTGCTGTGGTGGCAGCGCTTTTACTATAGAACAGATTAAATATTATCTGCTGTATCTCAGACACAGTCAGATAATGGCTTAGGCTGGGGTATACACCTGGTGGGATACTTGCTATAATTAAATAGTAAGCCCTGTGATGCAAGCAATCTGTTTCTAAAGTCCAAGGTTTTGTGGGGGGGTCATCAACTAAAAACAGTAGATCCTCTTTTAAAAATAAAACCTGGAGTTGGTGATTCCACTGCATAAGGTTCGATCCATCTAATTTAAGGGTGGGAAAGTTAGCTGGTAAATTCCCTGAGTTGTGTGATAAATTACTCACAGTCTGTTGCTGCCCATGGTGTCTCAGGTGAGGGAACTCACAATATGGCTTGGGTATGCAGTTTGCAGCTCTGTACAGACCTGGATTTATGTTCCCTCCTTCTCTTCTTGCTGGAGCCAACTGAGCATGTGCAAGGCCCATTTCGCTACTGTAGCCGATGGGGGAGTGGCTGGCTGTTGCTGCTCTTAGGCCTCGGCCTAGGCCTCCAGTTGGGGGTCCCATCTCACTTCTGGGGTGTCTGGCTTCATCTCTGGAGGCAGGCATCCATCGCTGGGCGTCCGGATCCATGCAGGGAGCTGGAGAGAGTCGAGGAGGCGAGGCGGTCGTAAGTCGAGGACTTCTGGGGTTCTGAGGTGTGACGGCTGTGGTGGGCCCCGATCCTTGATTGCTGGTCCCTGGGCACGTGAGTAGGCCGGGCGGAGGCCGCATGGGGGTTGAGTAGCAGGTGTGGCCTCTTCCCCTCGGGCCTCTTATGCTTGGTGCTGCGGGTGCTGGGTTCGAGTCCTGCCATCTGCATGATTCAAACGTAGTTGGTACCTTGCGGTTGTCTTCGTGGGGGTTGGTCATTGTGTGGAGTATCTGGGGGTGTGTGCTATCATCGATGGCCCCCCGTAGCCCCCTCGGTTCGCGGCGGTGTCTCTGGGGTGCGTGGCTGGCGTGAAGGGGTTGCGTGCAGGGCCTATCGTGGCTGCTGGGGCCTCGGGTGTTTTTCTGGCTTCGAGCTCGGGAGGCGAGCTCCAGATGCCTTGGTGTGTCCCTTCTGGGGTGCCTTTGGCTGTTCCCCCATTTGTTCTGGGGTTTCTTTCATTTGGCGCCATTGGATTTGAATCCTGGCTCCCTATTGGTTGGTGGCCATCCCAAGATGGCCGCCCGGAGCATGGCTCGAAAATGGAACCGTTTGTGTCTTGGGCCTCTGCCAGGGGGTATCTCTGTCTTACCGGTCTGGCAGCCTCGTGGTCTTGCTCCTGGGGGCTCATCGCTGCTCCCTGGTCATCTAGAAGGTCCCGGAGCTTCGCGATGAGTTCATCCTTGCTTATGGAGGCGTCTATCATTTTCTGTATGATGTCCTTTAGTTCATCTCTCTCGGGTGATCTGTCTCTGGCGTGCCTGGCTGCACTTTCTTTTGGCCTCACACTTCTGTTTGTTTGGTCCAGTTCCTCCATCTCCAAGGCAGTTGGGATTCTGGTGGTGGCACCTTCAGGTTCCCCCAGCTCTGCCATCAGCCTGGTGGTGGACCTTGTGTTCATCCTTCCTTCCATTTCCGATTTTGGTTCTGTTTATTGGGCACAACCATCCTCTGCTACCATTATGTTAAGTAAGTTTTCCAAGGATCTTGCCCAATAATCACAGACACGATAGGCTTTGAGTTCAATGTATTTATTTACTCTATTTCTTTCTATTCAGGTACTCATTTGGAACTGGTCCTGGACTTCTGCACACAGCCTTATATATGGAGGAGGTGGAGTCAAGGTAAGGAGGGGTTATGGGAAGGGCTAAGTGAGGGAGGAGGGATCAGTGGGTCAGTCTATGCAATGGTATATACACAGTTAGGCATTTACTCGTAACAGGAAACACGGTAAGGGATGGAGTGTGGGAGGGACCATTGATGCTGCTGGCGGTGGGGGGGGAGTTTACTGGATTCCCCCAGGTGAGACGTGAGCGACGCGAGAGCTTGCGAGAGTCCTCCCCTTTCCTCTTGGCCGCGCCCCTCCCAGTTCGATTCCCTCAGACGGAGGAGCGAGAAAAGTGGATGCGAGAGGGGTGGGAGGAGCCTATTTTGGCGGGAAGAACTGAGAGAGAGACGCGGCTATGAGGGAAGCACCACCATCGGGGTGTCTTTGGTGTCCTCAGGAAGGATTCAACTCCTTTCTCTTGGTCAGACACCGAATTGGGCCTCCTTCTGGTCCCATCTTCTCCCTCCGACCCCCAGGAGACCCTTTTCGGCTTCTCTGATGGGAACCCCCAGGAGATTCTTTCACCCCGTCACTGAGGCGAATGACTTGGAAGGTCTCCAGATCCCCACACTGGATCCCGTTTCAAGCCCTCGGCCCCAAAATCCCTCAGAATAATGATGGTTTTTCTTTCAGGGCTTCATTTTCAAAGGGAAAAAATGGAATCGCTGGCAAGACAATAAGGAATATATTGGACTTATTCCATTATTTAATACATTATTTAATGATATTAAATTGGAAGATAAATATAGATGCTGCTTGGACCTCCCCATCCTCAAAGTGCAAATCCTTAAAGGCCAAAAATACCCTCGAAGTTGTAGAAAGAGGCAAAAGGCTGAAATTTTCTGGTTCCCCTTTGAGTCTGCCCGTGCAAAGGAAGAAGACAATGTTGGATGAAGCATTTCAATGCCGCATGGATTATCTCTATTCTAGTGGTGGGTTACCACCGGTTTGGACCGGTTTGCAAGAACTGGTAGTAAAACCGGTGGGAGGCCCTGCCCACCACTCCAGATGTCATCATCAGCGATCTGCGCAGAAGCTAGGAGCAATCCTGTTGCAAACAAGTAGTAAAGGTAAGTAGAACCCACCCCTGCTCCATTCCATGGTTTTCATGGCATCATTGTGCAATATGAGTCAGATGTGAAGTCATTCCACCCACTTCTAACACTTTCTAACATTTTATGCCACTCTCCCCCCTCCTACATATTTATGTTTGTTCATTAAGCTTTTTTGTTCAATGTATATAAACTATATCCCGGCTTTCTGGCTGGGATCAAGCAGCAACCACTCTTCACTGTTGAAATGGATGGCCACCTCCCCAAAGGACACAGCACACTAAAGAAGGAGGAATCCCTGTGGGCAGACTTGATAGAATTTGCAAGATCTCCTTCAATCTGCAAATCCTAAAAGCACAAATGTCTATTGAGATTCTCAGTCATCCATGGTCATAGTTGTCCCAAAGGTGATTTTTTCAAGAGGCAACTGGACTTTCCACTTTTTCTTTGAAGACTGTTTTTCATCCAAGAAACATCTTGGGTGAGAAGTGAAATCAGTGGTGAAATTCAGCCAGTTGTATTAATATCACACGATCCAGTAGCGACGGCTGTGGGAGACTCCGCCCACCCACCCGGATGTCATCACGTCCCATTTTTGACCCTCTGCTCATGCGCAGAACACTTTGTGCATGTGTGGAGGAGACGCGCGAGTGTAGCAAGTGTGCGTGTGCGCTTAGATTTACGAACCAGTAGCGAAGGCAACTGAATTCCAAGCCTGGTTTAAAACTGACTATATTTAAAGGTTCGGATTGGCTAAGAAAAGAAAGAAATAATTAAATGAATAAATAAATAACAATCTCTGAACACTAGGGGGATCCATGAGGATGTCTAATTCTAAGCTGGTATTGGTTATAAAGCAGATTCTTGATCAGTCCTTGGAGAAGATTTGTCATTTCGTGAATCTAACAAAATATATTAAACCTATAGATGATTATTAAAATAGAACAAGAAACACAACTAGGTATAGAAAATGTAGAAAATTGTCAAGCTACTGTACAAATATCAGATAATACCCTCAAAACGACACCATAGAGCACTGCACACCAGAAGAACTAGACACAAGAACATTTTTCCCCGAACGCCATCACTCTGCTAAACAAATAATTCCCTCAACACTGTCAAACTATTTACTAAGTCTGCACTACTATTAATCTTCTCATCATTCCCACCACTCATCTCCTTCCACTTATGACGGTATGACTGTAATTTTGTTGTTTGTATTGAAGCAGAATAAAAAGGTCATAAAAGATTGCTTTTTAGATAATAAAAAAGATGTGAAGGAGATGGAAAATGTCAAACCTCAAAGTTAAACAGTTATTTAACGAGTGCTGGAAACTTCGGTACTTCCTGCAAGACATCCTGTGACCTCATTCTGTATGAAGGGGGGAGTAAGATACTTAGCTTCTTTAACAGAGCAACAGGGGGCTATAAATAATATAACCAATCAATGCTGATATGCTATATTTCCGCATTTTGCTGCTTTTGATAAGTATATAAGTGCCTGTTGTTCCATAAGAGGGGGGGTCAAATGTCGCTACGGCTTTATTGCTTTCAACCTTTTGCGCAAATAAATACAACTCCTTTTGATTCCGAGGTCTGAGTCTCATTATTCCCGTAACATTCCCCTTACGATTTACATTGTTATTGTTTCCTGATTGCTTATTTGTACCCTGTGACTATCATTAAGTGTTGTACCTTATGATTCTTGATGAACATTTCTTTTATGTACCTTGAGCCTGGTGAGATTTGAACTTGCAGTAATTGCAAGCAGCAGATGTTAATAACATCTGCTTTAGTCCACTGTAGTACTGTACTACCAGGCACTATACCCCCTAACACTTCCTCTCTTCTTAGTTTTCCATGCTTTTTTTTTTTGTTTGTATTTTATACTTCAATAAACTAATAAAAAAGTTAAATTGAAAAAAACACTCACAAACATTCATGAAAATACTAGGGATTCACTTCCAGGCATCAAGATGTAGATGACACACAAAGCAATTTCTGCTTCTCCTGTTTTGATCCCTTTCCCCAATGATAGGGAAACAAGATTACACTTAAAATAAAGTAGATTTAGCCTAATTATTTATGTTTCCTTTCTGCTTTACTTGGGACAGATAACATGAACTGCCATGAGGCATTTTTTGAAACCAGAACAATACAACCACTAAGGAATTCCATAGATCTCCAAAACTTTGTTGAGAGGTGGGCCTAATTTGACTGATCGTAAATTTAAATTTCTAATTTCCTTGTTGTGCTTTGCTCAGGAATAGCAGTATCATAGATTGAGTCCCCAAAGGAAACTAGAGGTCTCCTACTGCTCCCCCATTTTAGCTGCTAATCTCTTCCTTCCTACCTGAGTCAGGAATCCAGCAGTTCCTTCAGCTCCACCAATAGAAGGACATGATTCAGTGAACAGTGACTCCATTTTGTCCACTGGGAAGGAGAGAGACAGGATAGAAACAGGAAAGGGTTCAACTTCATCTTTTCTAGCTTGAAGGCACAAATTAAGATTTCTTCCTGTCCTGTCCAGGAAACCTCCATTTCTCTCTCTTCAACACTCTGCCTTTCATAGGCTCCATCATGGGAGCCAAGAATGAAAGGAGAAGACCAAACCCACCACATGCTGAAGAACAAACCTCAGATAGATTGTTCTCCTAACCTTTTGGAACAACACATGAATGTTTATACATGCATACATTATACATTTGGTTGTTTGTTGGCAACCAAAGCATTTGCTCAATCACTGTAAATTCTCCCCCCACTCTCTGCAGTTTGAAACCAAAGAAATTAGTGATATTCCAGCAACCCAGGAAACATGCCTGCAAGGACAGGTGGTGTTGGAAATGTTCCAGCAGTGATCAGTGTAGGAATTTAATCAAAATTATCTCTGAAGGAAAGTCAAAAGGGGGGCTTTTTATCAGGTTCGCCTGATACGCCAGTTGCACCCCTTTCTGGATCGGGACTCCCTATGCACAGTCACTCAAGCACTCGTCAACTCTCATCTGGACTATTGTAACGCTCTCTACATGGGGCTCCCCTTGGGGTACACCCGGAGGCTCTAGCTGGTGCAGAATGCGGCTGCGCGGGGATTATGACTCCACGCCTGCGCGAGCTGCATTGGCTTCCGGTGGACTTCCGGGTGCGCTTCAAGGTGTTGGTGATCACCTTTAAAGCGCTCCATGGCTTAGGGCCAGGGTACTTACAGGACCGCCTTCTGCCACCAATAGCCTCCCACCGGCCAGTTCGCTCCCACAGAGAGGGCCTCCTCAGGGTGCCGTCGGCTAGACAATGCCGGCTGGCGATCCCCAGGAGGAGAGCCTTCTCTGTGGTGGCACCTACCCTTTGGAACAATCTACCCCCAGAGATACGAGTGATCTCCGACCTCTGGACCTTTCGTCGGGCCCTAAAAACTCATCTCTTTCAGTTAGCCAGTCTCTCTTGATTTTATGATTTTATGGTTGATTTTAAATTTTGATATGGATTTTAAATTGATAAATTTTAAACTATGGGCCAAATTTAATTATTTTAAATCTATTTTTAATCGTACTTTATGTATAAATGTTTTATTTTGGCTGTTCACCGCCCTGAGTCCGAAAGGAGAAGGGCGGTATAGAAATTTGAAAAATAAATAAATAAATAAATAAATAAATAAATAAATAAATAAATAAATAAATAAATAAATAAAAATAAAGAGAAATCTCAGGATGGAGTAGGAGCCAGAATGCAACTCAAGGTGTTCCCTACAAGAGTCGGTCTTCTGGGAAAGGCCAACCATAGGCTTGCTCTGAAAAGAGGGAATTCCTTTGTGCGGTTTACATCTTCTAGCTTGAAGCGGGAGTTCTATCTTTCTTATTGGGTCACTTTCTACTAAGTCCAATGACTAAGACATGAGAAGACACAGAGAATTAAGGATAACTAGACTCTTTCTAGAAAGTCTCCAATCCAGTGGAACAGTCTCCCCTTACCTAGTGAGGTATCCTGACCTTGACTTTTATTCTTGGCGGATCCCTCTGAAAGAGAGATCAGGAGAAAGATTTGTGAGATTCATCCCATTACTCCCCATTCCTGGAAGGAACTCAGAACCTAAATAAGCGAAGAAGAGCAGTTAAGACAAAAGAGGATTTGGATTTTATTTTCTGTCCACGAAAATCCTTGTGTCCATCCGTGAAGATGGATGAGACCAATGGGAGAATCGCTCCAAATTAGATACTCTTTGGAAGAACGCAAGAACAATTTCTCTAATGAGGTACTCTTAATCTACTTGCATTATTAATCTCCCAAACTCCATCATGGAGAAATGGAAGAATTCAAGCATGTGAAGATCCCTTCATATTCCCCAAAAGAAGCTTCTCTGACCTGGGGCTCTTCCTGCTTCTTCACTCCTCTGACAGGCTCAAGAGGGTTGTTCCAGCAACTGGCACCACCGGGCAACAACTCTCTGCTGGCTCTCCTGGCTTTCCAAAGATTCTCCCAGCCTCAGAATCTCAATCTAAATGGAGCTATGAGCAGGGGATTCCTTTAGGCTTCCTTCTCTCCTCCCACCTGCCCCATTCTTGGATTCCCGCCCCCACCTCCCGGAGTGGAGCATGCATAGTGGGCTTAGTCAGTCTTCAGCCAAGAGAGCGCTCCCTGCTGGCACCTGGGGTGAAATAGCTTTGGAGACTATCCAGGGCAGCCTCTGCCCGGAGCTGCACCTGTCCTGGAGAGTGAGCTCTGCAAGTGGCATCCTGGAGAAGCCAGGCGGAGATCAAATGCCGGTTCTGTTCTTTTGGGAGATCTATTGATCTAATCTCTCTGTCTGTCAGTCCCATACACACCGAAACACAAAGACACAGGAGGGAGGGATGGAGAGAGACTCACCATCAAAGTTTAAAGAAAAACAGGCTGGGAAAAGCTAAAGGTTTCCCAGGAAGTAAAAGTGAATTTCCCTTGTGAGACCTGAAGCCACATGGGGTCCTCCTGTCTCTTCCCTGGAGACCCAATGAAGGTCCCCAGGAGACCAGGATCTCTGAGCGGATCTCCTTTCTGGCTGCTCCACCACAAAGGGAGCGAAGGCAAAGGAGGAGCCCCCCCCCCCCCCCCCCCCCGCCCCAACAAAATCATATGTGGTTTTTGGTAGATTTTCACAGGAAAGAAGCAAAGTGCCGAAATCTTTTCTTTCTTTCTTTTTCTTTTTCTTTCTTTCTTTCTTTTTTGTTCAAGTGCCTTGATAGTACAGTGGTCTACATACCCTGTTATTAACACAGTTGCCTGCAATTTACTGCTGGTTCGAATCTCTCCAGGGCTCAAGGTTGACTCAGCCTTCCATCCTTTCTAAGGTAGGTGAAATGAGGACCCAGTTTGTGGGGGCAATAAGCTGACTTTGTATAAATATACAAAAGTATGAAGGCTATTGCTTAATGCATTGTAAGCCGCTCTGAGTCTCCGGAGAAGGGCGGCATATAAATCAAATTAAAAATAAAATAAAATAAAATAAAATAAAAGTGCAGTGTGCATTGTCATTCCACAATGTCTCAGGAGACTTCCTTACCTTCCCAGTTTTCTGCCTTAAGGTGTAAAAACAAGGAGTCCCAAAGGTGCTTTTTTGAAGAGGCAACTGGACTTCCTTGTTTTTTTTCTTGGAAGACGTTTCGCTTTGAAGGGAAATAACAATGGGGAACAGTAATAGAATAAGTAGTATCAATGGGATATACTAATAGAATCAGTAGAAACTTGCTATTTCATTTTTTGTAAGAATTGCTAGTGCTAGTCCTACAATTAATCTAACCTGCATTTGGCTTCGTTAAACATTTGCTTCCGCTATGCATTTGGCTCCTGTAACACATGTGCTTATCTAACATACATTTGGCCTGTGTGAAATATTTGATATCTGCAAAACATGTGCTCCTGCCATGAATCTGAATCTTCATCCATCTCAATCTTGTTTTTCTGTGCCACTCAATGCCTGGTGCATATCCCAGGTTAGAAACTGCATACATCATTATTGTCAGGGTTTTACGCAGAAGGCACATATGGGTGTCAGGGTTCCGAGCAACCCCCCCAACAGAATCAAAACTCAAAGGCATGCATATTTCTCAAAGTACAGATTTATTAGGCATCTCATATTGGCACATCTGGGGAAACCCGATTCTAAACTTCCCTTGGGTTTCCCCCTAGTTAAAAATACATTTTTCCTCCCTCTGCCCATGCAGACCATCACATGGCCCAATCAGGGCACAACCCAAAGTTCATCCAGACTCACGTCCTGCCTCCTCACACTTAGTGGGAACATCCTTGGTTGTTGTGACTCCGACTCCCGAGCCCGTCTTATCAGAGGGAGAAGACTTTGAAAGTGAAGGAGAGGAGTTGGCAAGGCCTCCCTCTCCAGGACCCTCCTCTCTGGCAATGCCTCAGGTGTCCTCCAAAGGCCAAGAGATAGGCCAGGAGCCAGGCACTTCTGAGCAGCCGCAGTTAGACAGCGATGGAGATGAGTCTTGGTTGGATCCCCGACAGCGTCGGAAAGATAAGCGCACACAGCAGAGAAAGAGGCATGCCAGAGATTAAGCTGAGTCACTGGACCACACCCCACAGGGGGATAAAAGGGGGTGTGGTGGCCATTCAGGCCTTGTGACGGACAAAACTGAAAAGCTAGCAAGTCATACTGCGTTTCTGGAACTTTGTTATATGCCCTCCTTGGATTTATTATGGACTGACATTGACAATTCTTTGGCTTTGTGGACTTATTTTGATGTATCGGACGGAGGAGAAAAACCTCCCTTTGTGAGTAAAGTCTTTGGCAGGCAGCTACTGGGTTGCTGCCAATTCTGTTATCTCAAAGGAATTCCTGACTGCTGGTTTTATTAACTCCCGGCTGACTGTTTGTGTGCGTGTGTGAGACGGGGACAGAACATTGGTTCTCAGAGGAAAGAATTGTAATTTGGCTACACATCCTGTGTTATCTCTTCCTCCCTCCTCCCATTCCCACAGTTTGCCCAACCTCTGCTGTGGCAGCCCTGAAGATGCCAAGGAAAATGGCTCCAGGGCTGACAACGGGGTGCCCTATTACATTTTTGACCTGTGTTGCTAAGCACCCAGCCCAGTGGTGAAATCCAAATTTTACTACTGGTTCTGTGGGTGTGGCTTGGTGGGTGTGGTGTGGCTTGGTGGGCATGGCAGGGGAAGGATACTGCAAAATCTCCATTCCCACCAGTGGTGGGTTGCCCCCGATTTGGACTGGTTTGCAAGAACCATTAGTAAAACTGGCAGGAGGCTCCACCCCCTGACCCAGACATCATCATAGGTGATCTGCGCATGCGCAGAAGCGAACTGGTAGTAAAGGTAAGTAGAACCCACCCCTGATTCCCACCCCACTCCAAGGGAAGGATACTGCAAAATCCCCGTTCCCTCCCCACACCTGGGGAAAGGATATTGCAAAATCTCCATTCCCACCCCACTCTGGGACCTGCCAGAGGTAGTATTTGCTGGTTCTCTGAACTACTCAAAATTTCCGCTACTGGTTCTCTGAACTACTCAAAATCTCTTTTATCGGTTCTTCAGAACCTGCTGGATTTCAACCCTGACCCAGCCCAGTTCTCTGTGGCACCAGGGGGTCCAGTAGCAGATAAGATGGATGAAAATAGAGGGATACCCAGGGATGAGGGAAGATTGATGAGGGAAGCATCCATCTTGCGCAGGGCCATAAGGAATGCTTTGAGGATAATGAAGCCCTGGACCAGGAGGACAGAATACAGTACCAAGCTGATCTCTGAAAATATAAAAGGTCGCCATACTTTCCCCAAAGTATGGCTTTTCCCTTGCATGCTCTTTGCTTGTATGTGGGGGGACAGTCTACCCAGCTCTTTGCTTTGGTCAAAATAAAAGCTCTTACAATCCCAAGCCTCCGCTTAAGCTCTTCTTTTGGTCTATCAGTGACTTAAGTGCACCCCTAAAACCTTACAGCTTCTTATCAAAGGAACTTCTTCAGCTCTAACTGGATGGTGGGGAATGAAAGGATTTATACTCCTTTCAGACAGCTTGTCATTTGCATTCTTTAGAGAGTCATTGAGGCCACATGGAGGTCTATCTGTGTCCTCAGGGTGACCTGAGTGGTGCATTTTGGAGCCTTTGTGGAACTGCTTGCAAGGACTGTGTTGCAGACTAGAGATGGATGATGTCATATCACCCCCCCTCTGTTGAGAGAGGGCTGTTCAATTTTCAATTTTTCATCCATTTCCAGTCTACAACACAGTCCTTTCAGCAGTTCCAAGAAGGCTTCACATCCATTTGCACCATTCAGGTGACCCTGAGGACACAGGCGAACCTCCAAGTGGCCTCAAGGACTCTCTAAAAGGATGCAAATGACCAGCTGTCTGCAGCTTTTCGTAAATAAGCTGACCCCCTCCTCTTTGTGGCAGCCCCTCAAATATTGGAATATTTCTATCATGTCCCCCTATACTGGCTATACCTAAATCCTGCAACCGTTCTTCGTATGTTTTAGTTCCCAGGCCTTTAATCATCCTAGCTGCTCTTCTCTGAATTTTTTCCAAGGTCTCAACATCTTTTTTGTAATGTGGTGACCAAAACTGGATGCAGGATTGCAGGTGTGGCCTTACTAAGGCTTTATAAAGCGGTACTAATACTTCATGTGATTTTGATTCTATGCCTCTGTTCATGAGTACGTTAAATTTCAATCCCACAGGGGTTTTGGGTCATGGATTTGGGATGCAGTCTGTGAGTCAGCTACCATTTGAGGTAGGTTGGATCAAAAATTGTGGCCCAATGAGGCACCCAGTTGAAGGTTACAAACAGACACAAGAGGTTTAGTAGTATATAGATAATAAAACCTTTAATGTAAGTAAGTTCTAATTGGAGAGTCTTCAGGAAAATCACAGGGTGGGCTTCCCCCTTTCCCTATCAGCCTCCCAAGCAGGTCCACACTGCAGGGGTGTGGTTTATGGGCAGGGACTGGATGGAGCAAGAATCTGCCTCTTTAGGACCAGGGATTGCTCTCCATTTTATCTCCTGGGACTTGAAGGTGGTCCAGGTTCAGCCGAGGAGTCCAAAGGGAGGCTCCAGAGTGACCTTGACAAAATGGAATTATCTCTATTTGATTTAATTAGAGGATTAATCAAGAGAGGAGCCCTCCCTCCCTGCCTGTAGGTTTCATATTAACAAAGAAGATGGGGCTACAATGGGGATGGCAGCAAAGGAGGGAGGCTGGCATCATTTTGCCAGAACCTTTGCAAAAGATCAAAAGAAGGAAAGGCAACTCACAAAAGAGGGATGCTCCCTTCCCTTCCCCTCTGCAATTTCCCAAAATTGTGTAGTGTTTTTGTGTTGCATTGCATTTGGGGTCCCAAGTAAGGAAAAGCTGCCAAAACATCCTATTAAAAAATTAGGAAGGCTCCAAAACAGAGAATTTGGCTTTTTAAATTCTCTGTTATGGAGCCTCCACCACTTCCCAATACTTTTTATTTTTTATTTAATAGAGGGGAAATAGAAAATGCTCACCTGCAGGTGGCTGGATGAGCATAGCTGGAAGGAGAAAACGACCCAATGAGAACTGTTCATGAGCTGAGGACTGAAGGGGTCCCCTCCCCATTGATAGCCCATAATAGGTTGCATGATCTTCAATTAATAACCCCTTAAAGAACAAAACTTCCCAAATAAATTTCTCAGGGGGGCCATCGGCCATATGGGGGACAAGGGAACTCTCTTTCCTATTTGCTCACTAAGCCTGATGAAAGGCCTCCCCTAGATCACAGGTGTCAAACTTGCATTGTCACGGCAGCATCACATGACATATCACAACTCACCCCCTTTGCTGAACTGGGTGTGGGTGTGGCCAGCATGTGATGCATCCGGTCTGCGGGCCCCAAGTTTGACAACCCTCCCCTAGATGGTCCCTCCCCACAACCTCTCCTCCAGCCCCACAGACTCACCTTTCTTGCTCTTCAGGTAGGAGAAGAGCCCCACAGCCAGGAAGGCCACTCCTATCACGGCCCCCATGATCCCCATCCAGAGTTTGCTCCTGGCAGAGCTGGAGGAACGGGGCTCTGGGGAAGGAGAAGGAGCCTCACCTGAGCAGGAGGATCAGGCCCACTTTCCCTCAGGAGGGTCCATTCTGGTTCTCCCCACAGAGAGGGTCTTTCTACCTTCTCAGGGCAGGATGGGATCCCCAGAGCAGGAGGGAAGGGTCTTACCCCACTGGACAGTGATGGGGACCTCCAGGCTGGCATGCCCCACCTGGCAAGTGTAGACATCTCCCCGTTGGGGCTGGGTCTCCAGCATCACCTGGAGCTGGTAGGTCCAGTCTCCATTCTGGAGCTCCTCCCCAAAAGCCACACCCTCCTTTTCTTGCCGTCCATTCTTCAGCCACTGGACCTCAATCTCCACGGGGTAAAAGCCCGTCGCGATGCAAAGGAGAATGGTGTTGGGGGAAGCGGGGTCCATCTTGGTGGGGGAGATGGAGACGGTGGGCTTGGCTGGAGGGAAGGAGGCACATGACAGACACAACAATACCCAGAACAGAAGACCAAACGCAGAAACCATTTTAATTTTTAAATTACAGAATAAAGGCAAAATAATAATCTTGACCTCTATCTAATAAAAAGAATGACTGATCCAATTTATACAGCTGCTCATCTCAACAGGTGCCTCTGAGCAGCAAACAGTTTTAAAAAAATAAAAACAATTATAAATATTACAAAAGTTAAAACGCATAGCAGCCATGCAACAACTCAAATCAGTAACATAACCAAGAAGCCAGTCCCTATATACCCTTGGCACCTCAAATGCTGGCATAGATAATAAAAGACCAGCAGGGTTGGTTCCATCCTGTTCTCAGGAGGTGGTTTCATGGCTCAGGATTCAAAGTCTGATTCCGATATGGAGGAAGTGCTCCAGTTAAAACCAGAGTATGTGAGCCTCATACTCTTGGCTTGACCGGAAGCCAAGAATCCCATAAGGATGATCAAACACCTGAACAGTCAGATGAGGATGATGTAAAGCTGTCCAGCCCAGAATGAAGACCACAGCGAAGACATTCTATAAGGCTTCTCACCAAGCAAGGGAGTACATTTCTTGAGAAATGACAGCTGGTTGCAGCCAGATAAAGGAGGCAGCTCTAACCCATGTTCCTCTGTGGGAAATGGTAATGGTAGTCTATTATTCAGCTCTTATGTGACATTCCTGAGGATTCTGCCAGTGAAAGTCTGACCTCTGGACTGGCTGACAACCTTGACTCTGCTCTTGGAACTTTGGAATGATTTGGGACTATTTTTATGCACATTTCTGTTTACTCCAAACTTGGTTACAGACTCTGTTAAGATAATTAAAAATTTAATAGCTGGAGCAGTGAAGGGTTGGACAATGAGTAAAAACACACAGTTATAGCTAATTGGTTGAAGACAGCTGGCCACAGCATGAGGGAATCTGATTGGTTGCTATGAGAGTAAAGAAAGAGTTTACTTGTATCCTGCCTTTTTTCCTCTGTGCACTGTATGTGTTCTCTGTGTTTTACCTTATGATGTTCTTGCTGTGTTGATTTACCTGACAATGCTCTTGCCTATCTTATTTACTATAAATATATTTATTTATATAAAACTGGTTCATGTCAGGGTCCCTGACTCCATTTAGACACCGCAATTCCGTGACAGACTGTTTTAGTTTGCATTCTTTTGCTTTTGGCTGACTTTTGAGTAAACTGTGAGCAACCTTAGGAACAGTGTGAGAGTCAATATTTGAGACCTGAACCAGGATAGGTAGAATGGTCCACAAACTGGTTGTCATAACCAAAAAAAAAAAAAAAAAGGGGGGGGGGGAGGACATGTTTTCTGGACCCACCCACCCACCCAATATTCTTTATCTGATGGTGCCTGATGCATGCCCGTCCTTTCTGATCAGATCCAATGGATAGGAGCAACAGGGGAGAAATGGTCTTTCAATTAACCCCGTCCTAAGCCATGAAGGCCTTTAAAACAGCACCTTGAATTGACCTGGAAGCACAGTGACATACAATCCAGCTCACGAAATTGCTGTGTTACACGTACCAAATAGCGGGTGCTATTTACAACCCATGCTGCTGCATTCTATGCTGGTTGAGCTTCCAAATGTTCTTCAAGGGCAGCCCCATGGGCAGTGCATTGCAGTAGTCCAGACGAGGGGTCATATGGGACAGTGAGTTGGTCCAGAAATGGACAGAATGGATTAGGATTAAAGTTAACTCCCTTCCAGCCCCCTCAGTCACCCTTCGCAGCCCCATTGTTGCCGCCTACCACTCGATTGTAGAAACTCCAGCAAAACTCTCAGGACAAATGGTATCTCGGCGAATGGGCCGAGTCGAAAGGCAAGGGGTGAAAGGCCAGAGGCCCATTGGCCAGGGAGAATTGCCGGGGGTCAGCCAGCAGAGGAGGAAAGCTGGCTGTGACTGGGCTGAGGCAGGTGGCTGGAGGTGAAGGAGGTGTGGCCAAGGGTGGAATCCTGAAGGTTCTAGACCCGAAATGGATGCAGTCTCACATCAAAACCTGGAAGGTTCTGGAAAAGATAAGCAACGGATGCGCGAACACTTAGAAACCAGAAAAGCTAGAAGCCTAGAAGCCAGCGTGAGTTTGTCAAAAACAGAACCTGCTTTGTTGCATTCTGTGACAAAGTGACTACATTAGTGGAGCGGCGAAACATTGTGGACCTTAATTTTCTTACCACTGAATTGCATTTTGTTGGCTAGGGCCCAGGGTTCAAGCCTGTCAACATCCTTCTGGATCGGGAGCCTATCTTCTAAAGCAGATGTGGGGGACTATGGTCCCTTTATGACCTGTGGACCTCAACTCCCAGAATTACTGAGCCAGGTTGGCTTAGGAATTCTGGGAGTTGAAGTCCACAGGTCATAAAAGGGGCCATTGTCCCCCACTCCTGTTCTAAAGTGTTCACCTCAGCTTCATGTTGTCTGCAAATTTGATGAAATTTTATCCCCTCATCTAAATTATGGAAGTTTTCCTCTTATGGAAGAAAAATTCAATTCTGTGGTAACATATTATTTTTGGAAAACGTGGACTCCGGCGTGGAATCTTAACAACACTTTCAGTTTTCAATATTATTTCCCTGAAAAGGCCAAATTGCAACAAACTTAGTTGAAAGACTTGATTTGCACAATTCTTGGTCTCTGAAACGCTATCAATTGGCAGAAATAAATATTATTTCGAACCGGCCAGTTCGCTCCCACAGAGAGGGTCTCCTCAGGGTGCCATTGGCCAAGTTATGTCGGCTGGCAACACCCAGGGGGAGGGCCTTCTCTGTGGGAGCCCCAGCCCTGTGGAATGAACTGCCCCCGGAAATACGTAAGATCCCCGACCTCCAGGTATTTCGCTGTGCACTGAAGACCCTGTTGTTCCGCCAGGTCGGGCTATCGACATGATAATTTTAAATTGGGGTATTTTAAATTTCTGGGGTTTTAAATGGAGCCAAATTTATTTAATAATTTTAAATTCTGAATTGATGTTTGTCTTGTGTTTTTAAATAGGCTGTACACTGCCCTGAGTCCTTCGGGAGAAGGGCGGTATAGAAATAAAATAATAATAATAATAATAATAATAATAATAATAATAATAATAATAATAATAATAATTACGCAACAAATTAAAATGCCAAAAACAAATGTAGACAAAAATGTAGGCAGAATAAGAGAGAATCCAGTTATTCTCCACATTAACAATTCAGGGTTTGTGATGTTGGATGTATTTCTTATGACCTGCAACTCAAATCCTTTGCTAATTCCCTTTTTCAAATCTTTGGAAATTGATTTGTTTTAAAATCCTAAAATGCCAAATGCACTATTTCTGAGACCGAGGTAGAAAGAGAGAGAGAGGAATTGCCATCTGGCAGAAAGTGGGAGAATCAAACATTCCCTTTGATCTCTAAATATTTGGCAGGATCTTGCTGGGTTTTCCCCAGAATTATCTTGGGGAAATTTTTTGGAGAGGATTAAAGGAATCACAGATTCTGGGCTGGAAGAGATTTTAGATCCTGAGAACAAGAGGAAGATTTCCTAGATCTGAAAACATAGAATAAATAAGGAGTAAATCTTTATAGGGCAGACTTTTAATGGGTTAAACAAAGGGGAGTCTTGGTATTCCCCTCTCCAGGATGGGATGGGACAACTTGTTGCAGCCAACTCGCCGTGGCCAATTTGTTTTCAGAGACAACTCACTGCAGGACAATTCAATTTGATTATTTAAAATAATTTTAAAGATCGTTTTAATTTTTGTCATTCACATTTCATTTTGTCCCTCCTTCGGCATTCTTGGTTTAATGATTCGATTCCATCATTTCTTTGACATTACCGGTAGCATAACTCTTGTCCCGCAGTGAGTTGGCCACGGTAAGTTGGCTGTAGTGAGTTGGCCATGGCAAGTTGTCAAATACCCTACCCGGGAAGCCCCTCCCTCCCGGACTCACTTCTTCGGCCAACCACAAACCCCATCTTGGCCGCCTCGTAGTTGTGTGCACAGAAGCGATCCACTTCAGCCCGCTTCATCATCAGAGTGATCTTGTTGCTGTTCCACTCCTTGGCCTCCGGCTGCCCAAACTCTGTGATGGCCACATGCTTCCCGACGTGGCTGTCGAAGCGGACAAACTCCTGCCGGTCATAGAAGTACCTGTCCAGGTAACGCACCCGCTGCCTCCCATCGAGGGGGAAAAGACAGTCAGTCTTCTCCTGGTACAAGAAATAGACTGCAAGGGGGAGGGAGGAGGAAGAGGAGGAGGAGGAAGGCCATCATAATGGAGTCCAGGGACACCTGAGCAGGCCGTGTGCTGCAGCGGCCAAAAGAGCCAACAAGATCTTGGGCTGCATCCACAAAGGGACAATCAGAGGAGCCCAGGAAGGGCTGCACCGGTCAGACTGAGGCTGGAATGGGGTGTCTCGTTTGATCTCCCCAGTGGGAAAAGGAGGCAAAGGGGCTGGAAGAGGGGCAGAGGAGGCTAGAAGCCTACAACCAGAGGCTGGGGAAAGCTGGTCTCTTTTGCCTGATGGGAGGGGAGGAGGAGGGGAAGAGGAGAGGGGGGGGAAAGAGGGAGGAGGAGGAGAGGGAGGAGGAAGAGGGAGGAGGAGGAGAGGGAGGAGGAAGAGGAAAACCGAGGAAGAAAAGGAGGAGGAGGAAGACCAAGGAAGAGAAGGAGGAGGAAGAGTAAGAGAGGGAAGGGGAGGAGGAGATGGAGGAGGAAGAGGAAGAGAGGGAGGATGAGAAAAAGGAGAGGAGGGAAGAGGAGGAGAAGGGGGAAGAAGAGGAGGAGGGGAAGAGGAGGAGGAAGAAGAAGCTGAGGAGAGGGGGGAGGAGGGAGGGGAAGAGGAGGGAGAGGGGGGAGGCCATCATAATGGACTCCAGGATCCATTGCAGGGGTGAAATCCAGCAGGTTCTGGAGAATTGTTAGCAGAAATTTTGAGTAGTTCGGAGAACCGGCAAATACCACCTCTGGCTGGCCCCAGAGTGGGGTGGGAATGGAGATTTTGCAATATCCTTCCCCCAGGAGTGGGGAGGAAATGGGAAATTTGCAGTATCCTTCCCCTGCCACGCCCACCAAGCCAACGTCCACAGAATCAGTAGTAAACAAATTTGAATTCCACCACTGATCCATTGCTCCCAGCCACTACATGATCAAATAATTTTGGGGATTCACCCTGTTTTAAATGCAACAAACTTTGGGAATTCCAATTCCGGGTTTAATTTAGGGCCCAGAAGGTCCGACTCCAGCCCAGCCACGTGGGATGCCTTGCGAGACAGTCCCAGAGTTGCCGCCTTATGACTCCCTTCCCCACTTTGGTCACATCCAAAGAAGAGGGGGTTCACTCTCTATCTTGAGGGGAGGGGAGACCACATGGAGTCTGAGACTCCTGCAGGATTATGTATCTCTTGCCCTTGACCCCTTCCTCAAAGTCACTTGCTTTCTTCCCCCACCAGCACCCCAGACCCTCTTCTCCCCCCACTGAGCCCCCTCCTTACCAGGGAGGGGGAGCTTCTTCCCTCCTTCGCTTCCAGGGTTCTGGGTCAGCACCCCCACCAGCAACAGCAGGGGGACCCCAGCATTGCCCATGGATGCTGCCCCACAACTCTGCCCCCCACGGGAGGGGAGACCAAGATGCGCTCAATCTCAGAGGCTGAATCGGTGGGTCTGAATTGGGGACGGAAATGTTTTTTTCCTCTTAAAATTGGCGGAAGAAGCAGACGGACCAATGGGAAATCTCCGTTCTGCAACGTCATCAGTCTCCGAGCAGGGTCTCTCTTGACTTCACCCTGTGGAGGAGATAGTTCATGGCAGAGAGAGAAACGGAGAAAGTGGGAGAGCCTTGCAGTCTTGAGGGGAGGAGCTGCAGCTTAACGGGGCGTCCCTGCCAGCCCCAGAGGGGATCCTCCCTTCCTTTGGTCTCTTCACTTAGCCAGATCTATTTTTCTCTGTGGACTAGATGTCCTTTTAGGCTTGCTTAAGCCCCCCTGCGCACCCCCTAAATCCAGATTGGGAATGCAGGGACTGCATGGAGGGAGGAGGAGGAGGAGGGGAAAAGGGGGGGGAGGAGGAGGAGGGGAGGAGGCAGCGGTGGAGAAGGAGGGGGGAGAAGAGAGGGAGGGGGAGGAGAGAAGGACAGGGGGAGGAGGAGGCCTTGGAAAAGGTGGGGGGAAGGATTAGGAGGGACATGGCGACCTCTTTTTTTTTTTTTTAAATTGATTTATATGCCGGCCTTCTCCGGAGACTCAGGGCGGCTTACAATGCGCTAAGCAATAGCCTTCATCCTTTTGTATATTTATACAAAGTCAGCTTATTGCCCCCACAATCTGGGTCCTCAATTTACCTACCTTAGAAAGGATGGAAGGCTGAGTCAACCTTGAGCCTTGGCGAGATTCGAAACAGCAGAAATTGCAGGCAGCTGTGTTAATAGTTAATAACAGGGTGCGTAGACCACTGTACTATCAAGGCTCTTCCCACACAAGCAGGGATCTCTCAGGGTAGGAGGGGAGTGGATTTATTCTTCAGGCAAAACTACAAGCAATGGGTGGAAGTTTTTTTTTTTTTTTAAAAAAATTATTTAGACTTCTATACCCTTCATAGTGCTTTACAGCCCTCTCTAAGCAGTTTACAAAGTTAGCATATAGCATATTGCATATTAGCATATTGCATTAGCATTAGCATATTGCCCCCAACAATCTGGGTCCTCATTTTACCCACCTCGAAAGGATGGAAGGCTGAGTCAACCTTGAGCCGGTGAGATTTGATCTGCTGAACTAGCAGTCAGCTGAAGTAGCTGCAGTACTGCACTCTAACCACTGTGCCACCTCGGCTCTTCCACAGGAAGCTCGGAAGTTCCACAGGAAGCCATCCAAAGTTGAGCTAAGGAGGAACTGTCTGCCTGGGAGAGTGGTGAAGCAGGGGAATGGCTGGAGGGCCAGGGGTGCCAGCTTGCAGGGCACAAAGTGACAGAAGGAATAACCTCAAGGAAGAGCCGCCCCAAGACAAGGGTCAGGGAAGAGGCACCCGAGTCTGGGCCAGATCGGTACTCTGAGAAAGTGATGGTCTCTGAGCTTGGCTGTTTGGGTGCTGAAACGCACCCAAACTAAGAAACATCTAGTAAAACTAGGAAGCATCTAATACCAGCACTGATGATGTTCCCTAGCTGGGTCATGAAACATTTGCAAGAAAACCACCCAGCTCACAGAGCACCAAGGACCGGATAGTTCAACCATGAGCTACAAAGATTCTCCTTTATTGGTTCTCATGACGACAAAGGGAGGGAGGGGGAAGCGCATTCAGACATGCAGGATTCTTTTCCTGCGACTTGATAATTAACACAGATTAGCCTGCATGACTCGGTTTCCTTGTCTGGTCTACCTGGAAGGGCTGACACTTGTCTTCTGCTCTCCTGAACATCCCGTCTTCCCTTCTCTCCCCTGAACACTTCCAGGGGAGCATATATACAGCATAAAGAATAAATACTTATCGTAATAGATATATTTACTGTACATATCTGGCATTTTATTCTTTATACAGTTTATATACAGAATAAAAAATACTTATAGATGTATTTATATAGCTGACATTTTATCCTGTATACAGTTTATATATAGCTTAAGTAATAAAAACTTTAGATATATGTACATATCTGGTATTTTATTATGTATACTGTTTATATATAGTATAAAAAAATAAATAATTTATATATCCAGCATAAAGAAATACATATATTTTCTGTACATATCTGGCATGTTATTCTTGATACTGTTTATATACAGAATAAAGAATACTCCTAGAAGCACGAAGCCGAAAACACCAGCCTGAAGATGACGAATGAGACTGTCGAAACGTCGCCAAGATACTTCCAATTTTACGCGGGAGAAAACCCGAATAACCAAAGACCTACAATAAAGAATACTTATAGATATGTTTATATATCTGGCATTTTGTCCCGTATAGTTTATATACAGCATAAAGAATAAATACTTTACATATATGTACATATCTCATATTTTATCCTGTAATATGGTTCATATATAGCATAAATAATAAATAATTATATCGATATATTGATATATGTGGTATTTTAATTTTTATACAGTTTATATACAGTATAAAGAAGAAATAGTTATAGATACATTTATAAATCTGGTATTTTATTCTTTATAATGCTTCTATCTTCCCTTAACATATTAAGAGAATATTAGTCTTCTGCAGGCACCGGCCTCCTCAAAGCTTCAATCGCTCTCAAAGACTCCAATTTCTCGCCCAGCCAGAAAAAAATATAAAATAAAACCGAAAATGCAAATAGGGCTCTTTGCAAAAACGAAACAAAGCCCTCGAAAGGCTCGCGGGCTCTGCGAGGGCGGGGCCGTCAGGTCACGAGACGTTGCAGCAGCGGCCCCGCCTACGCGGTAATGTATCGCGTTGCCCCCGCCCGCCCGCCATCTTGAGACCGGGCGGAAGTGGCTCTGCGGTGGCGTCCTCTACTTCCGGTTTGCTGGGTTGTTTTTTTTTTTTTTTCCTTCCCCTCCCCTCCCCCTCCCGCGAGGTGAGCGCGGCGACCGGTATCCGAGGGGACGGGGCGGTTGGCGGGTGTCGCGCGGTTCCGAGGTGAGACTGCCGTTCCCATCGTCCCCGGCGAAGCGGGGCTTCCCTCCCCTTGCCGGGGGACCCTCAGAAGGACTTTGAGGGGGCCTCCGTCTAGCTGCAGGACTACATAGTCCATTATCCCCAGGCAGGCGGGGGCGGGCGACGGTTAACGGGCTGCATCTCTCATCATCCTGGCCGGCTGAGCTCCGTCTGCCTCGGCTGGTAGAAAAAAGAAGAGCCTCTCCCTTTCCAGAGGGGCTGGACTACAAGTCCCATCCTCCCCAAGAAACGCAGGCGCTCCCTCCCCTTGGCTGGGGGTGGGGTAAGGAGTTGCCCTTTGGGGGCTACATCATCCCTCCCCCCCGCGGGCTGTGGAGCATGGGCCCATGCCCTTATGGAGGCTCAGCTATACTTGTGGCAGTTTCCAAAAAAAAAAAAAAAACTGCCAAATTTATTATTTTGTAGAGATGATGTGGAATTTATTATTTATTATTTTTATTTATACACATACAAAAGTGTGTGTATGTGTGCACATGTATATATATGTGTGTGTGTGTATGTTTATATGTATATGTATACCAGTATTTCTATCAATTTAGTTCTCATCTCATCTCATCTCATTCTATTATCTATCTATCTCTATTACCTCTATCTTTTATCAATTTATTATCTATTATCTCTACTATCTATTATCTCTACTATCATCTCTATTATCTCTCTTTTATCAATCTATTATCTCTATTATCTCTACTATCTATTATCTCTTCTATCTATATCTCTACTATCTATCTATTATCTCTACTAACTATCTATCCATACACACACACACATACATAGGTAGTCTTCGACTTACGACCACAATTGGGCTCAGAATTTACATTGCTAAGTGAGAAATTTGTGAAGTGAGTTTTGTCCCATTTTTACCATTTTCCTTGCCATAGTTAAGTGAATCACCGCAGTTGTTAAATTAGTAAACACGGGACTGTTAAGTGAATCTGGCTTCCCCGTCATCTTTGCTTGTCAGAAGGTCGCAAAAGGGGGAAATCACATCACATTTCGTTTCTCATCCAAGAAACTTCAGTTGTGATGGGCTGGGCTGGGCTGGGCATCCAGTCAGACGCTGCGACCGTCATAAATGTGAACCCGTTGTAAATCATGTGACCATGGGGATGCTGCAACAGTCATAAGTGGTCATGTCACTTTTTCAGTGCCATTGTAACTTCAAACAGTCACTAAATGAACTGTTGTAAGTCGAGGACAATCTATACTGTGAACCTGCTGGGAAGGAAGCACTTCTGGATGTAATATTCAATGTAACCAGATGATTGACGTTCTTCTGTTCTTTGTTCCAGCGTGAGAGAGAAACCAGAGGAGCCTCGGCACATGCAAGGAGAGAAAGACACAATGGGTGAAGCTCTGCAGAAGAAGCTACAGGGGGAGCTAGAGAAATATCAGCAGCTGCAGAAAGGTCAGGATCTTCTCCGGGCCCAGCGGGGTCTTCCCATTCCTTCCAGTCACTCCTGGCCATTCTTCAGCACCCTGCTCTCTGGAGATGGCAGCCATTTTAGAAACACAGTTTTTAAAACGGCCACCCAGTTGGGGCCCAGGCAGATGTGTTGAACCGCAGCGCCCATCTTCCCCAGCCAGCAGCCCACCAGCCTGACTGCATGAAAACAATAGGAGCCATAGTCCCACACTTGGTGTGGCCACCAAACATCTACTCACAGCTTGTTAAGGTGGGTCTACAATGGCTGGTGAGGCTATCTGGATTCCCACTAGCGCCTTCTCGCCCTCATCTCCCCATGGCATCTTTGCCCTTTAGCACCCGCCTCTCAGAGTGCTGGAGCATGGTTCCACTTAACCTTCTGGGTGGCTCCCCCAAACCAGCCACAGCCTATCTTGCATCCGGGAGAGCTGGTGCAGAAGACAGAAGGAAGCAGTGTTGTGACTCCCCCACAGAAGGATCCTCCTGGGTCCCCCTGCTGACTGTGTGGATGGCCTCGGGCCCTGAGTGCTCTTCTCCATCTGAGAGGTTGAGCTTTTCAGCAGTATTGGGGGGCCACAGAACTCTGTCCCTCTCCTCTGGACCTGAGGGGGTATGGCCGCTGGAAACAGACTCAGGAAGCCAAGAAGGTTCCAGGTAAAGGACTCTAACCACAAGGGGGGGTGTCTCTTCTCTTCACCTCCTCACAGAAATGAGCAAATGCATGACAGCCCGTCAGAAGCTGGAGGCTCAGTTGACAGAGAACCATGTGGTGAAGGAGGTGAGGTCAGGGCTGGTCCTCCCCTTCCCTCCCCTGGACTCCCTTTCTGCAACAGCCCTCCTCCTCCTTCTCCTTTTCCTCCTTCAGGAATTGGACCTACTAGACTCCTCTAACTCTGTCTACAAGCTCATCGGGCCAGTGCTAGTGAAGCAGGACACGGAGGAAGCCAAAGCAACCGTGGGAAAGAGGCTGGAGTACATCACAGGGGAGATGTAAGTGGGTGGGGGTTCCTGGGTAGGGCCTCCAGCTCCCAAGACAGTCTACCTCAGGGTCCCCACAGCTCTTCTGGAGCTTCTCCCTGTGCTCAGGCGCTGACCGGCCCAATTTTCTCTCTGCAGCAAACGCTACGAGGTTCAGATTCAGGACTACGAGCGGAAGTCAGAGCAGCATCGGGAGGCCCTGGGCCGGCTGCAGCAGGAGTTCCAGCGGACCCAGGGAAAGGTGTCTGTCAAGACCTGAAGGGGCAGCACGGAGGGAAGGGTGGGCCGGCTGGCCCCCAGGCCTGCCATTTGGGCCTTTTGGATCCCTTCGAATAAAATTCTGTTGGATCTTTTGTGCGCCTCATCTTTTGCACTGGGTCTTGGGGAGGGCCCAGAATTCCTGGAGGAAGATGCCCAGTGAGGGGAAGGCTTCCAAAGGTGGGTGCAGTTGAGGTGCTTGGGTAAGTGAGCTCAACCATGTGAAAAAGACATGACAAATCTTCCAGACGTGAAGACAAAGTTTTTGTGACTTCAGACGAGGAGGGACAAAACCTGAGCATCTGTGAGCATCTTTGCCTGACTGGGGTACAGACCGTATTCCTCCTGGAACCTCAAATTCAGTGGTACCCAACCTTTCCAGCTTGGTAGCCTGGTCCACTGTAGGGTGGTATGTTAGTAGCAGATGGACGCATGCGGGTGCAGCTTCATCTGTGTGAGCGACAGATCCGGGTGGACCTGCACTCGGGAAAGGAAAATGGAGAAGCATTTGTGCTTGCGCATGAACCTCTACTTGCGTGAGTGGAGGGTGCTTGCACGCTAAGCTCCATTCACAACGAATACAGGGCAAGCGCCTGCCACTCCCCCCTCAGGTCGGGCCGCCAAATCATTTTTCAGTGCCATAACTTTGAACGGTCACTAAACAAACTTGTAAGTCGAGGAGTACCTGTACTCTTCCCCCTCCTGAGGATACAGCCCCTCCTTTGTTTCAATGTTCCATTTTCCCAGGGAGAGACTTCTGTGCCCTGCCACCAGTTGGGTTGAAGCACTTAGCTAAGCCTGAAGACCACCAGATCCAGATCCTCTGCACATACTAGCCATTCTGGGATCCCCCCCCCCACATTCCTGACAGGTGATCTCAGGGATCCATTGCTGTCTGCCCAAGAAAGCTCCAATCTCTTCCCTGCTTTGGATCCCCCCACCCCCCTTTCTCCATCTCTTCACCCAGCTTTGGTTCCACAGGAGCTTCATCTCCATTGCTGTTCTTCTTGGAGTCAACCCCCATGGCTTTTATTTGCGCTAATAAAGGATAGAAGAATAAAACTTGAAAGTGTTGCAAGTATACATTTCGCCCTTAGTGAACGTGTATTTTAACGAGTTCCTAAGCTCAGTCACTCAGCGATCAGGAATGGCTTCTTTTAAAAGGAAGGGCAGAAAGACAAAGAGACGCTGATTTTTGCTTTCCCCGGGTTTAATTTCGCCCCTCCGGAGAAAAAAGGGTGAAAGGCAGATGCCGGTTCAAGGCTGCGGGAGGAAGGCTCTAGTGGAGCTAACAACCCCTCGGCGATTCTACGCCTCCATCAGCAGAAAGTCGGAAGAGCTCCCGCACGACAACCACACGCTCGGCTATCTCGCGCCCATCTGAGCGTCGCGCATGCTCAGTAGCGCTCCGAGCGAGCTAGGCTGACCCTCCCGACTTGGCTTAGTAGCCTATAGGCTGTAGGCGTTGCGCTGGGGGTGGAACATAGATGGAGAGAAAGACCACCGGGTCACGTGATCCTGGGGAGCCAGTGGCAGGCGAGAAGCGTCTGTCAGGTTTTGGCGGGAAACGGGAGTCTCGGAATCGCCTCAGCCGCTTCTCTGCTGGGCATGAATCTCCCTCCTCTGAGAAAAGACATACACAAACATACACTAACCACTCTCACACACACATACATACAGACACAAACTCCAACCGAGGAGAGGCAACCCTGAGCTTGAGGCCCCAAAGAGAGAGAAGCTTTGACAGAAGTGATCCTCTGGTGATCTCCTTGGTCCCCTCAAGGGGAACTCTGGGGCCTTGTTTCCCCTCAGACCATGAAAAGCCTTCGGCAGCTTCCCCATGAGGACATAGGATGTCCTGATGGTCTCCCAACCTGGTCTCCACAAAGCTGAAATTTCTCAGCTCCTTCCCTCCAGGCAGAGGGCGGAAAAAAGGGCCATAAAAGAATAATCTGACTCTGGAAGAGGTGGATGCGCTGACTCAGCCCCAAGGAGAGAAGTTTGTTTCCTCTGGTGTGAGTAGCCAATATTCAGAGAGGTGGGAAGGAATATACTTAAAACTTTTATTTCTGTAGCAAGAGGGGAAAAAATCCACACTGGGGACTAGAGGAACAAACCAAGGAATCTCTGGTGGGCCCTCACACCAACAAGTTTATAAACCTCACAGATCTCAGCTTATATTAGCAGTTTTAATTGGTTCAAGACATCCCACAGGAAGTCATGACTTTGGGCGTTTTGCTTGGTCTCTGGGCACATTTCCATATAGGGGATGTCTAAGTGAGTATTCTAAACTTTATTTGATCTTTTCTACTTGCAGTGGTTCTAGCAGCTTCTCACGGCTTCTCTTTTTAACAGAGTGCCATCCACCTGATTGTCTTGGCTACAGTGGCAGTCGAGCACTGTTGGAAAATCTGAAGGAGCCAGTTGGGGATAGATTATTTTGGGCAAAATCTCTACAGGTAATCCTCATTTTACAACCGTTTATTTGTGAACTTTCAAAGTTATGACGGCACTGAACAAAGTGACACTGTTGATCTTCACACTTACAACCACTGCATATTTGCAATTTAGGGTGCTTGACAGCTGGCATGTATTTACAAGAGTTGCAGCAGCATCCTGGGGTTGTGTGTGCTTACCTTTTGTGACTTTCCCAGCCAGCCAGTCAATGGGAGAAGCCGGATTCACTTAACAACTGAGGCAAAAAAGGTCAACATTTGCAGTTATTCGCTTAGTGACCAACTGCTTTGCAGTGAAAATTCCAATCCAATTGTAGTAAGCCAAGAACTACCTGTCTCTATAGTCACAAGAGCTGACCCTGATTTCAGAGCACAATAATCAAAAATTAAATTAGCCAGCTTCTCATAAGTAAAGTCAATGTGGAAGCTTCAAGAAATCACATACTGCAATAATTTCACATTGTGCTTTATGATCACAGAGGATTTGATTAACAATTACAAGTGGAATTGACCACCTGATATAAGACCAGCACAGTCGTTAAGATGTTTCAATTTATGACTACTGGCTTAATATTGTCAGTAAGCGAGGATTACCTGTATATACTTACTTAAAACTTTAAACATTTATATAGCTGCCAATCTTAAAACAACTCAGTGGGCTTATAGCCAATAAAACAATATAAAAGCAAACAGCAAAAAAAAAAGTGCCTCAGCCTCACTTCTCTAAGTGAGCACCCATTTTAAAGGCTCTGTGGAAGGATACAAGGGGCAGAGGCAATCAGATCTTGGAAACTGTGTTCCATAGGGCAGACCCTGAAACAGAAATGGCAGCTTCTGAGGATCCTCAAGATGGCAATATTTAAGAGAAGGGACAACCCCTGTTCCAGTGGAACAGGAAAATAGCAATAGCACTTAAGACTTACATACCACTCTATAGTGCTTTAGAGCACTCTCTGAGTAATTTACAATGTCAGACAGATATCCTCAGGGAAAGTTAGTCCTGCAGATATATAGTCCTGCACATCGTGTTTTAACATGAATCAGTTCGCAATTCTTGACTAAAGTTCTGTCTGCATTCCATGTTTTTATAACGTTTCATATTATAGTTGATCCGTTTACATGAATTAAAGACACTTCAGTCACTAAAGGCATCTCCTCCACATGGGTCCTTTTATGGGAAGTAAGTTGATTGCTCCACATGAAATTCTTTCCACACAACATGCATACATATTTTTTCTCCCCTGTGTGGATTCTTTCATGACAAATAAGAGTCCTGTTTTCAGAAAAACTCTTTCCACATTCCATACATTTATAAGGTTTCAACCCTGTGTGGATCTTTTTATGGGAATTTAGGTGACTTTTCAACCTGAAGCTCTTCCCACACTCCGTGCACTGATATAGTTTCTTCCCTGTGTGGATACTAATGTGGTAAGTAAGAGAGCTGCTTGTACTAAAGCTCTTCCCACATTGATTGCATATATAAGGTTTGAATCCTGAGTGGATTCTTCTATGGCAAGTAAGGGAACTGCTTCGACTGAAGCTCTTTCCACAGTCCACACATTTATATGGTTTCTCTCCTGTGTGGACTCTTTTATGGGAGGTAAGGGAACCACTATGACTGAAGCTCTTTCCACACTCCAGACATTTATAGGGTTTCTCTCCTGTGTGAATCCTCCTATGAGACATCAGGTGGCCACGGCCATGAAAGGTCTTTCCACAGTCCGCACATGTATAAGGTTTTTCCCCTGAATGGATTCTTTTGTGGGAAGTAAGGACACTGCTCTTGCTGAAGCTCTTCCCACACTCCATGCATTGAAAGGGTTTCTCTCCCGTATGGATCCTTTTATGGGAAGTCAGGTAACAGCTTTTGCTAAAGTTTTTCCCACACTCTATGCATTTATATGGCTTCTCTCCTGTATGGATCCTTCTATGAGAAGTAAGGGAACTGTTCAAACTGAAGCATTTCCCACAATCTATGCATTTGTAGGGTTTCTCTCCTGTGTGCATCCTTCTGTGGGCAGTAAGGACGCTGCTTTTGCTAAAGCTCTTCCCACACTCAATGCATTCATAGGGTTTCTCTCCTGTATGGATCCTTTTATGATAATTAATAGAACTATTCGAACTGAAGCTTTTTCCACAGTCCATGCACTTATATGGTTTTTCCCCTGTATGGATCCTTTTATGGGAAGTAAGGTCACTGCTTTGTATGAAGCTCTTCCCACACTCTAGGCATTCATAGGGTTTTTCTCCCCTATGGATCCTTTCATGATAAGTAAGGGAACTGTTTGAACCGAATCCTTTTCCACAGTCTGTGCATTTATAAGGCTTTTTCCCTGAATGGATCTTCTTACGGTAGTTAAGATTACTAGTACATCGAAAGTTGTTTCCAGAGTCCACAGATTTATAAGGTTTCTCTCCTGTATGGATAATTTTATGAGGAATAATGTCACTGTTATTGCTGAGGTGGTAATTACTGAAATTGGGTTTTGCTTGGTATATTTCCCCACTTCCTTTATTGTTTCCCATCCCATTTTCCTTAGAAACATTTGGAGTCAGGAGATAATCCATTTCCATACATTCAAGAGTGGAGTTTTCTCTCCAGTTGTAGCACTGGTTTTCCTCATTTTGCTTTCTTCCAAAAGTATCAGTGGATGTCTCTTCTTTTATTTCAATCTTGATTACTTCTGGCACCACACTTGGCTCTTGGTAATCTTCATTCTCCTGATCATCAACTGTTTGATGAGGAAAAGAACAATTAGAAAATCCGATTAGAAAAGCAAGAAATTAAGGATGTCACCAGGGATCAAGTCTCATTATTTGCAGAACCTCTTTCAATACTTCTAATGCAACAAACATACAACTTGTTGTTCCCATCCCAGTCCCTAGCCTGCATCTGCAGAGAAAGCAATAGGAAAATGACAGCATGATTGTTATTACTTCTTTAAAAATTGCATATATGATGGAATGTTCATCTGGAAAAACAGGTTGTTTTGGTAACCCAGATCTTTCATAGAAAAAGATTCAGATCAAGACACTGTGTAGTCCCAAGCTGGACTAAGAAGGGGGGAAGAGGTTCAGGGTCTCTAGAATTTCTCAGGATATATAGGTATCTAATAAGTGAGTAGGCTATAGCTTTTGTTTGGATTCTATTAGGTGTAAGCAAATAAACAATTCAATTGGGATTTGACCGTGTCATCTCAACTTGGTCCGACAACATAGTTGGTCTTGTTTCATTCTTGTCAGTGAACAGCAACTTTAAAAAAAGGACACACAAATTAAATAACAAGCAATGCAGTGTTCTGCAGCCCAGGTCTTGACATCATGATGTGGTGTATGAACTTGTGTCACATGTGCTGTAGCTTAGTTGCATCCAATGCCACAATATACATATTATGGCAATCATTTTAACAAGATCTGGACGAATCTCCTAAGTTGTAAATAAACTGTCTAGTGATTCCTTGCTTTGGCTTAATTCTAAAGGAACCCTTACCTAAAGAGGCCACAATCCCACATGTCTCCAACATGACTTCTCGGTGCGAGGCTTTTTCATTGGGGTCCAGCAGCAACCACTCTTCACTGGTGAAATATATGGCTACCTCGTCAAAGGACACAGGACTCTGAAAGAGAAAGAATCCCTATGACCAGACTCAGTCAGCACATTTCGGGTCTCAGTTGTCAACGTTTCAACTGACGAACCCAACCAAAGCAGCCACAGTCGAGACAATTCAAGTTCTTAATGCAAAACTTTATTGAATATATCATTTTGGCATTAATGAGGGCAAAACCAGATCTAGCATGCAAACCAGATCACATGCAAACCTATATAATATCAAAGTATAGGATTCTCCTCCCCCCCCGCCCCCATTAGTGCAGCTCACATTGTTCCATTGAGTCTCATTGTATTGTTATGAGAAAAAGTTTTGGGGTTTGGCAAACTGCTGAAGTGTCCTTGCCTCTCACACTCGTCTTCTTGATATCTGGAGCCTACATTCCATCTTCCACTTCTAGTGGTGGGTTCCTCCCGGTTCGGCCCGGTTCCACCAAGCCGGTAGTGGTGATGATATGACATCACTGAACTGGTTCTGCACCCCCCCCTGCGTTATTCTTACCTTTTATTTGGCCCAACCCCCAATCTATTGCTGCCTCCTGAGTCCCAACTGATGGCTAGAGGGAAAAAAACTGTTTAAACTATTGCCCACGGGCTTCAAAGGGCCGCCCTACAGCTGATCAGTGTTAAAAGAAAACAAATGAGTAGACCGGTGCTTGCAAAAATAAATGGGTAGACCAGTGCTTGCAAAAATAAATGGGTAGACCAGTGCCTGCAAAAATAAATGGGTAGATCGGTACAGCTCTTCAAGCAGTTAAAAGCCTGGTAGACCAGTACCTCTGTTAAATCCTAAATAATTGTCACATGACCATCAAGCCACAACCACAAAATAAGCCACGCCCACAGAACCGGTAGTAAAAAAATTTAGAACCCACCCTTGCCCACTTCCCTCCCCTTGGTTCATTAGCAAGCTGAGAAGCAATAATGGTTGCAACAGCAAAAGCGCGCTTCGAATCTTGACAGCAATATGTTGTGCTGAGACCTCAAATGAAAATGGAGGTCTTCCACTGCTTTCCCAAATTAGCCCCCGATTTTTTCTCTCCTACCTGAGCTGGAGGTTCAGCTGCTCTTTCAGCTTCACCAACACAAGGAGATGATCCAGTGAACAATCGTGACTCCATTTCGGTCCCTGGGAAGGAAAGAGATAAGCAGGAAAAAGATTAACTCTATCTCTTTTGGTCTGAAGGCACAAGATGATCTGGCAGGGATATGTATTAGAATTTAATCTAAATTATTAAGAAAGGTCAAAGACAGGTTGCTCCTTTCCCTGTCTCTCAGGACAAAGAAAAATATGTTGGGATGAAGGAGTAAGAATACCACCAAAGTGATCCCCAGAAGAACCAGTCTTCTGCAAATGGGGAATCATGGGAAGGTAGTGTATGGACTGAAGGAGGGACTTCCTTCATAGGACTTAAGCCTTCTAGCTTAAAGTAGGAGAATTAAGTCTTTCTTGTTGTCACCTTCTAGTAACTCTAACAATTAGACACGAGAGAAGATACGCAGAATTAAGAAAAACTGGAACATCTCTCAAAAACCTCCAGCCATGCCGAAAGAGCATCACCTGGTGAACCATCCTGGTGTTTACCTTCCTGCTTGGAGATAGCCCTGCAACACCACGGATCTTTCTGAACCACCATTTCCTCAGGATAATAAGTACCCACTTCCAGGAAAGACATTGGAACCTGAAAAATACAGGCAAGGAAGAGGAGTTAAGAACGGGATATAACTGAACCTGGATTTTATTTTTGTGCCCACAATATTGCAAGACTTGTGTGTCTATTATTGAGGACAATAGAAGTGATGGTCTACATATGTCCTCTGGGAGAACACAGGAACAATTCCTCTAATGGAATTCTCTAAACATTTTCTTGTATTACTAATCCCAACAACACTCTTAGGCAGATAATTAAGAATTCAAGCAGATTAAAATCCATTATTTTTCCTAAGAGGAGTGTCTCTCACCTGGCACCTTCCCTGTTCCCCCTCTTCCGCTTGGCTTAGCAGGAAACCTTCGGCCAGGGCCACCGCCTGGCAACTGGTCTCTGCTTGGCATTCCCGTACCCAGCGCTGCATCTCCCTGGGCAGGACGGCCAGAAACTGCTCCAAGATCACCTGGTCCAATATCTGAGCCTTGGTGTGCTTGTCTGGCTGCAACCATCCCCAGCAAAAGCGGTGAAGGCGGCTGCAAAGCTCTCGTGGTCCTTCAGCCTCCTGAAAGGGGCTGTTCCTGAAGCACCAATGTTGCATCTCAGAACTAAGAGCTTCCTCCAGGATCTTCCGTTGGGCTCCTGCCCAGACCTCCCCACAGTTCCCAAACTGAGCAACAGAAGGGCTTTTTCCTAATCTCTCCCAGGCTGGCCGGTTTGCATCCATTTCCAGTCTTCTCTGACAGGAATATACAAGGGCCTTGAAATCTTCTGGATCTCCAAAGGACTTTTCAGACCTGGGATCTGAATGAGTTGCACAGTGAGGCCAGGAGAAGTTTTTCAAGCCATTCAGCCCTCAAATGGTCAACTATTACATCTAAATTGAAAAAGAAAAACTCAGGTGATTACACAGAACATTCTCATTGAGAAACTGGTCATTTAATCTAAATCAGAGCAACTGACTCTAGAGTGGAGCAAAGTTGATGTTTTATTAATTGATTTTGGTGCAGGCTACACCTCAGAAGAACCGGGAAGAATGTATTTGAAATATAATTGGCTTGGAAAGGCTTAAAATTAAAATTGGAAAGAAATGAATCTCTAGGACCTAAACCCTAACAATAACCAATAAACCCCACAATAACCAATTAGACAACAAAAAAACCAAGAAAGGAAATGGAGAGAAGGAAGGTGAACTTAGGTATAAAACACCAGTAGGGAGCAAATGGAAGGTCAGCCATAAAGCACTTAGATGCCTATATACTACTGCTCAAAGTAATGGGGAACAAATGAGGTGAACTTGAAATCCAATACATGAGAACAGGTACCATGTTGCCATTACGGAAATTTGGCGGGATAGAACTCATGATTAGAACTACAACTAGAAGGATATAAATTGTTTTAAAAAAAACTCGGAACCAACAGATAGGAGGGAAAATTGCATTGTATGTGAGGAATCACTCTACCTCTACAGAAATACACAACACTAAGGATGAAAGCATCTTGAATACATTCTGGAGAAAATTAGAGGAAAAAGAAATAACATTATGGCAGACACTTAAACATGAGCCAGGCCGCAGCCAAAAAAGCTAATAAAATCCTTGATTGTGTAAACAAAGGCATAGAATCAAAATCACGTGAAGTATTAGTATTGCTTATAAAGCCTTAGTAAGGCCACAGGTGGAATACTGTATCCAGTTTTGGTCACCACAATAAAATTGTTGAGACTTTGAAAAAAGTGCAAAGAAGAGCAACTAAGATTATTAGTTGCCTGCAGTAATAGGCAGTAATTAGCTCAACAGTAGTAACTGTGAGGTGGATCTAGGTGTTAAGTGTGGATCACCACTTATGAACTAGCAGTGTGCTGCAGCTACCAAAAAAACAAATATTGTTCTAGTCTGCATCACCAGAGGGATAGCATCAAGATAAAAGGAAGTCTCTAAGGGGTCTGCATAAAGGTGGGGGGAGGGTATGATAACTGTCTTTCAGTGCATGAGGAGCTGCTACAGAGAAGGGGTGGACTTATTCTCCAAAACTCCTGTGGATAGGACAAGAAGCAATGGATGGGAGCTTGTTAAACAGAGGGAGCTTGTTAAACCTGGAACTAAGCAGACATTTCCTGAAAGTGAGAACCATTAATCAATGGAATAGCTTGCTTCCTGGAGTTGTGGGTACTCCAACACAGGAGGTTTTCAAGAAAAGATTGGATAACTATTTGTCGGAGTTAATGTAAGGTCTCCTGCCATTGGGCAGGGAGTTGGATTAGAAGACCTTCAAGGTCCCTTCCAGACCTGTGAGTCTATTCTATCCTTAAGAGATGTTTTAGCACAGTGGCAATGAACCTCCTCTCTCCCTCAGCCTCTCTCCGCCCCCCCCCCCCCCCCGTTGGAGACCAATCCTAATTTGGGGGAGGGTTTTCCGCGGAGGTGTAGCTGAGCTCCACTAACAGAAAAAAATTACAGCACCGCCAACGTTTACATTTGAGGCACAGAATTGGTCCTTTTCACACAACCCCCTCCTCCCCCACCCCCCCCCCAAAAAAGCTTGAAATGGGACCGTTTGCAGAGAGTGGAGGAGTGCCAGGCAGGAAAGCCCCTTTCCCGGATTCTTTTTTCGCTACAAATCTGTGAAGCAAAATATATGAACAAGTGGTGCTTTAAGCTTCCTCCCCCTCCCCCAGCAACTCTTCCCCTCCCTCCCTCCCCTCCCTCCCTTCTCAGTGCGGTATATCTTATAATGCACAGCCAGGAGCAAGAATGGGGGGGGGGAAGGTTCTCCCTCTCCTTACCAGCCTCGAAATTCGGAGTCCAGCAAATCTTTTTGGGGAACCCGGGGGTCCCCCTCTTTACCATTGGCTCCGGAAGAGTTTGCTTCCTCTCTTCCCTGCAAGAAACGGTCGAGGATGCTCTGCCGAGGGGTGGAAGGGGGGCAATTTCCCCCCACCTCCCCGTGGGAAAACCCCTTGCCCGCTCCCCAAGATTCTGGGGGCAACTCACTGCCGGTTCTCCTTAGCCAGGCAGACGCCAGTGCATGCGCAGTGGCGCTCGGTGAGTCGGCAGAGATGGCAAGCGCCCGGCCCTCTAGCGGTGAGATCGTGTGACGACCTGAAAAGCTGCGCGGGCCAACGTCTGCTTGGTCCTCCCGCCTCTTTTTGAGACGGTGGCATTTCCGATGGCATTCATTCATGCGGGGAGGCGTTGCACGAAAGGGTTGAATAGTTAGCACCAGTGTAGCTTGATGCTCCGTTCTTCCCAGGGAACCATCTAGATTCTAGTCCAACCCCTGCTCACTACATCGATGTATAGAGTAGAGTAGAACAGAACAGAACAACAGAACAGAACAGTAACTTTGTTACTTTGAATGTATGCTAATTGGCATACATTAAAATGAAATTTCGATGCATACAGCTTTCAAAGGGTCACCATCTCCAATATGCATGACAAAATAAATAAATACCAAATTATGTATATACCCACATATGACACAAACAACACAGGCATTTGCCCTATGGCTCTACCATCTGGTTGAAGACTCTTGCAAGAGACCTCCATGTTTCAAGTGGCGGGCTGTTCCCTTGCCCTGCAGCCTTTTCTGCTCAGGAAATTTTTCCTGACAACCTGCCCGCAAGCTTCCTTGGAATTTTCATCTAATGGTCTTTGTTCTGCAGAGAGAATTGGTCCCCTTTTGATCTGTGGGACACATTTTCTCTGTCCCATTTGTGTGCCAAATGCCACCTATAGGTGCAGAGAGATCGACCTCAGCCAAGAGGTGTTGCGTAGAAGCCACCTGGACATCACAGGCTGGATCTCATACAATTTTGGGCATCATCGGCTAGAAGTATAGGATTTTCACATCTCAGCAATCGTTGCCACTCCTAAGCTTTGCTTCTATCAAAACCCACCTGCCTCCTCTTCAGGACACCCTAGCTGCAGACAATTTGAGTAGCTTCTGCTCCAAAGGCTTCCCGCAGGAAGACTTTGCCCAGAGACAGATGACAAGGCAGAAGGGAAGATTCCCATTAGTGTTTTCTCCAAAGTACCCTCCCTGGCCAGACCCCCAACCACCCAGTTCCACTTCTGAGATTGGAAGCATCTGGGTGTCTCCTCTCTTGGGGGGAGCATCCATGGGCTGTGTTAAGGTCCCGTTCCTACTGGTCGGGGCACTGTCCAGGGTCCCTAGAAGGGGATAAGGAGCCCCAATCAGTTAAGGAGGGAGTGGTGGGAGACCATTGATGTTGGTGGGGTGGGTAGGAGACTGAAATCCCTAGGGGAGATGTTGGAGAAAAGGCTGCAGGACAAGGGAGGTGGGGGCATGTGAGACTCCTCCCCTTCTGGCCACACCCCTCCCAGTGCACTTTCCTCAGTGGGAAAAAGTGATCCTGAGAGGGGTGGGAGGAGCCTCTTTGTTGGCTGGGGGGATGCGAAAAAGGCATCCCCTGAGGGAAGCGCCATCCTCAGGGGTCTTTGAAGCTCCTCAGGGACAGATCCTGTTCCTCCTTTCTCTCAGACTCCGAATTATGCCTCCCTCTGGGCCTCTCTTCTGCCTCAAGCCCTGCTCCACTCACAAGGTGTCCTGCCAAGAGTACCTTTCTAGCCCCCCTTGAGGATCTTTGGGGCCCATAACCTCCACAGGCTTTAAAGTGTCCCTGCTTTAGGCAAGCCAGACAAAAGCCCCCAACTCAAAAGAAGGGCCACAGTTGAAGGAACGTTCCCACATTTTATAGGCTACGTCTCTCGTTTGCTTCTTTCATAGATAAACCTACCATGCTAATGCTTTTCTCATGGTTTTCAATGCATCATTGTGCAACGTAAAACTGAGTCAGATCTGAACTCATTCCATCCCTTTCTAACACTTTCTAACATTTTATTCCACTCTCCCCCCTCCCCCCTGATAAATTCACTTACATATTCATCTGGTTTCTTCATTTTGCTTTATTGTTCAATGTGTATAAAGTAGGGCATCATTTACCTTGTTTCCAATAATTTATTAACATTTCAAAATGAGAAAGGTTGTTAATAATTAGGAAATACGTTTTTAAGAAACCTGTATTAAGATAAAAAGTACAAAGTCACAATCATGCTAGTAAGTTTTCTCCAAAACCATAGCAACCTGACATGTCAAGTATGATTGATCTTTCTGATGAACTTGATATCACAAAATGAAATAGAAAATATGGTAATGATTAATCTGAGAAACTGAACAATGAATAACTTAAATCAAGAAATTTAAGAACTTTTTTTAAAAAAATTGCACATAGGGTACACTGTTGGATCAATAAAACCATTTTGTCAAGCCTCCAAGTAATGTGTTCTGAAAAATTAAGTCCAAGACATCTATCTTACTTTTCAAATCCATTTATTAGGAGCACATTAAATTGGCATGGACTCTGTGGGTCCTTTCTTGAGAAGCATCCTGTTTTCACAAAAACCCATTCCGTACATTTCTATTTCCCTGCTGTATAGCTCCTCTTATGGGAACTAAGGTGACTTAGTTGCACTGGTGTAATTTCTTCCGTGTGTGGGTGTTAATGTGGTGGGACTGGCTTGTACTCAAACTCTTCCCAGATTCATTGCATACATGATTCTTTTGTGTGGATCCTGTTATGGGAAGTAAGGCAACGCTTATCACAGAAGCCCTTCCCACATTCCAGGCATTTATAAGGTTTCTCTCCTGTGTGGGTCCTTTTATGGTAAATCAGATAGCCACTTGCAGCGAAGGTCCTTCCACAGTCTGTGCACTTATAAGGTTTTTCCCCTGTATGCATCCGGTTATGGAAACTAAATTGACTGCTTTGGCTGAAACTCTTCCCACACTCTAGACATTTATAGGGCTTCTCTCCTGTGTGGATTCTTTCATGACAAGTAAGAGAACTCTTTATAGCGAAGCTCTTTCCGCACTCCATGCATTTATAGGGTTTCTCTCCCTTGTGGAGCCGTTTATGGAAGTTCAGGTAACTGCTGGTTTTGTAGCTCTTTCCACACTGCAAGCATTTATAGGGTTTTTCCCCTGTGTGGACCCGTTTATGGGAAGTAAGGCCACTGCTTTGGCTGAAGCCCTTCCCACAGTCTAGGCATTTATAGGGTTTTTCTCCTGTGTGGATCCGTTTATGAGAAGTAAGAGCACTCTTTACCCTGAAGCCCTTCCCACACTCCATGCATTTATAGGGTTTCTCTCCTGTATGGATCCGTTTATGAGAAGCAAGGGAACTGCCTGTCCTGAAGGGTTTTCCACATTCTGTGCATTTATAAGGTTTTTCACCTGAATGGATCCTTTTGTGGGATGTCAGTTGATTCGTATTTCTGTAGCTCTTTCCACACTCTATACACTTACAGGGTTTCTCGCCTGTATGAATCCTTTGATGGGAAGCAAGGCTACCACTTTGCCTAAAGCTCTTCCCACACTCTATGCATTTAAAGGGTTTCTCTCCCGCATGGATCAATTTATGCTTAGTAAAGTAACTGCTTGTACTGAAGGTTTTTCCACAGTCTACACATTTATAGGGTTTTTCTCCAGTATGCATCCTTTTATGGTAAGTAAGGGAATTCTTCATACTGAAACTTTTTCCACAGTCTACACATTTATAGGGTTTTTCCCCTGAATGGAACCTTCTATGGCATATCAGGTAACTACTAGTGCTGAAGCTCTTCCCACATTCTATGCATTTAAAGGGTTTTTCTCCAGTATGCATCCTTTTATGGTAAATAAGGGAATTCTTCCTACTGAACCTTTTCCCACAGTCTACACATTTATAGGGTTTTTCCCCTGAATGGATCCTTCTATGGTCTATCAGGTCACTACTAATTCTGAAGCTCTTCCCACATTCTATGCATTTAAAGGGTTTTTCACTATGTATCTTTTTATGGGAAGTAAGGGAACCCTTCCTACTGAACCTTTGTCCACAATCCACACATTTATAGGGTTTTTCCCCTGAATGGATCCTTCTATGGCATATCAGATAACTACTAGTTGTGAAGCTCTTCCCACACTCTATGCATTTAAAGGGTTTTTCTCCTGTATGTATCCTTTTATGGGAAGTAAGGGAGCTCTTCCTACTGAACCTTTTCCCACAGTCTACACATTTATAGGGTTTTTCCCCTGAATGGATCCTTCTATGGCGTATCAGGTCACTACTAATTCTGAAGTTCTTCCCACATTCTATGCATTTAAAGGGTTTTTCACTATGTACCCTTTTATGGGAAGTAAGGGAACCCTTCCTACTGAACCTTTTTCCACAGTCTACACATTTATAGGGTTTTTCCCCTGAATGGATTCTTCTATGGCGTATCAGGTCACCACTAATTCTGAAACTCTTCCCACATTCTATGCATTTAAAGGGTTTTTCTCCAGTATGTATCCTTTTGTGGGAGGTTAGATAAATGTTGTCCCTGAAGCTCTTTCCACACTCTAGGCACTTATAGGGTGTTTCTGTGGTGTGGATCTTTTTATGAGAAGTTAAATTACCTTTCCACCCAACACTTTTTCCACAGTCCATAGCATTGTAGGGTTTCTCCCTTGCCTGGATCATTTTATGTAAAGTAAGATTATTACTGCTGAAGCTGTTTCCAATTTTGCAGTTGTTACTAAAATTGGGGTTTGCTTTGAATCTTTTTCTACTTTGACATTTCCCCGTATTTTCTTTGGAATCATGTTGGGTCAGGAAGTGATTCATTTCCACACATTCACGAATAGATTTTTCTCTCCAATTGTGCTTCTTTTCACGTTTCCTCCTTCCCCGCTTATTTGTAGATGTCTCCTCAGAAATTTCAGTTTTGATTATTTGCAATGGCATTAAATTTGACTCTTGGTCATTTTCCTTCTGCGCATCAAATGCTTCTGGGGGAAGAAAAATAAATTACAATAATGTACAATGTACGATTTGCTGTCCCAATGCATAGATTTATCTAATACTGGCCATCTGCAGGGAAAGCAATGAGGGAAATTACAACTTGCAACAAAATACCTTATGCCAGGCCCAGCAGACTTGAAATTCAGGGCTTAGAAAATTTAGAACTACGCTGCCTTTGAGGACTTCCGGCGGTGACGTCAACGTGTATGGAGTTAGAGAATGGAGCTCCGCTCTTGAAAGTCCAAAATTCCCATCTAGGAAGCCGCTGTAGGCACTATTGATCTTGTAGAGATCGCTAGAAAAAGGGGGAACTTCCAAGGGCCTCAGGGGGGAAAGTAACCAACCCGAAGGTTCAGGAAGAAGCTCCTAATTCCAGAAGAGAAAAAACCAACCATCTTGGCTCCCCAGAGCGTTGCAACCGCACAGCAGGAGGGCGAAGATTAAACAGAAAAGATCGCAACTGTATCTAAATTGACTTGAAAGCAGATTGAAACGCAACGCGGAAAGCACAGCTACAGAGAGAAAGCAGAAATTGGCAGACAGCGAAGTTGAGACCCTGAAGAGACGGCTGAACAGCAGCCAGAAAAGCGGCGAACGTAAGACGACAAGGGCGGAAGAAGAAGACAGGCGGTGACTGTGCGAAAAAGAGAGGCTGCTTGGAACGAGAGATTCCCAAGGATTTATGTGAAGCGATTTTGGACTAGACCCTAAATTTGGATATAACAGTGAAGAAGGACTTTCTTTAGGCTGGAGAAGCAAGTTACACAGCAGAACCAGAGACCAACCAGCAGAAGGGCAACGGATCGCTGAGAGAATCGGAAGCCATTAATAGCTGGAAGTGAAAGTGCGAATGAGCGAGAGTGGTACATCGGACTGACAGCGAAGAAACAGTGTTTGGACTAAATATCAGAGGCTACCAAATTGGACTTAATTTTTGGATACTGTGAACAATCGACATTGAAAACCTGAACTTTGGACAATTGGAATTCTTGGCTTTTTGGACATTTGAAAGAGAGAGACACCAAAACTAAGACTTTGAATATACAAAAACTCTAGATACAAGAATTTCTACACGTAAGACTGAAAGGGAACTTTATATTAAGAGCAAATTAACTTTATATCTATACTTGACTAAGATTTGTTAAAATATAAATATTGATTAATACTTTTTATTGGTGAGATAATTGATAAATTGACAACTATTTATATGAATGAGTAATTGAATGATCAATTGAAATAAATAACTTTAAGTAAATACTAACCTAAAAATACTAAATATTTAATCATATATTTACATTAGTGATATTTAAGTGAATAGATTTTAGTAGCCTACTACCACCAATAGCCTCCCACCGGCCGGTACGCTCCCATAGAGAGGGGCTCCTCCGGGTGCCGTCAGCCAAACAATGTCGACTGGCGGCCCCCAGGGGGAGAGCCTTCTCTGTGGGGGCACCTACTATCTGGAACGAGCTCCCCCCAGAGATACGGAGGATCCCGGATCTGCGCACCTTCCGCCACGCCTTAAAGACCTTATTATTTCACCAGGCAGGCCCGGCCTAATTTTCTCTCTCTTTCATAAAAGATTGTCAATTTTTAAATATCTTTTAGTATCCTATATATTCAATTTTAAAATTGGTTTTAAACAGTTCGGGGTTTTAAATTTGTCGGAGCCAAAACTATTTAATTTGATTTTATTCTACTTTTAAATTTTGTATGGATGTGTTTTTATTGTCTGGCTGTGCACCGCCCTGAGTCCTTCGGGAGTATGGCGGTATAGAAATCGAAATAATAAATAAATAAATAAATAAATATATTCAGACCTGACAGCCTGACCATTATATTGTATTGATATATAAACTATTAATTATTATATTGTATTGATACACAAACTATTAATTATTAATTGATTGTTATACTAAGGTTTAATGAAGTGCTAGAATTCTAAGCTTTTCCCTCGACCTCCTTCATCATATATATTCCTCCCCACCCCCTTGGGTTTATATTTAACTGCCTAATTAACTATTAAATTGCCAGAGTTCTAAGGACACGTACAGAGGTAACTTACAACCAGATAAGATCAATCAGTGTATAAGGACCTATATAACATAGAAGCTAGACACCATTACTGAGAATAATACTTTTATAGACAGTAAGGTTGAAATAAAATAAGAACATTTTAGTGTATGAGAATTTGGGAGATCCTGCAAAAAAGAATTAAGATGACAAGCACCGGCACAACCACCATAACCAAAACAAGCAAGAAAATAATTCCAAATCAAACCTCCCAAACAGCATCTCCGGCACAACAAAGAACCATAGAAACTATGCTTGGATCGGAAAAAGAAAAGTCAGTCTCCATTTCCAGTAGGCAGAATATCCAGTCAATGCTGGCAATGATACAGGAAGCCATGAGCAAGACCCAAGAAACGATTGCCAACAACCATGAGGAGACCAGAAGAAACCATGATGACCTGAAATCTGATGTGGGAGACATAAATGATAATATAAAAAAAATGGATGACAAGATTGAAAAAATTCAACAGAACATTGCCAAAAATGAACAAAGAATTGAAAAGACAGAAATGAAGATGGAACAGACGGTTAAGAAAGTGGAAATGCTGGAACAACAACAGATGGCAACTAATCGGGAGCTCGAAGACTCACTCACCTATCTGGAAATGGAAAAGGCATCATTTTATCTAAGGTTCCAGAATATAGTAGAAACTAAGGAGGAAGACTTGGGAGAGACAATGACAGAGATCATAGCTGAAGCAACACAGAGAGACAAAGACAATATACGAAGGGACATAGATGAGGTGTACAGAGTGCATACCAATTATGCATGCAGGAACAAACTACCAAAAGAAGTCCATATTCGATTTACGAAGAAAACGACAAAAGAAGAGATATACAGAAAAATGAGAGAGGATGCAATCTTTTACAAAGGGAAAGAAATAATAACACTGAAACAAATCCCAAGACGTGTCAGAGACCAGAGGAAAACTTACAACTTCCTCACAACACAACTAAATATAAGGTGATGTTCCGCTGGCTACTACCAGAGGGTAACTTAATTTCATGGCAGGACAAGAAATTCAAAATAGATAGTCTGGAAGGAGCTCAAGAATTTTTCGATCAACATTTTATCCCCGAAGAAGATCAAGAATCCAGAATGGAAATGGAAAATAAGAGCCAAGAGGAGCAATCAATAGAAGAAGCGAAAGATGAACAGGAAGAGAAGAGAAGATTGAAAAGAGAAAGAGAAGAGAGGGAAGGAGCAAGAGGGAAAACACAAAGAATAACAAGAAACATCAAGAAAGTAAAGACAACAAGTAGATAGGAAGAAAAATGGAACAGGAAATAAAGATGATTTCGATCAACATCAATGGATTAAACGCCCCAGCTAAAAGAACTCGGACACTTACCAAACTACAAAAATTAGGAATGGACATTATAAACTTACAGGAGGTCCACATTAAAAAACAACACCAACAGATATTAGAAAACACAAAACTAGGGAACCTTTACACTTCACTGGCAGACCAGAAAAAAAGAGGCATTGCAATTTATATTAGGAAACATCTAAAAATAAAACAGATATACGCAGACGGAGAGGGAAGAGTTTTAATGGTTGAGATACAAACGGAATCCAAGACAATACTATTAATCTCAATTTATGCACCAAATGAGAATCAACGCACTTTCTTCCAAAGCATACATGACAGAGTAAAAGACTTAGACTATGAAAACATTTGCATTATAGGTGACTTCAATGCAATTTCAGATATAGAAAAAGACTATTGTAGTACCAGGAAAAATAACACCAAGAAAAAACCCTTCCAGACACTTTCAAGGAAATGGCACAGGAATTCTGCCTCCAAGATGCGTGGAGGGAAATAAATAAAGATAAAAAAACAATACACTTTCTACTCCAATCCACACTTATCTTGGTCCAGAATAGACATGGCCTGGATGTCAACAGATCTTAGGAAAGACTTAGAAGAAATAGAAATAATGACAAACACATGGGCAGACCATAATCCGATAAAAGTAATCTGGAAAGGATATCAGAAGAAAAAGAGATGGATGATGAATACTGAAATTCTAAAAAGTAATGAATATGCACAAATGATAGAAAAGGAAACGGGAATATTTTTTGAGATTAACACCAAAGAACAAAAACTTCCCTCCAAAATTTATGGGACACGGCGAAAGCTTACATAAGAGGCTTAACGATATTGTACCTGGCGAAAAAAAACAAAGTAAAACAACAGGAAAAAGATAACTTACTGAAGGAACTCAAGAAGTATGAATTTGAGCTACAGAATGAACCTCTAAATAAGAAGATTAAAGGAAAAATAAATTTGGCCAAACATAAAATAAACTTGATCACACAAACAGAAATTGCGAGGAAAATCAAACTTGTAAAGCAAAACCACTTCGAATACGCAAATAAGACAGGGCGATGGCTGGCATACAAATTGAAGCAAGAAAAAGAGAGAAGGACAATCCATGAATTACAGGATGATACAGGAGAGATACACTATAGGAACAAAGACAAAAAAGAAATAGCAAAAACTTTCTTCCAGAAACTTTATGAACAAGAATCTCCAGAAGAGGATATCAAACAATACCTTAATGAAGTTGATATTCAAGAACTAGAAGAATCACATAGGGATCTTCTGGACAGGCAGATTACGATGACAGAACTGATAGAAGCGAGGAAGAAACTAAAAGTAAATAAAACCCCAGGACCGGATGGGAAACCCGCAGAGTTCTATATGTCTTGACAGCATCCAATAGACGAAATCCTACTCGGAGTATTCAATGACGCACTTCTGGAAGCTGATTCCTGGACAGAGGCCATCATAACATTGATACCAAAAGAAGAGACAGACAATACCCATATCAAAAACTATAGACCGATATCGCTTTTAAACGTGGGTTACAAATTATTTACATCAATAATTACAGAAAGAATCAAGAAAATAATCAGCAAATATATCCACCCGGACCAGAACGGTTTTATCCCAAAGAGACAGATAAAGAACAATTTGAGACAAATAATGGACATATTAGAATATTACGAAACAAATTTTGACAAACAAATGGCCTTAATCTTTTTAGATGCACAGGCGGCCTTCGATAACCTAAATTGGAAATTCCTTACGTTACAATTAGAAGCTATGAAATTTGGCATTAAATTTACTAATATGATAAAGAAAATCTATTCTTCCCAAACAGCAAAAATAACAATAAATGGTGACCTGACAGAACAATTTCAAATAACAAAAGGAGTAAGACAAGGGTGCCTTCTATCTCCTCTACTATTTATACTAACATTGGAAATTCTCTTAAGGGAAATTCGAAGAGATAAGGAAATACAAGGTCTTAAAATCAGGAGGGAGGAATACAAACTCCAAGCCTTTGCCGACGATATTGTACTTATCACAGAACAACCAATAATAACGGGCACTAAAATATTAGACAAAATAGAGAAATATGGGAAAGTAGCGGGACTTAAAATTAATAAACAAAAGACAAAGATATTAACGAAGAACCTTACTAACCAGCAAGAAAAAGAATTAGAGGACACAGTAGGTATACAAACTACAAAGAAGATAAAATACCTAGGAATATGGCTCACCAATAAAAGTACATCAATTAGAGAAGACAACTATGATAAACTCACAGGACAAATCAAAAAGGACCTAGAAACCTGAAAAAAATTACAGTTATCTCTATTGGGAAAAATTGCTTCAATCAAAATGAATGTCCTTTCCAGAATGTTATACCTATTCCAAGTGATCCCAATAAAACCGGGGAAGAATTTCTTCAAAGATTTTAACAAATTAATAGCGGACTATATCTGACAAGGCAAGAAAGCAAGAATTAAAATCAAATGTCTATAAGACTCAAAAGAAAGAGGAGGACTTGCGCTACTGGATTGGGAAATATATTATAAAGCATCAACATTGATCTGGACCAAGGAATGGATGGAGCTAAAAAACAAAAGATTGCTAAATTTAGAAGGATTTGATCTACAGCGAGGGTGGCATGCATTCTTGTGGGAGGGCACTGATAAACAACACGGATACTTTCAGAGACATACTGTCAGGCAGGCACTATATCACACATGGCAGGGTATCAAAAAAGCTCATTATTACAAAATTCCGGAATGGTTATCATGGAGGCCCAGATTTACCCAAATGCCATGGATAGCACCAAAATGAAAACTTATAAGGATCTACTAAACAACCAAGGAGAGCTAAGAACGAGGCAAGAATTGCAGGAGATGGGTACAGTCATCGATTGGTGGCCCTACTTAAAAATAAAATCAAGATATCAGAAAGATTTGACCCAATTTGAATTCCAAAAAGGCCAAAATGAACTAGACAAAATTCTACAAGAACCACAAGACAAATTAATAAAAAAAGTTTATAACTATCTACGAGCATACAAATTAGAAGAGGAGGTGGTGAAAGACAACATGTTAACCTGGGCAAAGAACTTCGGCCATAACATCGAATTAGATAAATGGGAAAAATTATGGACAATAAACTACAAATTGACAATGTCTGTACCCTATAAAGAAAACCTGCTCAAAATGTTTTATAGGTGGCATCTTCCCCCGGCCAGGTTGGCAAGAATGTTCCCCAACACATCTCCAACATGCTGGAAATGTAAGCTACACAAAGGAACCTACTATCACACATGGTGGACTTGCCCAAAGGCAAAACAATACTGGTGAATGATCAAAACACAAATAGAACAAATAGAAATGAAACCAAAAACCTTCGTATTAGGCATTATATCTGGACAATATGAAAAGGAAATAAAGTACCTAATAATCCATATAACAACGGCAGCACGTATAACTTTTGCACAAAATTGGAAGAGTAATGACATACCGAGTAAAGACAGAGAAATTAGTAAAATCATGGAATGTGCAGAAATGGATAGACTCACTAAGGAACTTCAAGATAAAGAGGAACACAATTACTATTTAGTATGGGACAAGTGGTACAAGTGGTTGGAAGAAAGAAAAAAGAAAAAATAGGACCAGGAGGTAGCCAGTGGAACCCAAGATAGATATAGAAATACAAACTACCCAATGTAGGCCAATAGTGACTTAAAAAAAAAAACTAGACATAATGTAAAAGAAGAGTCAAATATACAAAGGAGAATTATATAGCAGACAACTGTTGCGATAACTTTGACATGATTATACCTGACTTTTTTTTGTTTACGTGTTTTGTATGTCTTGTTATTACTTGTTTTGTTTTGTTTGTATTTTTAAATAAATAAATAAAAAAAAATTTTTTAAAAAAGAACTACGCCGCCTTCGGTATGATCTAAGTGTAGCTCATAAAATTATCTGGTACAATGTCCTACCTGTCAATAACTACTTCAGCTTCAACCACAACAATACAGAGCACACAATAGATAAAAAACTTAAAAGTGAACTGCTCCAAACTCGATTGTAGAAACTATGACTTCAGCAACAGAGTGGTCAATGTCTGGAATGCACTACCTGATTCTGTGGTTTCATCCCCAAACCCCTCAAATTTTAATTTAACTGTCTACTGTTGACCTCACCCCATTCCTAAGAAGTCTGCAACGGGCGTGCATAAGAGCACCAGTGTGCCTACCATTCTGTCTTAATGTTCCTTTTATTTGTATTCATTTTATGTATTCAATTCATGCTTATACTTATATATATAATCTAATATGTACTTGACAAATAATTTTTTTTTAAAAAAATGACAGTATGAATATTAGTTACTAACTTAAAAGACTAGCATGGCTGATCATCTAACTCTCATTCTTGGCAGTTAAAAGGTTAAAGCAAAAACACGTCTTGACATCAGGACGTAGCACACAAATTGTCTCAACTATGACACACCCAACTTGCATTCAATAAGACAACATATGTCATTGCAACAAAGCAAAACAAAATATGTTGCTGAGTAGGACAACTACAACAGGCAAAAACATCCTGTCCCTGAACATCTTCCCAATCACTCTGCAGTAATGACCCAGGGCCCAAGGATGACCACAAGACTGAATGTCAACCCTTGCTGGTCGCCACACTTTTTTCTAAGTGAAACTGTGCTACTTAGAAGACCATGAAGGGGGACTGGAATTAATGTAAGAGGAAAAAAGAAGAGATGAAATCATTTTTAATAAGTTACGTATAGATCTAAGTTGTAAATAAAGAATCTAGTGATAGCTTGCTCAGACTTAAATTGTCCTCCAGAGGAACCCTTACCTAAAGAGGCCAAGATCCTAGATGTTTCCAACATGACTTCTTCATGCAGGGCTTTCTGGCTGGGATCAAGCAGCAACCATTCTTCACTATTGAAATGGATGGCCACCTCCCCAAAGGACACAGGACCCTAAAGAAGGAAGGAGCCCTGTGAGAAGACTCGATAGAATTTGCAAGATATCCTTCAATCTGAAAAACCTGAGAGCACGAAGTGAAATTTCTTGGACATTTCCCTAGTTGGACTCAACATAGTATATGATAAACAGGGCAGCATTCACATCACTTTGACTGACTCTGCTGACCTTCAATGTCAGCAAACTTCCTTGATCAAGTGGCATAGTGTGCCTTAGACACACCATCTACCAGTGGCCCCAATATTCCATCATGTTTGCAAGAGATTCTGTGGGATTTCTGTCTGACATAGTAACCTAATGGTCTTTGTGGTTCTTTGAACGGTCAATCTTGCTCACTCTCATGAACTTTCATGAAAATACTAGGAAGGCACTTCCAGCCATCAAAATGCAATTCATCAAGAGAGAAATAGAAGAGAGAATATAACTTTGTCACTTTGAATGTATGCTAATCGGTATACATTAAAATGAAATTTTGTTGTATACAGCCCTCAAGGGTCTCCACCTCTAATAATTAAATACAAAATTATGCATATACCCACATATATGACACGAAGAAACAACAGTTTAGTTTGGATGTATACATGGCGAGAGAAACAAATCTTTGAAGTTTACCAGATGGATGGCATAGGGAACAAAGCTGTTACAGAATCCGTTAGTACTGCTAGAAATACTTTGAAACCTCCTTCCAGAGAGGAGAAACAAAACAGAATGTTAAGAGTGTGTGTGTGTTTGTGGTCTCTAACAATATTTTGAGCTCAGAGCACATAGCGCTTATAAGCAGTGAACTAGTTTGTTAAAACGCTTCCATCCTGCCTCTGTAAAAAGTGGCCAGGGATAGAAGGAGAAACATGCGCTCTTCTCATCCGACGAAAGAAATGCAGATACTGGTTTGCACTCTTCACTAACATTGATGTGTGGAGAGAACAGTTCACATTCTTTGTTATCTGCATCCCCAAAACTTAATACTGTTGACCATGTCTACAGCTGCATCCTTGATACAGAGTGGAGTATGACCAGTACAGATGTTTCTAAAATCTAGGATGATCTCCTTCATTTTATTAACATTTCTGCTTCTCCTGTTTTTATCCCTTTCACCAAAGAGAGGAAAACAAGATTATACTTACCATAAAGTAGATTTAGCCTAAATATTCATGTCTCCTGTCTGCTTTACTAGGGATAGGCAACATGAAGTGCCATGTGGTATTTTTTGAAACCAGAATTATATAACCTGCCAGGGTAAAGATTTAAGACCTGACCAGCTGCTATAATGATGTAATGCTGGGAATGAGTCAGTAAGTTTTTTTGGCTGATATCACTTTAAGAGCCTGTAATAAGACGACGCCCTGTTGGGGCGTATCTCTCTCTCCGTGTGTGCTTCTGTGCTGTAATTTACCTATTGCTATTTGTTTGAAGTCTGACTAAAGAATGTGTATGTATATATTCCTTGCAGATAAAACCACTATTTAAATACAAACCTCTGTTTGGTGTATTTACTTCTGGGTTGTCTTACATAGTCACACTGTGCGCACTCTGACATAAATTCCATACATCTCCAAAACTTAGATGAGAGGTGGGCCTAGTTTGACTGATCATAAATTTAAATTTATATTTATTTAAATTTAAATTTATAATTTTCTTGCTGTGTGCTTTGCTCAAGAATAGCATATCATATGTTGAATCCTCAAAGAAGACAGGAGGTCTCCTACTGCTCCCCCATATTAGCTCTTCCTTCCTACCTGAGTTGGAAATCCAGCAGCTCTTTCAGCTTCACCAATAGAAGGAGATGATTCAATGAACAATGGTGACTCCATTTTGTCCACTGGGAAGGAGAGAGACAGGATGGAAACAGGAAAGGGAAACTTCATCTCTTTAGCCTGAAGACACAAATTAAGATTTCTTCCTGTCATGCCCAGGAAACCTCCATTTCTCTCTCTTCTACACTCTGCCTATCATAGGGTCCATCATGGGAGCCAAGAATAAAAGGAGAAGACCAAACCCACCACATGCTGAAGAACAAACCTCAGTTAGATTGTTCCCCTAACCTTTTGGAACAACACGTGGAAGTTTATACTCTTGGCAACCAAAGCATTTGCTCAATCACTGTAAATTCTTCCCCCCTCTCTACAGTTTGAAACCAGAGAAATTAGTGATGTTCCAGCAACCCAGGAAACATGCTCACAAGGATAGGTGGTGTTGGAAATGGCCCAGCAGGGATCCATGTAGGAATTTAGTCAAAATTATCTCTTTAGGAATGGCAAAAACATAAATCTCTCAGGATGGAGGAGGCGCCAGAATGCAACTCAAGGTGTTCCCTACAAGAGTTGGTCTTCTGGGAAAGGCCTACCACATGCTTGCTTGCTCTGAAGGGAGGGAATTCCTTTGTGCCCCTTAAGTCTTCTAGCTTGAAATGGGAGTTCGATCTTTCTTATTGGGTCACTTTCTACTAAGTCCAACGACTAAGACACCAGAAGACGCAGAGAATTAAGGATAAGTAGAATCTTCCTAGAAAGTCTCCCATCCAGTGGAACAGTCTGCCCTTACCTAGAGGTATCCTGACCTTGACTTTTATCCTTGGGGATCCCTCTGAAAGAAAAATCAGTAGAAAGATTTGAGATCCACCCAATTCCTTCCCATTCCTGGAAGAACCTCCGAACCTGAAATATAAGCGGAGAAGGGCAGTTAAGAGGACAGGACAAAAGAGGAGCTGCATTTTATTTTCTGCCCAGAAAACACTTCTGTCCATCAGTGGGAGAATCGCTCCAAAGGAGCTACTCTTTCCAAGAACGGAAGAACAATTTCGTTAATGAGTTTCTCTAAATATCTACTCGCATTCTTAACCTCCAAAACTCCATCAGGGAGAAATGGAAGACTTCAAGCAGGTGAAGATCCCTTCGTATTTCCCAAAAGAGGCTTCTCTGACCTGCAGCTCTTCCTGCTTCTCCTCTTCTCTGCCAGGCTCAGAAGGGATCTTCCAGCCACTGGCACCGCTGGCTCTCCAAAGATCCTTCCAGTCTTCCAGGAATCGGAATCTGAAGGAAATGTGAGCAGGGGGTTCCTTTAAGCTTCCTTCTCTCCTTCCCCCTCCTTGGATCTCCCCATGCACAGCCAAGAGCAATTATGGCGCGGATTTCCCGCTCCCTCCAATGTCCTTCCCTCCCCTGGAGTGGATCTGAGTGAAGGGATCCCGTCTTGCCCGCCCTCACCGGATTCCCAGGGAACAACTCGCAGCCTGAACTACCCAATCACGCAGACGGAGCTGCGCATGCGCAACGGGCTAGTCAGTCGGCAGCCAAGAGCGCGCCCCCTGCTGGCACCTGGGGGGAAATCGCGGCCGTAGGGGCAGCTTTGCAGGACAGCCTCTGCCCGGAGCTGCAGCTGCCCTGCGGAGCGAGCTGTGCAAGCGGCATCCGGGAGAAGCCAGGCGGAGATCGTGGGCCTCCCCGGCTCCTGGATCGTCTCTTCTTCTCTGTATCTCGCACACAATACAATAGAACAGGACAGAACAGAATTCTTGATTGGCCAAGCGTGATTGACGCACAAGGAATTGGTCTTTGGTGCATAAGCTCTCGGTGTACATAAAAGAAAAGATGCATTCGCCAAGAATCATCAGGTACAACACTGAATGATAGTCATAGGTCAGGGAGGAGAGTCATAGGCTCCCCCTTTCTCCGCAGGGAGAAATTCGGCCTGGAGACAGATGCCTCAACGGAAGGGAGGCTTCCCATTGGCGAAACGGATCCCTTGGAAGCCAACTCCGAAGTACCCCTGTCAAGCCCCCCCCCCATTCCACTTCTCCCCTCTTGTGGGAAGCCTCCGTGGGCTCCGCCTGTTGCTGCTGCTGGTGGGGACGTTGGCCGGGAGGGGGGAAAGGAGGGCCCAGGGGAAAGACCATTGAGGCTGGTGGGGGCCGGGGAGAGAAGGGGACTGGGGATATCCCTTCCCCCCATGGAAGACGTGAGCGGGATGGGAGCTTGCGAGACTCCTCCCCTTTCCTCTTGGACACGCCCCTCCCAGTGTGACTCCCAGAAGCAGCAGGAAAAGGGGTTCCGAGGGGTGGGAGGAGCCTATTCTGGCGGGAAGACCGGAGAGACAGATAGTCACAGCTCTGAGGAAAGGCCACCATTGGGGGGGGTCTTTGGGGTCCTCAGGAGGGACTCAACTTCTCCTTTCTCTGGGTCAGAGACAGAATTGGGCCTCCTCCTGGTCCCCTCCGCTCCCCAGGAGACCTTCTCACACCCGTCGCTGAGGCGAGTGACTTGGAAGAGCCTCACATTGGATCCCCTTCACGCCCTCAGCCTCCACTCTTCCCCCAAAGACCCTTCAGCATAACCATGGCGTTTCTTATTTACAAAGGGAAAGAGTGGAATTGCTGGCTGAAGAATATATTGGATGGATTTATTCCATTTTCTGGTTCCCCTTTGAGTCCTCTGGTGCAAAGGAAGAAGAGAAAGTTGGCTGAGGCACTTTCAATGCTGCATGGATTATTTCCACAGATGTAAAATTATATAATTAGGAAAATATTACTAAAAATGCCAAGATTTTATAATGAGGAATGTTCCCACGTATTGTAGGCTACAATGTCTCGTTTGCTTCTTTCATAGATAAACCTACCTTGCTAATGCTATTCTCATTCCATGCTTTTCAATGCGTCATTGTGCAACATAAAACTGAGTCAGATCTGAAGTCATTCCACCCCCTTCTAGCACTTTCTAACATTTTATTTCACTCTCCCCCTCCTACGTATTCACCTGGTGTCTTCATTTAGTTTTATTGTTCAATGTGTATAAAGTAGGGCATCCTTTAAATTGTGCAGCAACTGTTTATTAACCTTTCAAAATGAGAAAGGTGGTTAATAATGAGGAAATGTTTTTAAGAAATATATTAAGATCAAAAGTACAGTCACAATCATGCTAGTAAAAGTTTTCTCCAAAACCATAGCAACCTGACATGTCAACTATGATTGATCTTTCTGATGAACTTGGTATCAGAAAATGAAATACAGGCAGTAAAGTGGCATTTGAAAATCTTGACTAATAGAAAATACGGTAATGATTAATACAAATTCAAAATAGAAATAGAAATAGAAATCTGAGAAACTGAACAATGAATAATTTAAATCAAGAAATTAAAAAACTTTTTAAAAAAATATTGCGCATATGGTACACTGTTGGATCAATAAAACCATTTTTAAAGTCCCTTTTAGCTGGTTGAATAGAGTAGGGTAGGGTAGAGTAAGAGTAGAGTAGAGAGGCTAGACTAGACTGAGCTGGATGAGATCTTGGAGGCCTTCAAGCCTAGCCCCCTGCTCAAGGAGAACATATACTGTTTCAGACAAGTGACTGAAAAATCTCCACTGATGAAGCACCCACAACGTCTGAAAGCAAGTTGTTCCATTGGTTCATTGTCCTCACTGTTAGGAAGTTTCTCTTTAATTCCAGGTTGCTTCTCCCCTTGAGTAGTTTCCATCGGTTGCTTCTTGTCCTGCCCTCTGGTGCTTTGATTGAACTGACTGTGATATTGATGTCAATCGCATTGGCCCTCAGCTTATTATGGGTCATATGCATCCTTTGTCACTGTGTTCTTGTATTTCCCAGCTGAGCTTCATATTTTTGGACTAATAGACTTACTGTAGTTTGCCAAGTTCCTTATCAGTTTTCTTTACTGAGCATGTCCTACATTCCATTCCTTTATTACTACTCTTTCCTTTGTTCTCTCTGCCAGGAATGATCTTGGCAGAGGAACGCTGCCAAGATGTAGCTAATTAGATAGATAGATGTTTTTATTACTTTTTACAAATAAAAGAGTTTTATTAGAGAATACTTCTTCGGGTTTTATTTCAGAATATTGCAACTTGGAGAAAGCCACGGTCCATCCTCTAATTAATGGTGAGATTATCCCAGAGCCAAAATGGGATTAAATCATGCCCTGACATCCTTGCCTTGCTTTGTTTTGCTTGCATACACCACCTCTTCACAAAGCCTGGAGGCTGATCCCAGACTCAGTTCAGATAAAAAAAAATTAAAGATAAAGCAGCTTGACCAAGCAGAGGTTGTGATCTTTTGGAGAAAAGAGAGGGGCAATTGTTTTAACAGTTTTTCTTGAGTGACACCTTAACTGAATAGGTAATATCTTTTGATCTAAGAACTTTATCCTAGGAGCTTCCCAAAATCAATCCATTTATTCAGTTGCTCCTACAGCAATCTTCTGAAAGAAGATGTAATTGTTTTTACACTCCATATCTTTAGATGGTTTCATATCACAAATTAAGGATACTGCAGTCCCTTAAAGAGATCTCCCTCCCACCCTGTATGTAGTCCTGATCCAGGTCATATTAATAAGGTAAATAAGTTAATTGCTTTCCACAGGATATTTCTCCCCCCTCCCTTCTTTCTTGAGAAGCATCCTGTTTTCACATTTCTACATTTAGAAATCCATACATTTCTATTTCCCTCCTGTGTAGATCCTCTTATGGGAACTAAGGTGACTTAGTTGCACTAGTACAATTTCTTCCGTGTCTGGGTATTAATGTAGTAAGTAAGAGACTGGCTTGTACTCAAACTCTTCCCAGATTCATTGCATACATATGATTCTTCTCCTGTGTGGATCCTGTTATGGGAAGTAAGGGAACGCTTATCACAGAAGCCCTTCCCACATTCCAGGCATTTATAAGGTTTCTCTCCTGTGTGGGTCCTTTTATGACAAATCAGATTGCAACATACAGCGAAGGTCTTTCCACAGTCTGTGCACTTATAAGGTTTTTCCCCTGTATGCATCCGGTTATGGGAACTAAATTGACTGGTTTCCCTGAAACTCTTCCCACACTCTAGACATTTATAAGGCTTCTCTCCTGTGTGGATTCTTTCATGACAAGTAAGAGAAGTCTTTACACTGAAGCTCTTTCCACACTCCAAGCATTTATAGGGTTTTTCCCCTGTGTGGACCCGTTTATGGGTAGCAAGGCCACAGCTTTGGCTGAAGCCCTTCCCACAGTCTAGGCATTTATAGGGTTTTTCTCCTGTGTGGATCCGTTTATGAGAAGTAAGGCTACTGCTTCGGCTGAAGCCCTTCCCACAGTCTAGGCATTTATAGGGTTTTTCTCCTGTGTGGATCCGTTTATGAGAAGTAAGAGCACTCTTTACCCTGAAGCTCTTTCCACACTCCATGCATTTATAGGGTTTCTCTCCTGTATGGACCCGTTTATGACAAGCAAGGTTACCGCTTGTCCTGAAGGGTTTTCCACACTCAGTGCATTTATAAGGTTTTTCACCTGAATGGATCCTTTTGTGGGATGTCAGTTGATTCGTATTTCTGTAGCTCTTTCCACACACTATACACTTACAGGGTTTCTCGCCTGTATGAATCCTTTGATGGGAAGCAAGGCCACCACTTTGCCTAAAGGTCTTCCCACATTCTATGCATTTAAAAGGTTTCTCTCCCGCATGGATCAATTTATGCGTAGTAACGTAACTGCTTGTACTGAAGGTTTTTCCACAGTCTACACATTTATAGGGTTTTTCTCCAGTATGCATCCTTTTATGGTAAGTAAGGGAATTCTTTATACTGAAACTTTTTCCACAGTCTACACATTTATAGGGTTTTTCCCCTGAATGGAACCTTCTATGGCATATCAGGTAACTACTAGTGCTGAAGCTCTTCCCACATTCTATGCATTTAAAGGGTTTTTCTCCAGTATGCATCCTTTTATGGTAAATAAGGGAATTCTTCCTCCTGAACCTTTTCCCACAGTCTACACATTTATAGGGTATTTCCCCTGAATGGATCCTTCTATGGTCTATCAGGTCACTACTAATTCTGAAGCTCTTCCCACATTCTATGCATTTAAAGGGTTTTTCACTATGTATCCTTTTATGGGAAGTAAGGGAACCCTTCACATGGAACCTTTGTCCACAATCCACACATTTATAGGGTTTTTCCCCTGAATGGATCCTTCTATGGCATATCAGGTAACTACTAGTTGTGAAGCTCTTCCCACATTCTATGCATTTAAAGGGTTTTTCTCCACAATGTCTCCTTTTGTGGGAGGTTAGATAAATGTTGTCCCTGAAGCTCTTTCCACACTCTAGGCACTTATAGGGTGTTTCTGTGGTGTGGATCTTTTTATGAGAAGTTAAATTACCTTTCCACCCAACACTTTTTCCACAGTCCATAGCATTGTAGGGTTTCTCCCTTGCCTGGATCATTTTATGTGAAGTAAGATTATTACTGTAGGAGCTTTTTCCAGTTTTGCACTGGTTACTAGCATTGGGGTTTGCTTTGACTCTTTTTCTACTTTGACATTTCCCCGTATTTTCTTTGGAATCACGTTGGGTCAGGAAGTGATCCATTTCCACACATTCAAGAATCGATTTTTCTCTCCAACTGTGCTTATTTGTAGATGTCTCCTCAGGAATTTCATTTTTGATTATTTCCAATGGCACTAAATTTGTCTCTTGGTTATTTTCCTTCTGCGCATCAAATGCTTGTGGGGGAAGAAAAATAAATTAGAATAATGTACAACATACGATTTGCTGTCCCAATGCATAGATTTATCTAATACTGGCCATCTGCATAAATACCTTATGCCAGCAGACTTGAAATTCTGGGCTTAGAAAATTTAGAACTACACCGCCTTTGGTATGACCTACGTGTAGCTCATAAAATTAACTGCTAAAATGTCCTACTCGTCAAGAACTACTTCACTTTCAACCACAACAATACAGAACACGCAATAGATACAAACTTAAAAGTGAACTGCTCCAAACTCGATTGCAGAAAATATGACTTCACAACAGAGTGGTCAATGCCAGGAATGCACTACCTGATTTTGTGGTTTCATCCCCAACCCCCCAAAATGTTAACCTAAGACTGTCTACTGTTGACCTCACCCCATTCCTAAGAGGTCTGTAAGGGGCATGCATAAGAGCACCAGTGTGCCTACCATTCCTGTCTTCCCGTCCTCGGTGTATTTCGCTGTGCCCTCAAGACCCTGCTGTTCCGCCAAGCCGGGCTATCAATTTAATGATTTTTCAATTGGGTTTTAAATTTTTGGGGTTTTAAATTTTAGCCAAATTGTGTAATAATTTTAATTATTTTTAACTGATGTTTGTCTTTGTGTTTTTTAATAGGCTGTACACCGCCCTGAGTCCTTCGGGAGAGGGGCGGTATAGAAATAAAATTATTTATTTATTTATTTAATGTTCCCTTTATTTGTATTCATTTTATATATTCAATTCATGCTTATACATATATATATTATCTAATACGTACTTGACAAATAATTAGTGATTATTTATTATTATGAATATTGGTTACTAACATCTAACCCTCATTCTTGGCAGTTAAAAGGATAAAGCAAAAACAGGTCTTGACATCAGGACATGGCACACAAATTGTCTCAACTATGACACACCCAACTTGCATTCAATAAGACAACGTATGTTGGACTTCCGGTCCGGAGCTGCGGTGCCACAGTCGGGGAATTAGTGGGCTCCAACGAGCCCGCGAAAACCCCAACTGACGAACTGCTGTCCGACCAGTCTTCGGACCGACCCCCATCTTGTAGGGATGGGGGGTGAAGAGGAGCTCCTCGGAGGGCCAAGAGGAACAGGCAAGTTCCTCTGAGACGAGAGGGAATCCTCAAAGTCGGCGGCAGGGTTAGGCAGCCATGGCGGCTGCCACAAAGCCGTGGCAGACCGGGACACAAGATCGTGCAGGAGGAAGAAGAAAGAACAAGCCGGGTGAGTGACACCAACCCAGGCAAATAATGGGATTATTTGGAGTATCTTTTAAAATAAGACCGCAACCTTAAACTGCGGCTACAGATCTGTGGGTCTTGAAGATTTAAAAGAAAGGGGGGGGGGGAAATGGGGACCCAAGACAAACTTTGCATTAATTAATTTGGCTAGAAGAACTTGTTTTCAATAATGTGGAAAATTGGATTCTTTTTTTTAATTATTTTTCTGGATTGAAGAAATACTTCTTTGGGAATTTAAACCTGTGAAAGCTAACGAAGTTAATGAAGATTGACAGACGGATGGCTAACGAAGTTAATGAAGATTGACAGACGGATGGCTACAAAATTGCCATGAAGTCTGCGGTGACTAAGCAGGAGAGTGGATTGAAGAGATTTTACTTTCTACTTGGAAAAGAAATATTCTAAATGGCTTTCTATTTTGGATTATTATGATTATTTTGGATTTAACATTAGACTAATGGACTTGGGAAATCTTTATCCTGTTCTGGGTGATTTTAAGAAGAAAGATCTTGGACCTTTTCTACAATGGAAATTTACAGACTTAGTAAAAAGAAGGGGTGGCGCAGGAACAAAGACAGGAAGTGAAGACATCATGTTTGAAGCAGACATTTATAAGAGCACTAAAGTGATACACAGAACTTTTAATTTGAATAGATGAACTTTGAAGTGGAATATGTGGACAGACAGGAAAAAGAAGAAATAAAATAGATTTAAATTAAATGAAACTAAATTGTAATGTAATGCTTAAAAGCCTAAAGGAATAAAAGGGTTTTGTTTTTTTTTTCTTGTGGATTAAACAGGAAGGTTTTTGGAAAGGGAAAAATAATAAATGGCAATTAAAATAGGGATTTATATACTAAGTGGTTAAAAATTACAATGAGAAATGTATACTAATGTGAGATAACTTTAAGAAAACTTATTATTTGTTGTAACATGCCTTAACTATATTTTGCAAACAAAGCTAGATTGTTGACTATGATTGATTAACATATTATTGAATGAAACTATGAAATACACAGATGATAGAGATAAATTGTGATCTAATTTAACAAATATGGGAAATGATGATTATTATGAAACATAATGAGAATTAACTTTGATGAATATGCTGAGACAAGATCAAATAGATAATTATGATGTAAGGGAAAAATAAAATAATGAGGTGAAGGATACTAACTAGATAAGAGTTAGAGACTCGGAGGAAATAAGTGGGAAAATAATTAAATGCTGGAAATCAGCCAAACAATGGTAGGAGAGATGGAAGAGATTATGCTGGAAATCAGCCAAACATGAAATGCTGGAAATCAGCCAAACAATAGAAGGAGAGTAGGAGAAAAATATGCTGGAAATCAGCCAAACAATGGAAGGAGTTCTGGAGGAGATTATGCTAGAAATTAGCTAAATAAAATATGCTGGAAGTCAGCCAAACATTGGAGGGAGTCTGGGAGAAGATCATGCTAGAAACCAGTCAAATACAATATGCTGGAAATCAGCCGATAATGTTGGGAGATCAGGAGGAGATAATACTGAGAATAATCTCAAAAGAGTTGATAACTTGGAGAAGAAATAAGCAATATGTTTTTTTGTGATAAAACTGTAATATGTGGGATATTTAATTGGAAAGTTCAAGATATTTTGATTTGATAAAAAGGGTCAAATAACTAAGATGTCGACAAAATTGTTTTATAAATTTTAACAAAATGGAGATGTATTGAAATTGAACTTGATAATTTTGGTGATAAAATTGTAAGGTATATAATTAGAATAAGAGACTAGAATGTTGTTAATAATTATTTGGATATTGATGAGATATAGATACAGAGATAATGAGTTAAAATTTAATTCGAAGTCAAAACTGTAGTGATATATTAGATTTGTTTAGATGAAAGTGTTAGAATTTTATGTTTAGATTGTTTTTTTTTTGTTTTTTTCTCTCTGTTTTAAATTTTAAATTGTTTTAAATTTTTAAAAGATATAAAGGAAAAGTGGAATAGAGCATGTTAAAAGAATGTAAGCATGTTGGCATCTATGACCGGATTGAAACTCTGTTCTTGAAAGTTAGATTTTATGTTTATGTTTGGGAAAAAATAAAAAAGACAACATATGTCATTGCAACACAAAGCAAGACAAAATATGTTGCTGAGTAGGACAACTGCAACAGGCAAAAACATCCTGTCCCTGAACATCTTCCCAATCCCTCTGCAGTAATGACCCAGGGCCCAAGGATGACCACAAGACTCAATGTCAACCTTTGCTGGTCACCACAGTGATCTCTTTCTTCTAAATGAAACTGTTCTACTTAGAAGATCATAAAGGGGGACTGGAATTAATGTAAGAGGAAAAAAGAAAAGGTGAAATCATTTTTAATAAGTAACGTACATATCTAAGTTGTAAATAAAGAATCTAGTGACAGCTTGCTCTGACTTAAATTGTCCTCCAGAGGAACCCTTACCTAAAGAGGCCACCATCCTAGACGTTTCCAACATGACTTCTTCATGCAGGGCTTTCTGGCTGGGATCAAGCAGCAACCATTCTTCACTATTGAAATGGATGGCCACCTCCCCAAAGGACACAGGACCCTAAAGAAGGAAGGAGCCCTGTGAGAAGACTCGATAGAATTTGCAAGATCTCCTTTAATATGAAAAACCTGAGAGCACAAAGTGAAATTTCTTGGACATTTCCCTAGTTGGACTCAACACAGTATATGATAAACAGGGCAGCATTCACATCACTTTGACTGACTCTGCTGACCTTCAATGTCAGCAAACTTCCTTAATCAAGTGGCATAGTGTGCCTTAGACACACCATCTACCAGTGGCCCCAATATTCCATCATGTTTGCAAGAGATTCTGTGGGATTTCTGTCTGACATAGTAACCTAATGGTCTTTGTGATTCTTTGAACGGTCAACCTTGCTCACTCTCATGAACTTTCATGAAAATACTAGGAAGGCACTTCCAGCCATCAAAATGCAATTCATCAAGAGAGAAAGAGAAGAGAGAATATAACTTTGTCACTTTGAATGTATGCTAATCGGTATACATTAAAATGAAATTTTGTTGTATACAGCCCTCAAGGGTCTCCACCTCTAATAATTAAATATAAAATTATGCATATACCCACATATATGACATAAAGAAACAACACAGTTTAGTTTGGATGTATTCATGGCGAGAGAAACAAATTTTGAAGCTTACCAGACGGATGGCATAGGGAACAAAGCTGTTACAGAATTTGGTAGTACTGTTAGAAATATTTTGAAACCTCCTCCCAGAGGAGAGCAACAAAATGTTAAGTGTGTGTGTGTGTGTGTGTGTGTGTGTGTGGTCTCTAACAATATTTTAAGCTCAAAGCACATAGCGCTTATAAGCAGTATCCTGAATGACAGGAAGTGAGCCTCCTATAATCTTCTCGGCTGTCCTCACCACTCTCTGTATGGACTTTCTCTGTAAGGCACTGCAGACACCAAAGCAAACAGTGAACTAGTTTGTTAAAACACTCTCCATCGTGCCTCTGTAAAAAGTGGCGAGAGATAGAAGGAGAAACATGTGCTCTTCTCATCCGACAAAGGAAATGCAGATGCCGGTTTGCACGCTTCATTATGTGAAGAGAACAGTTCAGATTCTTTGTTATCTGCATCCCCAAAACTTAATACTGTTGACCATGTCTACAACTGCATCTTGCTACAGAGTGGAGTATGACCAGTCCGGATGTTTCTAAAATCTACGATGATCTCCTTCATTTTATTAACATTTCTGCTTCTGTTTTTATCCCTTTCACCAAAGATAGGAAAACAAGATTATACTTACAATAAAGTAGATTTAGGCTAAATATTCATGTCTCCTGTCTGCTTTACTAGGTATAGGCAACATGAAGTGCCATGTGGCATTATTTGAAACCAGAATTATACTGTACAACTAGTAAGGAATTCCATAGATCACCAAATCTTTGTTGAGAGGTGGGCCTAGTTTGACTGATCATAAATTTAAATTTCTAATTTTCTTGCTGTGCACTTTGCTCAAGAATAGCATATCATATGCTGAGTCCCCAAAGAAAACTAGAGGTCTCCTACTGCTCCCCCATATTAGCTCTTCCTTCCTACCTGATTTGGAAGTCCAGCAGCTCTTTCAGCTCCACCAATAGAAGATGATTCAATGAACAACGGTGACTCCATTTTGTCCACTGCGAAAGAGAGAGACAGGAAAGGGTTCAACTTCATCTTTTCTACCTTGAAGGCACAATTTAAGATTTCTTCCTGTCCTGCCCAGGAAACCTCCATTTTTCTCTCTTCCAATATCTGCCTTTCATAGGCTCCATCACGGGAGCCAAGAATAAAGGAGAAGACCAAACCCACCACATGCTGAAGAACAATCAGTTAGATTGTTGTCCTAACCTTTTGGAACAACACATGCAAATTTATACTCTTGGCAACCAAAGCATTTGCTCAATCACTGTAAATTCTCCCCCCTCTCTCTGCAGTTTGAAATTAGTGATATTCTAGCAACCCAGGAAACATGTCTGCAAGGACAGTGTTGGAAATGGCCCAGCACAGATCTGTGTAGGAATTTAGTCAAAACTTCTCTTAAGTAAAGCCAAAAACAAATCTCTCAGGATGGAGGAGGCGCCAGAATGCAACTCAAGGTGTTCCCTACAAGAGTTGGTCTTCTGGGAAAGGCCTACCACATGCTTGCTTGCTCTGAAGGGAGGGAATTCCTTTGTGCCCCTTAAGTCTTCTAGCTTGAAGAGGGAGTTTGATCTTTCTTATTGGGTCACTTTCTACTAAGTCCAACGACTAAGACACCAGAAGACGCAGAGAATTAAGGATAAGTAGAATCTTCCTAGAAAGTCTCCCATCCAGTGGAACAGTCTGCCCTTACCTAGAGGTATCCTGACCTTGACTTTTATCCTTGGGGATCCCTCTGAAAGAAAAATCAGTAGAAAGATTTGTGAGATCCACCCAATTCCTCCCCATTCCTGGAAGAACCTCCGAACCTGAAATATAAGCGGAGAAGGGCAGTTAAGAGGACAGGACAAAAGAGGAGCTGCATTTTATTTTCTGCCCAGAAAACACTTCTGTCCATCAGTGGGAGAATCGCTCCAAAGGAGCTACTCTTTCCAAGAACGGAAGAACAATTTCGTTAATGAGTTTCTCTAAATATCTACTCGCATTCTTAACCTCCAAAACTCCATCAGGGAGAAATGGAAGACTTCAAGCAGGTGAAGATCCCTTCGTATTTCCCAAAAGAGGCTTCTCTGACCTGCAGCTCTTCCTGCTTCTCCTCTTCTCTGCCAGGCTCAGAAGGGATCTTCCAGCCACTGGCACCGCTGGCTCTCCAAAGATCCTTCCAGTCTTCCAGGAATCGGAATCTGAAGGAAATGTGAGCAGGGGGTTCCTTTAAGCTTCCTTCTCTCCTTCCCCCTCCTTGGATCTCCCCATGCACAGCCAAGAGCAATTATGGCGCGGATTTCCCGCTCCCTCCAATGTCCTTCCCTCCCCTGGAGTGGATCTGAGTGAAGGGATCCCGTCTTGCCCGCCCTCACCGGATTCCCAGGGAACAACTCGCAGCCTGAACTACCCAATCACGCAGACGGAGCTGCGCATGCGCAACGGGCTAGTCAGTCGGCAGCCAAGAGCGCGCCCCCTGCTGGCACCTGGGGGGAAATCGCGGCCGTAGGGGCAGCTTTGCAGGACAGCCTCTGCCCGGAGCTGCAGCTGCCCTGCGGAGCGAGCTGTGCAAGCGGCATCCGGGAGAAGCCAGGCGGAGATCGTGGGCCTCCCCGGCTCCTGGATCGTCTCTTCTTCTCTGTATCTCGCACACAATACAATAGAACAGGACAGAACAGAATTCTTGATTGGCCAAGCGTGATTGACGCACAAGGAATTGGTCTTTGGTGCATAAGCTCTCGGTGTACATAAAAGAAAAGATGCATTCGCCAAGAATCATCAGGTACAACACTGAATGATAGTCATAGGTCAGGGAGGAGAGTCATAGGCTCCCCCTTTCTCCGCAGGGAGAAATTCGGCCTGGAGACAGATGCCTCAACGGAAGGGAGGCTTCCCATTGGCGAAACGGATCCCTTGGAAGCCAACTCCGAAGTACCCCTGTCAAGCCCCCCCCCCATTCCACTTCTCCCCTCTTGTGGGAAGCCTCCGTGGGCTCCGCCTGTTGCTGCTGCTGGTGGGGACGTTGGCCGGGAGGGGGGAAAGGAGGGCCCAGGGGAAAGACCATTGAGGCTGGTGGGGGCCGGGGAGAGAAGGGGACTGGGGATATCCCTTCCCCCCATGGAAGACGTGAGCGGGATGGGAGCTTGCGAGACTCCTCCCCTTTCCTCTTGGACACGCCCCTCCCAGTGTGACTCCCAGAAGCAGCAGGAAAAGGGGTTCCGAGGGGTGGGAGGAGCCTATTCTGGCGGGAAGACCGGAGAGACAGATAGTCACAGCTCTGAGGAAAGGCCACCATTGGGGGGGGGTCTTTGGGGTCCTCAGGAGGGACTCAACTTCTCCTTTCTCTGGGTCAGAGACAGAATTGGGCCTCCTCCTGGTCCCCTCCGCTCCCCAGGAGACCTTCTCACACCCGTCGCTGAGGCGAGTGACTTGGAAGAGCCTCACATTGGATCCCCTTCACGCCCTCAGCCTCCACTCTTCCCCCAAAGACCCTTCAGCATAACCATGGCGTTTCTTATTTACAAAGGGAAAGAGTGGAATTGCTGGCTGAAGAATATATTGGATGGATTTATTCCATTTTCTGGTTCCCCTTTGAGTCCTCTGGTGCAAAGGAAGAAGAGAAAGTTGGCTGAGGCACTTTCAATGCTGCATGGATTATTTCCACAGATGTAAAATTATATAATTAGGAAAATATTACTAAAAATGCCAAGATTTTATAATGAGGAATGTTCCCACGTATTGTAGGCTACAATGTCTCGTTTGCTTCTTTCATAGATAAACCTACCTTGCTAATGCTATTCTCATTCCATGCTTTTCAATGCGTCATTGTGCAACATAAAACTGAGTCAGATCTGAAGTCATTCCACCCCCTTCTAGCACTTTCTAACATTTTATTTCACTCTCCCCCTCCTACATATTCACCTGGTGTCTTCATTTAGTTTTATTGTTCAATGTGTATAAAGTAGGGCATCCTTTAAATTGTGCAGCAACTGTTTATTAACCTTTCAAAATGAGAAAGGTGGTTAATAATGAGGAAATGTTTTTAAGAAATATATTAAGATCAAAAGTACAGTCACAATCATGCTAGTAAAAGTTTTCTCCAAAACCATAGCGACCTGACATGTCAACTATGATTGATCTTTCTGATGAACTTGGTATCAGAAAATGAAATACAGGCAGTAAAGTGGCATTTGAAAATCTTGAGAAATAGAAAATACGGTAATGACTAATACAAATTCAAAATAGAAATAGAAATAGAAATCTGAGAAACTGAACAATGAATAATTTAAATCAAGAAATTAAAAAACTTTTTTTAAAAAATATTGCACATATGGTACACTGTTGGATCAATAAAACCATTTTTAAAGTCCCTTTTAGCTGGTTGAATAGAGTAGGGTAGGGTAGAGTAAGAGTAGAGTAGAGTAGAGAGGCTAGACTAGACTGAGCTGGATGAGATCTTGGAGGCCTTCAAGCCTAGCCCCCTGCTCAAGGAGAACATATACTGTTTCAGACAAGTGACTGAAAAATCTCCACTGATGAAGCACCCACAATGTCTGAAAGCAAGTTGTTCCATTGGTTCATTGTCCTCACTGTTAGGAAGTTTCTCTTTAATTCCAGGTTGGTTCTCCCCTTGAGTAGTTTCCATCGGTTGCTTCTTGTCCTGCCCTCTGGTGCTTTGATTGAACTGACTGTGATATTGATGTCAATCGCATTGGCCCTCAGCTTATTATGGGTCACATGCAGCCTTGCCTTGCTTTGTTTTGCTTGCATACACCACCTCTTCACAAAGCCTGGAAGCTGATCCCAGACTCAGTTCAGATAAAATAATAAAGATAAAGCAGCTTGACCAAGCAGAGGTTGTGATCTTTTGGAAGAAAAGAGAGAGGCAATTGTTTTAACAGTTTTTCTTGAGTGACACCTTAACTGAATAGGTAATATCTTTTGATCTAAGAACTTCATGCTAGGAGGTTCCCAAAATCAATCCATTTATTCAGTTGCTCCTACAGCAATCTTCTGAAAGAAGATGTAATTGTTTTTACACTCCATATCTTTAGATGGTTTCATATCACAAATTAAGGATACTGCAGTCCCTAAAGAGATCTCCCTCCCACCCTGTATGTAGTCCTGATCCGGGTCATATTAATAAGGTAAATAAGTTGATTGCTTTCCACAGGATATTCCACCCCCGTCCCTTCTTTCTTGAGAAGCATCCTGTTTTCACATTTCTACATTTAGAAATCCATACATTTCTATTTCCCTCCTGTGTAGATCCTCTTATGGGAACTAAGGTGACTTAGTTGCACTAGTACAATTTCTTCCGTATCTGGGTATTAATGTAGTAAGTAAGAGACTGGCTTGTACTCAAACTCTTCCCAGATTCATTGCATACATATGATTCTTCTCCTGTGTGGATCCTGTTATGGGAAGTAAGGGAACGCTTATCACAGAAGCCCTTCCCACATTCCAGGCATTTATAAGGTTTCTCTCCTGTGTGGATCCTGTTATGGGAAGTAAGGCAACGCTTATCACAGAAGCCCTTCCCACATTCCAGGCATTTATAAGGTTTCTCTCCTGTGTGGGTCCTTTTATGATAAATCAGATGGCCACTTGCAGCGAAGGTCTTTCCACAGTCTGTGCATTTATAAGGTTTTTCCCCTGTATGCATCCGGTTATGGAAACTAAATTGACTGCTTTGGCTGAAACTCTTCCCACACTCTAGACATTTATAGGGCTTCTCTCCTGTGTGAATCCGTTCATGAGAAGTAAGAGAACTCTTTATAGCGAAGCTCTTTCCGCACTCCATGCATTTATAGGGTTTCTCTCCCTTGTGGAGCCGTTTATGGAAGTTCAGGTAACTGCTGGTTTTGTAGCTCTTTCCACACTGCAAGCATTTATAGGGTTTTTCCCCTGTGTGGACCCGTTTATGGGTAGCAAGGCCACAGCTTTGGCTGAAGCCCTTCCCACAGTCTAGGCATTTATAGGGTTTTTCTCCTGTGTGGACCCGTTTATGAGAAGTAAGAGAACACTTTACACTGAAGCTCTTTCCACACTCCATGCATTTATAGGGTTTCTCTCCTGTGTGGATCCGTTTATGAGAAGCAAGGTTACCGCTTGTCCTGAAGGGTTTTCCACACTCAGTGCATTTATAAGGTTTTTCACCTGAGTGGATTCTTTTGTGGGATGTCAGTTGATTTCTATTTCTGTAGCTCTTTCCACACTCTATACACTTACAGGGTTTCTCGCCTGTATGAATCCTTTGATGGGAAGCAAGGCCACCACTTTGCCTAAAGGTCTTCCCACATTCTATGCATTTAAAAGGTTTCTCTCCCTCATGGATCAATTTATGCTTAGTAAAGTAACTGCTTGTACTGAAGGTTTTTCCACAGTCTACACATTTATAGGGTTTTTCTCCAGTATGCATCCTTTTATGGCAAGTAAGGGAATTCTTCATACTGAAACTTTTTCCACAGTCTACACATTTATAGGGTTTTTCCCCTGAATGGATCCTTCTATGGCATATTAGGTAACTACTAGTGCTGAAGCTCTTCCCACATTCTATGCATTTAAAGGGTTTTTCTCCAGTATGCATCCTTTTATGGTAAATAAGGGCATTCTTCCTCCTGAACCTTTTCCCACAGTCTACACATTTATAGGGTTTTTCCCCTGAATGGATCCTTCTATGGTCTATCAGGTCACTACTAATTCTAAACCTCTTCCCACATTCTATGCATTTAAAGGGTTTTTCAGTATGTATCCTTTTATGGGAAGTAAGGGAACCCTTCACACGGAACCTTTGACCACAATCCACACATTTATAGGGTTTTTCCCCTGAATGGATCCTTCTATGGCATATCAGGTCACCACTAATTCTGAAGCTCTTCCCACATTCTGTGCATTTAAAGGGTTTTTCTCCAGTATGTATCCTTTTATGGGAAGTAAGGGAACCCTTCCTACTGAACCTTTTTCCACAGTCTACACATTTATAGGGTTTTTCCCCTGAATGGATCCTTCTATGGCGTATCAGGTCACCACTAATTCTGAAGCTCTTCCCACATTCTGTGCATTTAAAGGGTTTTTCTCCAGTATGTATCCTTTTATGGGAAGTAAGGGAACCCTTCCTACTGAACCTTTTTCCACAGTCTACACATTTATAGGGTTTTTCCCCTGAATGGATCCTTCTATGGCACATCTGGTAACTACTAGTGCTGAAGTTCTTCCCACATTCTATGCATTTAAAGGGTTTTTCTCCAGTGTGTACCGTTTTATGGGAAGTAAGGGAACCCTTCCTACTGAACCTTTTTCCACAGTCTACACATTTATAGGGTTTTTCCCCTGAATGGATCCTTCTATGGCGTATCAGGTCACCACTAATTCTGAAGTTCTTCCCACATTCTGTGCATTTAAAGGGTTTTTCTCCAGTATGTATCCTTTTATGGGAGGTTAGATCAATGTTGTCCCTGAAGCTCTTTCCACACTCTAGGCACTTATAGGATTTTTCTCTGGTGTGGATCTTTTTACAAGAAGTTAACTTCCCTCTCCACTCAACACTTTTTCTACAGTCCACACCGTTACAGCGCTTCTCCCTTGCCTGGATCATTTTATGTGAAGTAAGATTATTACTGCAGGAGCTTTTTCCAGTTTTGCACTGGTTACTAGCATTGGGGTTTGATTTGAATCTTTTTCTACTTTGACATTTCCCCGTATTTTCTTTGGAATCACGTTGGGACAGGAAGTGATCCATTTCCACACATTCCCGAATAGATTTTTCTCTCCAACTGTGCTTCTTTTCACGTTTCCTCCTTCCCCGCTTATTTGTAGATGTCTCCTCAGGAATTTCAGTTTTGATTATTTCCAATGGCACTAAATTTGGCTCTTGGTTATTTTCCTTCTGCGCATCAAATGCTTCTGGGGGAAGAAAAATAAATTACAATAATGTACAATGTACGATTTGCTGTCCCAATGCATAGATTTATCTAATACTGGCCATCTGCATAAATACCTTATGCCAGCAGACTTGAAATCCTGGGCTTAGAAAATTTAGAACTACACCGCCTTTGGTATGACCTAAGTGTAGCTCATAAAATTAACTGCTACAATGTCCTACCCATTAAGAACTACTTCACTTTCAACCACAATACAGAACACGCAATAGATACAAACTTAAAAGTGAACTGCTCCAAATTTGATTGCAGAAAATATGACTTCAGCAACAGAGTGGTCAATGCCAGGAATGCACTACCTGATTTTGTAGTTTCATCCCCAACCCCCCAAAATGTTAACCTAAGACTGTCTACTGTTGACCTCACCCCATTCCTAAGAGGTCTGTAAGGGGCGTGCATAAGAGCACCAGTGTGCCTACCGTTCCTGTCTTCCTGTCCTCGGTGTATTTCGCTGTGCACTCAAGACCCTGCTGTTCCGCCAAGCTGGGCTATCAATTTAATGATTTTTCAATTGAATTTTAAATTTTTGGGGTTTTAAATTTTAGCCAAATTGTGTAATAATTTTAATTATTTTTAACTGATGTTTGTCTTTGTGTTTTTTAATAGGCTGTACACCGCCCTGAGTCCTTCGGGAGAAGAGCGGTATAGAAATAAAATTATTTATTTATTTATTTAATGTTCCCTTTATTTGTATTCATTTTATATATTCAATTCATGCTTATACTTCTATATATATTATCTAATACGTACTTGACAAATAATTAGTGATTATTTATTATTATGAATATTGGTTACTAACATCTAACCCTCATTCTTGGCAGTTAAAAGGATAAAGCAAAAACACGTCTTGACATCAGGACGTGGCACACAAATTGTCTCAACTATGACACACCCAACTTGCATTCAATAAGACAACATATGTTGGACTTCCGGTCCGGAGCTGCGGTGCCACAGTCGGGGAATTAGTGGGCTGCAACGAGCCCGTGAAAACCCCGAATGACGAACTGCTGTCCGACCAGTCTTCGGACCGACCCCCATCTTGTAGGGATGGGGGGTGAAGAGGAGCGCCTCGGAGGGCCAAGAGGAACAGGCAAGTTCCTCGGAGGCGAGAGGGAATCCTCAAAGTCGGCGGCGGGGTTAGGCAGCCATGGCGGCTGCCACAAAGCCGCGGCAGACTGGGACACAAGATCGTGCAGGAGGAAGAAGAAAGAACAAGCCGGGTGAGTGACACCAACCCAGGCAAATAATGGGATTATTTGGAGTATCTTTTAAAATAAGACCGCAACCTTAAACTGCGGCTACAGATCTGTGGGGCTTGAAGATTTAAAAGAAAGGGGGGGGGAATGGAGACCCAAGACAAACTTTGCATTAATTAATTTGGCTAGAAGAACTTGTTTTCAATAATGTGGAAAATTGGATTCTTTTTTTTAATTATTTTTCTGGATTGAAGAAATACTTCTTTGGGAATTTAAACCTGTGAAAGCTAACGAAGTTAATGAAGATTGACAGACGGATGGCTAACGAAGTTAATGAAGATTGACAGACGGATGGCTACAAAATTGCCATGAAGTCTGCGGTGACTAAGCAGGAGAGTGGATTGAAGAGATTTTACTTTCTAATTGGAAAAGAAATATTCTAAATGGCTTTCTATTTTGGATTATTATGATTATTTTGGATTTAACATTAGACTAACAGATTTGGGAAATCTTTATCCTGTTCTGGGTGATTTTAAGAAGAAAGATCTTGGACCTTTTCTACAATGGAAATTTACAGACTTAGTAAAAAGTAAAGGTGTGGCGCAGGAACAATGACAGGAAGTGAAGACATCATGTTTGAAGCAGACATTTATAAGAGCACTAAAGTGATACACAGAACTTTTAATTTGAATAGATGAACTTTGAAGTGGAATATGTGGACAGACAGGAAAAAGAAGAAATAAAATAGATTTAAATTAAATGAAACTAAATTGTAATGTAATGCTTAAAAGCCTAAAGGAATAAAAGGGTTTTGTTTTTTTTCTTGTGGATTAAACAGGAAGGTTTTTGGAAAGGGAAAATAATAAATGGCAATTAAAATAGGGATTTATATACTAAGTGGTTAAAAATTACAATGAGAAATGTATACTAACTAATGTGAGGTAACTTTAAGAAAACTTATTATTTGTTGTAACATGCCTTAACTATATTTTGCAAACAAAGCTAGATTGTTGACTATGATTGATTAACATATTATTGAATGAAACTATGAAATACACAGACGATAGAGATAAATTGTGATCTAATTTAACAAATATGGGAAATGATGATTATTATGAAACATAATGAGAATTAACTTTGATGAATATGCTGAGACAAGATCAAATAGATAATTACGATATAAGGGAAAAATAAAATAATGAGGTGAAGGATACTAACTAGATAAGAGTTAGAGACTCGGAGGAAATAAGTGGGAAAATAATTAAATGCTGGAAATCAGCCAAACAATGGTAGGAGAGATGGAGGAGATTATGCTGGAAATCAGCCAAAGATGAAATGCTGGAAATCAGCCAAAGATGAAATGCTGGAAATCAGCCAAAGATGAAATGCTGGAAATCAGCCAAACAATAGGAGGAGAGTAGGAGAAAAATATGCTGGAAATCAGCCAAACAATGGAAGGAGTCTGGAGGAGATTATGCTAGAAATTAGCCAAATAAAATATGCTGGAAGTCAGTCAAGCAATAGGAGGAGAGTTGGAGAAAAATATGCTGGAAATCAGCCAAACAATGGAAGGAGTTCTGGAGGAGATTATGCTAGAAATTAGCTAAATAAAATATGCTGGAAGTCAGCCAAACATTGGAGGGAGTCTGGGAGAAGATCATGCTAGAAACTAGTCAAATACAATATGCTGGAAATCAGCCGATAATGTTGGGAGATCAGGAGGAGATAATATTGGGAATAATCTCAAAAGAGTTGATAACTTGGAGAAGAAATAAGCAATATGTTTTTTTGTGATAAAACTGTAATATGTGGGATATTTAATTGGAAAGTTCAAGATATTTTGATTTGATAAAAAGGGTCAAATAACTAAGATGTCGACAAAATTGTGTTTTATAAATTTTAACAAAATGGAGATGTATTGAAATTGAACTTGATAATTTTGGTGATAAAATTGTAAGGTATATAATTAGAATAAGAGACTAGAATATTGTTAATAATTATTTGGATATTGATGAGATATAGATACAGAGATAATGAGTTAAAATTTAATTCGAAGTCAAACCTGTAGTGATATATTAGATTTGTTTAGATGAAAGTGTTAGAATTTTATGTTTAGATTGGTTTTTTACTTTTTTTCCTCTGTTTTAAATTTTAAATTGTTTTAAATTTTTAAAAGATGTAATGGAAAAGTGGAATAGAGCATGTTAAAAGAATGTAAGCATGTTGGCATCTATGACCGGATTGAAACTCTGTTCTTGAAAGTTGGATTTTATGTTTATGTTTGGGAAAAAAGAAAAAAACATTTACAAAAAAAAAAAGACAACATATGTCATTGCAACACAAAGCAAGACAAAATATGTTGCTGAGTAGGACAACTGCAACAGGCAAAAACATCCTGTCCCTGAACATCTTCCCAATCCCTCTGCAGTAATGACCCAGGGCCCAAGGATGACCACAAGACTCAATGTCAACCTTTGCTGGTCACCACAGTGATCTCTTTCTTCTAAATGAAACTGTTCTACTTAGAAGACCATAAAGGGGGACTGGAATTAATGTAAGAGGAAAAAAGAAAAGATGAAATCATTTTTAATAAGTTACGTACATATCTAAGTTGTAAATAAAGAATCTAGTGACAGCTTGCTCTGACTTAAATTGTCCTCCAGAGGAACCCTTACCTAAAGAGGCCACGATCCTAGATGTTTCCAACATGACTTCTTCATGCAGGGCTTTCTGGCTGGGATCAAGCAGCAACCACTCTTCACTATTGAAATGGATGGCCACCTCCCCAAAGGACACAGGACCCTAAAGAAGGAAGGAGCCCTGTGAGAAGACTTGATAGAATTTGCAAGATCTCCTTCAATCTGCAAAACCTGAGAGCACAAAGTGAAAATTCTTGGACATTTCCCTAGTTGGACTCAACATAACATATGATAAACAGGGCAGCATTCACATCACTTTGACTGACTCTGCTGACCTTCAATGTCAGCAAACTTCCTTGATCGAGTGGCATAATGTGCCTTAGACACACCATCTACCAGTGGCCCCAATATTCCATCATGTTTGCAAGAGATTCTGTGGGATTTCTGTCTGACATAGTAACCTAATGGTCTTTGTGATTCTTTGAACGGTCAACCTTGCTCACTCTCATGAACTTTCATGAAAATACTAGGAAGGCACTTCCAGCCATCAAAATGCAATTCATCAAGAGAGAAAGAGAAGAGAGAATATAACTTTGTCACTTTGAATGTATGCTAATCGGTATACATTAAAATGAAATTTTGTTGTATACAGCCCTCAAGGGTCTCCACCTCTAATAATTAAATACAAAATTATGCATATACCCACATATATGACATAAAGAAACAACACAGTTTAGTTTGGATGTATTCATGGCGAGAGAAACAAATCTTTGAAGCTTACCAGACGGATGGCATAGGGAACAAAGCTGTTACAGAATTTGGTAGTATTGTTAGAAATATTTTGAAACCTCCTCCCAGAGGAGAGCAACAAAATGTGAAGTGTGTGTGTGTGGTCTCTAACAATATTTTAAGCTCAAAGCACATAGCGCTTATAAGCAGTATCCTGAATGACAGGAAGTGAGCCTCCTATAATCTTCTCGGCTGTCCTCACCACTCTCTGTATGGACTTTCTCTGTAAGGCACTGCAGACACCAAAGCAAACAGTGAACTAGTTTGTTAAAACACTCTCCATCGTGCCTCTGTAAAAAGTGGCGAGAGATAGAAGGAGAAACATGTGCTCTTCTCATCCGACAAAGGAAATGCAGATGCCGGTTTGCACGCTTCATTATGTGAAGAGAACAGTTCAGATTCTTTGTTATCTGCATCCCCAAAACTTAATACTGTTGACCATGTCTACAGCTGCATCTTGCTACAGAGTGGAGTATGACCAGTCCGGAAGTTTCTAAAATCTACGATGATCTCCTTCATTTTATTAACATTTCTGCTTCTCCTGTTTTTATCCCTTTCACCAAAGATAGGAAAACAAGATTATACCTACCATAAAGTAGATTTAGCCTAACTATTCATGTCTCCTGTCTGCTTTACTAGGGATAGGCAACATGAAGTGCCATGTGGCATTATTTGAAACCAGAATTATACTGTATAACTAGTAAGGAATTCCATAGATCACCAAATCTTTGTTGAGAGGTGGGCCTAGTTTGACTGATCATAAATTTAAATTTCTAATTTTCTTGCTGTGCACTTTGCTCAAAAATAGCATATCATATGCTGAGTCCCCAAAGAAAATTACAGGTCTCCTACTGCTCCCCCATATTAGCTCTTCCTTCCTACCTGAGTTGGAAGTCCAGCAGCTCTTTCAGCTCCACCAATAGAAGATGATTCAATGAACAATGGTGACTCCATTTTGTCCACTGGGAAAGAGAGAGACAGGAAAGGGTTCAACTTCATCTTTTCTACCTTGAAGACACAATTTAAGATTTCTTCCTGTCCTGCCCAGGAAACCTCCATTTTTCTCTCTTCCAATATCTGCCTTTCATAGGCTCCATCATGGGAGCCAAGAATAAAGGAGAAGACCAAACCCACCACATGCTGAAGAACAATCAGTTAGATTGTTGTCCTAACCTTTTGGAACAACACATGCAAATTTATACTCTTGGCAACCAAAGCATTTGCTCAAACACTGTAAATTCTTCCCCTCTCTCTACTTTGAAACCAGAGAAATTAGTGATATTCCAGCAACCCAGGAAACATGCTCGCAAGGATAGGTGGTGTTGGAAATGGCCCAGCAGGGATCCGTATAGGAATTTAGTCAAAATTATCTCTTTAGGAATGGCAAAACAAAGATAAGTCTCTCAGGATGGAGGAGGAGCCAGAATGCAAGTCAAGGTGTTCCCTACAAGAGTTGGTCTTCTGGGAAAGGCCAACCATAGGCTTGCTCTAAAGGGAGGGAATTCCTTTGTGCGCCTTAAGTCTTCTAGCTTGAAATGGGAGTTCGATCTTTCTTATTGGGTCACTTTCTACTAAGTCCAACGACTAAAACACCAGAAGAGGCAGAGAATTAAGGATAAGTAGAATCTTCCTAGAAAGTCTCCAATCCAGTGGAACAGTCTGCCCTTACCTAGTGAGGTATCCTGACCTTGACCTTTATCCTTGGGGATCCCTCTGAAAGAAAAATCAGTAGAAATATTTGTGAGATCCACCCAATTCCTCCCCATTCCTGGAAGAACCTGAAATATAAGCGGAGAAGGGCTGTTAAGAGGACAGGACAAAAGAGGATCTGGATTTTATTTTCTGCCCAGAAAACACTTCTGTCCATCAGTGGTGATAGATGAGATGAATGGGGGAATCGCTCCAAAGGAGCTACTCTTTCCAAGAACGGAAGAACAATTTCGTTAATGAGTTTCTCTAAATATCTACTCGCATTCTTAACCTCCAAAACTCCATCAGGGAGAAATGGAAGACTTCAAGCAGGTGAAGATCCCTTCAGATTCCACAAAAGAAGCTTCTCTGACCTGCAGCTCTTCCTGCTTCTCCTCTTCTCTGCCAGGCTCAGAAGGGATCTTCCAGCCACTGGCACCGCTGGCTCTCCAAAGATCCTTCCAGTCTTCCAGGAATCGGAATCTGAAGGAGATGTGAGCAGGGGGTTCCTTTAAGCTTCCTTCTCTCCTCCCCCCTCCTTGGATCTCCCCATGCACAGCCAAGAGCAATTATGGGGCAGATTTCCCGCTCCCTCCAATGTCCTTCCCTCCCCCCTGCAGTGGATCTGAGTGACGGGATCCCGTTTTGCCCGCCCCCACCGGATTCCCAGGGAACAACTCGCAGCCTGAACCACCCAATCACGCAGACGGAGCTGCGCATGCGCAGCGGGCTAGTCAGTCGGCAGCCAAGAGCGCGCCCCCTACTGGCACCTGGGGGGGGGGGAAATGGCGGTCGTGTGGGCAGCTTTGGAGGCTTGGCAGGACAGCCTCTGCCCGGAGCTGCAGATTCCCTGCGGAGCGAGCTGTGCAAGCGGCATCCGGGAGAAGCCAGGCGGAGATCGTGGGCCTCCCCGGCTCCTGGATCGTCTCTTCTTCTCTGTATCTCGCACACAATACAATAGAACAGGACAGAACAGAATTCTTGATTGGCCAAGCGTGATTGACGCACAAGGAATTGGTCTTTGGTGCATAAGCTCTCAGTGTACATAAAAGAAAAGATGCATTCGCCAAGAATCATCAGGTACAACACTTAATTAAGGGGCCTGGTGGCTCAGCAGACTGATAGCATAGTGATTAACACCAGCTGTCTGCAATTACTATCAGTTCGAATCTCACCAGGCTCAAGGTTGACTCAGCCTTCCATCCTTTCTAAGGTAGGTAAAATGAGGACCCGGTTTGTTGGGGCAATAAGCTGACTTTGTATATAAATATATACAAAAGGATGAAGGCTATTGCTTAGCACATTGTAACCCGCCCTGAGTCTCCGGAGAAGGGCGGCATATAAAGAAAATAAAAACAAAACAAAACTTAATGATAGTCATAGGTCAGGGAGGAGAGTCATAGGCTCCCCCTTTCTCCGCAGGGAGAAATTCGGCCTGGAGACAGATGCCTCAACGGGAGGGAGGCTTCCCATTGGCGAAACGGATCCCTTAGAAGCCAACTCCGAAGTACCCCTGTCAAGCCCCCCCCCCCATTCCACTTCTCCCCTCTTGTGGGAAGCCTCCATGGGCTCCGCCTGTCCACCCTCTGTGGGTTCTTTCTTGAGAAGCATCCTGTTTTCACAAAAACCCATTCCTTACATTTCTATTTCCCTCCTGTGTAGATCTTCTTATGGGAACTAAGGTGACTTTTTAATGCGAAGTTCTTCCCACATTCCGTGCACTGGTGCAATTTCTACACATTTAAGGATTTTCCCCCTGAATGGATCCTTTCAGTCCCTTTCAGTTGGGAGAATAGAACAGAACAGAACAGAACGGAGCTGGAAGAGACCTTAGAGGTCTTCTAGACCAGCCCCCTCCTCAAGCAGGAGACCCTATACCCCTGATGGGGAACCTATGACACATGTGCCACAGGTGGCATGCAGAGCCGTATCAGTGGGCTCTGTGCACTGCCCTAGCTCAGCTCCGACGCATGCATCTGATTTTCGGGCCTTCCAGAAGTCAGCAAACGGGCCATTTCTGACCTCCGGAGGGGTGGGGAAGGCCTGTTTTCGCCCTCCCCAGGCTCCTAGAAAGCCTTTGGAGCCCAGGGAGTGAAAAATGAAACGGGCTGTTTCTGGCCTCCAGAGGGCCTCTGGGGGGATGGGGAAGGCCATTTTCGCCCTCCCCAGGCTCCAAGAAAGCCTCTGGAGCCCGGGGAGGGCAAAAAAACAGGCTTTGTGGGCCCACCGTGCCATCACATACCAAAACTGGGGGACCCTGGGGGGGTTACACACCTGCATGGGGCGCACTGAATTATGGATATGGGTACACTCGCACATGACCCCCCACACACACACTTTTGCCACACAACGGCAAAAAGGTTAGACATCACTGCCCTATACCATTTCAGACAAGAGATTATCCAGTCTCTTCTTAAAAACCTCCAGTGATGAAGTATCCATGATTTCTGAAGACAAGCTTTTCCACTGGTTAATTATTCTCACTTTTAGGAAGGTTCTCCTTAATTCCAGGTTGCTTCTCTCCTTGATGACTTTCTATCCATTTTTTCCTGCCTTGCCCTCTGGTGCTATGGAAAATAAATCAATCCCCTCCTCTTTGTGGCAGCTCCTCAAATATTGGAATACTGCTATCATGTCACCCCAAGTCCTTCATTTGACTAGACTAGATAAACAAAGTTGGAAGGGACCTTGTAGGTCATCTAATCCAACCCCCTGCCCAAGAAGGAAACCCTACAGCATTTCAGATGGATGGCTGTCCAGTCTCTTCTTGAAAGCTTCCAGTGATGAAGCTCTCACTCCTGAAGGTAAGCTGTTCCATTTGTTAATTGTTCTGTCCAAAAATTTCACCTTATTTCTAGGTTGAAATTTAGGTTGACTAGTCATACCCAAATCCTGCAACCGGTCTTCATGTTTTAGTCCCCAGGCCTTTGTTCACCTTAGCTGTTCTTCTCCAAACTTTTCAAAGTCTCAACACCTTTTTTGTAGTGTGGTGACCAAAATTACTTGCAGTATTCCAGGTGTGGACTTACTAAAGATTTATAAAGCAGTACTAATACTTCATTTCATTCTATGCCTCTGCCTGTACATATAAATATTTGGGAGAAATTTTCACTTGCAACCAAACTTCTGCACATACAGTATCTGAAAAAAAAAAGCTTAAATACCTTGCTACATGTTTAAAGAAGGCCACTTTTTTCAACACAGAGCTAAAGTGAATATACACACATACATTCTCCCTTCCTTTGCTTGCATAAAACCAGATTTTCACAAAGCCTGAAGGCTGATCTCAGACTCACTTCAGATGTCGATTCTACCTAAATAAAGCAGTTTGTGACCAAGCAGAGGTTGTGAGATTTTAGGGGGACAATTGTTTAGCAGATTTTTTTGAGCGAGACCTTAACTGAATAGGTAATATAACTGGAATTTTAAAAATCTATCCTGGGAGCTTCCCAAAATCCATATATTTATTCAGTTGCTCCTATGGCGATACTCTGAAAGAAGGAAGACTGTTCACATTTTTCACAGATGTTATTATTTTTACATATCTTTATAGATGGTTTCTTATCAGAGTGGATCCTTTTACACAAATTAAGGACACCACTCCCTAAAGGGATCACAGTCCCATCCTGTTTGTAGCCTTGATGTGGATCATATTAATAAGGGAAATAACTGCTTTCCACAAGATATTTTTCCGTTCAGTGTGGCTTCTTTCTTGAGAAGCATCCTCTTTTCACAAAAACTTCCGCATTCCATATATTTCTATTTCCCTCCGGTGTGGATCCTCTTATGGGAAATAAGGTGACTTTTTAGTCTGAAGCTTTTCCCACATTCTACGCATTTATAAGGTTTTTCTCCTGTATGGATTCTATTGTGGCACATCAGGGAACTACTAGTTCTGAAGCTCTTCCCACAGTCTAGGCATTTATAGGGTTTTTCTCCTGTGTGGATCCGTTTATGAGAAGTAAGAGCACTGTTTACACTGAAGCTCTTTCCACACTCCATGCATTTATAGGGTTTTTCTCCTGTATGGATCCTATTATGTGAAATAAGTTGTTTCCTTTGGCTGAAGTTCTTCCCACACTCTATACATTTATAGGGTTTCTCTCCTGTGTGGGTCCTTATATGAGAAGTAAGAGAAGTCTTGATAGTGAAGCTCTTTCCACACTCCAGGCATGTATAGGGTTTCTCTCCTGTGTGGATCCTTTCATGATAAATAAGAGAAGTTTTGATAGTGAAGCTCTTTCCACACTCCAGGCAAATATAGGGTTCCTCTCCTGTGTGGAGCCGTTTATGGAGGTTCAGGTAAATACTGCTTTTATAGCTGTTTCCACATTCCATGCATGTATAGGGTTTTTCTCCTGTGTGGACCCGTTTATGGGAAACAAGGTAACAGCTTTGGCTGAAGCCCTTCCCACAGTCTGGGCACTTATAGGGTTTCTCTCCTGTGTGGATTCGTTTATGAGAAGTAAGAGCACTGTTTACACTGAAGCTCTTTCCACACTCCATGCATGTATAGGGTTTTTCTCCTGTGTGGACCCGTTTATGGGAAACAAGGCTACTGCTTTGGCTGAAGCCCTTCCCACAGTCTAGGCATTTATAGGGTTTTTCCCCCGTGTGGATCCGTTTATGAGAAGTAAGAGAACTCTTTACACGGAAGCTCTTTCCACACTCCATGCATTTATAGGGTTTTTCTCCTGTGTGGACCCGTTTATGGGAAAAAAGCACACCGCTTTGCCTAAAGCTCTTCCCACACTCTATGCATTTAAAGGGTTTCTCTCCTGCATGGATCAATTTATGCTTAGTAAAATAACTGCTTGTACTGAAGGTTTTTCCACAGTCTACACATTTATAAGGTTTTTCCCCTGAATGGATCCTTCTATGACATATCAGGTAACTACTGCTTTTGAAGCTCTTCCCACATTCTATGCATTTAAAGGGTTTTTCTCCACTATGTCTCCTTTTATGGGAAGTAAGGGAACTCTTCCTACTGTACCTTTTTCCACAATCTACACATTTATAAGGTTTCCCCTCTGTACAGATCCTTTTGTGGGATTTAAGGCACTCTCTGTACCTGAAGCTCTTTCCACACTCTAGGCACTTATAGGGTGTTTCTGTGGTGTGGATCTTTTTATGAGAAGTTAAATTACCTTTCCACCCAACACTTTTTCCACAGTCCACACCATTGTAGGGTTTCTCCCTTGCCTGGATCATTTTACATGAAGTAAGATTATTACTGCTGAAGCTCTTTCCAGTTTTGCAGTGGTTACTAAAATTGGGGTTTGATTTGAATCTTTTTCTACTTTGACATTTCTCCGTATTTTCTTTGGAATCATGTTGGGTCAGGAAACGATCAATTTCCACACATTCAAGAAAATGTTTTTCTCTCCAATTGTTCTTCTTTTCATGTTTCCTCCTTCCCCGCTTATCTGTAGATGTCTCCTCAGGAATTTCAGTTTTGATTATTTGCAACGGCACTAAATTTGTCTCTTGGTCATTGTCCCGGAGGACTGGAATTAATATAAGAGGAAAAAAAGAAATAATTGTTAACAAATTAGGTATAGATCCAAGCTGTAAATAAAGTATCTAGTGACATCTTGCTCTGACTTAAATTTTCCTCCAGAGGAACTCTTACCTAAAGAGGCCACCATCCTAGACGTTTCCAGCATGACTTCTTCATACAGGACTTTCTGGCTGGGATCAAGCAGCAACCACTCTTCACTGGTGAAATGGATGGCCACTTCCCCAAAGGACACAGAACCCTAAAGAAGGAAGGAGCTCTGTGAGCAGACTCAATAGAATTTGCAATATCTCCTTCAATACACAAATCCTAAAAGTACAAATGTCTATTGAGATTCTCAGTCGTCCATGGTCACAGTTGTCCTAAAGGTGCTTCAGCTTCTTGGATGAGAAGCAAAACATTTTCAACGAAAAACCAGGAAGTCCAGTTGCCTCTTGAAAAAAGCACCTTTGGAACTAAAATCCAATGTGAAAATTCTTGATTGGACATTTCCCTAGGCGGACCCAACACATGAGATGATAAAAAGGACAGAATTCACAACCTACTGCTGAAAGCAAATTAGGGCACATTTTATCACCTTGACTGTCTCTGCTGACTTTCAATATCCACAACCTGCCTTTAACTTCATTAGTTAAATCAAGTATAAAAGTATACTTGATCAAAGTATATCAAAATATAAAATACAAAGAAAAAAAAAACCATGGAAAAGTAAAAAGAGAGGAAGGGAAAAAGAGGGAGTGACATGGCCAGCAGCTGACACTCCCAGAGAATCTCCTCTCCCTGGACTGTCATTTTTCCAACTTAACAACAGAACGAACAGGCTTCCTTTTGGCCGCTTGACTTTCCAAGATTAAGGAAAGTCCCAGAATCGTCCCTCAAGATTCTCCAATAACAGCAACAGCCTGCAAGAAATTTTAGAAGCTGAGCTTCCAAGATAACTGGTAAGCTGAAGCTGGGAGGCAGGGTCGAAACCACATTGTTGGATAAAAGAGCCAGACAATAAGCTGCGTCATTCATTTCTTAAACAATTTATGAGACTCCTTTACAAGCTATAGAGGCTCATTTTAGTTACAACTTACCACCCGTTTTTGACCACCATTTTTGACACTTCTTCTTTATTATAAAATAACAGGGAGAGGATTGCTAGAGGCAGCCGAAAAAAGGAAGTATGGAATACTTGTTTGAAATATAAGGATAGAAGCTGTGGCTTTTTATACCATGTTTCCCCAAAAATAAGATTTTTTTTTTTAATACTTTATTGATTTTTCCAAAACAAAAGAAAGAAAATGTACAATCTATCTCTGCTTTCGGAGGTACAGTGTATATACAATATAGTGAAACAAAAGTTAAGAAAAAAGAAAAGCTTCATCCTTAACTATACATTATTCTATACAATATAGCTATAGTACATGTGCCAGGTCAAATTTCTAAAGTCATATTTTCATCTTATTGTTCAGCCAGTGGTACCAAATACCCCATACATCATAATATTTTGAGTTGTCCTCGTTTTTTAACTCACTTGTCAATTTCGCCATTTCTGCGCACTCTAAGATCTTATTTATTAGAGTTTCTTCTGAGGGTATAAGTTTATTTTTCCAGCATTTTGCGAAGGCTAATCTAGCCACAGTTATGATCTGGATTATCAGTTGGGTTTTATTATTGTTTAAGCCTTCTTCGGTTATGCCTAGGAGGAAAAGTTCTGGGACTAGGGCTACCTCCTTAAAGCTAGAAAGCTTTAAGTTAGTTTTGCATTTTTAAAAATAAGTATGTATGTATACACAGGTCTGCTGGTTCTTTAAGTAATGCTGAAGAATATTCTAAAGTTGGTAAAATATTATGGACTAGATTTGAAAATATGAGAATGAATGATATATTATTCCCCACAGCAAGGAGAAACTGAAATGGTTAAAATGATTCTTTTATCCAAATAAAAGATTATATTTAATTTTGTCTTTAGTTTGAAATTGCTTCCAGATTTTCTGTTTGCAATGAGAAGAAAAAAATGAAACTTTGATTCTGTTTTTGTAAACTAGACAGGCTTATTGTTATAGAAAGGCTTGTACATACTGTTGTGTAAAAGCAAAAAGTTGTGGTTGTAATGTTGTTACCTTCGATTGTGCCAGAGTCTAAAGTTTATGGCGTTTTTTCCCCTCCCATTACACAATACCCCTTCTTTTCCCCTTCCTCTCTTCTTACTTTTCCATGTTTATTTCTTTGTATTTTATATTTCGATAAACTAATAAAAAAGTTAAATTGAAAAAAGCACCCACGAACATTCATGAAAATATTAGGGAGGCACTTCCTCAAGATGTAAATGATACACAAAGGAATTTCTGCTTCTCCTGTTTTTATCCCTTCCCACAACGATAGGAAAACAAGATTATACTTACAATAAAGTAGATTTAGCCTAACTATTCATGTGTCTTTTCTGCTTTACTTGGGACAGGTAACATGAACTGCCAAGTGGTATTTTTTGAAACCAGAATTATAAAACCACTAAGGAATTCCACACATCTTCAAAACATAGTTGAGAGATGGGCCTAGTCTGACTGGTTGTAAATGTAAATTTCTAATTTCCTTGTGCTTTGCTCAGGAATAGCAGTATCATAGGTTGAGTCCCCAAAGAAAACTAGAGATCTCCTACTCCTTCCCCATATAAACTGCTAATCTCTTCCTTCCTACCTGAGTCAGGAATCCTGTGGCTCTTTCAGCTCTACCAATAGAAGGAGATGATTCAATGAACAACGGTGACTCCATTTTGTCCACTGGGAAGGAGAGAGACAGGAAAGGGTTCAACTTCATCTTTTCTAGCTTGAAAGCACAAATTAAGATTTCTTCCTGTCCTGCCCAGGAAACCTCCATTTCTCTCTCTTCTACGCTCTGCCTTTCATAGGCTCCATCATGGGAGCCAAGAATGAAAAGAGAAGACCAAACCCACCACATGCTAAAGAATAAACCTCAGTTAGATTGTTCTCCTAACCTTTTGGAACAACACGTGGACGTTTATACTCTTGGCAAACAAAGCATTTGCTCAATTACTGTAAATTATTTCCCCATTCTCTGCAGTTTAAAATCAGAGAAATTAGTGATATTCTAGCAACCCAGGAAACATGCCTGCAAGGACAGGTGGTGTTGGAAATGGTCCAGCAATGATCTGTGTAGGAATTTAGTCAAAATTATCTCTGAAGGAAGGCCAAAAATAAAGAGAAATCTCTCAGGATAGAAGAGGAGCCGAATGCAAGTCAAGGTGTTCCCTACAAGAGTCGGTCTGCTGGGAAAGGCCAACCATAGGCTTGCTCTGAAGGGAGAGAACTCCTTTGCCTTAAGTCTTCTAGCATGAAGAGAGTTCTATCTTTCTTATTGGGACACCTTCTACTAAGTCGAACGACTAAGACTCGAGAAGACACAGAGAATTAAGGATAACTAGACTCTTTCTAGAAAGTCTCTAATCCAGTGGAACAGTCTGCCCTTACCTAGTGAGGTATCCTGACCTTGACTTTTATCCTTGGGGGTCCCTCTGAAACACAGATCAGGAGAAAGATTTGTGCGGATCCAGTGAATTTCTCCCCATTCCTGGGAGGACCTCAGAACCTGAAATATAAGCAAAGAAGAGCAGTTAAGAGGACAGGACAAAAGAGGAGCTGCATTTTATTTTTTTCCCACAAAACCCTTCTGTCCATCAGTGGTGATGGATGAGACCAAATGAGAGAATCGCTCCAAATGAGATACTCTTTGGAAGGACACAAGAACAATTTCGCTAATTTGGTTTCCTAAATATCTACTCACATTATTAATCTTCAAAACTCTATCAGGGAGATATTGAAGAATTCATGCATGTGAAGATCCCTTCGTATTTCCCAAAAGAAGCTTCTCTGACCTGGAGCTCTTCCTGCTTCTCTCCTTTGACAGGCTCAGAAGGGACCTTCCAGCCACTGGCACCGCTGGGCAATTGATCTCCACTGGCTCTCCAAAGATCCTTGCAGTCTTCCAGGAATCTGAATCTAAATGGAGATATGAGCAGGGGATTCCTTTAGGCTTCTTTCTCTCCTCCCACCATTCTTGGATCTCCCCCCATGCACAGCCAAGAGCAGTTATGGGGTGGATTTCTCGCTCCCTCCAAGCCTCAGAATCTCCTTCCCTCCCCTGGGGAGGATCTGAGTTGCGGGACACGCCCCCACCAGATTCCTGGGGAGCAACTCTCAGCCGGAAGTACACGACAATGCCGAGGGAGTGGAGCATGGGTAGTGGCTTTAGTCAGTCAGCAACCAAGAGAGCGCCCCCTGCTGGCACCTGAGGTGAAATCACAGCCATCGGGGCAGCTTTGGAGGCTATGCAGGACACACTCTGCCCGGAGCTGCACCTGGCCTAGAGAGCAAGCTATGCTAGTAGCATCCGGGAGAAGCCAGGCGGAGATCATGGGCCTCCCCGGGTCCTGGTGAAAAGGCGATTTGCAAAAATCACCCGGAGGAGATTCCATCGGAGTCCATCGATTCTCTCTGTCTCTGTCTCTGTCTCTCTCACACACACAAAGAGTGAGAGAAGGAGGGAGGGAAAGATGGAGAGAGAGGAGGTGGGAAGACTCACACCATCAAAGTTTAAAGGAAAACAGTCCGGGAAAAGCGAAATGTTTCCCAAGAAGTAAAAGTGACTTTCCCTTGTCAGACCTGAAGCCACAGGGGGTCCTATCTCTTCCCCGGAGTCCCAGTGAAGGTCCACAGAAGACCAGGAACTCTGAGCAAATCTCCTTTCTGGCTGCTCCACTGCAAAGGGAGCGAAGCCAAAGGTGGACACCCCCCGCCCCCCCGCAACAGAGTCCAATGTGGCTCTTGGTAGATTTTCACAGGAAAGAAGCAAAGTACTGCCATCAGTTCCTTGTTCATGCGCAGGCGGGCTGGATTAATGCCATTCCACAATGTCTCTGAGGTCTTCCTTACCCGCCCAGTTTTCCGCCATAAGGTGTAACACGAGAAGTCCCAAAAGTGCTTCTTTCAAGAGGCAACTGGACGTTCTGGCTTTTTCTTTAAAGATGTTTCACTTCTCATCAAAGAAGCTTCTTCAGCTCTGATTGGATGATAGAAGGATTTATACTCCTTGCAAGCAGCTGGTCATTTGCATCCTTTTAGACAGTCCTTGAAGCCACTTGGAAGTTTATCTGAGTCCTCAGGGTCACCCGAGTAGGACGAATGGGTGTGAAGCCTTCTTGGAACTGCTGAAAGGACCATTTTGTAGACCTTCCAGTTAGAGCTGAAGAAGCTGCTTGGATGAGAAGTGAAACATCTTCAAAGAAATACCAGTTGTCTCTTGAAAAAGCATCTTTGGGACAACCATGACCTGGAGGATTGAGAATCTGCATAGACATGCTAATGAGCCTTTCTGGGGCAAGGTGGGGGCTGACAGATGGAGGTGGCCTTGATGCTACCCCCCAAAAAAATCTGGCAGAACATGACACATTGTGCTGCTTTTGATGTTTTGAGCTTAATACCTGCTAATGTCTCCCAGTTTTCTAGGCTACATCCTCATAAAACTGTGACCATAGTTGCCTGGGCCACATCTTCTGAGTTTTCTCCTCCTTCACTTTCCGGAACAGGAGGGGCAATCCGGGTTTCCATCCTCCAAACATCCCACAAAAAGGCTGCCTGGAGCCATACGTCTGATCCAGATTTTTTACCTTTGCGTAAATAAATCCCAGGAGATACACCGATATTTCTCCAAGAAATGGGAATGCAGACTCAGACCTTGATCATCGAGCTTCCGTATTCATGTACTTCGTAATAAGGATCGTGAGAAAAGTGTGGAGGGGAAAATGACAGCCAGTACCCTGGAACACAGAGATAAATGTTTTAAAAAAGATATTATCACCTGATGCTTCTCAGGCGTCAAACTTCCCGGGAGGTCAGAGAAACGGGAAATCCTTGAAGCAGAGAGAGGAGAGCCATACAGAAAGGCCTCTGGAAAGCAAGAGTAGATCATGCCCTGGAAGGCTAGAGACACGTGTCACAGGGGGGTCTTGTGAAAAATGAGTGGACGAGACCATTACATTTGGGGCGTTATCGGCTCGTAGCCTGGGATTTCCACATCTCAGCAATCGTCGCCTCCCCGAGAGATTCCTTCGCTCAGGGCCCGCCTGGGTCCTCTTGGGGACACCATCACCTCTTTAACACGGAAAGGTCCCCTCCCATTGCGCTGCACACAAAGGCTTTCTCCGCAGGGAGAAATCACGGGAGATTCTGCCCAGAGACAGATGACTCAACAGAAGGGAGGATTCCCATTGGCGCAACCGATTCCTGCGAGGCCAACTCCGAACTATCCCTGTCAAGCCCCACCTCTCAATTCCATTCCCCGCCCCCTCTTGGGGAGGGGGTTTATGGGAAGCCTCCATGGGCTCCGCCTGTTGCCGCTGCGTGTGGGGACGTTGGCCGGGAGCCCTGAAAGCGAAGGGGGGGAAGGAGGGCCCACGGTAAGGGTGGGTGCTGCCGGAGGCGGAAGGGAGAAGGGGATTGGGACCCCTCCCCGGGGGAGACGTTGGGGAAAAGGCTGTAGGGGGAGGGAGGCAGGAGTTTGCGTGACTCCTCCCTTTTCATTTTGGCCACGCCCCTCTCAATGCGATCCCCTCAGAAAAAGCGGGAAACGTGGATCCGAGGGGTGGGAGGAGCCTATTCAGGCGGGAAGAACGGACTTGCAGACAGACGCGGCTCTGAGGGAATCGCCATTTTGGGGTCTTTGGGGTCCTCAAGGAGGGTTTCGACTCCTCCTTTCTCTGGGTCAGAGAGCGAATTTGGCCTCCTTCTGGTCCCCTCTTCTCTCTCAGGGGCCCCCAGTGTCCCCCTCAGAAGCTCTTTCCGGCTTCTCTGATGGGAGGCCCCCAAGGGACTCTTTGAAATCACCCCATCTCTGAGGCGAATGAATCGGACAATCCCTAGATCTCCACAGTGGATCATCTTCAAGCTCTCGGCCTCCACTCACCCCCAAAGACCCTTCAGAATAAAGATGGTGTTTCTTTCAGGACTTCATTTGCAAAGGGAAAGAGTGGAATCCCTGGCTGGAGAATCCGGTATATATTGAATTGTCTTATTCAATTAATATATAGAATAGAATAGAATAACAGAGTTGGAAGGGACCTTGGAGATTAAGTATTAAATTCATTTAATTTTAGGTATTAAATGGGAAGATAAATGTAGACGCCGCATGAACCTCCCCATACTCAAAGTGCAAACCCTTAAAGGCCAAAAATACCTTCCAAGTTGTAGAAAGAGGCAAAAGGCTAAAGATTTCTGGCTCCTCTCTGGTGTAAAGGAAGAAGAGAAAGTTGGCCAAAGCAATTTCAGTGCTGCATGGATTATCTCCACAGATATAAAATTTACATAATTAGGAAAATTCTAACAAAAATGCCACATTATAAGAAACGAAATGAATCTTCCTACATTTTAGAGGCACTGCTTTCTCTCATTTCTTGCTTCTCTTATAGGTCAATCTGCCTTGCTATCTTTCTCACATGCCATGGATTTCTATGCAATCATCATCTGCAGTAGGAATCCTTTGATACCAAGTTTGAACTGAGCTCATTCTGCCACTTTAGCACTTTCTATTCCACTCCTCACCCTTCACTAAAGTTTCTTCCGCATATTCATTTGTCCCTCCCCCTTTATTTCTTTACTGCATGTATATTATGTAGAGGCGTCATTTACATTGGGCAACGACTGTTTCCAATAATTTATTATAATAACCTTTCAAAATGAGAAATACAGTTAATCAGAACATGCAGAAACATTTTTAAAGCTATATTAAGGTAAAAAAAAACAGTCACAATCACGCCAACACAAGATTTCTCCAATTGGCAGTGCCGCGGTGCCCTAAAATTTCAAATAGGATTTGAGCTTTCTGATTACCTTGATATTACAAAATATACAATGGTATTAAAGTGATAATGAAATCCTGGACAAATTCAGCAGTTTGGGAATGTAACAGAAATCCAGAAAGCGTCTCTGTCTATCTGTTACTCACACACACACTTTGAGATGAATGGTATTTTTTGATAAGAAGATGTTAGAAAATATGGTCCTGGTTAGAAGACACTGAGTAAATTAAATCAAGCTGTTTAGTTCCCTCCTTCTTAAAAATATTGTTCATATGAATTCACTGTTGGAGCCATAAAAACATTTTTAAAGTAAAGCGACAATACTTGCAATCAAACTCACTGGCCACACTTCTTACAGCAGGAATATGATTTTATAGCCAGACACATACTCAACCAAATGGACATGTACATATAAACACCTGGAAGAGATGTTTCACAGATAAACCACAACTAATGCACATCATGATATATGAAAAAACAAACAAACAGCTGAAATACTGGAAAGGAACATTGGTATTTTCAATACAATTAGAGCTAAAAATATACATACATATACAAACATATTTTCCCCTGCTTTGCTTGCATATGTCAGCTCTTCATAAAGCCTGCAGCCTGATCCTAGAACAACTTAAGAAAGTTGTTAACAACTTAAATAAAGCAAATTGACCAGGCACAGGTCTTGACAAATACTGGCATAATAAGCAGGACAGTGTAATAAAAGATTCTTGTGAGCAAGATGTAACTAACTAGGTAATACCTCTAGTATTAAAAAAAACCTATCGGGAGCTCTTTCCATAATTCATACATTTATTCAGTTTCTCCTATGATGATCCTCTGAACTGTTCACTTTTTTATGTGGGAGTATTGTACTTACTGGATCCTTAAAGTTGATTCTTTTATGGGAAATACTGTAAGACAGATAAAAAGACTTTCTTGCTGTTCTATGCATTTATATATATTTTCTCTCCTATGTGAAACTTTTTCTGGGAAATAAGAGCTCCTTATACAAGTTCTAAAGACTCCAACATGATTGGGAACTAAGGGACCGGCCCTTGCTTAACTTCTTCCCATTCTCCCTGCATTTATAGACTCCTTTCCCAAGTGGACATTTCCTTCTCAAACTGTTCCCGTATTTTATGCATTCTAATGTTTCTCCCATGCGTACCTACAATAACTTATTTTCCAAAAAATAAAGTTTCTATTCCACTTGAAAAATTCAGCTTGGTGGAGTAGTTAAGACACCAGGCTGGAAACTGGGAGATCATGAATTCTAGTCCCACATTAGATACTAAGTGATCTTGGCCCTGTCACTTTCTCTCAGCCCTACGATGGCAGCAATGGCAAAGCAAGGCGCACACAGAAACAAAAGCATTTGAAGCTCTTCTGACAGTATGTGCTTATATGCTATTTTCCTTGTGTGTAGCCCTTTAAGACGCATCAGTTCACAATTCTTGAGTGAAGCTCTTCCTTTACTGTATATATTTGATATTACAGTCAATCCTTTTACAGGAATTCAGGACCCTTCAATCCCAAAAGGCATCTCCCCCATGTAGGACTTTTTATGGAAAGCAAGTTTATCACGCCACATAAACTTGTTTTCAACATCATGCATGTACGGTATATATATTTTTTCCACTTCTGTGATTCCTATTAGGAGGCATAAGGATTCTGTTTTTCACAAAAAACTTTCCATATTTAGAGCATATCTATCGTTTCTCCTGTGTGTGGACTCGTTTATGGGAAGTAAGGTAACGGCTTTTGCTGAATTTCTTCCCACACTCTGTGCATTCATAGGGTTTCTCTCCCGTATGGATCCTTTTATGAGATGTAAGGGAACTGTTCTTACTGAAGCTTTTTCCACACTCTGTGCATTTATAGGGTTTCTCACCTGTATGAATTCTTTTATGAGAAATTAGGTGACTTTTCCACCTGAAGCTTTTCACACACTCTGTACACTGATATAGTTTCTCACTTATGTGGATACTAACATGGTTTGTAAGGGAGCTGCTAGAAATAAAACTCTTCCCACATTCCTTGCATATATAAGGTTTCAACCCTGAATGGATCCTCTTATGAGAAGTAAGGGAACAATTCATACTGAAGCTTTTTCCACAGTCCGTGCATCGATAAGGTTTTTCTCCAGTATGCATTCTCTTGTGGGAAGTTAAATGACTATTCAATCGGAAGCTTTTCCCACACTCTGTGCAGGGATATAATTTCTCCCCTGAGTGGATACTAATGTGTTTAGTAAGGGAGCTGCTTGAAATAAAACTCTTCCCACATTCATTGCATATATAAGGTTTCAACCCTGAATGGATTCTTTTATGACAAGTAAGGGAACTGCTGCTACTGAAGCTCTTTCCACACTCCGTGCATGTATAGGGTTTCTCTCCTGTATGGATTCTTTTATGAGAAGCAAAGGAACTGTTCAAACTGAAGCTTTTCCCACATTCTATGCATTTATAGGGTTTTTCCCCTGTATGGATCCTTTTATGGGAAGTTAGATAACTGCTGCTACTGAAACTCTTTCCACACACTGGACATTTATAGGGTTTCTCTCCTGTGTGGATCCTTTTGTGGTAAGTAAGAGAACTATTCATACTGAAGCTTTTTCCACATTCCAGGCATTTATATGGTTTCTCTCCCATATGGATCCTTTTATGGTAAGTAAAGGAACTTTTCATACTGAAGCTTTTTCCACAGTCTACACATTTATAGGGTTTTTCCCCTGTGTGGATCCTTTTATGGGAGGTCAGATAACTTCTGGTGCTGAAGTTTTTTCCACATTCCAGGCATTTGTAAGGTTTCTCTCCCATATGGATTCTTTTATGAAAAGTAAAAGCACTGTTCATAATGAAGCTTTTTCCACATTCTGCACATTTGAAGGGCTTTTCCCCCAAATGGACCTTTTTATGGTAGTTAAGATTACCTCTCCACCTAAAGTTCTTTCCGCAGTCCATACATTTATAGGACTTCTCTTTTGCATGGGTTATTTTATGTGGGATAATTTTGGTGTTATAATTGACATTTTTTCCAATTTTGCCGTGGTTGCTGAAATTGGGTTTTGGTTTGAATCTCTTCCCATTTCCTCGACACTTTCTCATACTGCTTTCTTTGAAATCATGTTGAATCTGGAAGTGTTCCATTTCCGCACATTCAGAAGTAGAGTTTTCTCTCCAGTTGTAAGATCCTTTTTTATCATATCTCCTTCTTCCCCACTTACTTGCAGATATCTCTTCTTGTATTTCAGTTCTGATTATTTGTGATGGTACCACACTATGCTCTTGGTAATTTTCATTTTTCTGCACATCAACTGTTTGAGGGAAAAGAAAAAGAAATCAGAAAACTTTATAATATATAGTTTATTATCCTCATAACAGTCCCTAGCCTGCACCTATTCCTGGACATCTGGAGGTAGAACAAAACAAGGAATGACAGCATAAATTCTATTTCTTAATTTTAAACATTGGCATGGCCAATTCATCTAATTCAGGGATTTTTACAACAATTTAAATGCAGAACATGAAAGAACATAACAACTAATGCAGTGTCCTGAAGCCTAGATGTGGCATACACCCTTTTGTCAGATGTGCCAAAGCCAAAGTCATTGCAGTAGCATTCCAAGAAAAAAATATGGTGCTAATTAGGACGAGTGAAATAAGCAAAAACATCCCTCTCTGATTATATTCCCAATAGTTCTGCAGTATCGACACATGACCCAAAGAAGATATCAAGACTGCATGTCAATTCTCCAGACTGACTATCTCTAACCAATTCCTTTCTTCTAAAGGATACTGTGGTACTTAGGAGACCACAGAAGTGGACCGGAATTAATACAAAATTAAAAGAGAAAAGATAAACAATTTTAACAAGATCTGCACAGTTATCGTAAACTGCAAATAAACAGTCCAGTGACTCCTCAATCTTACTTAATTTTTCTCTAGATGAACCTTTACCTAAAGAGTTTACAATCCTAGAAGCCTCCAACGTGACTTCTTGATGGAGGGCTTTCTGCCTGGAATCTAGCAGCGACCACTCTTCACTGGTGAAATGAACAGCCACCTCCTCAAAGGATACGGGACCCTGAACGAGAAAGAATCCCTATGAGCAGAGTCAGGAAGAATTTGCAAGATCTCCTTTAATCTGCAAATCCTAAAAACATAGAGTTATAATTCTTAGTTGGACTTTTCCCCAGCTGGATTCAACATGTTATGTGATCCCCTGATCTCTCAAGAGATAGTTATACACACCGTCATCTCCATCTAGTGATGTAGGACAGCAGGTTCTCCCTGAAGATTATTAAAGTTATTATATGTGTATAACTGTATTCCTCTCTACTGAAAGATTTCATGTGATTGGTTACTATAAACTGGATTTTACCAATTGACAACTCCAGATCTCAATTGACTTTCTCAGCTAAGCAGTTTCACAGGATGAGGGATCACTATATTTCCTTCCTTTATCTTATTCTTTATCTCTTTTCTAATCCAAAATGTTAAAATACCTGGAAATTGGCCAATACAAAACCACTTGTTTAATGCAGCCCATGGGTGGTCCATCACTAGAGGCTTTTAAAAAGAGGCTAGATCAGTGTTGGTGAACCTTTTCGGAACCGAGTGCTGAAATAGCAGCGTGTGCATGTGCAGGGGGGGGGAAGCGCAGGAAACCGGAAGAGCAGGTCCCCGGCATGCATGTGCATACCAGGAAACAGCTTCCGGTTTCCAGTGTGCGCATGTGCGCCAGTCACATGGTTTTCCAGTTTCTGGCGCACGTGTGTGTGATGACCAGCTGTCTGGTGCCCATGTGCACACTGGAATCTAGAAGATCAAAGGCTGGCATACCCGGAGAGATGGCTCTACGTGCCACTTCTGGCACGCGTGCCATAGGTTCGTCATCACGGGGCTAGACAGCCACTTATCTGAAATAGTATAGTCTCTTGCTTGAGCAGGAGGTTGGACTAGAACACCTCCACGATCCCTTCCAACTATATTATTATGCAATCTATTATTTTGCAGTTCCTAAAAGCTAAGATGAAGTCAGGATTGTCTTCAGTCTTTACCCTTTAGCCCAGAAAAAAAAAGCTCTTAACTTTGAAAACAAGGTATAATTCTCAACATATTTTCTCCTAGAATTATGATATTTCACTTAATGATAGTTCCAAAATGAAAGCCGTCTTGGAAAAAGTCACTTAAGACCATCAGAAACAGTCGCACCAATCCCCACAGTCATATAATTGCAATTCATGCACTTAGAAACCAGTTCATTTTTATGTGTTCTGGCAAAAAAGCCATTGGTTAAGTTGGATTTGTATTTATGACGTGACTAGCTTAATAAACACGATTTGTTAAATAATCGGTTACTCAACTCAATTGGTTACTCAACAACTACAATGACTTACAAATGTCCCAATTTGGTCATAAATTGAGGACTTGCTGTTTATGTAAGTTAAACTGGCAGGCTTCCAAAAATGATAAAAGTGTTGTGACCTAGGCTTCCTGAGTCATTAAAACACATAAATAGTCCCAAAAACCTCTTTTATTGCAACAGCTGTGAATTACGTTCATTCACAGCTAAGTCCCAATTAGTTGCAAATAGTCCTTCGGGATAATCACCAACCTTTATCTCCCTTGACATTCTGTCAAAGACCTACTTGGCAAAGCCACACGGATTCCTGAATCAAACAGAGATGCTGACTGGGAACAAAATTAACAATGTTGCTTTCCTGCAAAGTGCCCACATGTCTTTGCTCCTCTTTTAAGCCTTATGGGAGGGGCCAATCATCTCCAGGCCTTACTCCCGAGTCATCCCTTTTGTTTTAACTGTTCGTGCCTTCTGGCAGCTCTGTGCATGCCTGCAGTAGGAACAGGCTCCTCCTGTTCCTCTGCCTCACTGCTGTCCGACTGGAGTCCGTGCATCACTCCCAACTGGCCCTGGCTCCTCTCTGCCTCTGACGCAGAGCCCTTGTCTGGGCCTTCCCCAGGCTCCAGGACTGGCCCATGTTCCTCCCCAGCCTCCTCACTGTCCGACTCCACTGCCAGCGCCGCAGGCTGCTGGCGGACCACAACAAAAAGCTGGCACTGTTTCAGATGTTCCTATTCCTTTGCCTATCAGTTTATTTTATTGTTTCTTATGTTTCATAGTATAAACTGTATTTTTGGACTCTGACAGTATAAGAGTTAAGCCTTTGGAAAAGTTGAGAAGAGTTATTAAGAGTTTGGAAGAGTTGAGACTTTGGGAAAATGCAGAGAAGAACAACAAAAATGATTAGGAGCCTGGAGAGAAACATATTATGAACTGGTTGCAGGAATTTGGCATGGCTATCTAGTGAAAAGAAGAACCAGGGTGGTCAATCTATTTTCAAAAGCACATGAAGGCAAGACAAGAAACAACGGATGGAACCTAATCAAGGAGAGAAACAACCTGGAATTAAGGAGAAACCTCCTAACAGTGAGAACAATTAAGCAGTGGAACAGTTTCCTTTAGAAGTTGTAGGTGCTCCATCAATAGAGACTTTTTAAAAAGGTCTGACCAGGGGTGAAATGCTCCCGGTTTGGACCGGCTCGGGTGAGTAGGTAGCGGAGATTGAGGCTAGTTCGCCGAACCAGGAGCAATGGCTGGCTGGCCACGCCCCTGAACCGATCCACAGCCCGCAGTCCTGCCATGCTTGCCTGCCTTCCTGGTGTCCCGGTGGTCAGCTTGCGAAGACAGGCAAGCAGAAGCCCACGTGGAAGGCAGGCAAGCATGGCAGGGCTGCGGGGAAGGAGCTAGCAGCTTACTTGCCCCTCCCCCCTCAAGCAGCGGCTTCCCTACTCAGCCCGACAAGCTATGCATCCATAGCAGTGGGGTTGTTTTGTTTGCCGCAGTGGTGCTTCAGGAGGGCAGGTGGACATATTCATTATAGTTGTCAGCTGCAAATGTCCACCTGCCCTCCCGAAGTACCACCTCAGTGAACAAAACAACCCCATTGCGCTGCGCCTCCTTCTGCAGCGAAACGCACCCAGCCGTCAGTGCCTTTTCCTCAAATGGCCTGTGTATGGGGTGCTTGGAGAGCAAGAGAGCTCGCCAACCTTTGTGTGTGTGTGTGAGGGAGGGAGGGAGGGAGGGAAGGATCTAAAGCCGAGGCACCCAAACTTCTGGCAGCAGTGGGGCAGCTTCTGAGCAGCCAGCTCCACCTGACCTACTCCCTGAGTCTTGCCGTTCTCCTGCCCCTCCCCGCTGCTGCCAGAAGTTTGGGTGCCTTGGCTTCAGATCGCTCCCTCCCTCCCTCATACACACACACACACACAAACAGAGGTTGGAAAGTTGTCTTGCTCGCTCTCTCCAAGCGCCCCATGCACAGCATGGAGTGACGTGAACGACGTCCAACTGGCCACACCCACCCAGTCACATGACCACCAAGCTACGCCACACCAAGCCATGCCCACAGAACCAGTAGCAAAAAAATTTAGATTTCACCCTGGGTCTGACTCTGGACAACCATTTGTCTAAAATGGTATAATGTCTCCTGCTTGAGCAGGGAGTTCGACTAGAAGACCTCTAAGGTCCCTTTGACGAATGTATCTTTTCTTTTATGTACACTGAGAGCGTATGCACCAAGACAAATTCCTTGTGTGTCCACTCACACTTGGCTAATAAAGAATTCTATTCCATTCAACTCTGATATTCTATGTTCTAAATTGAGTATTTATACTTGAATACTAATTTCCTTGTTCCACATCACTCAGGAACAGCAACATCATACACTGAGACCCCAAATGAAGCTGGAGGTCTCAACTGTTTCCCCATATTAGCTTTTGATCTTTTCCTTCCTACCTGAACTGAAGGTCCAGCTGTTCTTTTAGCTCCACTAGTACAAGGAGATGATCGGATGAATAACAATGACTCCATTTTGTTCCCTGGGAAAAAGACAGGAAAATAGGAAAGGAATCAACTCCATCTTTTCTAGCTGGAAGCATCAACTTCGTATTTCTTCCTGTCCTGCGAAGGAAACCTCCATCCATTGCCCTCTTTCGGTGGTCTTTTGTGGGCTTCATCTTGGGATCCAAGAAAAAAAAGAGAAAAGACCACCACCCCACCATGCACTAGAATACAAACCCCAAGTGGACCTCTCTCCTAGCCTTTTGATCAGGGACACACAAGTATGCTTTTGCCAACCAAAGTATTCACTCAATCATGGTAGATGCTCCCCCTGCTGCTGAAACCAACCCGTTTGGAAAGGCAACTGACATACCGGTAATTCTAGCACCCCAGGAATATGCCTACAAGGAAAAATGGTTTAGAGGTATTCCAGCAGGGATATGTGTCAGACTTACTTGAAATTATGTATCAGGGAAGGCCGAAGACAGGTTACTCCCTTCCTCATCTCGGAAGATAAAAGAATAAAGAATAACTAGAATTTCTCTGGAACATCTCCAACCTTGTAGAATGATCTTCTCTTACCTGTTGAGGTGTCCTGACATTGATCTTCCTGTTTGTAGAGTCCCCTACAACATGGCTCCTGAGAGGGAATTGTGGGATTCACCCTTTCCTCGGGGCAAGTAGTCCCTACCTCCATGAAGGACCTCAGAACCTGAAATTTTGACCAAAAAAGGAGTTAAAAGAACATATGAACTACATATTCATTTTCAACTTTGCAAGCGCTATGTAACCTGAATCGGTGAACAGGGATTATTAAGATGTATTAATCACCCAAACTGTTAAGTAGGACCTTTAAGAATTACAGCACATTAAGCTTCCTCCATATTTCCCAAGAGAAATGCTTCTCACCTGGTGCATTCCCTTCTCCTCTGCCTGGCTTAGCAGGAAACCTTCGGCGAGGGCCACCGCCTGGCAAGTGGTCTTTGCTCGGCATTCCCGCACCCAGCACTGCATCTCCCTGGGCAGGACGGCCAGAAACTGTTCCAAGAGCACCTGGTCCAACATCTGAGCTTTGGTGTGCTTCTCTGGCTTCAACCACCCCCAGCAAAGGCGATGAAGACGGCTGCAAAGCTCTCGTGGCCCCTCAGTCTCCTGAAAAGGGCTGTTCCTGAAGTGCCAATGTTGGATCTCAGAGCTGAGAGCTTCCTTCTCTGGGATTTTCTGCCCAGGTCCTGCCCAAAGCTGCCCAAAGCTCCCAGGCTGAACGGCAACAGGGCCTTTTCCCACTCGCTTCCAGGCTGGCTGGTTTGCATCCATTTTGGGGCCTTTTCTCTGACAGGGATCCAGAAGGGCCCTGCGGATCTCCTGGGTTTCCAAAGGTCTTTTAAGTCCTGGGATCTGGAGGAGTTGCACAGAGAGGCTGGGAGATGATTTTCAAGCCATTCAGCTCTCAAGAGGCCTCCCGTTTTTTTACATCTGAGGCGGAAAAGAAAAGAAACCTCAGGAATTGCATACTGTTCTCATTCACAAACTATGATTGTATGATCAAATTCAGGGCCAAGTAACGGTTTGGAGGGGAGGGGGGCAACCCCAAGAAATCTTTCAGACTCAGTGGAAGGACTGTCCCTCCTTCAACTCTCGACACACACCCCGCCCTCATATTGGGGAGGGTCTTCTCTGGAAGGTGCCTGCTCAGCATCCCTAGCAGCAGAAAAGCTCTTGGGGGGGGTCTTTTCGATCCCTCCCCCCTCAAAGCTTGAAAGGGGTCTGTTTGCAGAGGGTGGCCAAGGAGTGCCAAGCAGGGAAGCCTCCTTCCCAGGTTCTTCGTTAGAAATGCTCGGAAGTGAACCTGGTTGATACAAATGTGATCAGCTGATTCCTTTAGCCTCCCTCCAGCTATTTCTTTCCCCGGGGGAGACTCGGGGTTGCGGGACCCCTTCCTCCCCGCTTCTCCCCAGGGTTCAGCTCACAGTCGCTCCTTCCCAGCTGGGCAGACGTGGCGGAGCATGCGCAGTGGCGCTCAGGTGTTCGGCATTGAGGCGGGCGCCCCCTAGGCTTCCCCCGCAGCTCCGCAGTATTGACACCGGACCCAAAGCAGATCCCGCCAACGATCGTGTGTCTCGCCCGCCCCCCGACCGAAACTGCGCGAATTAGAATTAAAAGACCGCGGAGATAGCCTGGAATTAATACAAGATGCAAAAAAAAACCCAAAATCGAGCTGCATAGGACCTTGCACTAAGGCGACATTTGAAAATCTTGAGAAATAGAAAATACGGTACTGATTAATCTGAGGAACTGAACAATGAATAATTTAAATCAAGAAATTTAAGTCCTTTTTTTAAAAAAAATATTGCACACTGTGGAGTAGAGTAGAGTAGCCTAGCGTAGCTGGAAGGGAGTTGGAGGTCTTCTAGTCCAGCTCAAGCAGGATATCATTTCAGATTAAGTGACTGTCCAGTCTCTTCTTAAAAACTTCCAGTGATGGAGCACCCACGATTTCTGGAGGCAAGTTGTTCCACTGGTTAATTGTTCTAATTCTCCTTAATTCCAGGTTGCCTCTCTCCTTGATGACTTTCCATCTGTTGTTTCTTGCCTTCTGATGTGTTGGAAAATAAGTTGACCCCCGACCCCCCGTTTCTTTGTGGCAGCCCGCCAAATACTGGAATCCTGCTCTCATGTCCCCCCTTTCATGTCCTTCTTTTCTGCAGACTAGCCAAACCCAAATCCTCCAACCGTTCTTCATATGGTTTAGCCTCCAGGCCATTGAACAAGATCTGCACAACCTCACAGTTGTTATGAAGTTGGCGCCTTGAGTTGAGTCGCTTACAAGGTAGCAAAAGGCGGAATAAAGAGGGAAAGGAAAAAGAAATAGAAACTCAGATGATACCAGTGTAAATGGAAAAAGGGGATGGGGGTTGAGAAAGAAAGATTATAAATATAAATGTACAATTATGAAATGATGGACTGGGTAAAACGGGAAAGAAATTGAAAAGAAAGTATGTATTATTAGAAAATTGGAGTTGCTCAGATACCAAATAAGGGAAATATTGCACAACAAAGGAGAAAGAAAGGAAAGAGGAGAGGGAGAGAGAGGAATGGAAGAAAGGGGAAGGAAAGGAAGAAAGGATAGGGGACAAGAGCAGGAGAGAAGATGAGAAAGGGGGAAAAGAGGGGAGGAGTGGGGTAGAGGAAGGTGAAGTAGGGGAGGAAAGGAGAGGAGGAAGAAAATAGAAGAGAGGAGAGAGGGAGGGGAAAGAAAGGAGAAGGTTTGTTGTGAAAAGAGAGGGTAGAAGAGCAACCTCAAATGTAATTAAAATTATATTTATGCTTTCATTAGGAAAAAAATATGTATATATATGATCCAGAGATAAGGAGAATCCAAGACCTCCGTGCCTTCCGCCGTTCCCTTCCTTTTCCAACAAGCCGGGCTGGCCTAACAATGCCTTTTAAATGATTTTAAATTTGTATGTTTCTTAAATTTTTTGGCCAAATTGAGATGTTTCCTTTTAATTTGTTCTTAATGTTTATATTATGTGTTTTTATCTGGCTGTACACCGCCCTGAGTTCCCAGGAAGAACGGCGGTATATAAATTCGAAGTAAAATAAAATAAATAAATAAATAAATGATCAATTATGGATAAGAGAATGTACATTTACAATATGTGTATAAGAAATAAAAATAATTTTTTTTAAAAAAAAAAAAGAGGGAAAGGAATGCATTGTCCTGCTTGAGTTTGCAATGCAAAACTTCCCTTCTCCCTTCCCGAGGCTTTTCCCAGGAAAGGGGAGGGTAGTTCGAGGCTCCTTGCAAGGAAGGTTACTTTGTTGGGGGGGGGGGGGGGTTGCATGCAAAGGGCCCCTGGACTCTCCTCATCCCCCATCCACCCACCCTGGACTGGGATAACTAACCCTGACTGAGCCCTTTGCATGTCCTCTTCTTCCTCCCCCCGCTTTGGCTTCCTTCGCACGAAGTGGCTCTGCACACCTCTGACTCCCTTTCTTTGCCGCCTGCGGAGACGAAGGGGTTACAGCGAGCGAGCGCGGAGTCCTAGAGAGGCCAGGCGTCCTTAGAAGGCGCGAGGCTGCCCCTTCCGCCGCCGCTTCCGAAGGCTCTGGGCGCCTGGCGCTCTGCGGGCGTGGGTGGGAGCGGAGCGCCCTGGGTCACGTGAGCGGGGGTAGCCAATAGGAGGCGAGAAGTGTCTGGGCGGGAAAGACGTTAATGAGTCGCCTCAGCTGCGGCAGGCAGGCAGTAAGGAAGATTGGAAAGAAAGGAAGGATGGAAAGGAAAAAAGAAAGAAGGAAAGAAAAATGAAAGAAGGGAAGGAGAGGGGAAAAAGGAAGAAAGGAAGTAAAATTGGAAAGAAAGAAGGATGGAAAGGAAAAAAAGAAGGAAGGAAAGATGACAGAAGGGAAGGAAGGAGCACTCAAATAAACTCACACACTCCTCCTGAGAGAAGAGAGGCAGCACCGTCCTGATGGGCCTTGGATGAGAGAAGCATGAGCAGAGGTGATCCTCTGGTGACCTGGGTCCTGTCAAGGTATCCCCCTGGTAGGGGATCTCTGGGCCCTTGTACTTCACCTCAGACTCACAGACAGCTTTTGGCAGCTTCGTCTTTTGGGCATAGGATCTCCTGGTGGTCTCCCAGCTGGGCCCCAACAAAGAGGAGAGTCTGAATTCCTATTCTGGGTTGAGCCCTCTAGAATAAGCTTCCCTTTCTTAGCTCCCTCAACAGTAGGGCATAGCTGGAAAAAGACACAGGGAGAGATTGTTCTTGGAGGACAAATGAGGACTTGCAGCACAAGGAAACAATAGCCAACAATTAAAAAGCCAGCTAACCAGATCCTAATCAACAACTAAAAAGCCACACACAACCAGGCACCACATAAATACTACATGTACAATAGCCGAAAGCACACATTCTGGTAAAGAGAAGATCCCTGAGGATGGGTTCCAGCACAAGTCTGAAAGCTCAGAAGACAATCTCTGGTCCCAGTAACAGCCAGATTGGATCCTGCAATATTTTCCTTGGTCCGGTATGTTTGCCTTCATTCATGAAAGATTGTCCTGGACAGAATCTCTGAGTGATCCCCAAGATCTGAGCCTGGCTTGAGAACACAGAAGGAAAGTCGAATATCAGGCGGGTTCCAAATCCCGTTGCTACCGGTTCACTCGTGCGGCACTTCTGCACATGCACAGAAGTGTCCGGGCAGGTGGGCAGAGCTCCTGCCACCACCACCAGTTTGCCCAATCCGCTGCAAACCAGTAGCAACCCACCACTTGGACATATGGGGCAGGCATCTCCCCCATATGTTCCCTTTTATTTTATTTATTATTTTTATTTGTATCCCACCTTTAGTTTTCTAAATAAACTCAATGTTATTTTAATGTATATAGCTATATATACAACTAGCACTTTTACATCCTCTTTATTTCCCCACAATAATCATCCTGTGAGGTGAGTTGGTCTGAGAGAGTGATTGGCCTATAGTCACTCAGCTGGCTTTCATGCCTAGGACGGGATTACAACTCATCTTCCCTTTCTAGGCTGATGCCTTAACCAGTAGACCAAATAGGCTCTCATATGAACTATGTTATTTGCTCTACCTGAAGTTTGTTCTGTACATCATATATTTTTCCCCCTTCTATGATTTCTGTTATGAAAAAGGGCATGGTTTTTTACAAAAATGCTTTTTACATTGTGAATATTTCTATACAGGTACTCAATTTAGGATTGGTCACTTACCAACTGTTCAGATTCTGATGGACATAACTGATGAGATTCGAAGTTCCAATAGTTGTGACACCTTCACCCCCCCCCTATGGCTGCAATTTGGTCACTCAGCAACCAGACTGCATTTAGAATTGAATAACTTTGTCATTTTGAATGTATACTAATCTGCAGACATTAAAATGAAATTTTGTTGCATACAGCTCTCAAAGGCTCACCACCTCCAATATACACAACAAAACGGAATAAATAAATAAATACAGATTTATAGCTTTTTTAAAAATGCATGAATGGTGTGTGGAAAGGATTTCAGGTGGATCATCAGCTTCCATAAAAGGATCCACATGGAGCAGATAACTTTAGGGACTGAGATATCCTTAATTCTTGTAAACAATCCACTGTAATATCAAATATATACAGCAAGGGCAGAGCTTCAGGCAAGAATTGCCAACTGATACATATTAAAAGGTTTCATACAAGGGAAATACAATGTAAGCATGTAGTGTGGAAAGATCTTCAAGTGCTTTTTCTTTATGCCTTTGAAGTAGTTTTTTGACTCCTGGTGCTATTAGTCCCTGCAGATTTTTGGGCAAGATTTTTCCAGTGTTTTACTGTTGCCGTCGGGTGAAATTCACTTATCTTCGCTACCGGATTGCAAATGTGAGCGCAGGCACCTCCACACATACACAGAGCCTTCTGCGCATGTACCGAGGGTAAAAAATGGGACGTGATGACATCTGGTTGGGTGGGCAGAGCCTCCCACCGCCGGCACTACCGGATCACGCGATCTGGATAGATCTGGCTGAATTTCACCACTGGTTGCCACCATTGTAGAGCTGAGAGAAAGTGATAGGCCCAAAGTCATCCAACTGGATTCATGCCTAAGGCAGCTCTCCTGGTTACTAGCTTGGCGCCTTAACCACTCCATCAAACTGGCTCTTTCAAGTGTAACAGAAATTTTATTTTCTTTAAATATTATTTGAGATATATGTGGGAGAAACATTAGAACACATGGGAAAAGTTTGAGAAACTTGGAAAAGGAATCTATAAATGCAAGAAGGATGGAAAGAGGGTAAGCAAGATTCCTTAATTTCCATGGTAAGATCTATATGGAAGAAATCAAGAAATAGGTGTCTGGGGGAAGAATTAAAGAGCAGCAGTCTTAAGAACTTCAATACAAGGAGCTCTCTTATTTCCTAGAAAAAGGTTCGCATAGGAAAGAGAATAAATGCATGGAATACAAAGAGTCAGTCTGCTGACCTGCCTTATTTCCCATAAAAGGATCCACATTTAAGGGTCTAGTAAATACAAGGATCATTTGAAAAGAGGATATACAATCTTTCAGAGGATTGTCATAGGAGAAACTGAACAATGTATAGAGTATGGAAAAAGTTCCAAGGATAGATTTCTTAATGCCAGAAGTATTACCTAATCTTGTAGTCCCAAACCTTTTGGGCACCAGGGACTGGTTCCATGGAAAACAATTTTTGCATGGATGGGGGCATGATTTCACATGATACCTAGATCCCACATATGGCAGATAAAGCTTTACTCACACAGCCCAGTTCCTAAAGGGCTGAAGACCCAGTCCAGGGGTTGGGGATCCCTGACCTAATCTGTTTGGTCTGGCTCATGAGAATTTTTTATTCAACTGTCCCAGTCATTATGCAAAATCTCTGTCTGGTCAAGCACATTTATTTAGGCTGAAGTAATATCTGAAATGAGTCTGAGATCGGTTCTAGGCTTTGTAGAGAGTTGTCATATGCAAGTAATGCAGAGAAAAAGAAAAAGGTATATGTGTGTATTTTTAGTTCTACATTTTATAAATGTTGGGACTTAAAACATTACCAAAGTATTTAAATTATTCTTTTTTCATATAATCTGATGTGCATAACTCTTGTTTAGCAGAAAAAAAAATCATCTGAATGTTTATATGTACATGCTTGTGTAGCTTAGATCTCTGGGTGCAAAATTGCATTAATCCTACTGAAAGAAATGTAGGCAGTGAATTGATGGTACAGTGGTTTAATGCACCCTGTTATTAACACAGCTGCCTGCAATTTCTGCTGGTTCGAATCTCTCCAAGGCTCAAGGTTGACTCAGCCTTCCATCCTTTCTAAGGTAGGTAAAATGAGGACCCAGTTTGTGGGGGCAATAAGCTGACTTTGTATAAAATATACAAAAGAATGAAGGCTATTGCTTAACGCATTATAAGCCGCCCTGAGTCTCTGGAGAAGGGCGGCATATAAATCAAATTAAAAAAAAAAAATTAATGATAATTGCTGATGCCTCTTTACTTTCAAAATGGTTTTTTTGATCCAACTGTGTATCATATGAGCAATTTTTTATATAAAAAAAAAAGTTTGATCAAGCTATTTCTCTTTATTTCCTACATAACCAGAACCATATTTTCTGACCTTTTCAAGACATGCCATTCAGCTCAAATGGAATTTTATGTTTTTTTTTTGTTTGTTTGTGTGTTAGATTCCAAAACTTCTACATTTCTCAACTTTTTCAGGGGTACAGACAGTGCTGTGGTATTAGCTTAAGCAGATTCCTGAGCTTGCAATACAAGGTGATCAGAAAGGTCAATCCTATTGAAATTTTAGGGGACCAAGCATTGCAAATAGGAGAAAACTACTCTTTACTGGCATGATTGTGACTGCACTTTTTTTCTTAATACAGCTTTAAAAAAAACAAACATTTCGGTATATCGGGCTATTAACTATTTCTCATTTTAAAGGTTAATGTAATAAATTATTGGGAACAATTTTTGATCAGTGTAAATGATGCCCCTAATTAACATAGAAAACTAAAGGAAGAAGCCAGATGAATATGTGGGAGAAATTTGGGGGGGGGGGGGCAGTGGAATAACTTAGAAGTTTCTAGAAAGTGTTGGAATGACTTCAGATCTGATTCAGTATCAAAGGATTCACACTGCAGATGATGTTTCAGAGAAATCTATGGGATATTAGAAAAGCACTAACAAAGCAGTAGTTCAGTCAGTAAATTACAATATATGCCTGATACTTTGCAACCCTACGGCATGCTAGGCCCCAGTATCCTCCGCTTTCTCCTAGAGTTTGCCCAAATTCATGTCTGCTGCATCAATTGCACTATTTAACTATCTCATCCTCTGCCATCCCTTTGTGCTTTTGCCTTCCGTCTTTCTCAAGACCAGGGTCTTTTCCAAGGACTCCTGTTTTCTCCTTAGTCAAAGTATTTGAGCTTCAGCTTCAGTAGCTGTCCTTCCAAAGAATAGTCAAGGTCAGTGGTGGGTTGCCCCTGGTTCGGACCGGTTCGGAAGAACCAGTACTAAAACTGGTGGGAGGCCCCAACCACTGCCCCGGATGTCGTCATCGGCAATCTGCGCATACATAGAAGCAAGGCATGCATGAGAGAGAAGCGCATGCATGCACGCAATCCCGTAACGAACTGGTAGTAAAGGTAAGTAGAACTTACCCCTAGTCAGGGTTGATTTCCTTCAGGATTGACTGATTTGATCTCCTTGCAAGGGACTCTCAAGCATCTTCTCCACCAGCAAAGCAGATCTGCCTATAAACGAAGCAACAAAGGGGAGAAAATACATCTTGTGAACTACCTTCTAAAATTTAGGATCTTCCTGAGGGAACCACATAGCTTAATCCCAATAATGACAGAATAACCAAGAGGTGAAATCAGTGGTGAAATCCAAATTTTTTTACTACCGGTTCTGTGGGCATGGTGTGGCTTGGTGGGCATGGCAGGGGAAGGACACTGCAAAATCTCTATTCCCACTCCACTCTGGGGCCAGCCAGAGGTGCTACCTGTTCTCCAGAACCTGTCAGAATCTGCTAGCTTTCACTCCTTGGTGAAAAGAATGAGCTGGAAGGGATCTTAGAGGTCTTCTAGTCCAGCCCCCTGCTCAGTTATCCAGGTCATGGTTGTTCCAAAGGGGCTTTATCAGGAGACAACTGGACTTTCTGATTTTTCTTCTTAAAAAAATGACCCTTCAGTGATCCTCTAAAAGTATGCAGACGACCAGCTGTCTGCAAGGAATATAAATCCTTCCATAAGTCTGTAAGTCTTAAAGTTGCTGAGGTTGGAGACTCCTGAACTAGACAATGGGTGCATGTTGCTTAATTACTGTATTGCAGAGATGTTTCTTTACCTAAGAGAGAATCAGAAGGACCTGGGTCCTTCCTTTTCTACAATAATCTTTGAATTGGGGATTAATAATTACCGTCAGGGGTGGGTTCTACTTCTCTTTACTACGAGTTCGCATTGTGCCCATGTGCGCACCTGCGCTTTGCTCGTGTGCTCTTCTGCACATGCACAGATTGCTTCTGATGACGTCCAGGTCGGTGGGCGGAGCCTCCCACCGGTTTTACTACTGTTTCTATAGAACCGGTCAGAACAGGGCAATCCACCACTTAGAAAATTACAAAGTCATGAAATGTCAGACGGGAACCACATTTTAATAGGCTTTGATGGATTTTATGGTTATCTTAATAACAATATAATACGGTATACTTATTATATGTATATTGAATTGAATACTTTATTTGGCCATGTGTGATTAGACATGCAAAGTATATGTGTGTGTGTGTATACATATACATAAATAAATACCCACAACACAGAAATAGATCTATTTATTCACACTGAGTAGATCTCTTGGTATTTTTCACATTTTCTTCCTGCTTTTTTCCCTTTTATATGTATCTTGGATATATGTAAATGTAGTTCCTTGATTATTTATGGTGAAAGGAATAATTAAAACAAAAATCACTTTTCACTCTTTTCCTGTCACCATTTTGCAATTCCATCCTTTCTCCAGTCACAGATGAGACGCCATTTCCCCCCTCTTGATTTCTCCACCAAACAGCCTCATTCTGAGGTAAGATTTCTGGAACATTCACTAGTTTGAGCCTTTTCTCCATTTTGGAATTGGCTTACCTTTGAGATTTCTTTCTCTTCAGCATTATTTCCTTGGTCACGAGCAGCTACTCAGCGTTTCCAATTACTTTAATTAATTAAATTAATTATTTTATTAAAATAGCTGAGAATTAATTCTTAGGCACCCAGAGCCATGAACATGAGAAGGGCAGCTCCATATATTGAATTAAAGAAATTAAAACCGATATAAACGCTCAATTTTTCTGATTGTGGCTTCCCTGCCTGTGTTTCATTTTAGAATAGAATACAATAGCAGAGTTGGAAGGGACTTAGAGGTCTTCTAGTCCAACTCCCTGCTTAGGCAGGAAACCCTATACCATTTCAGACAAATGGTTATCTTCTTCCACTTCAGGCTGCAATTTGCAACAATCACAAGACACACAAGTTGCATATCCAAGAGAGGTTCCTGGTCCTCATCTTCTGACCAATCTGTTCTTTTTACTTCTTCAGTGACATTTGGCAGGCACAAGAGATGGGTCGCTCGGGGTGCTCATTAGAAGAGGTTGGAGGCGTCTCTGCCCTTTCTGCTCCCCCGCCCTTTATGAGGCTGAGTGTCACAATTTGAGAAGAGAAGCTGTATGTATTGAATTTAAAAAAAATAAAACTGACAGAAATCTCAATTTTTCCAGATTGTGGCTTCCCTGCCTGTGCCCTATCTTCCTCTACTTCAGGCTGGGGTTCAATTACAAGACACAAGTTTCCAGCAGAAGCTCCTGGTCTTCTGACTGCCGGGCCGTTTCTGACAGAATTTGGATCTTTTGGGGGGCCTCCTCCAATCTCGGCTAAGCCTTCAGGGCAGCTGTTCTTGAGGGAAGTCAGTTCCAATTCTCCAGAGAGATTTTTCTCCATCTTCACAGAGGTTTACTGGACAGGAAGGAGAGGAAAATGGAGAAATTGCCGCCTCTGGAGACGTTGAAGCCTTTGTCTGACAGGGAGTCGTTGAGATGGCGCTTTCCTCTTACTCCCAAGCCCATCATCCCTGCCCGCTCTCTTCCCCTCAGACGCGGTCCTCTTTTCCGCCCTTTCTACAATCCTGGCACTTTGCCCCTAATCCACCAGGGGGAGCCCTCTGCTAAGAAAACGTAACGTCATGCGCTTCCCCATTGGTCCAGTGGAGGGCGAACGTCACAGCTGCCTTTCCATAGGAGGCTGGGAAGGAAATGACATCACAAACACTTGCCGCTCTAGGACGCCGCACTCGCTCTCCTTAACCCCTGGGGCTCCACAGGAGGCGGAGAGGCTGCGGGAGAGTCTGGCGGGGGAGATCCAGACGTTCCCCGGGTGAGTTTGGGGCTCTTCCCGGGCAAAGGGAGGCGGAGGAGGGAGAGACCCACGCCCGGCCCTCCTCCGGCTTCCACCCCAGCCGCCCTCTCCATGCGAAGAGCCCGAGTGAGGGGGTGGGGGAGGGAGAGTCGGCCTTGCGGAGGCCCAGCAGGAGAGGAGAGAAGCCGGGCGAAGAGGAGGCAGGATTCGCACCAGGCTCCCCAAGGGCCCGATCCTATGTCCGGAGGGGAGAGAAGCGGGGCGGCTTCTCCAGCTGCCTCCTTCCCGGCCCTTCTCGGAGGGACCTGGGACCTGCGCTGGGATGAGCCTCTTGGGGCTCCAGGGAGGTTGGGGGAAGGTCGCTCAGTGGCTGAATTCCATTTTCTAATTCTTGCTATTTTTCTTCCCATCTCAGATACAGAAACTGGAAGCCATTTGTGGTCTTTGCAAGGCAAACGTTTCTCTTGTGGGGAAAAAAAGAGTGCAATATTTGGGAAAATAAAAAAGCGGAATCTCTTGGGGGGATCAGTCCTGCAGCCCCAGAAATGGTCCCGTGAAGGAAAAGGCATCTGGAGACCCACCAGAGTCCTTGGAGCCATTTGCAGTTGCTCTGCAGGACAGAAAGGATGGAGACACAACCTTTTGGAAAGGAGGGAAGCGGAAAAGGCCCTTCAGCTGCTCAGCCTGGGAAGGAGATCCTGGAGGAGGAAACCTTCCTCCCTTCAAAAGTTCAGCCCTGGAACTTCACCCAATGCCAGGAGGCTGAGGGTCCCCGAGGATTTTGCAGCCACCTCCATGACTTTAGTAGGCAATGGCTGAGATCAGAAAAGCACACCAAAGAGCAGATGCTGGACCTGGTGGTTCTGGAGCAGTTCCTGGCTCTTCTGCCCCCAGAGATGGAGGGCTGGGTGCGGGAATATGGAGCGGAGACCAGCTCCCAGGCGGTGGCCTTGGTGGAAGGCTTCCTCCTGAGCCAGGCTGAGGAGCAGAAGGAACAGGTTGAGTTGCAGGTAAGAGTTCAAAAGAGAATAGAGAATCTATTTGAATACTTCACCCCTCCTTCCCAAACTTCTCTGACATTCATAATATGTGGCGATGTCCCACCTATTCTTGTAGGACATTGTTCCATTGTTTTCTCACTCAGCCTCACGGATGGATATTGGGGGCTTTGAGGTTGTGTTCCGAATATAGGAATCCCCTTTATTTCATGTGACATACATTAATTCTGCTTCTTCCTTTCTCCTGTGGAGATCAGAGATCCTGAGGGAAAGAAAGACCCATCAAATCCCCCTCAGGAGCTATTTTTCAGGAGGATCCCTTGGGAAGATCAAAGTCCGGACACCTCAGGAGGTAATGGAAGATCCTCCGATTACCCATCTGTCTTATCTTCACTCTCTTCTCTTCTATAGATTACCTCCTCCTATTTTGTTAATTATACATTTTGAAATTATTTATTCCTTACAGAGAAACAAAGAATGAAGTTTTCTGGTTTTTATGACGGAGATCAAACAGCGGTTGAACCTCCAAATCAAGTAAGAAAGGGAAAAGATATTAGCTTTCTATTCCCCCCTCCCCACCCTTGTTTGGGCTGGGTTATTTATGTGTTCTTCCACAACATGGACATCACAATAGCAGGTTCAAGTTGCTATCAGCCAGCATAGCTTCCTCTGGTTATCTTGTTCTGCTAGGTACTTCTCCACCTTTTTAGTTTACAAGAAGCAATTTTTAAAAATCCTTCAAGAAGTAGGAATAAATGTATCACAGTGGCAGGAACTGCTAGAGACCCATTCTTTTTGTAATTTATTGACCTCGGAAGGTAAAGATTAACAGAGTTGGAAGGGACCCTGTAGGTCATCTAGTTCAACCCCCTGCCCAAGCAGATCCTATACCATTTCTGACAGATGGCAGTCCAGTCTCTTCTTGAAAGCTTCGAGTTATGAAGGTCCCACAACTTCTGAAGGCAACTTCTGTTCCATTGGTTGATTTGCTCTCCCTGTCAGAAAATGTCTCCTTATTTCCAGGTTGAATCTCTCCTTTTCAGTTTCCATCCATTATTCCTTTGCCTGGCCTTTGGGTGCTTTGGAAAATAGCTTGAGCCCCTCCTGTTTGTGGCAGCCCCTCAAATATTGGAATATTGCTATCATGTCTCTCCTGGTTCTTCTCTTCACTAGACTAGCCATGCTCAGTTCCTGCAACCATGCATCGTATGTTTTAGCCTCCAGTCCCCTCATCATCTTGGTTGCTGTTCTCTGCACTCTTTCTAGAGTCTCAACATCTTTTTTGTAGTGTAGTGACCAAAACTGGATACAGTATTCTAGGTGTGGTCTTACTAAGGCTTTATAGAGAGGTATTAGTATCTCACTTGATCTTGATTGTATCCCTCTGTTAATGCAATTTAGGATTGCATTGGCTTTGTTGGCTGTCACCGCACACTGTTGGCTCATATTTGTTCAATCAATTAATCAGAATACAGTTAGAAGAGACCTTGTAGATAATCTAGTCCAACCTCCTGTCCAAGCAAGAGACCCTACACCACTTCTGACAAATGTCAGTCCAATCTCTTCTTGAAAACCTCCAGTGATGAACCTTCCACAGCTTCCGAAGGCAAGCTGTTCCATTGGTTGATTGTTCTGTCAGAAAATTTCTCCTTATTTCTAGGTTGAATATCTCTTTGATCAGTTTCCATCCATTATTCCTTGTCTGGCCCTCAGGTGCCATGGAAAACAGCTTGACCCCCTCCCCTCTGTGGCAGCCCCTCAAATATTGGAACACCGCTACCATGTCTCCCCTGGTTCTTCTCTTGACTAAACTAGCCATGCCCAGATCCTGTAACCGTTCTTCATATGTTTTAGTCTACATATTACACCCTAATTATCCTGGTGGTTCTCTGCACTTTTTCTAGAGTCTCACTCTCAACATCTTTTTTATAGTGTGGTGACCAAAATTGGAAAAACAAATTTAAATAGGTTTAGGTTTTAGATTTTATTTGATTTATATACCGCCCTACTTCCGAAGAACTCAGGGCAGTGAATAGCCACAAGATAAAACACATAAATACAAAATTTAAAAGCAAAATAAAACCGAATTAAACAATTTGGCCCAAGACAGATTTAAAACACCCCAATAATTAAGAACAGATTTAAAATTTACATTTTAACATTGAAAAAGAGAAAGTTAGGCCAGGCCAGCCTGATGGAATAAAAAGGTCTTGAAAGCGCAGTGGAAGGTGCGCAGATCCGGGATCCTCCGTATCTCCGGGGGGAGTTCATTCCAGATAGTAGGTGCCCCCACAGAGAAGGCTCTCCCCTTGGGGGCCGCCATGCCATGTCGCTCCCATAACTACCCGCACGGCTGCACTCTGCGCCATTTGGAGCCTCCGGGTGCTCCTCAAGGGGAGCCCCATGTAGAGAGCGTTATAGTAGTCCAGGCGGGAAGTGACGAGGGCATGAGTGACCGTGCGTAAGGAGGTAAGGAGGAAATAGATAGATAGATTGATAGATTGATAGATGATAGAAAGAAAAAATGATTTTTTAATTGACCAAGTGTGATTGGACACACAAGGAATTTGTCTTCGGTGCATATGCTCTCAGCGTACATAAAAAGAGAAAATGCATTCATCAAGAATCATAAGAATCAAAAATCATAACCAATTTAATTGGTTGTCCACTAAGAGTCCAAGGTCCCTCTCACAGCTACTGCTAATAAGCCTGGTTTCACCCAGTCTATATGTGTACTTTTGGTTTTTCTTGCCTAAGTGTAAGACTTTACTTTTCTCTACATTGAATTTCATTTTGTTAGATCGGGCCCAGTGTTCAAGTCTGTCAAGACCCAAATGTGTGCAGTGTGCGCATGTGCAGTACACACCAAAAGGAGGCTTGGGAAGGTAAATAAAACCGAGGGGGGAATGAGCTGTGGTGCACGATTCAGTAGTTTTTATCACTACCAGTTCGCCTGAACCGGAGTGAACTGGTACATTTCATCCCTGAGTTAGTCCAAAATCAATCCACACAGGCCTCCTTAGAAAAAAGAGAAAAACATAAATAAATAAAAAAACAGGAGAAGGGGGGAAAATATTTATCTTCTGTCAATTAGTATTTGTAATCCATAAAGGCCGCTGAGTCCCCAATCTATAATACTCCAATGTTTCATATTATCGAAGCTAATCCCAATAATCCACAAGGTCAATCCACCCTGGCCTTCCTTTATATAAAAGTTCAAAGAGTGAAGAAAAGTATTTATAATCCATAAGACCCTCTGAGTCCCCTGTCTAATTCTCTGGTGTTCCAAGATGTCAAGCTAAACTCAAAGTTGTCGTCTTACCATGTTCTCAAAACAAATTTTTATCTTCCATTTTTCCCTTCGAGCATTCAAAGGTATTTATAATCCACAAAAATTCAAGGGGAATCCTTTTCTGCAGCTACCACCTATCTCGCTTTTCCCATAATAGTTTCTAAAAAAACCTCAATCTCCAATCTGTCTTTAAACATCAGGTGCAACAGTTCTGAAAACAAAGTGTATATATTCAGTCTAGTCACTTCTAAAATTTTCCTGGTTAGGTTAGGTTAGAATAGAGTAGAATAGAAAATAGACTAGACTAAACTTGACTTGACTTTGGAGGTCTTCTAGTCCAACTCCCCGCTTAGGCAGGAAACCTACATCACTTCAAAGAAATCATTATCCAATCTCTTGTATATTGTTTTTGGCAGTAGATGTCACCCTTATTCTCTTTTGCTTTTCCACAATGAGTTGGTAAATCAATGAAAAAAAGGAAATTTTCACTTGTAGCCCACTACTCAGGGGAAATAACTCATTTAAAATATTGTTATCCACATGCATGCTTTGAATTATACTTATCTTTTTAAAATATCCAGTCCAGTCTTTCTCATGTTTCAAAATTTATTTTCTAGTCACTTCTCTCTCTACTTCAATGGATTTGTAATCAGCTCAAAACTTTCACTTGCTTTCACTTCACTTTTTCTTTGGAGGGAGGAACCTGTGCCCTTCCTCCTTCTCTCTGGAGTCCCTCTTTTCTTAAACGTATTTGGGGAATTAAACTTATTTCTGGGTAGAAATTAGACAATCCTTACCCAGAACCAGCACACTGCTTCATTTTCCGCTTCTCTCTGTGTTTTCTTTGTCTCGGCTGTCACAGCTCCAGTTCAGCCATTAATGGCCGGCTTCTTCTCCACCTGACAGGAAGATTATCCGGATCTAGCAAAGTAGACTGTTGTCCACTTGTGATTGACAAAAAGCCCTTCCCTTCTTCGTTACCTCTACAGGGTAACTTTGGCTCCGAAGAGCCTCCAAGTAGGTAGAAAATGGTTGGGTTCCGCAGAGCTCTGCTTGCCACAGCCGTCTTGCTCCGACGTCAGCATGGTCTCCCCTGTTACACTTACTACTGTAGAGCCAGGTATCACCAATTCTATGCCTGTGCATTTGATTTTTCTTTCCTAAATGTAGAACCTTACATTTCTCAATGTTGTTTTTCATTTTGTTAGATAGGATCCAATCTGTTGATCCTTCTATTTCTTGAGCCTATCTTCTGGAGTGTTGGTATTCCTGTCAGTTTGGTCTTCTCTGCAAATATGATGAATTCCCCTTCTATCCTCTTGTCCTCTTGATGAAAATGAACAGATCTTGCGAATTCTCCTGTTCTGTTCTTTCTTCTGTGTTCAGGAGAGGCTTGTGTCCTTTGAAGAGGTGGCTGTGTATTTCTCTGAGGAGGAATGGTCTCAGCTGGATCCTGACCAGAAAGCACTACATTCCGAAGTCATGCTTGAAAACCATAGGAACGTGGTCTCTCTCGGTAAGTTTTCTTGTCCCCAATCAGAGAGTTCAAGAAGACAGATGATAGTTTTTTATTAAAAAAACACTAATCAGACATCGTCTCCTGGGAGAGAGAAGGGAAGGATCTGGCCTTCTCATCCTCCAAGGAAGGAAAGTTTAGTTTTTTAGTTTTTATTATATTTGTATACCGCCCTTCTTCCGAAGGATTCAGGGTGGTGAACAGCCATGATAAAACAACATACAAGACAAAATTTAAAAAGCATATTAAAACAATTCAATCTTTGGCCAAAATTAAAACTTCCAATTAAAACCATATTACACTACTTTAAAACCCAATTTAAAATCATTTATCCCATCAGACCGGCTTGCTGAAATAATAGGGTCTTCAGAGCACAACGGAAGGCACGGAGATCGGGGATTCTTCGTATGTCCGGGGGCAATTCATTCCATAGGGCAGGAGCCCCCACAGAGAAGGCTCTCCCCCTGGGGGTCACCAGTCAACATTGTTTGGCCGACGGCACCCTGAGGAGGCCCTCTCTGTGGGAGCATGTCGGTTGGTGGGAGGAAAACGGTGGCAGAATGCGGTCCTGTAAGTAACCAGGTCCTAAGCCATGGAGCGCTTTAAAGGTGGTAACCAACACCTTGAAGCACACCTGGAAGACTACCGGTAGCCAGTGCAGCTCGCGCAAGAGGGGTGTTACATGGGAGCGACGAGTCGCCCCCATTATCACTCGCGCGGCCACATTCTGGACTAATTGGAGCCTCCGGGTGCACCTCAAGGGGAGCCCCATGTAGAGAGCATTACAATAGTCCAGATGGGAGATGACAAGGGCATGAGTGACTGTGCGCAAGGCGTCCCAATCCAGAAAGGGATGCAACCGGGAAATCAGGTGAACCTGATAAAAAGCCCACCTGGCCACCGCTGTCATATGATCATCTAAAGACAGCCGTGAATCCAGGAGGACGCCCAAGTTGTGAGCCCTCTCTGAGAGGGGTAAGATCTCATCCCCAATAGCCAACGATGGTGTTAGCTGGCTTTATCGGGACGTCGGAAACCACAGCCACTCAGTCTTGGAGGGGTTGAGTCTGAGCCTGTTCCTCCCCATCCAGATCCACATGGCCTCCAGGCAATGGGACATCACGTCAAGGGCATCATTGGGGTGGCCTGGGGTTGAAATGTACAACTGCATGTCATCGGCATACAGTTGACACTTCACCCCAAAGCCACGGATGATCTCACCCAGCGGCTTCACATAAATGTTAAACAGGAGGGGCGAGAGGACTGACCCTTGTGGCACCCCACAAGTGAGGAACCTCGGGGTCAACCTCTGCCCCCATGTCAACACAGACTGCGTACGGTCAGAGAGGAAGGAGGAGAACCACCGTAACACGGTGCCCCCCACTCCCACCCCCTCTAGCCGACGCAGCATAATACCATGATCGATGGTATCAAAAGCCACTGAGAGATCTAGAAGGACCAGGACAGAGGAGCAAGTTTTCTCCTAATTGCTGTGTATGTACCTCCACAAGCTTCTGTAAAAAAGGCATTACGAACTCTAGCTGACCAGATTATGGAGGCTGAAGCCAAATACCCAGATTCACTGGCCATTATTCTAGGTGATTTCAACAAAGGTAACTTAAGGAAAGAGCTTCCAAAATATTTTCAGCATGTCAATTGTCCCACTAGAGGCAAGAATACTTTAGATCATTTCTACACAACACTAAAAGATGGTTATCAGTCCTTACCACGAGCAGCTGTAGGACATTCTGATCATTGCATGATTCACCTTGTACCTGCTTACAGGCAAAGACTTAAAACCACAAAACTAATTTTTTTTTAAATTTGATTTATATGCCGCCCTTCTCCGGAGACTCAGGGCGGCTTACAATGCGTTAAGCAATAGCCTTCATTCTTTTGTATATTTTATACAAAGTCAGCTTATTGTCCCCACAAACTGGGTCCTCATTTCATCTACCTTAGAAAGGATGGAAGGCTGAGTCGACCTTGAGCCTTGGAGAGATTCGAACCAGTAGAAATTGCAGGCAGCTGTGTTAATGACAGGGTGCACTAAACCACTGTACTGTCAAGGCTCTTAAATTAAATCAGTGAGAACTTGGACTGAGGAGGCAAAGCTAAATCTGTAAGCCTGCCTTGACTGCACTGATTGGAATGTTTTCGAAAATACCTCTGCAGACTTAGATTAACTCACAGATACTGTAACATCATATGTCAGCTTCTGTGAAGACCTATGTGTACCAACCAGGAACTTGCAAATACACAGTAACAACAAACCTTAGTTCACAGCTAAACTTAAGCAGCTACGTAGTTCCAAAGAAGAAGCCTACAGAAAAGGTGATAGAATCTGTACAGTCAGGCCAGAAACGTATTAACAAGAGAGATCAGAGCAGCAAAAAGAAGCTACTTTGAAAAGCTAAAGAATCAGTTCTCAACAAATGAACCAGCAAATATGTGGAAAACTGTTAAAAATATCACCAATTACGGCACACCTCCTTCCCAGGCTGAAGGAAATCAACAACTGGCAGATGACCTGAACGTGTTTTACTGCAGTTTTGAAAGGAAACTACAAGCACCTATCTCACAACCCCCATCCCAGGCACACCAACAACAGCCAAACCTCCTACAAATGACCCCATCCCATTGGGTTAACAACCCCTGGTGATCACAGAAAAGGAAGTGCAAGATCTGTTTCACAGACAGAAGCCTGGAAAAGCACCAGGCCCAGACAAGATAACTCCTCCTTTTTAAAAAGTCTGTGCTGACCAATTGGCCCCCATCTTCACCCAAATCTTCAATAAATCACTAGAGATGTGCCATGTTCCTTCTTGCTTCAAATGCTTCACTATCATCCCAGTGCCGAAGAAGCTCTCCACCAAAGAACTGAATGACTACAGACCAGTTGCTCTAATATCTTAGTTATGAAAACCTTTGAAAGGCTAGTAATGTCCCACCTGAAAAGCATCATGGATCTGCTGTTAGACCCCCTGCAATTTGCATACTGAGCAAATACATCAAAAGATGATGCTGTTAATATGGGTCTGCACTACATCATACAACATCTTGAATCTCCAAAGACCTATGGAAGGGTCCTCTTTATAGACTTTAGTTCAGCATTCAATACCATCATACTGGACATTCTTCTAACTAAACTAAATCAGCTATCAGTACCTGAACACACTTGTAAGTGGATCATAAGCTTCCTAACGGACAGGTGAAGCTGGGCAAAATCATATCAGATACCTGTATAATTAGCACAGGAGGCCCCCAGGGCTGTGTGCTCTCTCGACTTCTCTCTCTATACCAATGACTACATCTCAAATGATCCATCTGTAAAACTACTGAAGTTTGCAGATGATACAACAGTGATTGGTCTCATTTGAGACAATGATGAATCCACATACAAATTTGAGGTTGAACAACTAGCCTTGTGGTGCGACCAGAACAATCTGGAACTGAACACACTCAAAACCGTAGAAATGGTGGTAGACTTTAGGAGAAACCCTCCCATACTACCACCTCTTACAATACTAGACAGCACAGTATCAACAGTAGAGACGTTCAAATTTCTAGGTTCTATCATATCTCAAGACCTAAAATGTACATCAAAAACGTCATCAAAAAAGCACAACAAAGAATATTCTTTCTGCGCCAACTCAGGAAGCTCCAACTGCCCAAGGAGTTGCTGATCCAGTTCTACAGAGGAATTATTGAGTCTGTCATGTGCGCCTCTATAACTGTATGGTTTGGTTCTGGAACCCAACAAGACAGACACAGACTTCAGAGGATAATTAGAACTGCAGAAAAAACAATGACTACCAACCTGCCTTCCATTAAGGACTTGTATATTGCACGAGTCAAAAAGAGGGCTATGAAAATATTTACAGACCCGTTGCATCCTGGACATAAATTTTTTCAACTCCTACCCTCAAAACGACGCTATAGATCACTGCACATCAAGACAATTAGATACAAGAACAGCATTTTACCGAATGCCATCACTCTGCTAAACAAATAATTCCCTCAACACTGTCAAATTATTCACTAAGGCTGCATTCTTATTAGACTTCTCATCGTTCCTATCGCCCATTTCCTCCCACTTTATATTGAAATTGATTGTTTCCTGATTGCTTAATTGTACCCTATGACTATCATTAAGTGTTGTATCTTATGATTCTTGACAAATGTATCTTGTCTTTTTATGTACAATGAGAGCATATGCACCAAAGCAGGTATATACAAAAGTATGAAGGCTATTGCTTAATGCATTGTAAGCCGCCCTGAGTCTCCAGAGAAGGGCGGCATATAAATCGAACCAATAAATAAATAAAGACAAATTCCTTGGTGTCTAATCACACTTGGCCAATAAAGAAGTCTAGTCTAGTCTAGTCTAGTCTAGTCATCTAATTCCTCCTTGCCCTCATTATTCCTTAACTCAAAACCAACTTTGATTGAGATTTGCAGATATATAGATAATTGTAAAGAAAGAGATGTTTTCTAAATGTTTTCAAAGCTTTCATGATACATGAATATAGAAATCATCATGTCTATATCACACCACTGTAAGCATGTAAACATAAAACATAATGGAATTTTGGAAAAATTCAGAATGAAATTCATTTGATTTTCTACAGTTTGATCTTTTTCTCTAACCTTGTTATCATTTTCATTTCTCTTTTGCTTTGAAGGTAATAATGGTCAGGAGAATCAAGATTCCTGTGAACTGTTCCAAGTGATCGATGCTAAGGATGGAACTGAGAAGTTTGGAATTCAAATGGAATTAGGAAGCCATGAGAGAAACCAGTCAAAGAATTGGAATCAGGAAAGCTCATCTTCCACTGATGCTCCGATGCAAGACTTTCTTGCCCAAAAAGAGAGAATAAGGAAAAAATATATTGGGGAAAGTATGAAGCTAATCAAAGTTAAATTACATGTAAATGAACACTATTTAACCCAAAACAAAGGAGAAGATGCTATGAAAAGACAAAATTACAATGAGTCCCTTACATCTCGAAAAGTGATTGACACAAAAGAGAAGGCTTATAACTGTTTGGAATATGAAAAATGTTGTAGAACAAACAGGCAACTTACTTCCCATGAAAGGTTTCACACTGAGGAGAAGCCGTATAAATGCAGAGACTATGGTAACAGGTTCAGAAGATATAGTAATCTTATTTCCCATAAAAGGATCCGCTCAGGAGAGAAACCATATAAATGCATGGAATGTGGAAATACCTTTACTCAGATCAGTAATCTCAGAAGACACAAATGGATCCACACAGGGGAGAAGCCATTTAAATGCATCGAGTGTGGAAAGACCTTTGCTCAAAGTGGTCAACTTATTTCCCATAAGATGATCCACACAGGGGAGAAGCCATATAAATGCACGCAGTGTGGGAAAACCTTTACTCATAGCAGTGGAATTACTATCCACAAAAAGATCCACACAGGTGAAAGGCCGTATAAATGCATGGAGTGTGGAAAGACCTTTGCTCTGAGCAGTGGACTCACTATCCACAGAAGGATCCACACAGGAGAGAAACCGTTTAAATGCATGGAGTGTGAAAAGACCTTTGCTCAGATCAGTAATCTCAGAAGACACAAATGGATCCACACAGGGGAGAAGCCATTTAAATGCATGGAGTGTGGAAAGACCTTTGCTCAAAGAGTTACTCTTATTTCCCATAAGATGATCCACACAGGGGAGAAGCCATATAAATGCACGCAGTGTGGGAAAACCTTTACTCGTAGCAGTGGACTTAGTAGCCACAAAAAGATCCACACAGGAGAGAAACCATATAAATGCATGGTGTGTGGGAAAACCTTTACTTATAACAGTGGACTCAAAACCCACGAAATGATCCACACAGGAGAAAAGCCATATAAATGCATGGAGTGTGGAAAGACCTTTGCTCTGAGCAGTAGACTCACTATCCACAAAAAGATCCATACACGGGAGAAGCTGTATAAATGCATGGAATGTGGAAAGACCTTTGTTCAGATCAGTAATCTCAGAAGGCACAAATGGATTCACATAAGGGAGAAGCCATTTAAATGCATCGAGTGTGGAAAGACCTTTGGTCAGAGTGGTCAACTTATTTCCCATAAGATGATCCACACAGGGGAGAAGCCGTATAAATGCATGCAGTGTGGGAAAACCTTTACTCATAGCAGTGGAGTTACTATCCACAGAAAAATCCACACAGGAGAGAAACTATATAAATGCATGGTGTGTGGGAAAACTTTTACTCATAGCAGTGTACTCACTAAACACAAAAAGATCCACACAGGTGAAAAGCCGTATAAATGCATCGAGTGTGGAAAGACCTTTGCTCTGAGCAATGGACTCACTATTCACAAAAGGATCCACACAGGAGAGAAACCATTTAAATGCATGGAGTGTGGAAAGAACTTTGTTCAAAGTGGTCATCTAAGTTCTCATAAGATGATCCACACGGGGGAGAAACCATATAAATGCATGAATTGTGGGAAGACATTTGCTCGGAGTTATGATCTTACTTCCCATAACAAAATCCACACAGGAGAGAAGCCGTATAAATGCATGGAATGTGGAAAGTGCTTTGCTAAGAGTTGTAATCTTACTTCTCATAAATGGATCCACACTCGTGAGAAAGTTTATAGCAATAGTAATTTCACTTAGACTTATATACCACTCCACAATGCTTTACAGCACTCTCTGGGCAGTTTACAAAATTAGCATATAATTTCCAGCAATCTGGGTCCTCATTTTACCGACCTCAGAAGGATGAAAGGCTGAATCAACCATGAGCCTGTCAGTATCAAACTCCTGGCTGTGGGCAATTAGCTTGTAGTACTGCATTCTAGCCACTGCCCCACCATGCCTATAGATTTATATGTATATGCATATTGTGGCTTTCTAATCCAAATGACACAAAGTTGAAGTAGGTTAAGACTACTGGTGCCAGGGCTCTGTCCAGGTGCTTCGATGGGATTTCCCACTGACCTCAATGCAGGAGTTGATTGCCTTCATCCCACACTGGAGGGCGAAGGGATCCCTTGAGCTAGATGAATCCAGGGAATGGAGATACTGGATGGCTTTTCCCAGCCAGATGATTGAGAACCTTCAGGACAGATTTGACCGGATGAGCATCAAGGGTATGGGACAACCGTGCAGGTCTGAAGCTCACAGTGATTCTTAACTGGCCTACTCTGATGTTCCCACCCCGCCACAGCCCAGTTCCAGCTGCAGCGGCTCAGTTGGCTAGCTCTCCCCTGATGGTGTCGGCAGAGTCAAGTCCAGGTCCACAGCAAAGCCTGGCACCCCATCATCAATTGGTGAGTCCACCCATCCACTCATACCATCTAGCGGGGTGGCAAGGACCCCCACTATGGGAATATTACTTTGGGGCCGGCTGGGTCCCTGGGCAATGGACTCTGGCTTCAGCATTGCCACAGCCTCATCCCCCCCTCCCCCATCTGTCCCTTTACTGATGAAGGCCAGGGACCTGAACAAGTTTGCATTCTTCCTGAAGCAGGTGTGGGCCTACAGATGATCATGGTGCAGAATACCCAGTGACTTAGCCATGGTCCTGGCTGTGAGAACGAACTTGAAGGGGAAAGCAGCAAAATGGGTGACCCAACTCCATGATGAAGAAGCACCAGAGCTAGGCAACACTGACCCCTTCCTGCAGAGTTGAGAGCTAGATTTAGATGACTTCCAAAACCTGGAAGCCGAAGTGGAAATCCGCAAAATCAAGCAAAGGGGCCAGCCCACTATGGAGTACGTCCGGGAATGCCGAAAAGTGGCTGGAAAGCTGCAGCAGTGGCCAGAACGGCTACATGTCTTTCTTCAAGGAGGGCCTTAACTGCGAGCGGCTACATGCATGCGTTTACCAAGGGATCCCCAACCGAATCCATGAACGATCTCAGGTGGTGGAGGCAATGGACCTCAAACTCAAATGGTACAGAAATGCAGAGCCACAGAGCAAAAACCAAACACCGAACCCAAAAAATGCCAGTTTGGAAGGTGATCTAACACTGGCCAAGTCGCAGAGCAGTTGAGTGGAGACTCAGGACCTCCCATTAAATGCTTTTGTTGCGGCCAGTAAGGCCATTGGGTGGCCAGGTGCCTGGCCGCAGCTCCCCAGCCAAAGGGGAATACCCCAGAGCCAACCAAGCCAAAGAAGACCCAATGTAAGGCGCGAGAAAAAGGGAAGTTCGCCCGCCAAGCCATAGAGGTCTTCCCTCCCCCAAGTGAGGGAGCGAGAACTCCGGCCCAGGACATCCAGCAGCTCCTCCCTACGACAACAAGGGCAAGCATCACCTGATGGTAAGTAAAGCCATCCATCCCTTTGCCATCCAGTTGAGGCTCATGGTGCCAAAATCTGTGTTCAGGGGGATTTGGAGGCCATAATAGCCTCGGGCTGTACTCACTCCTAATCAGCTTGTTAGGAATCAGGGCAAAACCCAGCCCATAAGATACGAGCAAGTCAATGGATCATTGATAGGAGGAACCCGTCATACTCCTCACAGAACCAGTGAGGCTAGAGATGGGTAGGCACCAGGAGATCATCCGCTTTTTAGTGGAACCAAAAATGACTGAGCAGTTATTCTGGGACTATCCTGGCTAGATATTTAATATTTAAGGTGCTATGTTAACTTCTAGCAAACTAATTGGGCAGACTTGCTACCTTTCACTGAGGTAGCAAATAATAATAATACCATACACAGTAGCACTGGATTCACCCCTTCCAAATCACAACTGGCATGGAATTCGTCCCCATGCCTGAACTCCCTGGGGAGCCACCTTCCTCTACGACTTTAACCAAATGGATGGTGCAATTGAAAACAGTGGAAAAATGCTAAACAAGCTCTTTGAGAAATTGTGAAGATGTAAAAAGTGCAAGCCGATAAACATTGGTCCCCCCAGACACTCTTTCAAATAGGAGACAATGTCGATCTTTCCACTAAATACCTGAGGTTAAAGCTACCTTGTAAAAAGCTAGGCCCAAAGTTTATAGGACCATTCCCTACTGGGAAAGTCATTAACCGTCACAGTAGAACTGAAACTTCTCTGCCTCCTAGGGAAAGTGCTACCGGTTTTCCACAGTAGCTTGTTAAAGCCAATATTAAAATCTCAACTGAAGACAGTATACCTGGAAGCCTCTAAACTAATCGTAGTACAAGGGGGGACATGAGGTGAAAAGAATATTATATTCCAGACTATACAAAGGAAGGTTACAATACCTAGTACAGTGTAAAGAATACCTACTGTCTCAAGCTACTTGAGTCAAAATTTGGGATGTGAAAGCGGATAGGTTAGTTAAAAAATTCCACAATAAATATCCCCAAAAGCCAGATGGGCCTCTGGTGTTGGGGAGGGAGGGAGGGCTGGCTGAAGCAAAGCTAATGTTTTTTCCATTTTGAATTTTCCAGGAACTTCTCTCCAGTTAAGGGGGAAGGTCTGTCTGTCAACTGTGAAGCTGACCTGTCTGATGCCATTTTTCTCCTTCCTCATAGTTGCCACAAACATTGAAATGGAGGGGAGGGGCAGAAATAGACCGGATATCTGTCAAAACAAAAAGTTTTCCTGTGGGAACCAAGATCATCCTGACAAATGGCAGAGGAGTGGCCCAGCAGCCTCCCAGCTACCTTCATTGGACAATGTGATCAGTGACACTTGCTCTTTTAATTAAGGGGAAATTGCGGAAATTTTTAGACTTGGTTTTCACTAGCTGTGCCGATATCGTGTATCCAATAAACATGTTCTTTGAGGAATTTCCTGCCCTAAGAGTTCTGCTTTCGGAACCCTGATTACCCGGAACCCTGACACAGAATTGCAGTCATTAGTCCTGAATCCCTTACTATTGTTTCAGCTTTTCTTACTTTGCTTAATATTGTCGAAATCTGCCTTTCCACCTTGCTTCACATTATGCATTGCAAGGAATAATTGCGAAAGGAAACCATAAGATAGGGGTCCTCAGACTTTTTAAATGGGGCCAATTCACAGTCCCTAAGACTGTTGGGGGGAGGGGGCGGACCAGTTGGGTAGATGTGGCTAGTTGGTCCTGTGACTGGGTAGCCATGGCCAATTTAGCAGTCCATTAAACAATACACACACATTAAACTTTGTTTTGCTCCTGAGGATGTTTTATTTGCTTTTGTTTGAATGTTGCTCCTTTTGTTGACTTTTCTTTTTACTAGATCGTTTTTTAACTTGTTTAGGAGTCTAGTGGTTCACTTCAGGAAACTCGGTTTTGCAGCAATTCTTCCCATCCCCAAGGAGCTTACACTCAACAAGTCTCTCTCTCCCCCTCATTCCCTTTCTCTCTTTCTCCTTTCCACTATTTGAACCCTCAAGACTTTTATCAAAGGAAAGAAAAGTGTGGTAGAAGAGCAAATGGGGGTGGGGAAGAGGCCTCCGTGCAGCCCAGTTTTGGCCTCCCTAGCCTCCTGTAGCAGTTTGCCGGCCAAAAATGGGCCATGCGGAAGGTCCAGTAGGCCTCCGCGTAGTCCATTTTTGGCATCCCCAGGCCTTCAGAAGGTGGGTGGGTGCCGGTAGGCGGGTGGGGTGATGGTGGGGCAGCCTTTTGGTCCCGCATGGGCCAGATTAATGGCTTCAGCAGGCCATAGTTTGAGGACCCCTGCCATAAGGAGAATGAGGTTTTAGGCTGAATTAGAAAATGCAACTCATAGGCTCTTTGTCGTAATTTTGTGATCTTTCCTTGCCTTCCCTCGTGTTGCCCATCTCTGGACTCACACAATCTAATCAATATCTTTTTTAAGTGAGGTCTGCAGAACTGGTCACAGTATTCCGAGTGGGATCTGACTAAAGCCCTACGTAGTGTGTTAGTTCCTCCTTTTTCTTGATGGTGATAAATCTGGTCAGGCAACCCAGAGTTTTGTTTGCCTTCATAGCTGCCTGGTCACACTTTACTCATTTTGGACTTACCATTTTTTCAGAGCCATGGTAACTGTGAAAAAAGTGCTGCTTGAACTCTAGAGTTCTGGAAATATGCATCCATTTGCATCTCTTCCGAGATTTGTCCACATATGGAATGTTAAAGCAAGTACCATAGTTTTTGTTAGGATATGGTTTGAGCCTAACTATGTTGTCCAGGCAATATAAGTGTACTGTAACTTTAATCTGAAAATGTATTATGTGACTTTAATGCTGAGTCATGCTGTAATTAGATAATGTCTGGTTATGAGAGTATTTAAGCAAGGTACTGTAACATGTTCAGTTGCTGCTATGCTATGCTGCCATTGTGTATGAAGATGATGAGATGATGAAGCTGATATGATAAGCTACCATTGAGGAGTTGTTATCTGTAATCCTTGTGCATTTACTCTGCTGGTTGGTAACACAACACCAATATCCTTAACAGTTTTTATTAAGAGAAAGCAGTGGTAGGGAAATATGGATGCATATTAAGCTCTCCTAGCTAGCCAGCTACTGGACAACCATGATAATCCTTGATTTACAATAATTTATTAAGTAGCCATTCAAAGTTACAATGGCAATGAATGATGGTTGTGACTCCTTCCTTTGATTCTTCGTTCCCTCCCTCTTTCCCTCATTCCTTCTCCCAAATTAGGCATATTCCAGAGAATCAGAATGAAAACCAGCAGGGAATGAAGAAAAGTGGCTTCCTTCCCTCATGCTGGCTGGTCTGTTTTCCCCACTACCACTATCAAAATGGACCCTGGGTACTGTGCCCAATAGAGAAAGGAGAAAGGGAGCAGACAGCAGAGGGAAAGATGAGCAGCAGGGAAAGAAGAAAAGCAGCTTCCTTCCCTCACACTGGCTGCTCTGTATCCCTTTTCTCCATTGCAGTGCTAGACTGTGAAGCTTGCCCCACCCAACACCTGCCCAGGCCAGTGGTGGGTTCCTCCCGGTTCCACCAAGCTGGTAGCGATGACGATATGATGTCACTGAACCAGTTCTGCCCCCCCCCCCCCCGCCTTTTAATTTCTTGGCTGCAGTCCCCATCTGCGGTGATCTTGGAGCCCAGGAAAATAAAATTTGTCACTACCTCCATTTCTTCACCATCTATTTGCCAGGAATTGAGAGAACCGGATACCAGGATCTTAAGTTTTCTTAATGTTGAGTTTCAAGCCAAGTTTTGCACTCCCCTTCTTCACCCACATCAAGAGGCTCTTTAGTTCCTCTTCATTTTCTGCCATTAGAGTGGTATCATCTGCATATCTGAGGTGGTTGATATTTCTCCCAGCAATCTTAATTCCAACTTTTGATTCACCTAGCCCCACCTTTCTCATGATGTGCTCTGCATATAAGTTAAATAGGCAGGGCAACAGTATACAGCCTTGCCGGACTCCTTTCCCAATTTTGAACCAATCAGTGGTTCCGTGCCCAGTTCTCACTGTTGCTTCTTGACCCGCATATAGGTTTCTCAAGAGATAAATGAGATGATTTGGTACTCCCATCTCTTTAAGAACTTGCCACAATTTGTTCTGATCCACACAATCAAAGGCTTTAGCATAGTCAATGAAACAGAAGTAAATGTTTTTCTGGAACTCTAGCTTTCTCCATGCTCCAGCGTACATTGGCAATTTAATCTCTAATTCCTCTCTCTTCGAAATCCTGCCTATACTTTTGGTAGTTTTCAAACCACATACTGCTGGGGCCTAGCTTGTAGGATTTTAAGCATAACTTTTATTAGCATGTTAAATGAGTGCAATGGTGCGATAGTTCGAACATTCTTTGGTATTGCCTTTCTTTGGAATTGAAATGTAAACTGACCTTTTCCAATCCTGCAGCCACTGTTGAGTTTTCATAATTTGCTGGCAAATTGAGTGTAGCACTTTTACTGCATTGTCTTTTAAGATTTTGAATAGCTCAGCTGGAATACTGTCTCCTCCACTAGCCTTGTTGTTACTCAGACTTCCTGAGGCCCACTTGACTTCACATTCTAGGATGTCTGGGTCGAGGTCCACCCCTTCGTGGTTATCGGGGACATTAAACTCGTTCTTTGGTTCTTCTGTGTAATTTTGCCATCTCTTCTTAATCTCTTCTGCCTCTTAGGTCCCTGCCATTTTGGTCCTTTATCATGCCCATCTTTGCATGAAATGTTCCCTTCATATCTCCAATTTTCTTGAAGAGCTCTCTGGTCCTTCCTATTCTATTGTTTTCTTCTATTTCTTTGCACTGTTCATTTAAGAAGGTATTCTTGTCTCTTCTAGCTATTCTCTGGAATTCTGCATTCAATTGGGTATCTTTTTCTTTCTCCCTTGCCTTTCGCTTCCTTTCTTTCCTAAGCTATTTGCAAAGCTTCCTCAGACAGCCATTTTGCTTTCTTGCATTTCTTTTTCTTTGGGATGGTTTTAGTTGCTACCTCTTGCACAATGTTGCGAACCTCCGCCCATAGTTCTTCAGGCACTCTGTCTAATTCCTTAAATCTAGTTGTCACCTCTACTATATGATTTAGTTCATACCTGAGTGGCCTAGTGCTTTTCCCTACCTTCTTCAATTTAAGTCTAAATTTTGCAATGAGAAGCTCATGATCTGAACTACAGTCAGCTCTTGGTCTTGTTTTTACTGACTGTATAAGAGCTGCTCCATCTTTGGCTGCAGAGCACATAGTCAATCTGATTTCTGTTGACCGTCTGGTGATGTCCATGTGTAGAGTCATCTCTTGGGTTGTTGGAAAAGAGTGTTTGCTATGACCATCCTATTCTCCTGAAAAACTCTATTGGCCTGTGCCCTGCTTCATTTTGTACTCCAAGGCCAAACTTGCCTGTTATTCCAGTTATCTTTTGGCTTCCTACTTTAGCATTCCAATCCCCCATGATGATTAGGACATCATTTTTTAGTGTTAATTCTATAAGATGCTGTAAGGCTTCATAGAACCGGTCAATTTCATCCTCTTCAGCACCAGTGGTTGGGACATAGTGTTACTTTGTATAAAAGGCGCCACACAGGAGAGAAACCTTATAAATGCCTGGATTGTGGAAAGAGCTTCCAAAGGAGTCATCTGATTTCCCATAAATGTATCTATAGTAGAAAAAACCTTATAAATTGACAGATTGTGGAAAGACATTTAATTGGCCAGGCCACCTTGCTTCTCATAGGATTCACACAGAGGAGAACCTGTATAAATGCCTAGAATGTGGGAAAAAACTTCACTAACTGTTCCCTTACATCTCATAAACGGATCCATAAAGTGGGAAATCATAATTCTCTTACTTCTCATAAAAGAATTTACACAGGAGAAAAACCTATAAATCAGGGGTCCACAATCCTCAGGCCACTGACCAGTAGTGTGTCAAAAAGGTTGGGGATTGCTGCTATAAGTGCCTGGATTGTTGAAAGAACTTCCTAAAGTTCTTTGCAGTACTAAGGAAAGAACTTCCTTAGTACTGCAAAAAAACAAACAAACAATTGGCAACCTGACTACCTTCCATAGATTTGTATATTGTCCATGTCAGAAGGAGAGTTAATAAAACATTTACAGACTCCTCACATCCCGGACATAAATAGTTTCAATTCCCTTCACTTGCAGTCTTGATATTGATATTCTGGGAAGCCAGCAGAAAAGATTGCAAAGGGGTATATCACCTTTGCAACCAGTCCTAGATGCAAATAGGTTGCCGAGTGTTCAAAATGTGGCCATGTGATGGGGCAGCATGAATTAGAATGGCTGGACCATCCATTCTGAAGCCCTTGTAACTGCAAACTATCATTGAAGTAGCAGTTGTAAGCCGAAAACCCCTAGTATCAGTCTTTAGCCATAATAAGGGCAAGGAAATCCGTATAGTAAACAGCTCACATACAGGACTTATTGATGTTCAACTCAACCATACGATGAGGATAATTACTGGGTGCATAAAATAAGTTACTGGCTACCAGTTCTGTTGTGACTCCGACCCCCGAGCCCATCTTATCAGAGGGAGAAGACTCCAAAAGTGAAGGAAAGGAATTGGCAAGGCCTCCCTCTCCAGGACCCTCCTCTCTGGCACTGCCTCAGGTGTCCTCCAAAGGCCAAGAGATAGGCCAGGAGCCAGGCACTTCCGAGCAGCCGCAGTTAGACAGCAGCGGAGATGAGTCTTGGCTGGATCCTTGACAGCGTCGGAAAGACAAGCGCGCGCAGCAGAGGAGGCGTGCCAGAGATTAAGCTGAGTCACTGGACCACACCCCACAGGAGATAAAAGGGGGTGTGGTGGCCATTCAGGCCTTGTGACGGACAAAACTGAAAAGCTAGCAAGTCATACTGCATTTCTGGAACTTCGTTATATGCCCTCCTTGGATTTATTATGGACTGGACTTGACAATTCTTTGGCTTTGTGGACTTATTTTGGTTTATCAGATGGAGGAGAAAAACCTCCCTTTGTGAGTAAAGTTTTTGGCAGGCAGCTACTGGGTTGCTGCCAATTCTGTTACCTCAAAGGAATTCCTGACTGCTGGTTTTATTAACTCCTGGCTGACTGTTTGTGTGCGTGTGTGAGACGGGGACAGAACAAGTTCTTAGTCACATACTTCCCCCACACTTATGACAACAAGAAGCTCTCATTCGGGAGTATAAGATCCTGTTAAATTCCTCTCTAGCCATTGATGGCTACACTCCTGATCTCTTAAGATGCCGATTAAAGTCAAGAAAGTGGATGGAAGCGTGGAGTAGCTATTCCCCCTCTCCAAGATATTTCTGAGCATATTAATCCTAATAGTATACCTCCAGGATTTAATCTACCCCGACACGTATGGGTAACATACAATAGAATTAGAACGACTCATGGGGTGTGTGCCGACTCCTTGTATAAATGGGGAAAGACACCTTCAGCACAATGTGATTGTGAGGCCCCTCAACAGACTATCCAACATATAGTGAGAATGCTCTAACACAGTGGTTCTCAACCTGTGGGTTGGGACCCCTTTGGGGGTCGAACAACCCTTTCACAGGGGTCGCCTAAGACGATTGGAAAACACATATTTTCAATGGTTTTAGGCATAATTTCATGGTTGAGGGTCACCACAACATGAGGAACTGTATTAAAGGGTCACAGCATTAGGAAGGTTGAGACCCACTGCTCTAATAGAAGATATCCAGGAGATTTTAGGGACTTCCTCTGCATAACGACAGCTACTGACTGGCTCTCCAAACTCAATATTAAACTCTGAAAGGTTATTTCTGTTTTCCTCTTAGGTTTTCTTACTGGTTTTTAAAAAATTGTTTTAATTGTTTTAACCTGTAAAAATGAAATGTTTTAATAGTGTATGACCAGCCATACGGTAAATAAATAAATAAATCCGTATAGTAGTACTATCCTTCCAAAGAACATCTGAAAATTTTAGTTTTTCTTCCAGAATTACATTTAACAAAGCCTCACTTTTCCCCAGCTTGTTTTTTAAAGAAGCGACTTCCAATTGCCGAATACTAAATGCAATTAAGGGGCCTTCCAATTACTTCTAACTACAGATCGGCTAATATGAAGAAATTCAGGGCTGAAAAAGGAGATTTGGACGCAGCCGACGGGAGGCAACCCAACGACTTCCCTTCCCGCCGAAACCTAACAGGTGCTTAATACCTGTATTAAACTCTTCGGATATATTACCACAGAGCATGAGGAGGAGGTGTAAAATAATAATAATAAAAGCATTCAAAGACCCCAGGGAGACGTGGGAGAATCGCCCCAAGCAGAGAAATGTCTGAGGAGACTCAAGCGATTCGCTTTTTCCCGCCCAAACCTGACAGGCGCTTCTCTCCTGCCATTGGCTCGCCAGGCTCACGTGACCCGATGGGCTTCTCTCTCCTCTCCCCGCGGCAGGAGCCGCAACCCCCCCACGCGCACGAAGGGCGACAGAGCATGCGCGCTTCCCAACGGACGTCGCCCAACTCCCAGCCTCTCTAGGACGGCTCGCTCGCTCGCTTTAACCGTTTCGTTTTTGCAGGGACGTCTGGTCGGGCGCCAGGCACGTGCAAAGGGCTCAATAGGGGACAGTCAACCCCAATGGTGATCCGGAGGGAAGAGTCCGGATTCCCTTTGCATGCACGTGCCCTGCAGGGGGGAAGGAAGACCCCCCCACACACACTTGGGCTGGACGGAAAAGACCAAGCTCGCCAGGAGGGGGGGGAAATCTGGGGAAGCCTTTAGCAAAAATCCCCCCCACCCATATTTTCTAGCAAAATGCTCCGAGGGTGGGAATGGAGGCTTTTGCATTGCAAAATCAAAGAGGAGAATTAAAGGTTTTGCGAACAACGTTGCCCCGCCCCCCCCTCCCCAATACAGCAGCCCTCCCCCCCCGCGGATAAAACAGGCTGCTTCTCTAGGAGCGCGACTGAGCATGCGCACCTCCTTTGGGGGAGGGGGCGTCGCCCAACGTCTGCCTTCTCTAGGACTTCACGCTCGCTCGTCTTAATCCTTTCCTCTCTGGAAATTCTTGACAGCTGGGTAGCCAGACACCTTTCGCAGAGCCACCTGGTGGGAAGGAGAGGGAGGGAGGGAGAGAGGGACCCGGACAAAGAGCAGGGCCAGGGGCGGTCCTCAAGTCCCTTGGGAGGGTGGGAGGGGAGAGAGAGTCCGGGGTCCCATGTTCCTCAGCCGCCAGGCAGAGGGGAAGGAAGAATCCAAACTAACCATCCATCTAGAGCAGAAGTCTTCAAACTTGGCAGCTTTAAGACTTGTGGACTTCAACTCCCAGGATTCTCCAGCTGGCCTGACTGAGGCCATTTTCATTTTCTCTCTTGCTGCTTCAGTGCTGACACAGACTGGAGCTGAGGGGAAGGGAGAGGGGAAGTGGAGATTGTTGGGGTGCTGTAGCCAAAATAAACTTCTTTCCTCTGGGAACCAAGGACATCCATGCAGGTGTTCAGGAGAAGGAGACTGGGATCATCTTGTTGTGGAAAGGAAGGACCAAGCAACATTCCTAGGTCAGCCAGAGACAGTTTTATTGCGCAAGGTTCAGAGTCAGTTTTGTACATGAAGCTTTGAACAAGGAGAGAACTCTGATACAACTGGTTTTATACATTTCTAAGACAAAGGATTCAGTGAGATCATACATTTTCCATATATGGTTAACATGAGATCATACATCCGATTTTCCCTATATGGTTACATACATTGGATAATAAGTTCATCTAATTACTTAAACCATTAATTTTAGTTTACAAAATTATCTTAGTCACACAACTTTTCTTAAGTGCTTAGTTCTTAATGGGAGAGTTACTACTGTCCTTGGGTAAGTTTATTGATTAAGTGACTCTTTGTAACATATAGGTCATTCATAGTGAGGTCACTCAGATGTTTTCCATATGGCGGTCCTTTTGTGACATCTAGGTCTCAGAAGATATATTACCACTTAATGGGGTTTAACTGTTTGTTAATGTAATTTCCAACAAGCACTTTCCTCTCTTATAATAATGTGAATAGAGAGGGTCTCTCAGAGTTCATGTATCTAAGCACGTCTTCCCCTTATAATAATGTGAATAGAGAGGGTCCCCCAGAGCCCATATATCTGACTCTGTATGATTCCTTTCTTTTATTCACATTTTTTCTTTTATCTGCATTAATCTAACATCTGGACTGTGTACTGATTGGACTTGGGGAAGGGACAAAAATTTTACTTTTAATTAGGTGAAAATTGGTGGGACCTTTAGAGCCGGTTTTCCCCAGGTTTGTGCCAATATGATATATCCCAATAAATTGTTCTTTGAGGAAAATGCCTGCCTTGGAATTCTCCTTGTAGCGGATGTATTACTTGGAGCCCTGACACCTCATCTGAGATGAGGGGGATTGGAGACCTTCAAAAAGAGAAAGAGCCTTGATAGTACAGTGGTTTAGTGCACCCTGTTATTAACACAGCTGCCTGCAATTTCTGCTGGTTCGAATCTCTCCAAGGCTCAAGGTTGACTCAGCCTTCCATCCTTTCTAAGGTAGGTGAAATGAGGACCCAGTTTGTGGGGGCAATAAGCTGACTTTGTATAAAATATACAAAAGAATGAAGGCTATTGCTTAACGCATTGTAAGCCGCTCTGAGTCTCCGGAGAAGGGCGGCATATAAATCAAATTTTTAAAAAAAATCCCTGTTGGAGAGGGGCAAAGATCTTACCTTCTGCTCTGGATCAGAAATTTAGAGATGGAGAGAATGAATCTGACCTGGAAGAGAATCCGAAGCTGAGGCTATAACATCGACTCACCTCATTCCAGAGTCTGCTACAATTTAAAGTTTATTGTTTTATATAAATAAAAGAGAGAAATTGTATTAGAGGAGTGTTAAGGATATTGTTGTGTTACCAACCAGCAGAGGAAGTGCACAGAAAAATAGTACTGAGAGCAATGAATACAATACATACAAACTGGTTTAACAAAGCTTTTACTTTGTAGTGAAAAACAATTGCATAGTCTTTTAGTCAATCCAAGTCTTTAGCCATTCAAATCAATCCAAAGTTACAGATATCTTCTTACCATACAAACAGCAATTCAACGCTGGTAACAAATCACGATGATAGCAGATCCATCCACTTCTTCACACACGATGGTAACAGTTCCAATCAGCAAGTCAAGCAGCAAGTCAAGCAATGATGAGAGCAGGTCCAACGACTATAGCGCGGCTTCCTTCTTATATACAGTTTACACTAGTAATTATCCACTTCAGATAAGTGAAGTCAGCAGTGCAATGACTCAACAGTACAATTATGATAATTGCAGTCAGCAGTTAGTCAGCAGTCATTAGTCATTACAATGACTCAGCAGTACAATTACTCAGCATTACATTTAAAGTGATAGAACACATATATTGCCTGGACAACTTGTTAGACTTACACCATATCCTAACAAGGAGAACAGCGATGTAGATGAAAGTCCTGTGGATTCAAAGAGGGAAGGTCTCAGCTGGGCAGGGAGCAGCTGATTCCTGAGATCACCTCTCAGAAATGGGGGGGGGGGGGTGTCCCAGGGTAGCTGGTAGATGCAGAGCATCTGGGATCTCACTGGATCCGATGGCCTCCAGTCGTCTGGACCCATGGTCCAGATGGGTTAAGATCTATCAAATGGATGGTTGCAACCATTGCTCTGAATGGGGGGGGGGGTTCCTCTGCTGGACAAGAGAGACTGGGGGGAGGAACTGGAGGGACAGGCAGTCCAAGAGTTCCTGGGAGCAGACTAGATGTCTCCAGTCCACCCCTCCCTGTTTCCCTTCCTTCAAAAAGAAGAGAGCCTTTGAAGGTAGGCGGTGGGTCTCAGCAGCAGAAGGTCCAGGCTGCAATGCTCCTCCTCCCCTGGGTCCACCACCTTGAACGGTGAACCATTAAAGGGAGAAATTTACCAGCTGTCCTTAAAAAAATTTTTTTCCCATCAGAAAATAGGAAGGGACAGCAGGATTAACTCATGAGTGCTAGTGGGGAAAAGAGATAAAGAAGAAAATATATAGTGTTTTATATATATATATATATATATATATATTCGGGTTTTCTCCCACGTAAAATTGGAAGTGTCTTGGCGATGTTTTGACGAAGTCTCATTTGTCATCTTCAGGCTGGTGTTTTCAGCTTCGTGCTTCTAGGAGCAATGTGTGATCGCAGCTGTTTCTTCCTTTTAACTGCCAGTGGGGATGTGAACTGATTGGATGGGAGCTTGGCTGTGTTCTGATTGGGTGGAGGTGTGTTCTGATTGGTTGGGGGTTTGGCTATGCTCTGATTGGATATATAGATTTATATTCTGATATATATAGTTAAAACCCTTAGTGTAAATAAGTTCTTTTTGGAGAGTCTGCAGGAAAAACACAGGGTGGGCTTCTCCTTTCCCTCCTCCCTGGAGGAGAGTGGTTGATATACAGGGTTACAACAGAGGGAAAATCCATCCTTTAATGAGAAGAAAATGCTGTGAAGGAACAGGGATTCCTCCAGGGGTGAAATCCAGCAGGTTCTAACAGGTTCTAGAGAACCGGTAGCGGAAACTTTGAGTAGTCTGGAGAACTGGAAAATACCACCTCTGGCTGACCCCAGAGTGGGGTAGGAATGGAGATTTTGCAATATCCTTCCCCCAGGAGGGGAGGGAGGGGAGAGTTTGCAGTATCCTTCCCCTCGAGTGGGGTTGGAATGGAAATTTTGCAGTATCCTTCCCCTGCCATGTCCCTGCCACGGAGGTAGGGAAAAAATGTGGATTTCACTCCTGGATTCCTCCCTATCTCATCCCCTGGGACTTCAAGGGGATCCAGGTGCAGGGGCTTCAAAGAGTGACTTTGAGAAGATGGAATTATCCCTAATTGACTTAATTAGGGGGTTAATCAAGAGGAGAGGCTTCCCTCCCTCCCTGCAGACATGTCATATTAACAAATAATAGAATCATAAAATAAAAATAAAAAACTGAAGTATCTGTACCGCTTTATAAATCCTTAGTAAGACCACACCTGGAATACTGCATCCAGTTTTGGTCACCATATTCCAAAAAAAAATATGTTGAAACTTTGGAAAAAAGTGCAAATAAGAGCAATTAAGATGATTAGCGGAGTGGAGCCTAAAACCTATGAAGAATGGTTGCAGGAACTGGGTGTGGCTAGTTAAGAGAAGAAGAATTAGGGGGGACATGATAGCAGTATTCGAGTATTTGAAGAGCTGCCCCAGGGGTGAAATGCTCCCGATTCAGACCGGATCACACGATCCGGTAGTGATGGAGGCGGCTGGTTCGGAGAACCGGCAACAAAAATCCCTGCCCCTCCCTATGCCCCGCTGAGCCGCACAATCATCAGAGCCTTTTTTTTTTACTTTTAAAAGCATTTTTTCTAGAACTTCTTCGGCCGAAAAAATGCTTTTAAAAGTTAAAAAAAAAGCCTCTGATGATCGTGCGGCTCAGCTTGGATCATTAGAGGCTTTTAAAAGAAAAAAAAGCCTCTGCTGATCAGGCAACTCAGCTGGGATCGTCAGAGCCTTTTGAAAGCATTATTTTACAACCTCTTCGCTGAAGAGGTTGTAGAAAAAATGGTTTCAAGTTAAAAAAAAATAATGGCCACGCCCACCCAGTCACATTAACCTCCCCAAGCCACGCCCACAGAACGGGTAGTAACAAATTTTAGATTTCACCACTGGGCTGCCCCAAAGAAGAGGAAGACCCAGGCGATGCCCCCACTCCATGGGAAGAGACCCAAGGTCTCTCTTGTGTTATAGAGGATCTTCCCTGGGGTACTTTGGGGGCATTCAGAGGGAGAGACACCAGAGGTGAAATCCAGCAGGTTCTGACAGGTTCTGGAGAACCGGTAGCGGAAATTTTGAGCAGTTTGGAGAACCGGCAAATACCACCTCTGGCTGGCCCCAGAGTGGTGTGGGAATGGAGATTTTGCAATATCCTTCCCCCAGGAATGGGGACGGAATGGGGATTTTGTAGTATCCTTCCCCTGACACTCCCACCAAGCCACGCCCAAAAACCGGTAGTAAAAAAAATTGGATTTCACCACTGAGAGACACCCCCCGAGACCAGGCTATGGCTGCAGCCAGCTGGCCTCCTTCCTAACCTTAACCCTAACCACATCCCAGGGGTGAAATCCAGCAGGTTCTGAGAGGTTCTGGAGAACCAGTAGCAGAAATTTTGAGCAGTTCAGAGAACCACCTCTGGCTGGCCCCAGAATGGGGTGGGAATGGAGATTTTGCAATATCCTTCCCGCAGGAGTGGGAGGGAATGGGGATTTTGCAGTATCCTCGTGCTGCCATGCCCACCAAGCCACGCCCACCAAGCCATGCCCACAGAACCAGTAGTAAAAAAATTTGGATTTCACCACTGCCACATCCCCTTCCGGGGAAGGACGTGGGGAGGGGTCCAACTGCCTGATGGCAGCTTCTGCCTGGGGTGAGGGCAATAGGGAGGGAAGGAAGGGATCCAGAGTGGATCTTGGGGAGAGGGAAGAGAGTGATAGTTGGTAACTGAGGAGAACAGGTTAAATCCCAGGATCATAGCAGAGTCTCCTTTTTTCTCCTTTTATATCAGCCCCACCCATCCGGCAGGTCAAATGGGGGATCCAGACTGGGGGGAGGGATCGGGCTTCCTCTGCCGTTGCCCCCACCTTGTGTTGAGGGATGTTGAACTCAATTTCATTGAGGGCCGCATCAGGGTTGTGTTTGACCTTGGGAGCGTGGGGGCCTCATAGAGGGGCTATGGGCAGCGGTGGGATTCACTTACCTTCCCAACCGGTTCGCAAATGTGAGTGAGCGCAGGCACACTGCCTCCTCTGTGCATGTGCACAGCCTTGCGTGCATGCTCTTTGCTCGTGCATTATGTCTGGGCAGGTGGGCGGAGCCTCCTGCAGCCGCCACTACCAGTTCACCCGAACCGGACAGAACCGGCTGAATCCCACCACACTGGCTATGGGTTATGGTTTGATATTGCATCTGTACTCTGACCACAGCCCCACTGTGAGAGATGTGCAGTTTTAAAATTGGATAAATAAGTAAATGACGGCGGGGGTGGGGGTTCCAGCATCCGTTCTCCTCAGGAACCCCAACCCCCCAAGGACTCACCTCTTCGGCCAATCAGACGCTCTGAGTTGGCTGTATTGTAGCTGTACACCTTGTAGTCGTGCCGGCAGAAGAGATCCACTGTGGCCTTCGCGTCCTCCAAGATGCGCTTATCTTTGTTCCAACCATCGGCATCCACCTGCCCCAACTGCGTGATGGCCATGAACTTCCTGAGGTCACTGTCGAAGCGGAGGTATTCCTGCCGGTCATAGACGTAGCTCTGCAGGTAATGCACCTGCCGTGTCCCATTGAAGAAGTGGAACTTGGACTTCCCCTACACCAAGAAATGGGCTGCGAGGAAGAGGAAGGGGAGGGAGGTCATCAAGAAGGAATCCAGGGCCCATTGTTCCCAGCCACTAGTAGAGAAGGGACCCCTATTGGAAGGGGGAACTTATGAAAAGATTGATGGAAGACACCCCCTGGAGGAGGGAGGGGGAATTTTCTTGAACCCAGTGGGATGCACACTTGCTGGGGGTCTGGAGTGGGGAGGAAAGGGGGAGGGGAGGAGATTCCGGATGGACCGCCTCCATCCTCCCAGGGTGGAAAATGACAGACAGAAGTTCAAATGGTCACGCAGACCTACTCTCTACAAGGAACATTGGATCTCAGTGGCGCCTCTTTCCCCTTCAAAAGCGGCAGGAAATATGGAGGGAGGAGGGCAAAGAGATCAGCAGAAGCACACTGGGCTGGAGGCGAAAACAATATCTATATCTCCCTCAGCCTCTTATTTATTTATTTATTGGTTCGATTTATATGCCGCCCTTCTCCGGAGACTCAGGGCGGTTTACAATACATTAAGCAATAGCCTTCATACTTTTGTATATACCTGCTTAGTAGGGCTTTCGCGCCCCCCCGCAAGCGGTGTTCTTTTTTTATACAAAGTCAGCTTATTGCCCCCACAATCCGGGTCCTCATTTTACCTACCTCAAAAGGATGGAAGGCTGAGTCAACCTTGAGCCTGGTGAGATTTGAACTTGCAGTCATTGCAGGCAGCTGGTGTTACTTAACAGTGCTTTAGTCTGCTGTGCCACCAAGGCTCTTTCTTGGAGGGGGGAATATTGGGAGGGTGGAGCACAATCAGGACATTTAAATTGATACTCCTGGGGTCTCCCAGCTCTTCAACCCCCACCTGCCCTGGTTATCCCAAATGTTTCTTCTCTCCCCGCTAATCTTCAACCCTACTACTTGCCTTATAAGTCACCTTTTAAGGGAGTAATTAATTAATTAATTACCAGTAATTAATTAAGCAAAACAAAATTTTCAGGAGTTCAGTCCTCTTTACGCCCCACTCCCCACGGGAGATTAAAATTCAGATACCGCATCCCTCCCATATCAGTTTCCCCCCCAACTTCAGTTCTCCATGAAGCAATAGGGAATTACCTGGCGATGCTCTTATTCCCAAATTCAGAGGCTTCCCAAAATAATGTAATGAAGCGGGCTCTGATAGATGACCACTGGATAACTTTCTATTCACTCTATTCTAAAAAGCAATGCATCCGGTTGGAAAAAGTACAAACTCAGCCAAAATCCTTTTGGTTCCCCTAGGAGGCCTCTAAGTTGTCAGAAGAAAGGAACATTCTAATGACATACAGCTTAAAGGTTGGTTAGGTCAAGGGGATCCACAAGAGTTAAAAGTTGTCTATCGTCAGAAGATGATTTGAATCTATGCTTCAGTAACTGTTTGCAAAGAAACTCTGTAATTAGGAAATGTCAATTAAAAATGATAAATGTATATGACCATATGAATTGCTGAGTTAACAGAATCCTTTGTCTAGAAGGGTATAAAACCATTGTACCTAATTTCTGTCTTTGTTCAACGCTTCATGTACAGAGCCTTGAACCTATTGCGCAATATATAAAATCTGTCTCTGATTAATCTAAAAGTTGTGTTTGTTTTATTAAATCCACAACAAAAAGGGACCGAAGCTCAACTCTTCCCTGACCTTAAAAAAAACACTCAAACTTGAAATTCAGAAGAAAAACTGAAATTTATGAAGAAACCAAAACATTTTTGTCATAGTACGTTATATATTTTTTTTCTTGCATTTGTGGACTTCGGTCTGAAAACGCCTCACTTTCCCACTTTCGCTTTCGCTTTCGCTTTCTGTCGCCTTCCTCTTTTAATGCCACCGAATTTAAGGGGCTCCGGATCCGGGTTTAATTCGGCGCCCGGGAGGTCCTACTTCCATCCAGCCCCTGGGGGAAGCGAGAGGGGAGCTCGGCTGGGTCTCTTCCCTGATCGGCTACCTTTCCACGACCCCAGCCCCATCAGAAGATGTGGGGAGGGGAGGGAGGCTTCAGGCTCCTATCTCACTTGCCCTCGACCCCTTTCCACACTCCTTTTCAAAAGAAATCCCCAACCCCTTTCTTTCTCCTCTCCCCCATCGGCATCGGAGGTCCCTCCTAGCCCCCCCTCCCAGCCCCCTCCTTACCGGGGGTCTCCTTCCCCCCTTTCGCTTCCAGGGATCCGGGCCAGCGCCCCCACCAGCAGCATCAGGGGGACCCCGGCAGAGCCCATGGATGCTGCCCCACAAGCGCCCCCAAAGAGCGAGGAGAAAGACCCAGATGCTCCCAGCCCCAGAGGCGGGATCGGTGGGTCTGGATTGGAGGGGAGGGAGCGTTTATTTCTTCCAAAGTCAGAGTTGGGAGAATCCAGAGAAGCGGAAGCACCAATGAGAGAATTCTTCTCTTCTGCAGCGTCATCGGTCTCCGGGCAGAGTCTCTCTTGACTTCACCTATTGGAGGAGATGAAAGAAAGAAACGACTTTAGGAGAGAAAAATGCATTTTTGGCTTTCTTGAAGCGCGTGGCGCTCTTGCTCAAAACGCGTCCACGGATCAGCTCCTTCCCGTTTCCCGCCCCCTCCCATTTTACATTCATGCACATACATGCAAAAAAAAAAAAAGAGGTATAATTTTAAATACATTTTACAATGAGCAAAGAGGATGCAAAATTGCTTAACGCATTGTAAGCCGCCCTGAGTCTCCGGAGAAGGGCGGCATATAAATCAAATTAAAATAAAAAAAATAAATAAAAATAAAATAGCATTGTGATTAACACCAGCTGCCTGCAATTACTGTAAATTCGAATCTCACCAAGGCTCAAGGTTGACTCAGCCTTCCATCCTTTCTAAGGTAGGTAAATTGAGGACCCAGTTTGTGGGGGCAATAAGCTGACTTTGTATAAATATACAAAAGTATGAAGGCTATTGCTTAATGCATTGTAAGCCGCCCTGAGTCTCCGGAGAAGGGCGGCATATAAATCAAATTTAAAAAAAAATTGGAGTTTTTCTCCCCTAGGCGAGACCCTCTGCACGGATTGGTCTGTGAGTCCGTTTACACCAGTGTTGCGGTGAGTGACGTTGCGGAGTTTACACAATTGCACAAGAACACAGCGAGGCTTGTGATGTCCAGGTGGCTTCTACATGACACCTCTTGGCTGGGCTTGTTCTCTCTTCGCCTATAGGTGGCATTTGGCAAGTGAATGGGGTAGAGCAAATATCCCATGGACCAGGAGGGACACAATTCTCTCTGCAGGACAAAGACCAGTAGCTGAAAAGTCCAAGGGAAGCAGCTTCAGGCGATTTGCTGGGAGGAATTTTCTGACCAGACAAGGCTTTGGCCATGGGAACAGTCTGCCACTTGAAGCATGGCAGTCTCTTGCAGGAGAATCTTCAAACAGGTGGGAGGGGCTTCGGGCAAATGCCCCAGCCCATCCACTTAGTGAGTAGAGATTGAACTAGATCAGGGATCCCCAACCTGCCTCCCCCGTTGGTCATGTCCCACTACCGGACTGGAAGTGGCGCATGGCCGCAGCTCGTGCAGAACCTTCCCCTCTCCCACCCCTCCCCCACCTCACCAGTCCACAAAGCCAGAGAGGTTGGGGAACTCTGGACTAGATGGTCTCTGCAGACCCCCTCCTCCTGTGAAGAACAAAGGATGAACATCTAGTATTATCCAACACTTTGTGCAATGTTCCTCAGTGACTTATTTATGTATTTATTCGTTCGATTTATATGCCGCCCTTCTCCGGAGACTCAGGGTGGCTTACAATGCATTAATCGATAGCCTTCATATTTTTGTATATACCTGCTTAGTAGGGCTTTTTGCCCCCCCTCCCCCAAGCGGTGTTCTTTTTTATACAAAGTCAGCTTATTATTGCCCCCACAATCCGGGTCCTCATTTTACCTACCTCGGAAGGATGGAAGGCTGAGTCAACCTTGAGCCTGGTGAGATTTGAACTTGCAGTAATTGCAGGCAGCTGGCACTTTAGTCTGCTGCACCACCATGGCTCTTGTCATTTACTTCCCAATGCCACTAGTCTCAAAACTGTCTCAAAAAAAACCCCTTCCAACAACAGCTTGTATATTATGATTTATATTGTTTACTTAATATCCTAGTATGATTTATGTCGATTGATTATTTGGTATCCTGTGACTATCACTAAGAGTTGTTTCTTATGATGAATGTATTTTTATGATGACTCTGTGGAGAAATGCAAAGCTTTACATTTAGGCAGGAAAAACCAAAGGTACAAGTCCAGATCAGACGAGACTGGCTCAAAAACAGGAACTATGAGAGGGACCTTGGAGTCCTAGTGGACGATCACTTGAATATGAGCCAGCTGTGTGCAGCTGCCACCAAAAAAGCTAATACAGTCCTGGGTTGTATACACAGAGGCATAGAATCAAGATCTTTATCTTTATCTTTATCTGATTTGTATACCAACCTACTCCCGAAGGACTCAGGGCGGTGAACAGCCAAACAGTAAAATACATAAATACAAAATTTAAAAACAGGATAAAATCAAATGAAACAATTTGGCCCAGACAAATTAAAACACCCCAATCATTTAAAAACAGATTAAAATTTGCATATTAAAAAGAAAAGAGGGAAAAGATTAGGCCAGGCCCGCCTGGTGGAATAAAAAGGTCTTCAAAGCGCGGCCGAAGGTGCGCAGATCCGGGATCCTCCGTATCTCCGGGGGGAGCTCATTCCAGATAGTAGGTGCCCCCACAGAGAAGTGGGGCAAAGGTCATGTGAAGTGTTAGTACCGCTTTATAAGTAAGAGCACACTTGGAATACTGCAACCAATTTTGATCCAAAAAAGATGTTGAGACTTTGGAAAAAGTTTAGAGAAGAGCAACTAAAATGATCAAAGGCCTGGAGACTAAACCACATGGCTGCAGGTTTTGAGTCTGTCTAGTCTAAAGAAAAGAAGAATTAGGTACAGTATCAATTTGGACAATTGGCAAAATTTGTGGGGGAAAAATATCAGAATTACACTGGCGACTTCCTATAAAGAAAGCCTGTATAAAATGTTCTACAGGTGGCACTTCTCACCCACAAGATTGGCAAGAATTAGTAAAAAATGCTCCCCAATTTGTTGGAAATGTGAGGTGGATCTAGGGTCATATTATCATATGTGGTGGGAGTGCTCAAAAGCCAAAAGTTTCTGGCAGCAAATAAGGAGCTGGTTAGAAGAGATATTAATGTTTAAAATAGAAGATAAGCTGGAATTTTTCTTACTGGGCATGACAGATGGCAAATATGACAATAATGTAACCTATTTAATATTGCATATACTTACCGCGGCAAGACTAGCATTTGCTCAAAAATGGAAGTGTAAAGAAATACCCTCAGAAGAAGAAGTAATACACAAAATCTACAGCTGTGCAGAGATGGACAGACTTACTTTAGAACTCAAAGTGAATCAACATACTATGAAGTCTGGAATAAATTTTATAATTGGTTAGATAAGAGGAAGAATGCCAAAAACAAGGGATAACGAATGTCTGGAAACGTATATAGCAATATATCAATGTATATTGAATTTGTGAATGTAATATAGGTTTATAAAATACATGCCTAGTTGTTTAGGAAGTAAAATACTGCATACTTGATATATAATGAAATAGGAGATATGTAAATTTATATATAGATCAAGGAATAGATTACTTACTAACTTGATTTAGACGTAAATGTTAGAAACCAGAGATGTTGAGCAATGTCCATTGTTTTACTTTTAAAACTAATAAAATATTTAAAAAAGAAAAAAGAAAAGAAGAATTAGGGGTGACATGATTGCAACATTTGAGGTATTTGAGGGGTTGCCACAAAGAAGAGGGGGGGGGTGTCGAATTATTCTCCAAAGCATCAGAAGGCAGGGCAAGAAACAATGGATGGAAACTAATCAAGAAGAGAAGCAACCTGGAATTAGGGAGAAACTTCCTATTAGTGAGGACAATTCACCAGTGGAACAGCTTGCCACCAGAAGTTATGGGTGCTTCATCACTGGAGGTTTTAAAGAAGAGACTGGACAGTCACTTGTATGAAATGGTACAGCTTCTCCTGCTTGAGCAGGAGGCTGGACTAGAAGACCTCCAAGGTCCCTTCCAGCTACTAATCTCCGGACGGCTCCTGATCTCCGTTCCTTCCGTCGGGACTTGAAGACTTGGCTGTTCAAACAAATAGGCTGACTCTGATTCCGGGTTTTATTATTTACTATGAATTAATTATTTGGATTAAAATGGGATTTTATTGTACTTGTTTCTTAACTTGTGTTCGCCGCCCTGAGTCCTTAGGGAGAATGGCGGCATATAAATTCATGTAATAAATAAATAACATAATAAATAATCTATCCAATCATGATTGATCACTTATTGCTTGTATGTACACTGAGAGCTTAGGCACCGGAGACAAATTGTTCAATCACACTCGGCCAATAAAGAAGTCTGCTCTGTTTTATTGCGCACGGGTTGGCCTGAATGGCCTTTAAGGCGCCCCTCGCGATCTCGCAGTTAGAAGCCGGGGGGGGGGGGGGGGGGAGGCAATCCCCGCAAGTGCCACCAGTGGGCGCTCGTCGCCGACTCGCTCGCTCGGTCGGTCTCTGCGCATGCTCCGCCACGATTGCCTAGCTTGGGTGGACCGGTTGAGAGCTGCGCTTCGGGGGTTCGCGAGCAGCCCCCTGCCAGCCAGAGGCAGAGCCTGCCCGGCCGGCCGGGTCTCGCCCTTCCAAGAAAAGCCGGTGGAGAGATGGAGGGACGCCGGAGGGGTTGCTGGACGGAGGATCTCGAGGCTTGCAGGGGAGGGGAGGCACCCAGTCCTGCTCCTGGCTTTGCATGCAAGGGATCATCCGACATTGGGGAGGGGGTGGGGGGAGAGAAGCCCCCGGGAACCTCACATTGGGCATAAACCAGGTTTGCTTCGCAGCGTTCCTAGCAAAAGAGAATCCAAGACATCCCTGCCTGGCACTCCCGTGCCTTCTGCAAAGGCTCCTATTTCCAGCTATTTTGGGGTGGGGGATATTTTTTTTTTTATTTGATTTATATGCCGCCCTTCTCCGGAGACTCAGGGCGGCTTACAATGCGCTAAGCAACAGCCTTCATCCTTTTGTATATTTATACAAAGTCAGCTTATTGCCCCCACAAACTGGGTCCTCAATTTACCTACCTTAGAAAGGATGGAAGGCTGAGTCAACCTTGAGCCTTGGCGAGATTCGAACCTGCAGTAATTGCAGGCATATGGTCTTAATAACCAGCTTAATAACAGGAGGAGGAGCTCCGATTCTGTGCCTCGGAATTCATTTCTGGCCCGACTGTAAAACCTGCAATGTTTTTCTTTCTGTCAATGCAGGGGTGAAATACAATTTTTTTTCCCCTATCGGTTCTGTGGGCGTGGCTTAGTGGGCGTGGTGTGGCTTGGTGGGTGTAGCAGGGGAAGGATGCTACAAAATCTCCATTCCCTCCCCACTCCAGGGGAAAGGATACTGCAAAATCCCCATTCCCACCCCACTCAGGGGCCAGCCAGAGGTGGCATTTGCCGATTTTCCGAACTACTCAAAATTTCCGCTACCAGTTCTTCAGAACCTGCTGGATTTCACCCCTGTGTCAATGGAGCTCAGCTGCACTTCTTCTGCAGAGAAGACCCCCCCCCCAAATGAGGGTTGGTCTCCAAGGGGAGGAGGGGTCGAGACGGAGAGAGGAACAAACCTTGCAGCCTGAGCCTGAAACGTCTGGTTTTTGGCCCTCCCCCTTCCAAAATGTCACTTTGCCCTCATTTTTTTTTAATTTGATTTATATGCCGTCCTTCTCCGGAGACTCAGGGCGGCTTATAGTGCGTTAAGCAATAGCCTTCATACTTTCGTATATTTATACAAAGTCAGCTTATTGCCCCCACAATCTGGGTCCTCATTTTACCTACCTTAGAAAGGATGGAAGGCTGAGTCAACCTTGAGCCTGGCGGGATTCAATCTTACTTTAATTTCAGACAGCTGATGTTAAATTACAGAGTCTGTCTGTAATTTGGATTAAATGATCATAGTTTCTGAAGGAGAAAGTCGGTAATTCCTGACGTTCCCATTAAAGAAGAATATTTGTAGCTCAGGGTTGAAGTTTCCTTTCTTTTCTTCCTTAGATGTAAAAGCTGGAGGCTTCTTGACAATTCAATGGCTTGAAAATCTTCTCCGGGCTTCTCTGTGCAACCCCTTCAGACCGCAGGACTGAAAAGACATCTGGAGGCTCAGGAGATCCACAGGGCCCTTCTGGATCCCTGTCAGACAAGAGGTCAAAATGGATGCAATCCACCCAGTATGGAAAGGAGTGGGGAGAGACCCTGTTGCTGCTCAGCCCGGGAGCTTTGGGGAGGTCTGGGCAGGACCAAGGCAGAAGATCCCAGAGATAGCGGCCCTCAGTTCTGAGATACAGCATTGGCGCTTCAGGAACAGCCCCTTTCAGGAGGATGAAGGACCACGAGATCTTTGCAGCCGCCTTCATCGCCTTTGCTGGGGGTGGTTGCAGCCAGAAAAGCACACCAAGGCTCAGATGTTGGACCAGGTGATCTTGGAGCAGTTTCTCGCCGTCCTGCCCAGGGAGATGCAGCGCTGGGTGCGGGAGTGCCGAGCGGAGACCACTTGCCAGGCGGTGGCCCTGGCTGAAGGTTTCCTGCTGAGCCAAGCGGAGGAGGAACAGGGAAGGTGCCAGGTGAGAGACACTCCTCTTAGGAAAAATAGATGGATTTTAATCTGCTTGAATTCTAAATTGTCTGTTTAAGGGAGTTTGCCATAAATACAATACGATACGATACGATACGATCAGGGGTGGGTTCTAAAAATTTTTACTACCGGTTCTGTGGGCATGGCTTATTTTGTGGGCGTGGCTTAGGGGGTAATGTGATGGTGGGCGTGGCCAACTTTTTTTTTTTTACTTTTAAAAGCATTATTTCTACAACCTTAAGAGGTTGCAGAAAAAAATGCTTTTAGAAGCTTCTGACGATCAGGCAAATCTGCTGGGATCACCAGAGTCTTTTAAAGGCATTTTTTTTTCCTATAACCTCCTCGGCTGGAGAGGTTGCAGAAAAAATGTTTTCAGAAGCCTCTGAAGATCCCAGCTGAGCCGCGTGATCATCAGAGGCTTTTTTTTAAACTTTTAAAAGCGGTTTTTCAGCCAAAGAGGTTGTAGAAAAAATGCTTTTAAAAGTTAAAAAAAGAGCCTCTGATAAGGTGGGCGGAGTAAGCAAGCGGCGACCGGGCTGGGGACTAGTTCGGGGGTGTGGCCAGCCAATATTATTACTGGTTCTCCAAACTACTAAATATTTTTACTACCGGTTCTTGCGAACCGGTGCGAATCAGGAACAACCCACCACTGGATACGATACAATACAATATACAATACCATACCAAATACAACCAGATATTTAGAGAACATCATTAAGGAAATTGTTCTTGTCTTCTTCCAGAGGACACATCTGGAGCAATTCTTCCACTATTCTCTTTTATCCTTAATGATGGACACTGAGGGCATGCAACATTGTGGGCACAAAATGAAAATCCAGATCCTCTTTTATCTCCTGCCCTCTTAATTCTTCTTTGCAAATATTTCAGGTTCTAAGGTCCTTCCTGGAGGTGGGGGCTAATTATCCTGAAGAAAAGGTGGATCCCACAAACCCTACTCAGAAGTCGTGTTTCAGAGGGATCTCCACGGAGAAACATCAATGTCACGATGTCTTACTAGGTAAGGCAACGTTTTACATGTTTGGAGGTTTTCCAGAGAGCTTCAAGCTGTTCTTAATTCTCGGTGTCTTCTCTTGTCTAGTTGTTGGACTTATCAGAAGATGACCCACCAAAAAAGACTTAACTCTCCCTCTTCAAGCTTGAGGGCTTCAGTTTCACAAAGTCCCTCCCTTCAGTTCATAGACTACCTTCCCATAATTCCCCCTTTGCGGAAGACTGACTCGCCTGGGGATTGCCCTGTGTTGCGTTCTGGATCCTCCTCCATCCTAAAATATTTTTCTTTGTTCTAACCGATGGGGATTGGAGCAATCAGTCTTTGGCCTTTCTCGATACATAATTTTGAGCGAAATCTGTTGCCGATCCTTTCTGGATCATCTCCAACACCATCTGTCCCTTGTAGGCATGTTCCTGGGGTGCCAGAATTCTCAGTGGGATGGTTGCCAGAATGGTTTGTCTTTCTGGGATACCAGAACAGTATGGTTTCAGGGTGCAGGCAATGGGAAGAGGATAATTGTTACTTGAGTGAATGCTTTGTTTGCCAAGAGTATACTTGTCTCCTTCCTTCCCAAAAGGTTAGAAGAGCAATGCAATTGTGGTTTGTTCTCCAGTGTGTTTTGGGGCTGTGCAGTGGTGAAATGTAAAATTTGTTACTACTGGTTCTATGGGCGTGGCTTGGTGATGGGGTAATGTGACTGGTTGGGTGTGGCTAACTTTTTTTTTTAAGAAAAAAAAAGGCTCTGACGATCAGACAACTCTGCTGGGATCATCAGAGGCTTTTAAAAGCATTTTTTTTACAACCTCTTTGGCTGAAGAAGTTGTAGAAAAAATGCTTTTAAAAGGCTCTAATGATCCCAGCTGAGCTGTGCGATCATCAGAGGCTTTTTTTTTTACTTTTAAAAGCATTTGTAGAAAAAATGCTTTTAAAAGTAAAAAAAAAAAAAAAAAAGCCTCTGATGATCGAGCGGCTCAGCTGGGCAGGTGGGGGGCAGGGACTTCTGCTACTGGTTCTCCAAACCACCCACCGCCATCACTACTGGATTGGGCGATCCGGTCCGAACCAGGAGCATTTCATCCCTGGGGCCGTGGGCTGCTTTGATTCTTGACTCTCAGTATGGAGCCTTTGAAAGGCTACTGCGGCAAAGCATAGGAGTGAGAGGTAGAGGTTTCCTCTCTGGGACAAGAGGAAATACTAAGTCATGCCTTCAAGCTCAAAAAATGGGAGTGAATCTCTTTCCTGTTTTTATCCCATCTGTCCTTCCCAGGGAACAAAATGGAGTCACCATTGTTCATTGGTTCCTCTCTTTGTGCTGGTGGAGCTAAAAGAGCAGCTGAACTTCCAGCTCAGGTAGGAAGGAAAAGATCTGGGGCTAATATTGGGGAGCAGTTGGAGACCGCATTGGAGTCATTTGAAGTCTCACCATATGATACTGCTGTTTCTGAGCAACGTGGGACGGGGAAATTAGGATTCAAATTAGAGACCACTCACACTTTGTCTATCTCTCTAGACTATTTTGGAAACGTCTTGAATTCTCTAGTGGCAATATGTGGTTGGACTTAAAAAATGATAGTTCACACTTTAAAACAAGCAAAGGATAGTGCCATCCTTGATCATTTTGGGAAGGCCAATAAGGAGGTTGCCAGCCTAATTTGTAAAAAGACACTGAAATAAAAGAGCTACACTGTTATTCCTTCTTTTCAAAATTTAATAGTTTTTTTTTTCCCCAGGGCTTTTAAGGAGATCCCCCAAATTGGATGAAGAACAAAGACACTCCTGACTCCAATTTGTCTTTTAAAACCTTTATCAGTGCTGATTTGGGATGCTTTTGGGATGAAGTCATTTCAAATTTGCCTCTTCCGAACTTTTTGTCTAGGAAAGAGTTAAAGGGGTTAGGGGACCCCTTTAGGGGTTGTTGTGGATTTTTAATGTAAGTTACAATTTACACCTTTTAGTGTAAATTATTTACACACAGATGAAAAGGATGTATTGTATAACACTTCACCACTTCTCTGAGAGATCAGGGATTGGTGTTATCACATAACATCCTGAGCCCAGCCAGCGAAATGTCCAAATAAGCATAATATTATGTTTTTAGGATTTGCAGATTGAAGGAGATCTTGCAAATTCTGTCGAGTCTGCTCACAGGAATTTTTCCTTCTTTAGGGTCCTGTGTCCTTTGGGGAGGTGGCCATCCATTTCACCAATGAAGAGTGGTTGCTGCTTAATCCCAGCCAGAAAGCCCTGCATGAAGAAGTCATGTTGGAGACATGTAGGATCATGGCCTCTTTAGGTAAGGGTTCCTCTGGAAGAAAACTTAAGTAAGAGTAAGGAGTCATTAGACAGCTTATTTACACCTTGGGAGATCTGTATAAATGTTTTTTTTTCTTATTTCACTTGTCCTTATCACCATATTTTCTCCTACAATTATTTTAAGATTTAAGATAACTTTTATTGTCATATTTTACTGTGAGCACACTGGCCCACATTAAAAATGAAATTCTGTCGCCTGCTCTCAAGACCAAATATATATCTACTCATACACACATACTGTACATAATACGCATACATAAATATATACCTGCACCCATTATATATAAATATCTCCCTCTCCCTCCCTCCCTCCCTCTCTCCCATTGTCCATTTTGAATACATAGGGGAAAGTGGAAACTTGAGAGTTCACAAAGTATTTTGCAATGATATGAATATTCTGTCACCGGATATCTGACATTTCTGATTTCCTTTCTCCCCTCCCCTCTAAGCAGTTGATGAGCAGAAGAATGACTATTACCAAGAGCCAAACCTAGTGCCATTGCAAATAATAAAAATTGAAATCCCAGAAGAAACATCCGCAAATAAGTGGGGAATGAGGAAACATGAAAAAAACCAAGCTTACAATGGCAATGAAATATTCACTCTTCGGCGTGCAGGCATGGATCACTTTCTGACCCAATGCATTTTCAAGGAAAGCAACCTGCGCAACACTCAAGGGAGCGAGGAAATATTCAAAGGAAAATCCATGATTAGTAATGACTATGAAATTAAAAAGAGCAATAATAGAAACATTATTCCACATAAAATGATCCATATGAAGGAAAATTCCTATAAATGTGAGGACGGGAGAAACAGTTCCAGTTTGATTAATTCCCTTACTTATCATAAAAAGACCCATATGGGAGAAAAACCCTATAAATGCCTGGAGTGCGGAAAGAACTTCAGCAGCAGCAGTTACCTGACCATCCATAAAAGGATCCACACAGGAGAAAAACCTTATAAATGCACAGACTGTGGGAAAAGCTTTAGTATGAAAAGTTCCCTTACTTCTCATAAAAGGATTCATACGGGAGAGAAGCCTTATCAATGTCTGGAGTGTGGGAAAAGCTTTGGGAACAGAGATCATCTGACCTCTCATCAAAGGACCCATACAGGGGAAAAGCCTTATAAATGCACAGACTGTGGAAAGACGTTTAATTGGCATGGCCACCTGACTTCTCACAAAAGGATCCACACAGGAGAGAAACCATATAAATGCCTGCAGTGTGGGAAAAGCTTCAGTATGAACAGTTCTCTTACTTCTCATAAAAGGATCCACACTGGAGAGAAACCCTATCAATGCTTAGAGTGTGGAAAAAGCTTCAGTATGAACAGTTCTCTTACTTCTCATACAAGGGTTCATACTGGAGAGAAACCCTTTCAATGCCCGGAGTGTGGAAGAAGCTTTAGTATGAAAAGTTCCCTTACTTCTCATCAAAGAATTCACACGGGAGAAAAACCCTATAAATGCGTAGACTGTGGGAAAAGCTTTAGTATGAAAAGTTCCCTTACTTCTCATCAAAGGGTCCATACAGGAGAGAAACCCTATCAGTGCTTAGAGTGTGGGAAGAGGTTCAGCCACAGCAGTCAGCTTACATCCCATAAAAGGGTCCACACAGGAGAAAAACCCTTTATATGCACAGTGTGTGGAAAGAGTTTCAGCAACAGCAATCACCTGACCTCCCATAAAAGAATGCACACTGGGGAAAAACCCTATAAATGTACGGACTGTGGAAAAAGCTTCAGTATGAACAGTTCCCTTACCTCTCATAAAAGGATCCACTCGGGAGAGAAACCCTATAAGTGTGTTGAGTGTGGAAAAAGCTTCAGTATGAACAGTTCTCTTAGATACCATAAAAGGATCCATATGGGAGAAAAACCCTATAAATGCACAGAATGTGGGAAGAGCTTCATCCGAAGCAGTGATCTTGTTTCCCACAAAAGGATCCATACAGGAGAGAAACCCTTTAAGTGTACTGAATGTGGAAAGAGCTTCAGTATAAACAGTTCTTTTAATTATCATAAAAGGCTCCATACGGGAGAAAAACCCTATCAGTGCCTGGAGTGCGGGAAGAGCTTCAGCAAGAGCAGTGTTCTTGCTTACCATAAAAGGATCCATTCAGGGGAAAAACCTTATAAATGCATGGACTGTGGTAAGACCTTCAATTGGTATGGCCACCTGACTTCTCATAGAAGGATTCACACAGGAGAGAAACCCTACAGATGCCTGGAATGTGGAAAGAGCTTTAGTCATCGTGATTCCCTTACTTCCCATAAGAGGATCCACACAGGAGAGAAACCATATAAATGTATGGAATGTGGGAAGAGTTTCAGTCACAACAGTCACCTGACTTGTCATAAAAGGATCCATTCAGGGTTGAAGCCTTATATGTGCAATGAATGTGGAAAAAGTTTTGTTACGAGAGGTTCTCTTACTAAACACATTAGTATCCACACAGGGGAGAAACTCTATCATTGCACAGAGTGTGGTAAGTACTTCCGGTTGAAAAGTCATCTAAATTCCCATAAAAGAGTACATACAGGAGAAAAACAGTAGAAATGTGTTGGAAGCGGAAAAGGGTTTTGTGAAAACAGGACTCTTAACCTCTTATGAAAAAAGCCAGAGGGGGGAATTCATGCAGTGTGTGGAAAAATCTTAATATGAAGAAATCAAGTTAATTCCCATAAAAGGACTGATTCAAGGATCTTGTAGAAGACACCTGAAGTAAACGGTCCTTTTTTTTTTTTAGAATTGCCTGCCATAGGAGAAACTGAATAAAAACATGGATTTTGGAAAGAACTTCCAAAATAGATTTCTTAATACCATCTTAATACCATTTTACCACAGTCAGATTCAGCTCCTGAGAATAATAGTTAAATTAACAATAACAGAGTTGGAAGGAATCTTCTATCCGTGCTCAAGCAGGAAACCCAATACCGTTTCAGACAAATGGCTATTCAATGTTTCTTTAAAAACTTCCAATGTTGGAGCACCCACAACTTCTGGAAGCAAGTTGTCAGGAAATTTTGTAGTTCTAGGTTGGTTTTCTTCTCACTTAGTTTCCATCCATTGCTTCTTGTTCTGACTTCCGGTGCTCTGGAGAATGGGTTGACCCTGGACTAGACTTCCAAGGTCCCTTCCAACCCTATTATTTTATGCTCTATTCTTTGTGGCAGATATTGGAACATTGCTATCATGTCACCTTAGTCCTTCATTTCATTAAACCAGACATCTAATTCCTGCAACTGTTCATGTGTTTTAGCCTTAGTCATCTTTGTTGATCTTCTCTTCACTCTTTCCAGAGTTGCCACATCTTTTTTATATTGTGGTAACCAAAACTGGATGCAATACTCCAAGTGGTCTTCATAATGTAAATTGTCACATTCATTATGTTAAAACCTGTCTGGTCAAGCTGTTTTATCTAGGCAAGAAGCAACATCTGAAGTCTGACCAGGCTCCACGCTTTGTGGAGAATTGATGTAATTGTGTTCACACTACTGGCCGCCTTTAAACATGTAGCAAGGTACATAAGCTGTTGATTCTTTTTTCATATATGTGCATAGGTTTCGTTTAGAAGTGATTTTTTTTTCCTGAATATTTGTATGTACATGCCTGCTTAGACTTGTATTTGTCTGGTGCAAACTTGTGTTAACCCAGCTGAAAGGAGAAACATAACCGGTCAGTTTATCACAGCTGATGCCTCTTTACTTTAAAAATGGTTTTATTGATCTAACATTGTACCATATGAGCAATGTCTTTTTTTAAAAGGAGGGACTTAAATTGCTTAATTTAAATTAGTCAGTTATTCATTTCTCCATGTAAATAACCAGAACCATATTTTCTATTGGGTCAAGGTTTTAAAGTATCACTTTAGTGCCAATTTTGTGATATCAAGGTTAATAGAAAGGTCAATCTAATTTGAAATTTTAAGGGGCCATGGCATTGCAAGTTAGGAACAACTCCTTTTTCTAGTATGATTATAACTTTGTGCTTTTTATCTTAGCATAGCTTTTTAAATAACATCTTAGTAACTGTATTGGTTTGCAAGGTTAATATAATAAATTATTGGGAACAATAATTGTTGTGCAATATAAATGTTTCCTACGTAATATGCATTGAAGAAAATTAAATGAAGAAATCAGATGAATACGCAGGAGACTTTCATGGAGGGGAAAGAGTATAATAAAATGTTAGAAAGCGGTAGAAGGTGGAATGAGCTCGGATCTGATTCAGTTTCACACACCATAGAGAATGATGTACATACATCCATGGAACATGAGGAAAGCATTCTCAATGCAGGATCCACCTATAAAGGCAGCAACAAAGCGGTGAAAGTAGAGCCTATTTTAATGTGGGAAGACCATTACATTCCTTTATAAATGTATGGAATTTGAGCAGAACTTCCCAATTATGTAATTTTACATCTGTGGAGATAATCCATGCATCATTGAAAGTGCTTTGGCCAATTTTATCTTCTTCCTTTGCACCAGAGGACTCAAAAGGGAAACCAGAAAATTTCAGCCTTTTGCCTCTTTCTATAACTTGGAAGATATTTTTGGCCTTTAAGGGTTTGCACTTTGAGTCATAGTGAGGAGGTCCAGGCAGCATCTACATTTATCTTTCCATTTGATACAATTAAATTATGTATTAATGGAATTAAATCCATTCAACATATTCCTTATTCTCCAGCCAGCGATTCCACTCTTTCCCTTTGCAAATGAAGCACTGAAAGAAACACCATCATTATTCTGAAGGGTCTTTGGGGGCGAGTGGAGGCCGAGGGCTTGGAAGGGATCCATTGAGGCGATCTGGGGATCGTCCGATTCATTCGCCTCAGTGACGGGATGATTTCAAAGGGTCCCTTGGGGGGGCTCCCATCAGAGAAGCCGGAAAGGGGCTCCTGAGGAGGACACTGGGGGCAGAGGGAGAAAAGGCGACCAGAAGGAGGCCCAGTTCGATCTCTGACCCAGAGATAGGAAGAGTCGAATCATTTCCTGAGGACCCCAAAGATCCCAAAATGGCGGCGCTTCCCTCAGAGCCGCATCCGCCAGTCTCTGTTCTTCCCGCCAGAATAGGCTCCTCCCACTCTTCTCGGATCCACTTTTCCCGCTTCTCCGTCTGAGGGAAATGTACTAGGAGGGGCGTGGCCGACAGGAAAGGGGAGGAGTCCCGCAAGCTCCCGCCTCCCTCGCCCTGCAGCCTTTTCCCCCCTCAACCGGGGCGCAGTAACCGTCTTCCCGTTACCCCCACCAGAATCAATGGTCCCTCAGATTCCCCCACCCTTGACAAGGGAATGACAATTTTGCTTCCCGGGAAAACTTTCACTTTTCCCCGTGTCTGTTTTCCTTTAAGCTTTGACGGTGCGAGTCTCTCTTTCCATCCCTCCAAAGCTGCCCCCACGGCCGCGACTTCACCCCAGGTGCCGGCAGGGGGCGCTCTCTTGGCTGCCGACTGACGAGGCCACTGCGCATGCTCCACTCCGGCTGATCGTTCTGAATGTTCCGGCTGAGAGTTGCTCCCTGGGAATCCGGTGGGGGCGGGCAAGAGGGGATCGATCCCGCGACTCAGATCCTGCCCAGGGGAGGGAAGGAGATTCTGAGGTCGGAGGGAGCGGGAAGTCCGCCCCATAACTGCTTTTGGCTGCGCATGCGGGGAGATCCGCTAATTGGGGAGCGGGGAGGAGAGAAGGAAGCCTAAAGGAATCCCCTCCTCATATCTCCATTCAGATTCAGATTCCGAGGCTGGGAGGATCTTTGCAGAGCCAGCGGAGACCAGCTGTCCGGCGTTGCCAGCGGCTATAAGATCCCTACTGAGCCTGTCAAAGGAGAGGAGAAGCAGGAAGAGCTGCAGGTCAGAGAAGCTTCTTTTGTGGAATCTGAAGGGATCTTCACTTGCTTGAATTCTTCCATTTCTCCCTGAATTCCCCTATTGGGTCTCATCCATCGCCACTGATGGACACAAGGGTCTTGTGGGCAGAAAATAAATGCAGATCCTCTTTTGTCCTGTCCTCTTAAGTGCTCTTCTTCGCTTCTATTTCAGGTTCTGAGATCCTTCCAGGAATGGGGAGGAATTGGATGGATCTCACAAATTTTTCTCCTGATCTTTCAGAGGGATCCCCAAGGATAAAAGTCAAGGTCAGGATATCTCACTAGGTAAGGGGAGACTGTTCCACTGGATTAGAGACTTTCTAGAAAAAGTCTAGTTCTCCTTAATTCTTTGTGTCTTCTCATGTCTTAGTCGTTGGACTTAGTAGAAAGTGACCCAAGAAAAAAGAAAGAACTCCCTCTTCAAGCTAGAAGACTTAAGGCACACAAAGGAATTCCCTCCCTTCAGAGCAAGCCTATGGTTGGCCTTTCCCAGAAGACCTACTCTTGTAGGGAACACCTTGAGTTGCATTCTGACTCCTCCTCCATTCTGAGAGATTTCTCTTTGTTTTTGGCTTTCATTAAGAGATATTTTTGACTAAATTCCTACATGGATCCCTGCTGGGCCATTTCCAGCACTGTCACTAATTTCTCTGATTTCAAACCGCAGAGAGTGGGGGGAGAATTTAGAGTAATTGAACAAATGCTTTGGTTGCCAAGAGCTTCCAGATGTTGTTCCAAAGGTTAGGAGAACAATCTAACTGAGGTTTGTCCTTCAGCATGTGATGGGTTTGGTCTTCTCCTTTCATTCTTGGCTCCCATGATGGAGCCTATGAAAGGCAGAGTGTAGAAGAGAGAAAAATGGAGATTTCCTGGGCAGGACAGGAAGAAATCTTAAATTGTGCCTTCAAGCTAGAAAAGATGACATTGAACCCTTTCCTGTTTCCATCCTGTCTCTCTCCTTCCCAGTGGACAAAATGGAGTCACCGTTGTTCATTGAATCATCTCCTTCTATTGGTGAAGCTGAAGGAGCCGCTGGATTCCTGTCTCAGGTAGGAAGGAAGAAATTAGCAGTTTATATGGGGGAGGAGTAGGAGACCTCTGGTTTCCTTTGGGGACTCAACCTATGATACTGCTATTCCTGAGCAAAGCACAACAAGGAAATTAGAAATTTAAATTTACAATCAGTCAAACGAGGCCCACCTCTCAACAAAGATTTGGAGATCTATGGAATTCTTTAGTGGTTGTACAGTATAATGATGGTTTCAAAAAATGCCACAGGGCACTTCATGATGCCTGTCCCAAGTAAAGCAGAAAAGACACATGAATAGTTAGGCTAAATTTACTTTATTAGTTTAGCCTAAACTAAACAAGTATTATAATCTTGTTTTCCTATCGTCGGAGAAAGGGATGAAAACAGGAAAACAGGAGAAGCAGAAATTGCTTTGTGTATCATCTACATCTTGATGCCTGGAAACACCTCCCTAGTATTTTCATGAATGTTCATGAGTGGGGTTTTTTTTTTCAATTTAATTTTTTTTCCAATTTTTTATTAGTTTATTGAAGTATAAAATACAAAGGAAAAAAACCATCAAAAAATAAGAAGAGAGGAAGGAGAAAAGGGGGAGTATTGTGTAATGGGAGAAAAAAAAAGCCATCAACTTTTGACACTCTTTGGTACCGTCGAAGGTAACAACATTACAATGATAAGGTTTTGCTTCTACACAACATAATGTAAAATTATTTCTATAAAAATAAGCCTGTCTAGTTTCCAATTTAAACTAGTTTCATTTTTTTTCTCATTGCAAACAGAAAATCCTGAAGCAATTTCAAGCTAGAGACAAAATGAAATATGACCTCTTATTTGGATAAAAGAATCATCAGCAGCAGGTGCCATCGCTGACTATTGGGGGTGAATCTTTGCCCCCCACAGAGAGGGCTCACAATCTGGGTGTCCTCCTGGATGCACGGCTGTCTTTAGAAGAGCATATGACGGCCGTGGCCAGGGGGGCCTTTTATCAGGTTCGCCTGATTCGCCAGTTGCAGTCCTTTCTGGACCAGGACGCCTTGCGCACAACTCATTGTGCCCATGTGACACCCCTCCTGCACAAGCTGCACTGGCTCCCAGTGGTCTTCCGTGTGCGATTCAAAGTGCTGGTTATCACCTTTAAAGCGCTCCATGGCATAGGAGCCGGGTACCTTCGAGACCGACTTCTGCCACCAATAGCCTCCCACCGACCAGTTCGCTCCCACAGAGAGGGTCTCCTAAGGGTGCCATCAGCCAAGTTATTTCGGCTGGCGACACCCAGGGGGAGGGCCTTCTCTGTGGGAGCCCCAGCCCTGTGGAATGAACTGCCCCTGGAAATACGTAAGATCCCCAACCTCCGGGTATTTCGCTGTGCACTGAAGACCCTGTTGTTCCGCCAGGCCGTGCTATCGACATGATAATTTTAAATTGGGGTATTTTAAATTTCTGGGGTTTTAAATGGAGCCAAATTTATTTAATAATTTTAAATTTTAAATTGATGTTTTGTCTTGTGTTTTTAAATAGGCTGTACACCGCCCTGAGTCCTTCGGGAGAAGGGCGGTATAGAATTATTATTATTATTATTATTATTATTATTATTATTATTATTATTATTATTATTATTTTTTAACTATCTCAACTTCTTGCTGTGGGGAATAATATAGAAGCTTCGTCCTCCACACACACGACACTCTTTGTTGCGGCTGCGAAAAAAATAAGACCTCACCAAAAATAAGCCCTGGTGCTTATTTTGGCAACCAAAAAATTATAAAACCTGATTCTATTTTCGGGAAAACATAATATTAGATTAAAACCACAGCTTTTATCCTTATATTTCAAACAAAAGACTATTCCATGCTTCCTTATTTTGGCTACCTCCACCAATCCTCTCCCTGTTGTTTTATAATAAAGAAGTGTCAAAAATAGCGTTCAAAAACCAGTGGTAAGATGTAACTAAAGAGCCTGTATAGCTTCTAAAGGTAATAGTCTCATAAATTGTTTAAGAAATGAAGGATACAGCTTATTGTTTCTTTGAAAAATAAATGCCAAAATGGCTCTTTTGTCCAACAACGACATAGTTTTGACACCACCTCCCAGCTTCAGCTCACCAGTTATCTTGGAAGCTCAGCTTCTAAAACTACTTGCAGGCTGTTGCTGTTATCGGATAATCTTGAGGGATGATTCTGGGACTTTCCTTAACCTCGGAAAGTCAAGCGGCCAAAAGGAAGCCTGCTCCTCCTGTTGTTAAGTTGGAAAAAGGACAGGGAGAAGTGATTCTCTGGCCGTGTCAGCTGTAACCCATGTCATTCCCCCTTTTCCCCTTTCTCTCCTCTTACTTTTCCATGTTTTTTTTTCCTTTGTATTTTATACTTCGAAAACAAAAATGTTAAATTGAAATGTTCATGAGTGTGAGCAAGGGTGACCCTTTAAAGAATCACAGAGACCATTTGTTTACGATATCAGACAGAAATCCCGCAGAACCTCTTGCAAACATGAAATGTTGGGGCCAGTGGTAGATGGTTTATCTTAAGGCACTCTATGCCACTTGATCAAGGCAGGTTGATGATACTGAAGGTCAGCAGTCAGTCAAGGTGATAAAACATTCACTAATTGAATGTCAGCAGTAGGCTGTGAATTCTGCCCTTTTTGTCATATAATGTGTTGAGTCCATCTAGAGAAATGTCCATTCCCTACTTTTACTTTGGCTTTTAGTCCCAAAGGTGCTTTTCTCAAGAGGCAATTGGACTTTCTGATTGTTGAAGAAACTTCTTGGATGAGAAGCAAAATGCCTTCAAAGAAAAATCAGAAAGTCCAGTTGCCTTTTGAAGAAAGCACCTTTGGGACAACCATGACTATGGATAATTGAGAATCTCCATAGACATTTGTGCTTTTAGGATTTGCAAATTGAAGGAGATCTTTCAAATTCTATCGAGTCTGCTCACAGGAATTCTTCCTTCTTTAGGGTCCTGTGTCCTTTGGGGAGGTGGCCATCCATTTCAACAGTGAAGAGTGGTTGCTGCTTGATCCCAGCCAGAAAGCCCTGTATCAAGAAGTCATGTTGGAAACGTCTAGGATGCTGGCCTCTTTAGGTAAAGGTTCCTCTATACATAACTTATTAAAAATGATTTCATCTTTTCTTTTTTCCTCTTACATTAATTCCAGGGTCTTCTAAGTAGCACAGTTTCATTTAGAAGAAAGAGATCAGTGTGGTGATCAGGAAGTATTGACATTCAGTCTTGTGGTCATCCTTGGGCCCTGGTCATTACTCCACAGTGATTGGGAAGATGTTCAGGGAGAGGATATTTTTGCCTGTTGCAGTTGTCCTACTCACCAACAAAGTTTGTCTTGCTTTGGGTTGCAGTGACATAAGTTGTCTTATTGCATGCAAGTTGGGCGCATTATATGTGAGACAATTGGTGTGCCACATCCTGATATCAAGATGTGTTTTTGCTTTAAATTTTTAACTGCCAAGAATGAGGGTTAGATGATCAGCCATGTTAATCTTTTAAGTTATTAAGTAATATGCATGCTGTCATTTCCCTCGTTCCTTTCTCTGGAGATGCCCAGTAATAGATAAATCTATGCATAGGAACACCAAAGTGGAGGTTGTAGTTTATTCTAATTTATTTATTTTTCCCGCAAGCATTTGATGCACAGAAGAAGGAAAACGACCAAGAGCCAAATTTAGTACCGTTGCAAATAATCACAACTGAAATTCCTGAGGAGGCCTCTACAAATAAGCAGAGAGGGAAGAAACATGAAAAGAAGCATAACTGGAGAGAAAAATCGATTCCTGAATGTGTGGAAATGGATCGCTTCCTGACCAAACGTTATTCCAAAGAAAATACAGGGAAATGTCAAAGTAGAAAAAGATCCAAAGCAAACCCCAATGTTAGTAACCCCTGCAAAACTGGGAAAAGCTCCAGCAGTAATAATCTTACTTCACATAAAATGAACGAGGCAAGGGAGAAACCCTACAACGGCGTGGACTGTGGAAAAAGCATTGGGAGAAGAGGTAATTTAACTTCTCATAAAAAAATCTATAAATGTGTGGATTTTGGAAAAGGGTTCAGCATGCAGTGTTCCCTTACGTCCCATAAAAGGATACATACAGGAGGAAAACCCTATAAATGCATGGAGTGTGGGAAGAATTTCAGGGGAAGCAATGGTCTTAATTGTCATAAACGGATCCACACAGGAGAAAAACCCTATAAATGCATGGAGTGTGGGAAGAACTTCAGTGTAAAGAGTTCTCTTACTTCTCATAAATGGATCCACACAGGAGAAAAACCCTTTAAATGCAAACAGTGTGGGAAGAGCTTCACAACTAGTAGTTACCTGATATGCCACAAAATGATCCACACAGGGAAAAAACCTTACAAATGTGTGGATTGTGGGAAAAGGTTCACCATGAAATGTTCCATTATAGCCCATGAAAAGATACATACAGAAGAAAGACCCTTTAAATGCAAGGTGTGTGGGAAGAGCTTCAAGGGAAAGAGTTCTCTAAATTGTCATAAACTGATCCACACAGGAGAAAAACCCTATAAATGCCTAGACTGTGGGAAGGGCTTCACCCACAGCAGTACCCTTGCTTCCCATAAACGGGTCCACACAGGAGAAAAACCCTTTACATGCATGGAGTGTGGAAAGAGGTTCAGTGTAAAGAGTTCTCTTACTTCTCATAGACGCATCCACACAGGAGAAAAACCCTATAAATGCCTAGACTGTGGGAAGGGCTTCAGGCAAAGCTGTGACCTTGCTTCCCATAAACGGGTCCACACCGGAGAAAAACCCTATAAATGCATGAAATGTGGAAAGAGCTACAAAAACAGCAGTTACCTGAACCTCCATAAACGGCTCCACACGGGAGAGAAACCCTATACATGCCTGGAGTGTGGAAAGAGCTTCACTATCAAGACTTCACTTACTTCTCATGAACGGCTCCACACAGGAGAAAAACCTTATAAATGCCTACACTGTGGGAAGGGCTTCAGCCGAAGCAGTAGCCTTGCTTCTCATAAACGGGTCCACACAGCAGAAAAACCCTTTAAATGCATAGAATGTGGAAAGAGTTTCAAAAGTAGTATTTACCTGATATGCCATAGAAGGATCCATTCAAGGGAAAAACCTTATAAATGTGTGGATTGTGGGAAAAGGTTCAGTATGCAGTGTTCCCTTACGTCCCATGAAAGGATCCATACAGGAGAGAAACCCTATAAATGTATGGAGTGTGGAAAGAGCTTCAGGGGAAGCAGTGCACTCAATTGTCATAAACGGATCCACACAGGAGAAAAACCCTATAAATGTACGGAGTGTGGGAAGAGCTTCAGCCAAATCGGTAGCCTTGTTTCCCATAAACGGGTCCACACAGGACAAAAACCCTATAAATGCATGGAGTGTGGAAAGAGCTTCAGTGTAAAGAGTTCTCTTACTTCTCATAAACGGGTCCACACAGGAGAAAAACCCTTTAAATGCATGCAGTGTGGGAAGAGCTTCACAACTAGTAGTTACCTGATATGCCACAAAAGGATCCATACAGGGAGAAAACCTTATAAATGTGTGGATTGTGGACAAAGGTTCAGTGTGAAGGGTTCCCTTACTTCCCACAAAATGGTACATACTGGAGAAAAACCCTTTAAATGCATAGAATGTGGGAAGGGCTTCAGAAGTAGTAATTACCTGATGTGCCATAGAAGGATCCATTCGGGGGAAAAACCTTATAAATGTGTGATTTGTGGACAAAGTTTCAGAACGAAGTGTTCTCTTACAACCCATGAAAAGATACATACAGAAGAAAGACCCTTTAAATGCATGGAGTGTGGAAAGAGGTTCAGGGAAAGCAGTTCTCTTAATTGTCATACACTGATCCACACAGGAGAAAAACCCTATAAATGCCTGGACTGTGGGAAGGGCTTCAGCCAAAGCGGTACCCTTGCTTCCCATAAACTGGTCCACACAGGAGAAAAACCCTATACGTGCATGGAGTGTGGAAAGAGCTTCAGTGTAAAGAGTGCTCTTACTTCTCATGAACGGGTCCACACAGGAGAAAAACCCTATAAATGCCTAGACTGTGGGAAGGGCTTCAGCCGAAGCAGTAGCCTTGCTTCTCATAAACGGGTCCACACAGGAGAAAAACCCTATAAATGCATGGAGTGTGGAAACAGTTATAAGACCAGCAGTTACCTGATCCTCCATAAACGGCTCCACACAGGAGAGAAGCCCTATACATGTATGGAGTGTGGAAAGAGCTTCACTATCAAGACTTCTCTTACTTCTCACAAAAGGACACACACAGGAGAGAAACCCTATAAATGTATAGAGTGTGGGAAGAGCTTCAGCCGAAGCAATCAACTTAGTTTGCATAACAGGGTCCATACAGGGGAAAAACCTTATAAGTGCACAGAGTGTGGAAAGACCTTTGCTGCCAGTAGGTCTCTGACTTCCCATAAAAGGATCCACACAGGAGAGAAACCCTATATATGCCTGGAATGTGGGAAGAGCTTCAGATTCAACAGTAACCTTGGTTTACATAAGAGGATCCACAGCGGAGGGAAATAGAAATGTACGGAATGCGGAAGGAGTTTTTGTGAATGAGAATGCTTCTCAAGAAAGAATCAACAATGGGCAGAAAAATATACTGTGGACAGCAATAAATTTATTTCCCTTATGAATAAATAGAAAAATGGACAAAGAAGATAGACCTTTAGGTAGTCAAGTTAAATATTTGGGAGCATACTTAACATACTTAAGCGAGATGTGCAACAATTAAAGGAGATAACTATAAAAGATTAATACAATAAATTAAATTGGACTTGGAGAACTGGAAAACCTTGCAACTGTCAATGAGAGGAAGAATAATAACCATTAAAATTAATATCCTGCTGAAGGTGCTCTTTTTGTTCCAAACAATCCCTATAAAAGTAGAGAAAAAAATACTTTGATGAGCTAAATAATAATAATAATAACAACCTTTATTGTCACTGAACAACATATGTACAATGAGATTGGTGGAGCTCCCTCAGTGCACCTTCCCAACACATTACAACTCACAGTGAAGACAGAAAATCCCTAACCCAATAAATCATATTAACAAACACCCAGTCCTATTGCACCAGTGCGAGCATGTTACACATTGCACTGGCCCTGCAAGTCCATCGTACTACGTAGTTATGATGTTATTTTGCATTCAGGAGTCTTGACAGCCCACGGATAAAAACTGTTCTTCAGCCTGTTCGTCCGGTTGGCTATGCTTCTATATCTCCTTCCCGATGGTAGGAGTTTAAAGAAGTAGTGACCAGTGTGAGAATTGTCCCTGAGAATTTTCCTCACTCTTCTAAGGCAACAAGCCCTAGTGATCTCATCTAGTGGTATCGGAGACAGCCTACGATGTTTTGTGTTGTGCTCACCACCCTCTGTAATAATTTTCTATCCGCGGCTGTCAAGCCGGCATGCCATACCGTGATGCAATAAGTGAGGACGCTTTCTATTGTGGACCGGTAAAAGGAGGTCATCAGTTGTTGTTCCACCCTGTTTTTATGCAAGACCCTAAGAAAATGGAGTCTCTGTTGGGCCTTCCTGCCCAACTGGATCATGTTCTTTTTCCAGGTGAGGTATTCGCTGAGATAGACTCCCAGGAATTTAAAGGAGGAGACTCTACACAACCCCACTCGATGTAAAGTGGGGCAGGTTTCTCACTCTTCCTCCAGAAGTCCAACACCATTTCCATCATTTTGCTGATGTTCAGGTGCAGGTTGTTTTTTAAGCACCATGTGGATAGTTTTTGAACATCCCCCCTGTGCACTGTTTTGTCTCCACCTGTAATAAGACCCAGTATGGTGGTGTCATCTGCAAACTTAATGATCACAGTGGATGGGTCAGATGATACACAATTTTTTGTACAGTGAATACAGGTAGAGACTGAGCACAGAACCCTGTGGGAAATCAGTGCTAAGTTTCAGGGAGGTGAATATGACAGACCCAACCCTCACAGTTTGTGGCCAGTCCCTCAGAAAGTCTTTGATCTAGTCACAGATGGAAAGGAAAATCCAAGTCAATCAGCTTTTTGATAAGGATGCTCGGAAGAATGGTATTGAAGGCTGAGCAATAGTTTTATGAAAAACATCCTGTCATAGTTCCCGGGTTTCTCCAGATGGCTCGCTATAGAATGTAAAGCAGTAGGTATGGCGTTGTCTGTCGACCTATTCCCCCTGTAGGCAAACTGATGTTTGTCAAAGTCTAGTGAGAGGCATGTCCTAAGGTGTTGGAGAACCAATCTCTCGAAGCATTTCATCAGTACTGTCGTTAGTGCAATAGGTCTGTAGTCATTTAGGCAGTTAGTTGCTGTTTTCTTCAAGACTGGGACAATAGTGGCTGCTTTCAAGCATGATGGAACACAGGCCAATTGCAGAGAGATGTTAAAGATCCCTGTCAGGACCCCAGCTAATTGATCGGCACAATTCTTTACCACTATCCCCAGGACCCTATCTGGGCCTGCAGCTTTGCAAGGATTCACAGTCTTCAATACAGTTCTCACTTGGTGTTTGTAGAGAGGGAGTGGCTGGGAATCAGAAGGTTGGCAGGCAGTGGCTACAGGATCTGGTCTTTTCACCTCGTAGCGTGTGAAGGTGTTCAACTCCTCCACCAACGGGGCATCAGTGTTGACCATGTTCCTCGTATTGCCCTTATAGTTAGTTAGATGCTGCAGTCCCTGCCACACATGCTTCGGGTTGTTATCTGCCAGAAATATACAATACAATACAAAAATACAATAATCTTGAAATACGTTAAGCAACAAAAAAGAGCAAGAATAAGACTGAAAATGCTGCAAGAATCTAATAACAGTGGGGGCTTTGGGTTGCCGGATTGGGAGCTTTATTACCAGGCTTCTGTACTAACTTGGGTGAAAGAATGGATAAATCTAAGACATAGAAGACTACGACTGTTGAAGGGACATGATCTTCAATTGGGATGGCATGCCTTTTTGTGGTGGGAAAAGAATAAAATACATGTTTTCAAAAACACTGATGACCCTGGGCATGGCACAAAGGCAACACAGCCAGAGAATAAGTATGAATCCCTTTATTAGCTCCAACTTTGTCTGCACAATGTCCTGTTTAATCTCCGGTCTGGAGAAAAACTCACCCACAAATCAGTAACAGCCTTTGGCTGAAAATACTTCAGTCCAAGCGTTATAAGCAGAAAATGTCCAAATATAAATCTAACAAGGCGAGATAAAGTAATTAATTAAAGTAGGTGGCCACACCTACAAATACAATCAAGATATGAGAAAGATGCAAAGACACATGGTTTCTATAAAGAGCCAACAACACTTGACCAGATACTATTAGTGATGGAAGAAAAATTAATAAAGAAAATATATAACATTCTATTCTGGAGAAACATCTCAAGTTGGGATGGTGAATTGATTGGACCATGTGACGGACATGTGGATGCAGGGAAAGGGACTTTTGACTTTCTTTTGGTTGGGGAAAACCCAGGGGGACTTTCAGATTCAGGTTTTCCCAGATGTGCCAATATGACATCTCTAATAAAATGAAACTTTGAGGAAATGCCTGCCTTGGAGTTTTACTTCTGTTGGGGGTGTTACTTGGAACCCTGACAAATGTATAAATATAAATATATATATATATATTTAAAAAAACTTATTTCCCTTATTAATATGACCCACATCAGGGCTATATACAGGACGGGAGAGAGATCCCTTTAGGGACTTAAGTGTCCTTAATTTGTTTAAAAGGATCCATGGTGAAATGAAACCATCTAAACTCAAGGCCCGTGGGCTGGATCCAACCATGATGTGGTTGGATCCAGCCCACATGGCTGTCCTGCAAATGGTAAGGCGCTGACCTGCATTGGTTCGCCCCAGCCCATCACATCCCAGCATGCGCATGCACACATACGCACATCCTGGCAAGTGCACGTATACAGCGGAGGAGGTGGGTGCACGCCGGGATGGGGCAGGCTGGCTGTGCGCATATGCGCCTGCTGCATTCTGTGAACACGCGTGCCTGCCAGCATGGTGTGGGCAGGGCCTATGCATGTGTGTACCCAGCACCCCCAATGCACAAACACGTCCAATGGGATGAGATGGGATGGGTAGGACAAAAGACACGGGCCTGCTCCTTACCGTTTCCAGGGTGGCTGCACTTACTGGCCTTTCAGGTGTGTATCTGCACAGAGGGGAAGGTGTCCAGTAGCAGGGACTCTGCAGCTGGCCCTCCAAGAAACAGGCATGGTGGTGTTGGCAACGGCAGCAGGCAGAGTAGGGGGAAGAGGCACATGATGCGCACCGCTGGGTGTGCTGCTCAATCCCATATGTCAAGGACAGGGCAGGTGGCTGCCCGGTGCATTCAGCAGGCCAAACTATGTGCCTCTACTTTTATGTATTGCTGTGGCTGCAGGCCAAAACATGAGGAGTGCATGGGGCGGCTGCTGCCAGACACCATCAGACCACCTACGCCATCCCGTCTCTTTTGCTTGTGTTTGGAGAGCTGGTCATCTCTGTCCCTCGCAGCTCTTGCCCTTGGCCCATACGTGGAGCATGTTCCTGTCGTGCATCCCCAGCACCACAGAGGCTGCCAGCAGCTTGTGCAGGTATAGGCCACTAATGTCACTGGCCAGAGCACCAGACTGAGCCAGCCCAAAGGAGGCGAAGCAGCCAGCTAGAAAAGCCAATTAGAGGTGGCATAGCATGCCCATTCCCAGCAGGCAAATGGCGGCCACCGCAAGCTGTGAAAAGCTGGATCATCATGGGCACCATGGCCACCCAAGCCCAGCCAGGATCGCGTGCCTCCACCCACATCTAGCCCTGGGCAGTCAGGGATCTGGCTTTCCCCACTCACAGTAGCTGTTCTTTGCCTGCTGGGCCTGGGCATGCTTTACCACCTCTATTTGGCCTTTCTAGCTGGCTCCTTTGCCTCCTTCAAGCTGGGCAGGTCTGCCGAGTGGTGGTGGAGTTGCCACTGATGATGTGCCTCCTTCACCAGAGTTGCTTGGTGGGGAGAGCTGAGCCTTGCCTAGCCCTGCGAGGCAGCAGCTCCAGAGCACTTTCGGGATGCTGCCGAATGGTTTCAGCTCCTTCAGACGGAGCCCCTTAGGCTGCGATCCCTTCCCTGGACTGAAGTCAGCTTTCTGTCTTACAGTCCCCCTGCCTCATCTCTGAACCAAGCTGAGAGTTGCAGCCAAATTCCTCGCTCAACCAGTGTTCCCCGAAGGTGCAGCTTAGACACGGTGCCCATGAAAAGGGGTGGTTCTGTGGTAGCAGGGCTTCCCTTCGTGCAAGCAGCCGAGTTGACAGGGCACTGTCTGAACTGGTGCCCGGTTCATCCAGCCTTGGGGCAGGCACCGCTTTCTAGCCCCCCCCCCCCACGATTTGGGGAAGCCCAGCCGGGTATCACGTTGGATCTGGTAGCCGGCGTGGAAGTGCCACTCCCTTGCCAGCTTCCTGCCAGACCTGCTTTGATGCAATCCTGTTGTGCACCTGACGCACCTCAGCACCATTGTGTGCTGCTGCAGTTGGGTGTGCAAGTGGAACATGCACCGCACGCAGGCCAAGAGGGGGCCACCCATGAGGGGACTGAAGATGACCAGCGGCAACTTGCTCTCCAACCACAAGCCAAAACACTCAGTGGGACACAGCACATTCCTCCGCCCTCCCCCACCCGCTTGATGCTTGGACAGCCAGTCCAATGGTGGCAGCAGGCCTGGAGCCGCAACATTGTCCAACTGAGGGGCTGGCATGCATCTACAAACCTTTCCCCCCATATAAAAAGGGGGCTAGCACATGGTGGCCAACAGGTTTCCAGGTGTAGCTGCCCTGTCCCTTGCCTCACTTCACCTCACCCTGCGGGAAAAGCCTCCTGCCTTCCGCCCCACCCATCAGAAACCCCTGGGTTCCCTGCTTAAACCTGCCCGGCCCACAGAGCACTACCCCAGGGAGCTGCATCAAATCGGCCACGCACTTGGCCACACCCATTTGGTTGAAGCCTCCCCTTTCCCCCAGCCACGCCCTCCCCCCTGTCCTGGCCCCTGGAGAACAACCAAAATGCTGATCCAACCTTCAGTCAAATTGAGTTTGACACCCATGTATTGCAAGTGGAAATCTCTCCCAAATACAGGCAGAGGCATAGAATCAAAATCTTGTGAAGTATTAGTACCGCTTTATAAAGCTTTAGTAAGTCCACACCTGGAATACTGCAATTGATTTTGGTCTAAGATGAACAAAGGTCTGGGGACTAAAACATGAAGAATGGTTGCAGGATTTGGATATGACTAGTCAACCTAGATTTCAACCTTGAACTAGGGATACATTTTCTGACAGAACAATTAATCAATGGAACAGGAATTGCCTTCAGGAGTTGTGGGAGGTTCATCACTGGAAGCTTTCAAGAAGAGATTGGGCTGCCATCTGTAGGAAATGGTGTAGGGTCTCCTGCTTGGGCGGGGGATTGGATTAGAAGACATACATGGTCCGTTCCAACTTTGTTTATCTAGCCTAGTGAAATGAAAGGGGTGACACAATAGCAGTATTCCAATATTTGAATATTGGAGGGGGTTATTTTCCAAAGCAAGACAAGGAAAAATGGATGGAAACTGATCAAGGAGAGAAGCAACCTGGAATGAAGGAGAAACTTCCTAACAGTGAGAACAATTATCCAGTGCAACATTTTGTCTTCAGAAATTCTGGGCGCTGCATCACTGGAGGTTTTTAAAAAGAGACAGAACAATCATTTGTCTGAAATGGTATAGGATGTCCTGCTTGAGCAGGGGCAGATCTAGAAGACCTCCAAGGTCCCTTCCAGGTCTGTTCCATTCTGTTGTATTCTCCCAACCGAAAAGGAATTTAAAAATGATTTTATTGATCCAACAGTAGCAAATAACCAATATTTTTTTTTAAAAAAACCTTACATTTCTTGATTTAAATTTTTCATTCTTCAGTTTCTCAGATTAAAGTAATCAGTACTGTATTTTCTATTTCTCAAGATTTCAAATGTACTTTAGTGTGTCTATTTCATTTTGTGATTCAAGTTGATCAGAAAGATCAATCAGACTTGACACGTAGAGGTAGAGGACAGGAAGGCCTGGAGGAACGTTGTCCAAGGACCCAACTTCGCCACTAACAATAACCCCCCTGGGAACCCTTTGCCCGGTTCTGCACCTGAGGGCCATCACACTGGGTGGGGAGGGGCTAAGAGGAAAGGGGAGGAGTCACGCAAGCTCCCATCTCGCTTATGTCGCACCTGGGGGGGTCCCAGGCAACTTCCCCCCCCCCCAGCAGCATCAATGGTCCCTCACACTCCCCCACCTTTACCGTGGGTCCTCCTTCCCCCCTCGCTTCCAGGGTCCCCACCAGCAGCAGCAATGGCAACGGGCGGAGCCCACAAAGGCTTCCCCCAAGGGCCCTCCCCAAGAGAGGGGAGAAGTGGAATTGGGCGGGGGGGGGGGTTTGACAAGAATACTTTAGAGTTGTCCTGACAGATATTGGTTGCACCAATGGGAAGCCTCTCTTCTGATGAGTCATTTGTCTCTGGGCAGAATCTCTGGTGTTTTCTTTCTGCCGGGAAAGCCTTTGGAGCAGAAAAGAGAAAGTGGGGAGGGGCTGCACAGATTTTGTGCAGTGGAACTGGGGGATCCCCAAGAGGACCCAGGCGGGCCCTGAGGGAAGGAATCTCTTGGGGAGGCAAGGATTGCTGAGATGGGGAAATCCCAGGCTACGAGCCGATGAGGCCCCAAATCTAGAGGTCTCCTCCAGCCACGGCTCACTTGTTTTTCCCACGACCCCCGTGACACGTGTCTGTAGCCTTCCAGTGCAGGACCCACTCTGGCTTTCCAGAGGCCTTTCTGTATGGCTCTCCTCCCTCGGCTTCACAGGGAGCCCGTTTCCCAGACCTCCTGGGAATTATGTCTTCCTTAATGACTTAATTCTGAATTACATGAATACTGAAGCTCGGTGATCAAGGTCTGAGACAATGGAAGGCGTCAGGCTCAAAACATCCAAAGCAGCAGAATGGGTCACGGTCTGCCAGTTTTGGGGGTCTCTCAGTCCCCACTTGCTCCAGAAAGGCTCCTTAGCATGCTAACAGGTGTCTGGAGATTCTCAGTCCTCCAGGTTGTGGTTGTCCCAAGGAGCTTTCCAAGAGGCAACTGGTTTGTCTTTGAAGATGTTTCGCTTCTCATCCAAGCAGCTTCTTCAGCTCTGACTGGATGAGGGTCTTCAACAGGGTCCCTTCAGCAGTTCCAAGAAGGCTCCGCACCCATTTGCACAACTCGGGTGACTCTGAGGACCCCGATAAACCTGCCGCAAGGCCTCTCTCAAAGGATGCAAGTGACCAGCTGTCTGCAAGGAGTATGAATCCTTCCATTCCCCACCCTCCACTTAGAGCTGAAGAAACATCTTGGATAAGAATCAAAAGGTCTTCAAAGAGAAAAATAAAGTCCAGTTACCTCTTGAAAAAGCACCTTTGACACTCCTGGCTCTCTCTCTGTGTCTCTGTGTGGGCAGCGACTTCACCCCAGGTGGCAGTAGGGGGCGCTCTCTTGGCTGCCGACTGACGAGGCCACTGCGCATGCTCCACTCCGGCTGCGTCTTCTCTATGTTTCGGCTGAGAGTTGCTCCCTGGGAATCCGGTGGAAGCGGGCAAGAGGGGATCCCACGATTCAGATCCTGCCCAGGGGAGGGAAGGAGATTCTGAGGTTGGAGGGAGCGGGAAGTCCGCCCCATAAGTGCTCTTGGCTGCGCATGGGGGGAGATCCACGAATTGGGGAGGGGGGACGAGAGAAGGAAGCCTAAAGGAATCCTCTGCTCACATCTCCATTTAGATTCAGATTCAGATTCCGAGGCTGGGAGGATCTTTGGAGAGCCAGGAGAGTCAGCGGAGACCAGCTGCCCGGTGCTGTAAGGTCCGTGCTGAGGCTGTGAAAGGAGAGAAGCAGGAAGAGCTGCAGGTCAGAGAAGCTTCTTTTGTGGAATCTGAAGGGATCTTCACCTGCTTGAATTCTTCCATTTCACCCTGAATTCCCCTATTGGGTCTCATCCATCGCCACTGAGGGACAGAAGGGTTTTGTGGGCAGAAAATAAAATATAGCTCCTCTTTTGTCCTGTCCTCTTAACTGCTCTTCTTTGCTTATATTTCAGGTTCTGAGGTCCTCCCAGGAATGGGCAGGAATTCGCTGGATCCGCACAAATCTTTCTCCTGATCTCTCTTTCAGAGGGATCCCCAAGGATAAAAGTCAAGGTCAGGATACCTCTCTAGGTAAGGGGAGACCGTTCCACTGGGTTGGAGACTTTCTAGAAAGAGTCTAGTTATCCTTAATTCTGGGTGTCTTGTCGTGTCTTAGTCATTGGACTTAGTAGAAGTTGACCCAATAAGAAAGATCGAACTCCCACTTCAAGCTAGAAGACTTAAAGCGCACAAAGGAATTCCCTCTCTTCAGAGCAAGGCTATGGTTGGCCTTTCCCAGAAGACCGACTGTTGTAGGGGACACCTTGAGTTGCATTCTGGCTCCTCCTCCATCCTGAGAGATTTCTCTTTATTTTTGGCTTTCCTTAAAGAGATAATTTTCACTAAATTCCTACACGGATCCCTGCTGGGCCATTTCCAACATCACCTGTCCTTGCAGGCATGTTTCCTGGGTTGCTGGAATATCACTAATTTATCTGGTTTCAAACTGCAGAGAGTGGGGGGGGGGGAATTTACAGTGATTGAACAAATGCTTTGTTTGCTAAGAGTATAAACTTCCACGTGTTGTTCCAAAAAGTTAGTAGAACAATCTAACTGAAGTTTGTTCTTCAGCATGTGGTGGGTTTGGTCTTCTCCTTTCATTCTTGGCTCCCATGATGGACCCTATGAAAGGCAGAGTGTAGAAGAGAGAGAAATGGAGGTTTCCTGAGCAGGAGAGGAAGAAATCTTGTTGCCTTCAAGGTAGAAAAGATGAAGTTGAACCCTTTCCTGTCTCTCTCCTTCTCAGTGGACAAAATGGAGTCACGGTTCTTCATTGAATTTCCTTCTATTGGTGGAGCTGAAGGAGCCGCTGGATTCCTGACTCAGGTAGGAAGGAAGAGATTAGCACCTTATAGGGGGGAGGAGTAGGAGACCTCTAGTTTCCTTTGAGGACTCAACATATGATACTGCTATTCCTGAGCAAAGCACAACAAGGAAATTAGAAATTTACATTTACGATCAGTCAAACTAGGCCCACCTCTCAACAAAGTTTGAAAAAGTGGTTGTATAATTCTGGTTTCAAAAAATGCCATAGGGCACTTCATGTTGCCTGTCCCAAATAAAGCAGAAAGGAGACATGAATTGTTAGGCTAAATCTACTTTATTATAAGTGTAATCTTGTTTTCCTATCATTGGGGAAAGGGATGGAAACAGGAGAAGCAGAAATTCCTTTGTGTATCATCTACATCTTGATGCCTGGAAGTACCTCCCTAGTATTTTCGTGAATGTTTCTGAATGTTTTTTTTTTTCCAATTTAACTTTTTTATTAGTTTATCGAAGTATAAAATACAAATAAAAAAACATGGAAAAGTAAGAAGAGAGGAAAGGAAAAGAAGGGGTATCGTGTAATGGGAGAAAAAAAAAGAGAAAGGCATCAACTTTCGACATTGCAACCATAACATTTTGCTTTTACAAAACATAATGTACACATTATTTCTATAACAATAAACCTGCCTAGTTTACAAAAAGAGAATCATTTCATTTTTTTTCTCATTGCAAACAGAAAATCTGGAAGCAATTTCAAGCTAGAGACCAAATTAAATATAATCTCTTATTTGGAGAAAAGAATCATTTTAACCATCTCAGATTCTCCTTGCTGTGGGGAATAATATAGCATTCATTCTCATATTTTCAAATCTAGTCCATAATATTTTACCAACTTTAGAATATTGTTCAGCATTACTTAAAGGACCGGCAGACCTGTGTATACATACATACTTGTTTTAAAAACACAAAACTAACTTAAAGCTTTCTAACAGTACATAAATCAATTTTTTAAAAAGAAATCCATCCTAATTAATTAAACCATATTTAAGTCATTCCCTCCAGTTTATCTTCATCGAATAGAGTCTTTTTCTTCTGTCTCCTTTCCTAAAGAAATTCTCGGCTTCATTTATATCCCTTAAAAAAAGTCCCAAAGTTGTTCTGTGAGATGTTGCAAATTGGTCTGAAGCAAATCTTTCCCGATTAAATTTTTCCTCACTGAAATAGCTATCATATCTTTTTTTCTTGAAGAATTCTCAGCCTTCTTAATGTCCATAATGGGAAAGTCCCAAGCTTGACTTCTTTTTTTAAAAAAAAATTTTATTATATTTTTATTGTTAAAGAATAACAAAAAGGAAAAAAAAATCAATACAAAAAATCAATAGTAAGGAAAGAAAAAAATTTTTTTCCCCCAACATGCTATACAAACGGAAAGGAAGTTTTAGGAACTTGAAGTCTTCAATTCTTCCAGAAATCTCTTTGATAAGGTACTGGTGCCGATTCATCCAATCTCCCAAGTGCAAAGTCTACAAATGGTTGCCAAGTGTTCCAAAAAACATTTTATTTATATATACCACTTCTAATTTTAATATCACAAGTCAATTTATCATTTAATGCAAATTTCCATGTTTCATTGTACCATTTTTCTAATTTTAAGTCAACATTTAATTTCCAATATCTAGCAATTATAATTCTCCCCATTATAACCAACATCCTCACCAATTCTCTTTCTCCAGTTGTTAATGTTGTTTCATTCAATATTAATAATAATATGGTTTCCAATTTCAATTTGACCCTCTTCTTAATTATTTCAAATATTTCATTTTCTATCCTAGACCAAAAAAGTTCAACCCCATTACATTTACACCACGTATGAGCATATGTCCCGAGTTCCACTTTACATCTCCAACACATTTTATCCACTTTATTATCCATTTGAAAAAGTCTTATTGGGGTCAAATACCACTTCCAAATAACTTTATAATTATGTTCTTTAATCCTTATTGATAATGTCCTCATTATTCTGCTAACCCAATTCATATTCCAATTTTGATCAGAAATTTCAATACCCAGTTCTTTTACCCAATTCTCTTTCATTATCCTTTGTGAATTATTATCAAAGTTAATAATTTTATAAATTTTACTAACTAATCCCTTTGGCCCAATTTCATCTTTTATTATTCGAGATGTCAAATTTTCAAATTCCGTTTCCTTTCTACTCTCATCGTTCCTTTCTTTGCATTTCCTATTCCATTTATTCATTTGAATTCTTTCAAACCAATTAATGTTTAATTTTCCATAAATTTCCAAGCTTGACTTCTTAAAAGTTGTGAATCTACTTGATACACTTGTTTCAGTTGCACTGGGAAGATTGAACTCACACCATCATCATAAGAAGAGCTGAAGTCAGATTCATATTCTTTTTTTTAACAGTTTATATATTTTCACGTTACATATATAAGTGCTTACTGAACAGCATATTGTCTGGATCAATTTTTATACAATAATGCTTTTCCCACTCCTAATTTCTACCTCTGCTATGCAACCATTTATAAAACAAGTTCATGTCCAACAATATTCTGTATCTTTTTCTTTTATGTTTAGTGTCAGTCCATCCATTTCTGCACAATCTAAATTTTGTTTTAATTACATCATCCTTTGTAGGAGTTTCCTCATTTTTCCAGTACTGTGCAAATAAAATATTAAATATAAGTTCTTTTAGTTATACTTTTCAGGTATTATGCCTAGCAAAAATATTTCTGGCTTAAAATCTATGTCTTGTTTTAACATTTTCTCCAACCATGTATGTATTTTTGTCCAATATTTCTTTGCTTTTACATATGTCCACCAGATATGATAATGTCCCTGGTGCCCAACATCTGGCGGACATGCTTTTAAACATCTTTGCTAATCTTGCCGGTGGTAGAAGCCACCTATCAAAGATTTTTTATAAATGCTCCTTATATGTAGTTGCCATTGTCAATTTACAATTTCTTTCCCAAAGCTTTTGCCGTTTGTCTAAATCTATAGCAGCCAAAGTTTTTTGCCCATACTGTCATTGTCATTGTATATTTTCTTTATCAACTTTTCATCTACTGCTAACGTTATTTGGTCAAATATTGTAGGCTCTTTATAGAAGTCATAATCCTTAATACCTTTCTCATATCTCGATTTTATTTCCATATGCGGCCACCATGATACGTCCACACCTTGATTCTGTAACTCTTGTTTGGTTTAAGTTCCCCTTCCGCATTTTCAATATTTTGCTATGTTAAATTTTTTTCCAGATTTACTACATTTGGATGTAGAAATGCTTCCATTGTTGAGAGCCAAACTGGAATTTTAATGTAAATTTTCGGTTTCACCTTTTCCCATACTGAAAGTTGAGCATTTCTTATACAGTGTCCTTGAAAGTATTGATGAGTTTTGTTTTTGTTATACCATATAAAAAAGCATGTCATCCTAATAGGAGATCATGGCCTTCTAAAAGCAGCAATCTGTTATGTCGAATTGTTATCCATTGTGGGTTAGACAGCATCACCCCCAGATGGATTCCTAACTGGCTGACCAACCATACTCAACCTGTAGCCCTCAGTGGAACTGCATCTACATGGAGGGAAGTATGCAGTGGAGTACCCAAAGGCTCTGTTTTAAGCCCAGTACACTCCAGCATCTTCATCAATGACTTGGACGAGAGGATAGATGGGGAATTCATCAAATTTGCAGATGACACCAAACTGGCAGGAATAGCCAACACTGCAGAAGATAGGCTCAAGATACAAAAGGCCCTTGACAGACTTGAACATTGGGCACTATCTAACAAAATGAAATTCTTTTTTTTTATACAAAGTTTATTTTCATTTTTAAAAATACAACACTTTACATATATACATATAAGGTTATTGCAACTAACGTACACAAATCTGCGCCTATACCACTAATGCAATCCACTTCATTTCCCTCTCTTTTCTTTCACCCAAGTATACCATAAATTCCAACATTTGTAATAATCAGAATCTTTTTGGTCCTAAGTAATTTCGTTAACTTGTCTGCCTCTGCGCATTCTGTAATTTTCCAAATCAATTTATTTTCTGTGGGTATTAATTCATTTTCCCATTCTTGCACGTATAGTATCCTAGCTGCAGTAGTGATGTGGAGGATCAAGTACCATTTTTCCTTAGTTATTTTGTCTGGTTTCATTCCTAATAAAAAAAAATCTGCTTTCAGCTCTATAGTATATCCTGTAATTTCCACTATCCAGTTCCAAACCTATCCAAACCAAATATTTGCCTGCTTTGGGGCACGTCCACCATTGGTGGTAGTACGTCCCACAACCATTCTCACACTTCCAGCATGCCGGAGAAACTCCCGGGAACAAAATAAAATTCAATGGTGAAAAAAGTAAGGTTCTACATTTAGACAAGAAAAACAAAATGCACAGGTACACTATACTAATAGTAGTAGTAGTACACTACTAGTAGTAACTGAGAGGGATCTTGGAGTCCTAGTGGACAACCATTTAAATATGAGCCAGCAGTGTACAGCAGCTGCCAAAAAACCCAACACAGTTCTAGGCTACTTAAACGGGGGTAGAATCAAGATCATGTGAAGTGTTACTACCACTTTATAATGCCTTGGTAAGGCCCCACTTGGAATCCTGCATTCAGTTTTGGTCGGCACATTGTAAAAAAGATGTTTAGACTGTAGAAAGAGTGCAGAGAAGAGCAACAGTTGATTAGGGGACTGGAGGCTAAAACATATGAAGAACAGTGGGTATGTCTAGTTTAATGAAAAGAATATTTCAGGGGTTGCCATAAAAAGGGGGGACTCAAACTATTCTCCAAAGTACCTGAGGGTAGAACAAGAAGCAATGGGTGGATACTAATCAAAGAGAGAAGCAATTTGGAACTAAGGAGAAATTTCCTGACAGTTAGAACAATTAATCAGTGGAACAACTTTCCTCCAGAAGTTGTTAATTCTCCAACACTGGAATTTTTAAAAAAGATGTTGGATAACCATTTGTCTGAAGTGATGTAGTTTCCTGCCTAAGCAGGGGGTTGGACTAGAAGACCTCCAAGGTTCCTCCCAAATCTTCTCTTCTCTTTATTTATTTATTTTATTAAATTTCTATACCGCCCTTCTCCCGAAGGACTCAGGGCGGTGAACAGCCAGAAGATAAAACACAGATATACAAAATTTAAAATAGATTAAAACAAATTAAATAATTAGGCTGAATTTTAAAATACCCCATAATTAAATAGATTAAAATTTGTATTTAAAATTTAAATTTAAAAGAGGAGAAGATTTAGGCCACGCCAGCTTGATGAAATAAAAACGTTTTAAGCGCGCGACAGAAGGTGCGCAGATCCGGGATCCTCCGTATCTCCGGGGGGAGCTCATTCCAGATCGTAGGTGCCCCCACAGAGAAGGCTCTCCCCCTGGGGGCCGTCAGTTGACATTGTTTGGCCGACGGCACCCAGAGGAGCCCTTCTCTGTGGGAGCGTACTGGCCGGTGGGAGGCTATTGGTGGTAGCAGGCGGTCCCGTAGATAACCAGGTCCTAAGCCATGGAGCACTTTAAAGGTGGTAACCAGAACCTTGAAGCGCACTCGGAAGACCACTGGGAGCCAGTGCAGCTCGCACAGGAGAGGTGTTACGTGGGAGCTCCACGTTGCTCTCATAACCACCCACGCGGCCGCACTCTGTGCCAGTTGGAGTTTCCGAGTGCACCGCAAGGGGAGCCCCATGTAGAGAGCGTTACAATAGTCCAGACGAGAGGTGACAAGGGCATGAGTGACTGTGTGTAGAGAGTCCCGATCTAGAAAGTGACGCAATTGGCAGATCAGGCGAACCTGATGAAAAATCCTCCCGGTGACGGCCGTCAAGTGCTCTTCTAAAGACAGCTGTGAATCCAGGAGGACGCCCAAGTTGCGAGCCCTTTCCGTGGGGGCCAAAGATTCGCCCCCAATAGTCAGCAATGGCACCAGCTGACTATATCGGGACGTCGGAAACCACAGCCACTCAGTCTTGGATGAGTTGAGCCTGAGCCTATTCCTCCCCATCCAGATCCGTACGGCCTCCAGGCACCGGGCCATCACTTCAAGGGCATCTTCTCTTCTCTTCTCTTCTCTTCTCTTCTCTTCTCTTCTCTTCTCTTCTCTTCTCTTCTCTTCCCTTCCCTTCCCTTCCCTTCCCTTCCCTTCCCTTCCCTTCCCTTCCCTTCCCTTCCCTTCCCTTCCCTTCCCTTCCCTATGTTAATACAGCTGCATGGTAATAGAGCTCCCTATACCGGGAGCCACAAAACCTGGGTAGAAGTGGCTGGGGGTGGTGGTCTTGTGATTAGGTGGGAGTGAGTGATGTCACGTTGGCCACGCCCACCCAGGTTTTGTGGCTCCTGGTGTTTTCTGTGGGAAACTGGTCCAAATGGCTCTTTGAGTCTTTAAGGTTGCAGAGCCCTGGTCCAGGGTGAGGAGATTCTCTGGGCATGTCACCTGCTGGCCATGTCATCCCCTCTTTTTCCCCTCTCTTCTTACTTTTCCATGATTTTTTTTCTTTGTATTTTATACTTCGATAAACTAATAAAAAAATTAAATTGAAATTTTCATCCTTGTGAGCAAAGCTGCCCCGTTAAAGAATCACAAAGACCATTTGGTTATGATGTCAGACAGAAATCCCACAGAACCTCTTGCAAACATAATGAAATATTGGGGCCACTGGTAGATGGTTTGTCTAAGGCACTCTATGCCCCTTGATCAAGGCAAGTTCATGATATTGAAGGTCAGCAGAGTCAGTCAAGGTGATAAAACATGCACTAATTGAATGTCAGCAGTAGGTTGTGGATTCTGCCCTTTTTATCATATCATGTGTTGGGTCCACCTAGGGAAACGTCCCATCAAGGTTTTTTACTTTGTATTTTAATCCCAAAGGTGCTTTTTTCAAGAGGCAACTGGACTTCCTGGTTTGTCTTTGAAGACGTTTCACTTCTCATCCAAGAAGCTGAAGAAACTTCTGAAGCACCTTTTGGGACAAATATGACCATGAATGATTGAGAATCTCCATAGACATTTGTGCTTTTAGGATTTACAGATTGAAGGAGATCATGCAAATTCTATCGAGTCTGCTCACAGGGATTCTTCCTTCTTTAGGGTCCTGTGTCCTTTGGGGAGGTGGCCATCCATTTCAACAGTGAAGAGTGGTTGCTGCTTGATTCCAGCCAGAAAGCCCTGTATCAAGAAGTCATGTTGGAAACGTCTAGGATGGTGGCCTCTTTAGGTAAGGGTTCCTCTGGAGAAAAATTTAAGTCAGCGCAAGGTGTCACTAGATTCTTTATTAACCGCTTAGATCTATACGTAACTTATTAAAAATGATTTCATCTCTTTTTTTTCCCTCTTACATTAATTCCAGTCCCCCTTCATGGTCTTCTAAGTAGCACAGTTTCATTTAGAAGAAAGAGATCAGTGTGGTGACCAGCAAGGGTTGACATTCAGTCTTGGGGTCATCCTTGGGCCCTGGGTTATTACTGCAGAGTGATTGGGAAGATGTTCAGGGAGAGGATGCTGAGTTTTCCTACACAGCAACAAATTTTGTCTTGCTTTGTGTTGCAATGACATATGTTGCCTACTTGAATGAAAGTTGGGTACGTCATATTTGAGACAATTTGTGTGCCTCGTCCTGATATCAAGACGTGTTTTTGCTTTAAATTTTTAACGGCCAAGAATGAGGGTTAGATGAGCAGCCATGTTAGTCTTTTAAGTTATTAAGTAATATGCATGCTTTCATTTCCCTCATTCCTTTCTCCGGAGATACCCAATAATAAGATAAATCTATGCATAGGGACACCAAAGTGGAGGTTGTAGATTATTCTAATTTATTTTTCTTTCCCTGCAAGCATTTGAGGCGCAGAAGAAAGAAAATGACCAAGTGCCAAATTTAGTACCATTGCAAATAATCACAACTGAAATTCCTGAAGAAACTTCTACAAATAAGCAGGGAAGGAAGAAACTTGAAAAGAAGCACAATTGGCGGGAAAAATCTATTCTTGAATCTGTGGAAATGGATTGTTTCATGACCCAAGGTGATTCCGAAGAAAATACGGGGAAATGTCAAAGTAGAAAAAGATTCAAAGCAAACTCCAATGCTAGTAATCACTGCAAATCGGGAAAAAGCTCCAGCATTAATAATCTTACTTCACATGAAAAAAACCAGACAAGGGCGAAGCCCTACAATGGTATGGACTATGGAAAAAGCATTGGGAGAAAAGGTAATTTAATTTGTCATAAAAAGATACATAAATGTGTGGATTGTGGAAAAAGCTTCAGTGTAAATAGTGCCCTTACTTCTCATAAACGGATCCACACAGGAGAAAAACCCTATCAGTGCCTAGACTGTGGGAAGGGCTTCAGGCAAAGTTGTGACCTTGCTTGCCATAAACGGGCCCACACAGGAGAAAAACCCTATAAATGCATGGAGTGTGGAAACAGGTATAGTACCAGCAGTGGGCTAAACCGCCATAAATGGCTCCACACAGGAGAGAAACCCTATACATGCCTGGAGTGTGGAACAAGCTTCACTTGCAAGACTTCTCTTACTTCTCACGAAAGGATCCACACAGGAGAGAAACACTATAAGTGTATGGAGTGTGGAAAGAGCTTCAGGGCAAGAAGTTCCCTTGCTTCTCATAAACTGGTCCATACAGGAGAGAAACCCTATAAACGCATACAGTGTGGGAAGAGCTTCAGTGTAAAGAGTTCTCTTACTTCTCATAAATGGGTCCACACAGGAGAAAAACCCTTTAAATGCAAACAGTGTGGGAAGAGCTTCACAACTAGTAATTCCCTGATATGCCACAGAAGGATCCATACATGGAGAAAACCTTACAAATGTGTGGATTGTGAACAAAGGTTCAGTAGGAAGTATTCCCTTACTTCCCATAAAAGGGTACATACTGGAGAAAAACCCTATAAATGCCTAGACTGTGGGAAAGGCTTCAGCCAAAGCGGTACCCTTGCTTCTCATAAACTAGTCCACACAGGAGAAAAACCCTATACATGCATGGAGTGTGGAAAGAGCTTCAGTGTAAAGAGTGCTCTTACTTCTCATGAACGGGTCCACACAGGAGAAAAACCCTTTAAATGCATGGAGTGTGGAAAGAGCTTCAGGCAAAGCAGTTCTCTTAATTGTCATACACTGATCCACACAGGAGAAAAACCCTATAAATGCCTAGACTGTGGGAAGGCCTTCAGGCAAAGCGGTAGACTTATTTCCCATAAACGGCTCCACACAGGAGAGAAACCCTATACATGCATGGAGTGTGGAAAAAGCTTCACTGTGAAGACTACTCTTACTTCTCACCAAAGGATCCACACAGGAGAGAAACCCTATAAATGTATGGAGTGTGGAAAGAGCTTCAGTGTAAAGAGTGCTCTTACTTCTCATAAACGGGTCCACACAGGAGAAAAACCCTTTAAATGCATGGGGTGTGGAAAGAGCTTCAGGCGAAGCAATTCTCTTAATCGTCATACATTAATTCACACAGGAGAAAAACCCTATAAATGCCTAGACTGTGGGAAGAGCTTCAGGCAAGGCGGTAGCCTTATTTCCCATAAACGACTCCACACAGGAGAGAAACCCTATACATGCCTGGAGTGTGGAAAAAGCTTCACTGTCAAGACTACTCTTACTTCTCACGAAAGGATCCACACAGGAGAGAAACCCTATAAATGCCTAGACTGTGGGAAGGGCTTCAGCCAAAGCAGTAGATTTATTTCCCATAAACGGATTCACACAGGCGAAAAACCCTTTAAATGCAAACAGTGTGGGAAGAGCTTCACAACTAATAATTCCCTGATATGCCACAGAAGGATCCATACAGGGAGAAAACCTTAGAAATGTGTGTATTGTGGACAAAGATTCAGTAGGAAGTTACTTACTTCACATAAAAGGATACATACTGGAGAAAAACCCTTTAAATGCATAGAATGTGGGAAGAGCTTCAAAAGTGGTACTTACCTGATGTGCCACAAAAGCAATAGCCTTATTTCCCATAAACGGGTCCACACAGGAGAAAAACCCTTTACATGTATGGAGTGTGGAAAGAGCTTCAGTGTAAAGAGTGCTGTTACTTCTCATAGACATGTGGAAACAGCTATAATACCAGAAGTGGACTAAATCGCCATAAACATGTCCACATGGGAGAGAGACCCTATATATTCATGGAGTGTAGAAAGAGCAAGACTTCTCTTATTTCTCATGAGAGCATCCATACAGGAGAAAAACCTTAAGAGAATCCACAACAGAGGGAAACAGAAATGTACGGAATGCGGAAGGAGTTTTTGTGAAAGAGAATCCTTCTCAGGAAAGAATGCACAGTGGCAGGGAAATATCCTGTGGACAGCAATCAACTTATTTCCCTTATGGATAAACAGAAAAATGAATTGACAAGATAGATTTTCAGGTAGTCAACAAAGTTAAATATTTGGGAGTATACTTAACAGGAAGATGTGAAACAATTAAAGGTAACTATAAAAGATTAATACAACAAATGTGGCACTTGCCACCAGGAAGAATAGCCAAGATGTTTAAAAACCTGACTGCCAAATGTTGGAAATGTAATCAGGAAATGTAAACCGGGCTCTTATTACCATAAGTGGTGAACATGCCGAAAGGCAAAAAAATAAAATAAAAATTGGACGAAAATACACACATAATTAGAGTTAAATACACACATAGTTAAAGCAACATATACATTTAAAGTCAGAAATATTTTTGTTAGGTATAATATCAGAAAAATATGACAAAGGGAACAACTATTTAATACTACATATATTGACAGCAGCGAGAATTGAATTTGCACAACACTGGAAGAATGAGGAAACTCCTACAGACCAAAATATAATTAGAAAAATACTAGATTGTACAGAAATAGATAGGTTTAAATTATAGATAAAGGACAAAGAAGACACAGTGTTTTTTAACATGGGATTTGTGTTATCAATGGTTAAACAATAGAGGTAGAAATTAGAACTTAGCCAAAGGGAGCTGCGCCAAGGCGGCGACACACCTGGACATGACCAGTTGGTTGAGGCCTCCCACCTTCTACCAGCCACACCCTCCCTCCATCCCAGCCACTGAAAATCTCTCCCAAATACAGGCAGAGGCATAGAATCAAAATCTCCTGAAGTATTAGTACCGCTTTAGTAAGTCCACACCTGGAATACTACAACTAATTTTGGTCATAGGTGTTGAGACTTTGAAAAAAGTTTGGAGAAGAACAACTAAGGTGACCAAAGGCCTGGGGACTAAAACATATGAAGAACGGTTGCAGGATTTGGGTTTGACTAGTCAGCCTAGATATCAACCTAGAAATAGGGAGAAATTTTCTAACAGTGGGAACAATTAACCAGTGCAACAGCTTGTCTTCAGAAATTGTGGATGCTTCATCACTGGAGGTTTTTAAGAAGACACTGAACAATGATTTGTTTGAAACGGTATAGGGCAGTGTTGGCGAACCTTTTCGGCAACCAATGCCGAAACCAGAAGAGCAGGTGGTCTTCATGCATGTAGGAGCGCCTGAAACTGGAAGAGCAGCTACCCGATGCGTGTGTCAAGAGAGGGGACTCCGCATACCATCTCTTGTACGCGTGCCATAGGTTCGCCGTCAGTAGTATTGGGTGTCCTGCTTGAGCAGGGGGCTGGTCTAGAAGACCTCCAAGGTCCCTTCCACCTCCGTTCTGTTCTATTCTCACAACTGAAAGGGACTTTAAAAATGGTTTTATTGATCCAACACTATACCATATAACCAATATTTTTTTAAAAAAATGACTTAAATTTCTTGATATAAAATCATTGTTCAGTTTATCAGATTAAAATAATCAATACCGTATTTTCCATTTCTCAAGATTTCAAATGTACTTTAGTGTCTCTATTTCATTTTGTGATATCAAGTTGATCAGAAAGATCAATCAGACTTGCCATATTAGGGGATCGTAGCATTGATATGATTTCAGAGAAAACTGTTAGTAGCATGATTTCTGCTTTTTATCTTAATATAACCTTATTAACCTCCTTTCTCAATTTGAAAGGTTAATAAATTATTCAAAACAATTGTGCAATGTAAATGATGCCCTACTTTATATACATTGAACAGCAAAATGAAGAAACAGATAAATATGTAGACGAAAGGGGGAGCATGGCATAAAATGTTGGAAAGTGCTAGAAGGGGGTGGAATGAGTTCACATATGACTCAGTTTCACATTGTACAATGATGCCTTGAAAACCATGGAATGGGAAAACATTCGTTCGATTTATATGCCACCCTTTTCCGGAGACTCAGGGCAGCTTACAATGTTTTAAGCAATAGCCTTCATACTTTTTTTTTTTTAATTGTAAAAGTTTTACAATTACATTTTCACCCCATTTTCACCCCCCTAACCCTCTCCAAACTCCCCAACCCACCCTCCCAAACCCCCCTAACCCTCCCCTCCCCCCCGGACTTCCATAGAATATCATTATCCCCTATACAAAAACCTTGAACCCCCCCAACCCCCATATCATTTTTCATCTTCACATAGTTCAACTATTTCTATCTTAATATAATATAATACTATCAATAAAAAGCTATTTGATACTTCCTAGTTTGGTATTTGTTCTGCACATAATCTATCCACTTTTTCCATCCACATTCATAAGTCTCTTGTGAGCGATCTTTTAAGTATGCTGAAATCTTCGCCATCTCCGCGAAGCTGGCCATCTTCAAAATCCATTCTTCTACGGTGGGCAGAGCTTCATTTTTCCAATATTTACCTATCAACAATCTTGTCAACCTTGAGCCTGGTGAGATTTGCAGTAATTGCAGGCAGCTGGTGTTATTTAACAGTGCTTTAGTCTACTGCGCCACCAAGGCTCTTCCTAATTATGTAATTGTACACCTATGGAGATAATCCATGGGACATTAAATTTAAGCCTTTTGCCTCTTTCTACAACTTGGAATATATTTTTGGCCTTTAAGTGTTTGCACTCTGAGTCATAGTGGGGACATCCAGGCAATGTCTACATTTACCTGAGGATCCTAATCTCCCCTCGTGGCTCTTCCCTCAGAGCAGTGGTGGGTTGCTACCGGTTCTCCATGGTTCTTGCAAATTGGTAGCAGAAATTTTGAGTAATTCGGAGAACCGGTAAATACCACCTCTGCCTGGCCCTGCCCCCAATCTATTCACTGCCTCCCGAGTCCCAGCTGATCGGCTAGAAGGAAAAAATCAGGGCTCACTTGACAAAGAAGAGGGGAAAAAACCAAGACACCTTAGCTTTAAATTCAGAAGCCTTCCAACTGATTGCCTAAATCCGATCCACTCCTGGTGGTAAATTGGCAATTGAGGCCAAGCTGCCTGAAAGCGGTTTCCGATGCTCTCGATGGTGGCAGAGCGGCAAAAAACTGTTTAAACTATTGCTGCGGCGTTTCACCCTACAGCTGATCAGCGGTAAAAGGCAGTGTGGTGGTAGACCAGTGCGCTCCAAAAACAAATGGGTAGACCGGTGCGGTTCTGCAAGCAGTTAAAAGCCTGGTAGACCAATACTTCTGCTCAATCCTTAAGAATTGTTTGTCACATGATTATCAAACCACACCCACAAAATAAGCCACACCCACAGAACCGGTAGTAAAAACTTTTAGAACCCACCCCTGCCTCAGAACAGATGTCTCTCTCCGCTCTTCCTGCCAAAATAGGCTCCTCCCACTCGTCTGGGACACAAGGAGTCACTGGAAAAGAGCCTAATGCTGGGAACCCCTTTGCTTCCAGGGCTCCCGGCCGACGTCCCCAGCAGCAGAAGTAATAACTAGAGCCCATGGAAGCTTCCCCACGTCCCCTCCCCAAGAGAGGGGAGAAGTGGAATTGGGAGGGGAGGGCTTGGACAGGGATACTTTGGAGTTGGCTTGTCAGGAATCAGTTTCCGCCAATGGGAAGCCTTCCTTCTCTTGAGTCATCTGTCTCTGGACAGAATCTGGTGGTTTCTCCCTGCCAAGAAAGCCTTTGAAGCAGAAAAGGGAAGGGGGAGGGGCTACGCAGATTGTGTGCAGCGCAACTGGGGGGTCCCCAAGAGGACCCAGGCGGGCCCTGAGCGAAGGAATCTCTCGGGGAGGCAAGGATTGCTGAGATGGGGAAATCCCAGGCTACGAGCTGATGAGGCCCCAAATCTAGAGGTCTCCTCCAGCCACGGCTCACTTGTTTTTCCCACGACCCCCGTGACACGTGTCTGTAGCCTTCCAGTGCAGGACCCACTCTGGCTTTCCAGAGGCCTTTCTGTCTGGCCCGTTTCCCTGACCTCCCGGGGAGTCCGACGGCTGAGAAGCATCAGGTGATGAGGATGTTTTTCCCATCCATCTCGGTCTTCCATGGTCGTGGCCTTATTTTCCCCTCCACGCTTTTCTCTCCATCCTTAATGACATAATTCGGTATTACATGAATACTGAAGCTCGGTGATGGAGGTCTGAGTCTGCATTCCCATTTCTTGGAGAAATCTCCGTGTTTTTCCTGGGATTTATTTACACAAAGGTGAAACATCTGGATGAAATGTATTGCTGCGGGGAGCCTTTTGTGGGAAGTTTGGAGGATGGAAACCAGGATTGCCCCTCCTGGCTCCCTCATCCCTTCCGGAAGGTGAAGGAGGAGAAAACTCAGAGGCAACTCTGGTCACAACTTTATGCCCTTTGGAATGAATTGCCCCCGGATATTCGTAACATCTCTGACCTCCGGGTCTTTTGCTGTGCCCTCAAGACCCTAGTGTTCCGACGGGCGGGGCTGTCTAATTGAATGATTTTAAATTGGGTTTTAATTTTGGGTTTTAACATTCGGCCAAAATTATTTAATGATTTTAATTAATTTTAACTATGATATTGTATATTTGTATTTTAATTCTGGCTCTACACCACCCCGAGTCCTTAGGGAGAAGGGCAGTATATAAATAATAATAATAATAATAATAATAATAATAATAATAATAATAATAATAATAATAATAATAATAATGACGATGACGATGATGATGATGATGATGATGATGTCTAGAAAACTGGGAGTCAATGGAAGGCGTCAGGCTCAAAACATCAAAAGCAGCAGAATGTGTCATGGTCTGCCAGATTTTGGGGGGGGGAGCCTCAAGACCACCCCCGTCTCTCAGTCCCCACTTGCTCCAGAAAGGCTCCTTAGCATGCTAACAGGTGTCTATGGAGATTCTCAGTCCTCCAGGTCGTGGTTGTCCCAAGGAGCTTTCCAAGAGGCAACTGGTTTGTCTTTGAAGATGTTTCGCTTCTCATCCAAGCAGCTTCTTCAGCTCTGACTGGATGAGGGTCTACAATAGGGTCCCTTTAGCAGTTCCAAGAAGGCTCCGCACCCATTCGCACAACTCGGGTGACCCTGAGGTGGACCCGGATAAATCTGCAAGTGGCCGCAAGGCCTCTCTCAAAGGATGCAAGTGACCAGCTGTCTGCAAGGAGTATGAATCCTTCCATTCCCCACCCTCCAGTTAGAGCTGAAGAAGCATCTTGGATAAGAATCAAAAGGTCTTCAAAGAAAAAAATAAAGTCCAGTTACCTCTTGGAAAAGCCTTTGACACTCCTGGCTCTCTCTGTGTCTGTGTTTGTGGGCAGCGACTTCACCCAAGGTGCCAGCAGGGGGCACTCGCTTGATGCCGAGGCCACTGCGCATGCTCCACTCCGGCTGAGTTTTCTCTATGTTTCGGCTGAGAGTTGCTCCCTGGGAATCCGGTGGAATCGGACAAGAGGGGATCCCACGATTCAGATCCTGCCCAGGGGAGGGAAGGAGATTCTGAGGTCGGAGGGAGCGGGAAGTCCGCCCCATAAGTGCTCTTGGCTGCGCATGCGGGGAGATCCACGAATTGGGGAGGGGGGAGGGGAGAAGGAAGCCTAAAGGAATCCTCTGCTCACATCTCCATTTAGATTCAGATTCAGATTCCGAGGCTGGGAGGATCTTTGGAGAGCCAGCGGAGACCAGCATTGCCAGCGGCTGTAAGATCCGTCCTGAGCCTGTCAAAGGTGAGGAGAAGCAGGAAGAGCTGCAGGTCAGAGAAGCTTCTTTTGTGGAATCTGAAGGGATCTTCACCTGCTTGAATTCTTCCATTTCTCCCTGAATTCCCCTATTGAGTCTCATCCATCGCCACTGATGGACAGAAGGGTTTTGTGGGCAGAAAATGAAATACAGCTCCCCTTTTGTCCTGTCCTCTTAACTGCTCTTCTTTGCTTATATTTCAGGTTCTGAGGTCCTCCCAGGAATGGGCAGGAATTCGCTGGATCCGCACAAATCTTTCTCCTGATCTCTCTTTCAGAGGGATCCCCAAGGATAAAAGTCAAGGTCAGGATACCTCTCTAGGTAAGGGGAGACCGTTCCACTGGGTTGGAGACTTTCTAGAAAGAGTCTAGTTATCCTTAATTCTCTGTGTCTTGTCGTGTCTTAGTCGTTGGACTTAGTAGAAGTTGACCCAATAAGAAAGATCGAACTCCCACTTCAAGCTAGAAGACTTAAAGCGCACAAAGGAATTCCCTCCCTTCAGAGCAAGCCTGTGGTTGGCCTTTCCTAGAAGACCAACCCTGTAGGGACCACCTCTAATTGCATTCTGGCTCCTCCTCCATCCTGAGAGATTTCTCTTTATTTTTAGGTTTCCTTAAGAGATAATTTTGACTAAATTCCTACACAGATCCCTGCTGGGCCTTTTCCAACACCGCCTGTCCTTGCAGGCATCTTTCCTGGGTTGCTAGAATATCACTAATTTCTCTGGTTTCAAACTGCAGAGAGTGGGGGGGGATTTACAGTGATTGAGCAAATGCTTTGGTTGCCAAGAGTATAAACTTCCACGTGTTGTTCCAAAAGGTTAGGAGAACAATCTAACTGAGGTTTGTTCTTCAACATGTGGTGGGTTTGGTCTTCTCCTTTCGTTCTTGGCTCCCATAATGGAGCCTATGAAAGGCAGAGCGTAGAAGAGAGAGAAATGGAGGTTTCCTGGGCAGGAGAGGAAGAAATCTTAAGTTGTGCCTTCAAGCTAGAAAAGATGAAGTTGAACCCTTTCCTGTCTCTCTCCTTCCCAGTGGACAAAATGGAGTCACTGTTCACTGAATCATCTCCTTCTATTGGTGGAGCTGAAAGAGCCGCTGGATTTCTGACTCAGGTAGGAAGGAAGAGATTAGCACTTTATATGGGGGAGGAGTAGGAGATCTCTAGTTTCCTTTGGGGACTCCACCTATGATACTGCTATTCCTGAGCAAAGCACAACAAGGAAATTAGAAATTTAAATTTATGATCAGTCAAACTAGGCCCATCTCTCAACTACATTTTCGAGTTCTATGGAATTCCTTAGTAGTTATATAATTCTGATTTCAAAAAATGCCACATGGCAGTTCATGTTACCTGTCCCAAGTAAAGCAGAATAGGCACATGAATAGTTAGGCTAAATCTACTTTATTGTAAGTATAATTTTGCTTTCCTATCATTGGGGAAAGGGATGAAAACAGGAGAAGCAGAAATTGCTTTGTGTATCATCTACATCTTGAGGAAGTGCCACCCTAATATTTTCATGAATGTTTATGAGTGGGTTTTTTTCAGTTTAACTTTTTAATTAGTTTATTGAAATATAAAATACAAAGGAAAAGACATGGAAAAGTAAGAAGAGAGGAAGGGGAAAAGAGGGGATATCGTGTAATGGGAGAAAAAAAAAAGCCATAAACTTTCGACTCTCTTTGGCACAGTTGAAGGGAACAACATTACAACCACAACTTTTTGCTTTTACACAACATAATGTACACATTATTTCTTCTTTGGTAAGAAATATCAAATAATAAGCCTGTCTAGTTTACAAAAACAAAATCAAAGTTTCATTTTTTTTCTCATTGCAAATAGAAAATCCAGAAGCAATTTGAAACTAGCGACAAAATTAAATATAATCTCTTATTTGGAGAAAAGAATCATTTTAACCCTCTCAGCTTCTCCTTGCTGTGGGGAATAATATAGCATTCATTCTCATATTTTCAAATCTAGTCCATAATATTTTACCAACTTTAGAATATTGTTCAGCATTACTTAAAGGACCGGCAGACCTGTGTATACATACATACTTGTTTTAAAAATACAAAACTAACTTAAAGCTTTCTAACAGTACATACATTAATTTTTTAAAAAGAAATCCATCCTAATTAATTAAACCATATTTAAGTCACTCCCTCCAGTTTATCTTCATCGAATAGAGTCTTTTTCTTCTTGGGAAAATCTATCAAGTCTCCTTTCCTATAGAAGTTCTCAGCTTTATTTATATCCATTTAAAAAAGTCCGAAAGGTGTTCTGTTAGACGTAAATTGGTCTGAAGCAAATCTTCCTCCATTAAATTTTCCCTCACTGAAATAGCTATCCTGTCTTTTTTTCTTGAAGAATTCTCAGCCTTGTTAATGTCCATAAAGCGAAAGTCCCAAACTTGACTTCTTAGAAATTGTGAATCTACTTCATATACTTGCGTGCGAAAATGAGATAACTGTGAGAAAGACATGACCTGCGACTGGCTGCTTTTTGCGATTTTGCGTCCTTCACAGACAGCTCAACGCCAACCCCGGTCTCCTTTATGTTGGCTCAGGAAGGAGGGGAATGGGGAGGAGCAGCAGTTACCAGATGCAGGGAGGGAAGAGATCCACTGCGCTGCACAGAACTCTTGCGCTACGCAGGACTTTCCTGTGCTGCGCAGCCAGCTACTCACCTCACTACAGAGTGGCTGCAGCGGGAGGAGTAGTCACCACCCCTGCCACTGCCGTGATTCCGGCCCAGGAGGGTATTTTGCTTGCACGCCCATGTGTGAGAAACAGATGTGAGGAAGAAAGAGAAATGAGAAAATGGAGAGAACGAGAGAGAGGAAAAAGAGAGAGAAACAGTTGAGAGAAAGAAAAGGGGGAAAGAGAGAAATGAAAGAGAGCTGGAGGGATACAATGAGAGAGGGAAATGAGAGAAACAAATGAGGGAGAAGGGGGAGAAGAAGGAAGGAAGGGAGAAAGAAGAAAGAAAGAAAGAAAGAAAGAAAGAAAGAAAGAAAGAAAGAAAGAAAGAAAGAAAGAAAGAAGGCTCTCCCAACCTATGATGAAAGCAATGGCAAGATAGATATCTTGCCAAGAAAACTGCGGTTTGCCAGAAGGCACAAATTGGAAACAAAACTCTGATATATTTTTTTTTAGGAAATAATAGATGGCAAAAAAACGCCTCTGAAAATAAGATTATTTATAATTTTGGATAATGTATTATATTGTCAAACTTAAAAGATATCAAAATATATGTGCTATTGCTGTTAGTACAGTCTTGCCAGCTTCTATCAATTTAGAGTTCACTATGAAAAGATTACAGAGAAGCAATTTCCCACAATTAATAACTTCCTTTTGGATTTGCTATCATGTTTAATGAGAAAGAAAGAAAAAGGAAGGAAGGAGAGGGAGAGGAAAAAGAGAGAAGCCGAAATGAGAGGGGTAAGGGAGAGAGAGAACCATTTCTCACAAAAAACACCAAGAGCCATGAAACCTGGGTAGGCAAGGCTGGGGTTGGGGGGAACATGTGACTGGGTGGGAGTGACATTGAGTTGGCCACGCCCACCCAGGTTTTGTGGCTCCTGTGTTTTCTGTGGGAAACAGGTCCAAATGACTCTTGAGTATTTAAGGTTGCAGACCCCTGGTCTAACAGTTATTCATTCCCTCACCCATGTTAATACAACTGCATGATAATAGAGCTCCCAATCTGGTAGTTCAAAGCCCCCATTGTTTTTGGACTCTTGCAACATTTTCAATCCTATTCTTATTTTTTTCCCTTGCCAGACATATTTCAAAATTATACTATTTAATTCATTAATGTATTTTTTCTTCTAGTTTTATTGGGACCGTTTGGAATGGGAAAAGTACCTTCGGCAAGATGTTCATTTTTATAGTTGCTATTCTGACTACCATTGATAGCTGCAAATTTTTCCATTTATCGAAATCTTTTTTAATTTGTAACAATCTTATATAATTATCTTCGTTGATTTTAACACATCTTGCTGTTAAGTATATTCCCAAGTATTTATCTTAACTGTCTGTAAATCTAATTTCTCTGTCAATTCTTTCTTCTGTTTTCTGTGAGATTTTTAAATAAGATTTTAGTTTTATCTTTGTTTATGTTCAATCCTGCGACTTTCCCATATTCTTCTATTATTCCCATTAATTTAGGGCCAGTTTCCAGTGGATCTTCTAAAATAAATACTAAGTCACCTGTGAATGCTTGTAATTTGTATTTTTCCCGTTTTATTTCCATACCTTTTACTTCTAAGTCTTGTCTAATATTTCTATTTAACACTTCCAATGTTAGTATAAATAGCAACGTGGACAATAGATATCCTTGTCTTGTACCCTTTCTTATCTTAAAATTCTCTGTTAAGTCCCCATTGACTATTACTTTTGCCATTCACTTACAATATATTTCCTTAATCATTTTTATAAATTTCTCGCCAAAATCCATATATTCCAATTGTTGCATCATAAATTGCCAATTTACATTGTCAAAGGCTTTCTATGCATCTAAAAATATCAGCGCCATTTGTTTTTCCGAGTACACTTCATAATATCCCAATGTATCTAGTATAAATCTTACATTTTTTTAATTTGTCTTTGGAAGGAACCCATTTTGATCTGGGTGGATAAATTTATTCAGAAATCTTTTTAATTTCTCTGCCATTATTAATGCAAAACTTTTATAATCATAAAATAAAATCATAAATAATGATATGGGATTATAATTCTTTATTTCTGTCAAGTCTGAGTCTTCTTTCGGAATTAAAGTAATATTAGCATCTATCCAGGTGTTTAGTAAAGTCAGATTTATATTCGGAGGTTACCATTATTTGGTTTGCATTATCCGGTATTTGTAAAGTTGACACAGTAGGTTGATAATTGTCTACATTTTCTACAACTAGTTGTGTTTCTTGTTCTATTTTATATTTTGGTTGATTCACAAAACGACGAATCTTCTCAAAGGACTGATCAAGAATCTGCTTTATAATGACACCAGTTTAGAATTAGGTATCCTTGTGGCTCCCTGTACTGTTCAGAGACTGTTATTCATTTATTCTTCTTTTTTTTCTCAGCCAATCCAAAACCTCCCTGAGAATAAGCCCTGGTGCTTATTTTGGCAACCAAAAAATTATAAGACCTGGTCCTATTTTCGGGAAAACATAGTAGAAGATCAAAGCCACAGCTTTTATCTTTATATTTCAAACAAAAGAATATTCCATGCTTCCTTATTTTGGCTGCCTCTAGCAATCCTCTCCCTGTTGTTTTATAATAAAGAAGTGTCAAAAATAGCATTCAAAACATCAAAAATGGGTGGTAAACTGTAACTAAAGAGCACCTGTATAGCTTCTAAAGGTAATAGTCTCATAAATTGTTTAAGAAATGAAGGACACATCTTATTGTCCGTTTGAAAAATAAATGCCAAAATGGCTCTTTTGTCCAACAACGATGTAGTTTCGACCCCACTTCCCAGCTTCAGCTCAATTATCTTGGAAACTCGATTTCTAAAACTACTTGTAGGCTGTTGCTGTTATCGGAGAATCTTGAGGGATGATTCTGGGACTTTCCTTAACCTCGGAAAGCCAAGCGGCCAAAAGGAAGCCTGCTCCTCCTGTTGTTAAGTTGGAAAAGCGACAGTCCAGGGAGAAGTGATTCTTTGGGCGTGTCACCTGCTGGCCATGTCATGCCCTCTTTTTCCCTTTCTCTCTTACTTTTCAATGGTTTTTTTCCTGTGTATTTTATACTTTGAAAACAAAAATGTTAAACTGAAATATTCATGAGTGTGAGCAAGGCTGACCATTTAAAGAATCACAAAGACCATTTCATTACTGTGGGACAGAAATCCCACAGAACCTCTTGCAAACATCATGAAACGTTGGTGCCACTGGTAGATGGTTTGCCTAAGGCACTCTATGCCCCTTGCTCAAGGCAGGTTGATGATACTGAAGGTCAGCAGAGTCAGTCAAGGTGATAAAACATGGACTAATTGAATGTCAGGTGTAGGCTGTGAATTCTGCCCTTTTTATCATATAATATGTTGAGTCCATCTAGGGAAATGTCCAATAAATAATTTTTACTTTGGCTTTTAGTCCAAAGGTATTTTTTTTTCAAGAGGCAACTGTACTTTCTGATGTTTGAAGAAACTTCTTGGATTAAAATCAAAATGCCTTCAAAGAAAAATCAGAAAGTCCAGTTGCCTTTTGAAGAAAGCACCTTTGGGACAACCATGACTATGGATAACTGAGAATCTCCATAGACATTTGTGCTTTTAGGATTTGCAAATTGAAGGAGATCTTTCAAATTCTATCACGTCTGCTCACAGGGATTATTCCTTCTTTAGGGTCCTGTGTCCTTTGGGGAGGTGGCCATCCATTTCAACAGTGAAGAGTGGTTGCTGCTTGATTCCAGCCAGAAAGCCCTGTATCAAGAAGTCATGTTGGAAACGTCTAGGATGCTGGCCTCTTTAGGTAAAGGTTCCTCTATACGTAACTTATTAAAAATGATTTTATCTTTTCTTTTTTCCTCTTACATTAATTCCAGTCCCCCTTCATGGTCTTCTAAGTAGCACAGTTTCATTTAGAAGAAAGAGATCAGTGTGGTGATCAGGAAGTATTGACATTCAGTCTTGTGGTCATCCTTGGGCCCTGGTCATTACTCCACAGTGATTGGGAAGATGTTCAGGGAGAAGATGCTGAGTTTTCCTACACAGCAACAAATTTTGTCTTGCTTTGTGTTGCAATGACATATGTTGCCTTCTTGAATGCAAGTTGGGTGCGTCATATTTGAGACAATTTGTGTGCCTCGTCCTGATATCAAGACGTGTTTTTGCTTTAAATTTTTAACGGCCAAGAATGAGGGTTAGATGAGCAGCCATGCTAGTCTTTTAAGTTAATAAGTAATATGCATGCAGTCATTTCCCTCATTCCTTTCTCTGGAGATGCCCAGTAATAAGATAAATCTATGCATAGGGACACCGAAGTGGAGGTTGTAGATTATTCTGATTTATTTTTCTTCCCCCACAAGCATTTGATGCGCAGAAAAAGGAAAACGACCAAGAGCCAAACTTAGTGCCGTTGCAAATAATCACAACTGAAATTCCTGAGGAGACCTCTACAAATAAGCAGGGAAGGAAGAAACATGAAAAGAAGCACAACTGGAGAGAAAAATCTATTCTTGAATGTGTGGAAATGGATTGTTTCCTGACCCAACAGGATTCCAAACAAAATACGGGGAAATGTCAAAGTAGAAAAAGATTCAAAGCCAATCCCAATGTTAGTAATCACTGCAAATCAGGAAAAAGTTCCAGGAGTAATAATCTTACTTCACATAAAAAGAACCAGGCAAGGGAGAAGCTCTACAATGGTGTGGACAATGGAAAAAGCACTGGGACAAAAGGTGATTTAACTTCTCATAAAAAAATCCACACCAGTGAAAAACGCGATAAGTGCCTAGAATATGGAAAGAGCTTTAGGTACAAAGAGTGTCTGAAATCCCACAAAAGGATCCATACAGGGATAAAATCTTACAAATGTGTGGATTGTGGAAAACGTTTCAGTGTGAAGAGTTCCCTTACGTACCATAAAAGGGTACATACTGGAGAAAAACACTTTAAATGCATAGAATGTGGGAAGAGCTTTAAAAGTAGTAATTCCCTGATGTGCCACAAAAGGATCCATTCGGGGGAAAAACCTTATAAATGTGTGATTTGTGGACAAAGTTTCAGAACGAAGTCTTCCCTTACAGCCCATGAAAAGATACATACAGAAGAAAGACCCTTTAAATGCATGGAGTGTGGAAAGAGCTTCAGGGGAAGCAGTGTTCTTAATCGTCATACACTGATCCACACAGGAGAAAAACCCTATAAATGCCTAGACTGTGGGAAGAGCTTCAGGCAAAGCGGTAGCCTTATTTCCCATAAACGGCTCCACACAGGAGAAAAACCCTATAAATGCATGGAGTGTGGAAAGAGCTTCAGTGTAAAGAGTGCTCTTACTTCTCATAGATGGATCCACACAGGAGAAAAACCCTTTAAATGCAAACAGTGTGGGAAGAGCTTCACAACTAGTAGTTCCCTGATATGCCACAAAAGGATCCATACGGGGAGAAAACCTTACAAATGTGTGGATTGTGGACAAAGGTTCCGTGTGAAGGGTTCCTTTACTTCCCATAGAAGGGTACATACTGGAGAAAAACCCTTTAAATGCATAGAATGTGGGAAGAGCTTTGCAAGTAGTAGTTCCCTGATGTGCCACAAAAGGATCCATTCAGGGGAAAAACCTTATAAATGTGTGACTTGTGGACAAAGTTTCAGAACGAAGTCTTCCCTTATAGCCCATGAAAAGATACATACAGAAGAAAGACCCTTTAAATGCATGGAGTGTGGAAAGAGCTTCAGAGGAAGCGGTGCTCTTAATTGTCATACACTGATCCACACAGGAGAAAAACCCTATAAATGCCTAGACTGTGGGAGGGGCTTCAGGCAAAGCAGTAACCTTGCTTGTCATAAACGGGTCCACACAGGAGAAAAACCCTATGAATGCATGGAGTGTGGAAAGAGCTTCAGTGTAAAGAGTTCTCTTACTTCTCATAGACGGATCCACACAGGAGAAAAACCCTATAAGTGCCCAGACTGTGGGAAGGGCTTCAGGCAAATCTGTGACCTTGCTACCCATAAACGGATCCACACAGGAGAAAAACCCTATAAATGCATGGAGTGTGGAAACAACTATAATAGCTGTAGTGGATTAAATCACCATAAACTTGTCCACGCGGAAGAGAAACCCTATACATGCATGGAGTGTGGAAAGAGCTTCACTTGCAAGACTTCTCTTACTTCTCATGAGAGGATCCACACAGGAGAGAAACCCTATAAATGTAGAGAGTGTGGGAAGAGCTTCAGACGAAGCAGTCACCTTAGTTACCATAACAGGATCCATACAGGAGAAAAACCATATAAGTGCACAGAGTGTGGGAAGACCTTCATTGCTAGTAGGTCTCTGACTATTCATAAAAGGACCCACACCGGAGAGAAACCCTAAAAATGCCTGGAATGTGGGAACAGCTTCAGATTTAACAGTAGCCTTTCTGTCCATAAGAGGATCCACAAAAGAGGGAAACAGAAATGTACGGAATGTGGAAAGAGTTTTTGTGAAAGAGAATCCTTCTCAAGAAACAACCCACAATGGGCAGGAAAATATCCTGTGGACAGCAATCAACTTATTTCCCTTACGGATTAACAGAAAAATGAATGGACAAAGGGCTGGACTGATGGGTTAGTATATTTTAATTTTTTTTGTTAAAAAAAAAACTTTCTTGATTTTTTATGTATATTCGTTGTTTTTAACAGTTGCTTGGTCGACTGTCGTTGTGAGCTGCCCTGAGTCCTTGGAGTTAGGGCGGCATACAATTTTTATAAAATAAAGAAAGAAAGAAAGAAAGAAAGAAAGAAGATAGATTTTCAGGTAGTCAAGAAAGTTAAATATTTGGGAGTATACTTAACAGGAAGATGTACAACAATTAAAGAAGGTAAGTATAAAAGATTAATACAACAAATGTGGCATTTGCCACCAGGAAGAATAGCCAAGATGTTTAAAAACCTGTCAGCCAAATGTTGGAAATGTAATCAGGAAATGTAAACCGGGCTCTTATTACCATAAGTGGTGAACATGCCGAAAGGCAAAAAAAAATTGGACGAAAATACTCACATAATACACACATAATTAGAGTTTTGTTTTTTTAAATTTGATTTACACGCCGCCCTTCTGCGGAGACTCAGGGCGGCTTACTATGTGTTAAGCAATAGCCTTCATACTTTTGTATATTTATACAAAGTCAGTTTATTGCCGCTACAAACTGGGTCCTCATTTTACCTACCTCAAAAGGATGGAAGGCTGAGTCAACCTTGAGCCTGGTGAGATTTGCAGTAATTGCAGGCAGCTGGTGTTACTTAACAGTGCTTTATTCTACTGCGCCACCAAGGCTCTTCCTAATTATGTAATTGTACACCTATGGAGATAATCCATGGGACATTAAATTTAAGCCTTTTGCCTCTCTACAACTTGGAATATATTTTTGGTCTTTAAGTGTTTGCACTCTGAGTCATAGTGGGGACATCCAGGCAATGTCTACATTTACCTGAGGACCCCAATCTCCCCCTTCCCCCCGTGGCTCTTCCCTCAGAGCAGTGGTGGATTGCTACCGGTTCTCCCCGGTTCTTGCAAATCGGTAGTGGAAATTTTGAGAAATTTGGAGAACCAGTAAATACCACCTCTGCCTGGCCCTGCCCTCAATCTCTTCGCTGCCTCCCGAGTCCCAGCTGATCGGCTAGAAGGAAAAAATCAGGGCTCACTTGACAAAGAAGATGGAAAAAAACCAAGACACCTTAGCTTTAAATTGAGAAGCCTTCCAACTGATCACCTAGATCCGATCCGCTCCTGGTGGTAGATTGGCAATTGAGGCCAAGCTGCCTGAAAGCGGTTTCCGATGCTCTCGATGGTGGCAGAGCGGCAAAAAACTGTTTAAACTATTGCTGCGGCGTTTCACCCTACAGCTGATCAGCGGTAAAAGGCAGTGTGGTGGTAGACCAGTGCCAGCAGCAGCAGAAGTAACAACTGGAGCCCATGGAAGCTTCCCCAAGTCCCGTAGCATTGATAAACCATATCAATGCTATTTGATTGGTATGGTTTCAGAGGAAACTCTTAGTAGCAGATTGTGACTTTGTGCTTTTTATCTTAATATAGCCTTTTAAAAAACATATTTCCTGATTATTAACCTCCTTTCTCAATTTGAAAGGTTAATAAATTATTGGAAACAGTTGTTGCACAATGTAAATGATGCCCTATTTTATATACATTGAAGAGCTAAATGAAGAAGCAGATAAATATGTAGGAGGGAGAGTGGCATACAATGTTTTCTATGAAAGAAGCAAAAAATTACAATGTGGGAATAATGTTCATAAAATATTGGTATTTTTGTTAAAAAATTTACTAATTATGTAATATCCAATATATACCTGATTGTCCAGCCAGGGATTCCACTCTTTCCCTTTGCAAATGTAGCCCTGAGTCAAATACCATCATTATTCTGAAGGGTCTTTGGGGGCGAGTGGAGGCTGAGGGTTTTACAGGGGATCCAGTGTGGGGATCTGGGGATCGTCCGATTCATTCGCCTCTGACTTCAAAGGGTCCCCTGGGGGTCTCCCAACAGAGAAGCCGGAAAGGGGCCCCTGAGGGAGGAGAGGGGACCAGAAGGAGGCCCAATTCGTTCTCTGACCCCGAGAAAGGAGTCTAGTCCCTCCCTGAGGACCCCAAAGACCACCACTCCCATGGCGGCTCTTCCCTCAGAGCAGCCTCTGTCTCCGTCTCCGCTCTTCCCGCCAGAATAGGCTCCTCCCACCCTCTGGGACTCCAGGACTCCCTGCAGAAGAGCCGAATGCTGGGAAGCCCTTTGTTTCCAGGGCTCCCGCCGACGTCCCCACCAGCAGCGGCAACAGGCGGCGCCACGGAAGCTTCCCCAAGCCCCCTCCCCAAGAGAAGTGGAATTGGGCGGGAGGGGGAGGGTCTTGACAAGAATACTTCAGAGTTGGCCCGACAGATATCGATTGCACCAATGGGAAGCCTCGCTTCTGAAGAGTCATCGGTCTCTGGGCAGAATCTGGTGATTTGTCTCTGCCGAGAAAGCCTTTGGAGCAGAAAGAGAAAGGGGGGAGGGGCTCCGCAGATTGTGTGCAGCGCAACTGGAGGGGACCTTTCCGTGTTCAACTGGGGATCCCCAAGAGGACCCAGGCGGGCCCTGAGCGAAGGAATCTCCCGGGGAGGCAAGGATTGCTGAGATGGGGAAATCCCAGGCTATGAGCCGATGAGGCCCCAAATCTAGAGGTCTCCTCCAGCCACGGCTCACTTGTTTTTCCCACGACCGCCGTGACACGTGTCTGTAGCCTTCCAGTGCAGGACCCACTCTAGCTTTCCAGAGGCCTTTCTGTCTGGCCCGTTTCCCTGACCTCCCGGGGAGTCTGACGGCTGAGAAGCATCAGGTGATGAGGATGTTTTTCCCATCCATCTCGGTCTTCCATGGTCGTGGCCTCATTTTCCCCTCCACGCTTTTCTCTCCATCCTTAATGACATAATTCGGAATTACATGAATACTGAAGCTCGGTGATGGAGGTCTGAGTCTGCATTCCCATTTCTTGGAGAAATCTCCGTGTATCTCCTGGGATTTATTTACACAAAGGTGAAACATCTGGGTGAAACGTATCGCTGCAGGGAGCCTTTTGTGGGGAGTTTGGAGGATGGAAACCGGGATTGCCCCTCCTGGCTCCCTCATCCCTTCCGGAAGGTGAAGGGGGAGAAACGTCAGAGGATGTGGCCCAGGCAACTCTGGTCCCAGTTTTAGGAGGATGTAGTCTACAATACAATCGGGGCGCGTTGGTGCAGTGGTTAGAACGCAGTAACTGCAGGCTTCTTCTGCTGATCACCGGCTGCCAGCAGTTTGGCAGTTTGGGTCTCACCAGCTCAAGGTTGACTCAGCCTTCCATCCTTCCGAGGTGGGGGAAATGCGGACCCAGATTGTTGGGGGCCACATGATCATTCTGTAAACTGCTTAGAGAGAGCTGTAAAGCACTGTGGAGCGGTATATAAACCTGATATAAGCCATCAGCAATATAGGGATACCTTCTTCGGTTCCACGAAGGCTCCGCACCCATTTGCACAACTCGGTTGACCCTGAGGTGGACCCAGATAAATCTGCAAGTGGCCTCAAGGCCTCTCTCAAAGGATGCAAGTGACCGGTTTTCTGCAAGGAGTATGAATCTTTCCATTCCCCACCCTCCAGTTAGAGCTGAAGAAACATCTTGGATAAGAATCAAAAGGTCTTCAAAGAGAAAAATAAAGTCCAGTTACCTCTTTCTTTTTTTTTTAATTGAAAAAGTTTTCAAATACAAGTTTTTCCCCCTTTTTCCCTCCCCCCTCCTCCCTAACCCCCCCTCACCACCCATCCCCCCCTGTGAGTTCTTCACAACAAAAACCTAATTCATAACTAATTACATAATATTTTACCATTCCCTTACTCCCTCCTCTAAATACTGACCCTTAGCATAATATTATTATAACTCCCATTTTAGCAATAATCTGCCCTTTTTCTCCTCCCCCAAACTTATATCTATATATTATTACAAGAACATTTCCTACTTTAACATTTAATCTTTTGTATATATTAATATAACATTTCAAAGCAGCCTTCTCCCTACATCCTAATTTAACATTTATTCAATTCTATCCATTTCCTCCACTCCCCTAAATATATCACTTAAAAATCCCTTTACTTAAACTAATCAATCAGTAAACTAACCTATTTCCACCCACTTTCCTGCAAAGTTACCATGCACTACAATTCTAAATATAATCCACTGCCCACTCTGCTAAAATACACTCCTGGCTCTCTCTCTGTGTCTCTGTGTGGGCAGCGACTTCACCCCAGGTGGCAGTAGGGGGCGCTCTCTTGGCTGCCGACTGACGAGGCCACTGCGCATGCTCCACTCCGGCTGAGTTTTCTCTATGTTCCGGCTCAGAGTTGCTCCCTGGGAATCCGGTGGAAGAGGGCAAGAGGGGATCCCACGATTCAGATCCTGCCCAGGGGAGGGAAGGAGATTCTGAGGTTGGAGGGAGCGGGAAGTCCGCCCCATAAGTGCTCTTGGCTGCGTATGCGGGGAGATCCACGAATTGGGGAGGGGGGAGGGGAGAAGGAAGCCTAAAGGAATCCTCTGCTCACATCTCCATTTAGATTCAGATTCAGATTCCGAGGCTGGGAGGATCTTTGGAGAGCCAGGAGAGTCAGCGGAGACCAGCTGCCCGGTGCTGTAAGGTCCGTGCTGAGGCTGTGAAAGGAGAGAAGCAGGAAGAGCTGCAGGTCAGAGAAGCTTCTTTTGTGGAATCTGAAGGGATCTTCACCTGCTTGAATTCTTCCATTTCACCCTGAATTCCCCTATTGGGTCTCATCCATCGCCACTGATGGACAGAAGGGTTTTGTGGGCAGAAAATGAAATGCAGCTCCCCTTTTGTCCTGTCCTCTTAACTGCTCTTCTTTGCTTATATTTCAGGTTCTGAGGTCCTCCCAGGAATGGGCAGGAATTCGCTGGATCCGCACAAATCTTTCTCCTGATCTGTCTTTCAGAGGGATCCCCAAGGATAAAAGTCCAGATCAGGATACCTCTCTGGGTAAGGGGAGACTGTTCCACTGGGTTGGAGACTGTCTAGAACAGTTGTTCTCAACCTTCCAAATGCCGCGACCCTTTAATACAGTTCCTCATGTTGTGGTGACCCCCAACCAGGGGTGGGTTCTAAATTTTTTTTACTACCGGTTCTGTGGGCGTGGCTTACTTTGAGGGCGTGACTTGGCGGTCATGTGACTGGATGGGCAAGGCTAGTTGGTCATGTGACAGGTGGCCATGGCTATGTGTATAGGGACTACTCGGAGGGCTGAAAAAAGTCATTTCTGACAGGTCCTCGCACTTTTGTCTGGTCCTCACACTTATGACCATCCTCACATTTATGCCTGTGCAGCATTCTTAACAACCATGTCACTCATTTCACAACTGCTTCTCTTGAACATGGTATAAGATAGGGCAAAAACGTAAAATGTGAGGACAGTCATAAATTCGAGGACTGGTCAAAAGTGCGAGGACCAGTCAAAAATAACTTTTTCAGCCCTCTGAGTAGTCCCTGTGCACAAAAGGACTACCCAGAGGGCTGAAAAACGTGATTTCTGACAGGTCCTCGCACTTTTGACCGGTCTTTGCAGTTATGACTGGTCATCATTTATGCCCATTGTACCATTCTTAAAAACCGTGTCACTCATTTCACAACTGCTTCTCTTCAACATGGTATAAGATAGGGCAAAAAACGTAAAATGTGAGGACAGTCGTAAGTTCGAGGACTGGTCAAAAGTGCGAGGACCAGTCAAAAATAACTTTTTCAGCCCTCTGAGTAGTCCATATGCATAAAAGGATACAGCAATAGAGAGGGATGAAGGAAGGGAAGGGAAATTAGAGTAGGAGTGAGGGTAAGAGAGGAAGGAAGAGAGGAGGGGAAGGAGAAAGGAAGAGGAAGTAGGAAGAAGAAGAAGGGGGGAAGAGAAAGTAAGAAGGAAAGAAAAGACAGAGGTGGTAGGTTTGAGGAGAAAGATTGCTGTACAAGAAAAAAGATGAAAGGGAAGAAAGCCAACCCCAAACAAATATAAAGATATTAAGATAAAGAATGAATTGTTAAACTTTAAAGAATAAAAGAGAACAAATAGGAATAAATAGCAATAATTTGAAACACACATACAAACATACAACGTATCTTCTTTGAACAGAGTATTTGGCCGGTCCACAAATTTAAACAGTTGTAGGAGGTTAGCACCCACCCCTTTCCTAGAAGAATGAAATATTTTGGGAAATATTAAAAAGGCAGAATATTATATTTCCCTACCTGGATGAGAAACGGAGAAGCATATTTTACAGACAAAGCAGCTCCCACCTTCCTGCCCCCCACCCTTTGTTAATGGGCCAGAGGCAGAAAGTCAATCCTTTGTCAAAGGACATTTGCAACACAATAGCAACAGAAACTAACACAGTGGGCCCCATCAAGCCATGTGATCCTGTCCACCATTAAAACATCTTTCCAAATAGTCTCCATGTTTCCAGTGTCTTTTTCCCCACTTGGAGCAGAACCCAGAAGGATATTTCTTCCAACACAGTATTTAGTCATTTCAATTAAATTTACAATTTCCATATTTCCTTTTTACCATATTTATTCCTCATCTGTTTTTTAAAAAAACCAATATTACCCTTCATCCTCATCTCTAATCTTAATCAAATTCAATTTTTCCCTTCTATTCTATATTACACCCCTTCGCATTGTCATCTATTTTTATATCCATCCTCACATTGGTTAATTATGTAATACAGTTGTTTAATACAAATTCAACATTTTAATATAAATCAATTAGTTATATAACTATCTTTTTTGTATATTAATCAATATGAACATGAATATTCCAATTATTTCCATGCAATCCAATTTCTTACAAATCAATTAATTATATTTACCAATAATAATAAACCAAATAATTTCCCCCATATATTCCTCCAAACCACAACTTAACCATTTCTGCTTTCAACACAATATGCAATTAATAGTATCTCAATTATTACAATTCCCTAGTTAAATAGAGCTTTTTTTCTTTTGTGTTTTAAAATCTTGAACCTCCTCTTGCCCTAAATTTCCCATTGTTTGCAGTTTTGTACCTACCTTTTTTGGTGAGGAAAAAGAAAAAGAAATCTCTCTGCCTCATTTTGTCACGTTGCAGCTAAGACCCTCCTTTCGCTTTCTCTTTTCAGCATAGGTAGGGGGAAAAAACTTGCTCCAGAAATTTACCTCTTTGCAGCTAACTCTTTGAAGCCTCGCGGCAAGAATTTAAAGTTTTTTTCCCCTCTAGCCATCAGCTGGGACTCCGGAGGCAGCAATAGATTGGGAGTGGGCGGGGTAAGCGAACGGCGACCGGGCGATCTAACAGAGGCAGAGGGTGAGGGTGAGTGAAGGCATGAGGGGAGGGGGGCGAGAGAGGGCTTTGGCGACCCCTGTGAAATGGCCGTTCGACCCCCAAAGGGGTCGCGACCCCCAGGTTGAGAACCGCTGTTCTAGAAAGAGTCTAGTTATCCTTAATTCTGGGTGTCTTGTCGTGTCTTAGTCATTGGACTTAGTAGAAGTTGACCCAATAAGAAAGATCGAACTCCCTCTTCAAGCTAGAAGACTTAAGGTGCACAAAGGAATTCCCTTCCTTCAGAGCAAGGCTATGGTTGGTCTTTCCCAGAAGACATACTCTTGTAGGGGCCATCTTGAGTTGCATTCTGGCTCCTCCTCCATCCTGAGAGATTTCTCTTTATTTTTGGCTTCCCTTAAAGAGATAATTTTGACTAAATTCCTACACGGATCTCTGCTGGGCCATTTCCAACACTGTCCTTACAGGCATGTTTCCTGGTTCCTAGAATATTGCTAATTTCTCTGATTTCAAACTGCAGAGAGTGGGGGGAGGGGGGGGATTTACATTGATTGAGCAAATGCTTTGTTTGCCAAGAATATAAACTTCCATGTGTTGTTCCAAAAGGTTAGAACAATCTAACAGGTTTGTCCTTCAGGAAGTGGTGGGCTTGGTCTTCTCCTTTTATTCTTGGCTCCCATGATGGAGCCTATGAAAGGCAGAGTGTTGAAGAGAGAAAAATGGAGGTTTCCTGGGCAGGACAGGAAGAAATCTTAAATTGTGCCTTCAAGCTAGAAAAGATGAAGTTGAACCCTTTCCTGACTCTCTCCTTCCCAGTGGACAAAATGGAGTCACTGTTGTTCAAGGAATCATCTCCTTCTATTGGTGGAGCTGAAAGAGCCGCTGGATTCCTGACTCAGGTAGGAAGGAAGAGATTAGCACTTTATAGGGGGGAGCAGTAGGAGACTTCTGGTTTCCTTTGGGGGCTCAACCTATGATACTGCTATTCCTGAGCAAAGCACAACAAGGAAATTAGAAATTTACATTTACGATCAGTCAGATAGGCCCACCTCTCAACAAAGATTTGGAGGTCTATGGAATTCCTTAGTGGTTGTATTATTCTGGTTTCAAAAAATACAAGACAGCAGATTCTTGTTGCCTGTCCCCAGTAAAGCAGAAAGGAGACATGAATACTTAGGCTAAATCTACTGTATTTTAAGTATAATCTTCTTTTCCTATCATTGGGGAAAGGGATAAAAAAGGAGAAGCAGAAATTGCTTTGTGTATCATCTACATCTTGATGCTTGGAAGTGCCTCCCTAATATTTTCATGAATGTTTGTGAGTGGTTTTTTTTTCAAGTAAACTTTTATTAGTTTATCAAAGTATAAAATACAATGGAAAAAAAACATGGAAAAATAAGAAGAGAGGAAAAGAGGGTCTATAGTGTACTAGGAGAAAAAAAAAGGCATCAACTTTTGACATTCTTTGGTACAGTCGAAGGTAACAACATTACAACCATAACGTTTTGCTTTTACACAACATAATGTACACATTATTTCTATAACAATAAACCTGCCTAGTTTACAAAACAGAATCAAAGTTTCATTTTTTTTCTCATTGCAAACAGACAATCTGGAAGCAATTTCAAGCTAGAGACCAAATTAAATATAATCTCTTATTTGGAGAAAAGAATCATTTTAACCATCTCAGATTCTCCTTGCTGTGGGGAATAATATAGCATTCATTCTCATATTTTCAAATCTAGTCCATAATATTTTACCAACTTTAGAATATTGTTCAGCATTACTTAAAGGACCGGCAGACCTGTGTATACATACATACTTGTTTTAAAAACACAAAACTAACTTAAAGCTTTCTAACGGTACATAAACCAATTTTTTAAAAAGAAATCCATCCTAATTAATTAAACCATATTTAAGTCATTCCCTCCAGTTTATCTTCATCGAATAGAGTCTTTTTCTTCTGTCTCCTTTCCTAAAGAAAATCTCGGTTTTATTTATATCCATTGAAGAAAGTCTCAAAGTTGTTCTGTGAGACGTTGTAAATTGGTCTGAAGCAAATCTTCCCCGATTAAAATTTCCCTCACTGAAATAGCTATCATATCTTTTTTTCTTGAAGAATTCTCAGCCTTGTTAATGTCCATAATGGGAAAGTCCCAAGTTTGACTTCTTAAAAGTTGTGAATCTACTTGATACACTTGTTTCAGTTGCACAGGGAAGATTGAACTCACATCATCATCATAAGAAGAGCTGAAGTCAGATTTATATTCTTTTTTTAACAGTTTATTTATATATTTTCACCTTACATACATAAGTGCTTACTGAACAGCGTATTGTCTGGATCAATTTTTATACAATAATGCTTTTCCCACTAGTTTCTACCTCTGCTATGGGAAATTCATCAAATTTGCAGATGACACCAAACTGGCAGGAATAGCCAACACTGCATAACATAGGCTCAAGATACAAAAGGCCCATGGCAGACTTGAACATTGGGCGCTATCTAACAAAATGAAATTCAATGGTGAAAAAAGTAAGGTTCTACATTTAGGCAAGAAAAACAAAATGCACAGGTACACTATATGTGGTGCCTTGCTCAATAATAGGAACTGTGAGAGGGATCTTAGAGTCCTAGTGGACAACCATTTAAATATGAGCCAGCAGTGTACAGCAGCTGCCAAAAAACCCAACACAGTTCTGGGCTACTTAAACAGAGGGGTAGAATCAAGATCACGTGAAGTGTTACTACCACTTTATAATGCCTTGATAAGGCCACACTTGGAATCCTGCATTCAGTTTTGGTCGCCACGATGTAAAAAAGATGTTTAGACTGTAGAAAGAGTGCAGAGAAGAGCAACAATTGATTAGGGGACTGGAGGCTAAAACATAGGAAGAATGGTGGGTATGTCTAGTTTAATGAAAAGAAGGACTGGGGGAGACATGGTAGCAGTCTTCCAATATCTCAAGGGTTGCCATAAAGAAGGAGGCCTCAAACTATTCTCCAAAGCACCTGAGGGTAGAAGAAGAAACAATGGGTGGAAACTAATCAAAGAGAGAAGCAACTTGGAACTAAGGAGAAATTTCCTGACAGAACAATTAATCAGTAGAACAACTTTCCTCCAGAAGTTGTTAATTCTCCAACACTGGAATTTTTAAAGAAGATGTTGGATAACCATATGTCTGAAGTGGTTTAGTTTCCTGCCTAAGCAGGGGGTTGGACTAGAAGACCTCCAAGGTCCCTCCCAAATCTTCTCTTCTCTTCTCTTCTCTTCTCTTCTCTTCTCTTCTCTTCTCTTCTCTTCTCTTCTCTTCTATTCCCTCAACCATGTTAATACAGCTGCATGGTAATAGCCACAAAACCTAGGTAGACGTGGCTGGAGGTGGTGGTCATGTGATTAGGTGGGAGTGAGTGATATTGTGTTGGCCATGCCAACTCAGGTTTCGTGGCTCCTGGTGTTTTCTGTGGGAAACTGATCCAAATGGCTTCAGGTTGAAGAGCCTTGGTCCAGGGTGAGGAGATTCCCTGGGCATGACACCTGCTGGCCATGTCATCCCCTCTTTTTCCTTCCTCTCTTCTTCCTTTCCCTGTTTTTTTTTCTTTGTATTTTATACTTCGATAAACTAATAAAAAAGTTAAATTGAAATATTCATGCGTGTGAGCAAAGCTACCCCGTTAAAGAATCACAAAGACCATTTGGTTACGATGTCAGACAGAAATCCCACTTAACCTCTTGCAAACATGATGAAATATTGGGGCCACTGGTAGATGGTTTATCTAAGGCACTCTATGCCCCTTGATCAAGGCAAGTTGATATTGAAAGTCAGCAGAGTCAGTCAAGGTGATAAAACATGAACTAATTGAATGTCAGCAGTAGGCTGTGGATTCTGCTCCTTTTATCATATCATGTGATGGGTCCACCTAGGGAAACGTCCCATCAAGAATCTTTACTTTGGATTTTAATCCCAAAGATGCTTTTTTCAAGAGGCAACTGGCCTTCCTGGTTTGTCTTTGAAGACGTTTCGCTTCTCATCCAAGAAGCTGAAGAAACTTCTGAAGCACCTTTTGGGACAAATATGACTATGAATGATTGAGAATCTCCATAGACATTTGTGTTTTTAGCATTTCAGATCAAATGAGATCCTACTCACCCACAAATTCTGTCTTCCTTTGTGTTGCAGTGACATATGTTGTTTTATTGAATGCAAGTTGGGTGCATCATAGCCAAGACAATTTGTGTGCCACGTCCTGATGTCAACACGTGTTTTTGCTTTAAATTTTTAACTGCCAAGAATAAGGGTTAGATGAGCAGCCATGCTAGCCTTTTAAGTTAATAAGTAATATGCATGCTCATTTCCCTCATTCCTTTCTCCGGAGATGCCCAGTATAATAGATAAATCTATGCATAGGGACACCAAAGTGGAGGTTGTAGATTATTCTAATTTATTTTTCTTTCCCTGCAAGCATTTGAGGTGCAGAAGAAGGAAAACGACCAAGAGACGAATTTCGTGCCATTGCAAATAATCACAACTGTAATTCCTTATTTGTAGAGACATCTACAAATAAGCGGGGAAGGAAGAAATATAAAAAGAAGCACGTGGAGAGAAAAATCGATTCTTGAATGTGTGGAAATGGATCACTTCCTGACCCAACGTGATTCCAAAGAAAATATGGGGAAATGTCAAAGTAGAAAAGGATTCAAAGCAAACCCCAATGCTAGTAATCACTGCAAATCGGGAAAAAGCTCCAGCAGTAATAATCTTACTTCACATAAAAAGAACCAGGCCAGGGGGAAGCCCTACAACAACCTGATGTGCCACAAAAAGATCCATTCGGGGGAAAAACCTTATAAATGTGTGATTTGTGGACAAAGTTTCACAACGAAGTGTTCCCTTACAGCCCATGAAAAGATACATACAGAAGAAAGACCCTTTAAATGCATGGAGTGTGGAAAGAGCTTCAGGCGAAGCAGTGCTTTTAATTGTCATCAACGGATCCACACAGGAGAAAAACCCTATAAATGCCTAGACTGTGGGAAGAGCTTCAGGCAAAGCGGTAGCCTTATTTCCCATAAACGGGTCCACACAGGAGAAAAACCCTATAAATGTATACAGTGTGGGAAGAGCTTCAGTGTAAAGAGTTCTCTTACTTCTCATAGACGGATCCACACAGGAGAAAAACCCTTTAAATGCAAACAGTGTGGGAAGAGCTTCACAACTAGTAGTTCCCTGATATGCCACAAAAGGATCCATACGGGGAGAAAACCTTACAAATGTGTGGATTGTGGACAAAGGTTCCGTGTGAAGGGTTCCTTTACTTCCCATAGAAGGGTACATACTGGAGAAAAACCCTTTAAATGCATAGAATGTGGGAAGAGCTTTAAAAGTAGTAATTACCTGATGTGTCACAAAAGGATCCATTCAGGGGAAAAACCTTATAAATGTGTGATTTGTGGACAAAGTTTCAGAACAAAGTGTTCCCTTACAGCCCATGAAAAGATACATACAGAAGAAAGACCCTTTAAATGCATGGAGTGTGGAAAGAGCTTCAGAGGAAGCGGTGCTCTTAATTGTCATACACTGATCCACACAGGAGAAAAACCCTATAAATGCCTAGACTGTGGCAAGGGCTTCACCCAAAGCAGTACCCTTGTTTCCCATAAACGGGTCCACACAGGAGAAAAACCCTATGAATGCATGGAGTGTGGAAAGAGCTTCAGTGTAAAGAGTTCTCTTACTTCTCATAGACGGATCCACACAGGAGAAAAACCGTATAAGTGCCCAGACTGTGGGAAGGGCTTCAGGCAAAGCTGTGACCTTGCTACCCATAAACGGATCCACACAGGAGAAAAACCCTATAAATGCATGGAGTGTGGAAACAGCTATAATACCTGTAGTGGATTAAATCACCATAAACTTGTCCACACGGGAGAGAAACCCTATACATGCATGGAGTGTGGAAAGAGCTTCACTTGCAAGACTTCTCTTACTTCTCATGAGAGGATCCACACAGGAGAGAAACCCTATAAATGTATAGAGTGTGGGAAGAGCTTCAGCCGAAGCAGTCAACTTAGTTATCATAACAGGATCCATACAGGAGAAAAACCTTATAAGTGCACAGAGTGTGGAAAGACCTTCGTTGCTAGTAGGTCTCTGTCTTACCATAAAAGGACCCACACAGGAGAGAAACCCTATAAATGCCTGGAATGTGGAAACAGCTTCAGATTTAACAGTAGCCTTTCTGTCCATAAGAGGATCCACAAAAGAGGGAAATAGAAATGTACGGAATGCAGAAGGAGTTTTTGTGAAAGAGAATCCTTCTCAAGAAACAACCCACAATGGGCAGGAAAATATCCTGTGGACAGCAATCAATTTATTTCCCTTACGGATTAACAGATGTGGGAGCGGCCGAAACTGGAAGAGCAGCTACCCGATGCGTGTGCCAAGAGAGGGGACTCTGCATACCATCTCTTGTACACGTGCCATACGTTCGCCGTCAGTAGCATTGGGTGTCCTGCTTGAGCAGGGGGCTGGTCTAGAAGACCTCCAAGGTCCCTTCCACCTCCGTTCCATTCTATTCTCCCAACTGAAAGGGACTTTAAAAATGGTTTTATTGATCCAACACTATACCATATAACCAATATTTTTTTAAAAAAATGACTTAAATTTCTTGATTTAAAATCATTGTTCAGTTTATCAGATTAAAGTAATCAATACCGTATTTTCCATTTCTCAAGATTTCAAATGTACTTTAGTGTCTCTGTTTCATTTTGTGATATCAAGTTGATCAGAAAGATCAATCACACTTGCCATATTAGGGGATCGTAGCATTGATTTGGTTTCAGAGAAAACTGTTAGTAGCATGATTTCTGCTTTTTATCTTAAATATAACCTTTTAAAAAACATATTTCCTGATTATTAACCTCCTTTCTCAATTTGAAAGGTTAATAAATTATTCCAAACAGTTGCACAATGTAAATGATGCCCTACTTTATACACATTGAAGAGCGAAATGAAGAAACAGATAAATATGTAGACGGAGGGAGGAGTGTGGCATAAAATGTTAGAAAGTGCTAGAAGGGGGTGGAATGAGTTCGCATCTGACTCAGTTTCACATTCTACAATGATGTCTTGAAAACCATGGAATGGGAAAACATTAGTACGGTAGATTTTTCTGCGAAAGAAGCAAGCAATTAAAAGGTGGGAACATTTCTCCTGATAAAATCCTGGCATTTTCATAATATTTATTTATTTATTGCTTTGATTTATATGCCACCCTTTTCCGGAGACTCAGAGCATCTTACAATGTGTTAAGCAATAGCCTTCATACTTTTGTATATATCTGCTTAGTAGGGCTTTGCCCCCTCCCGCCCCCAGCAGTGTTCTTTTTTATACAAAGTCAGCTTATTGCCCCCACAAACCGGGTCCTCATTTTACCTACCTCAAAAGGATGGAAGGCTGAGTCAACCTTGAGCCTGGTGAGATTTGCAGTAATTGCAGGCAGCTGGTGTTACTTAACAGTGCTTTATTCTACTGCGCCACCAAGGCTCTTCCTAATTATGTAATTGTACACCTATGGAGATAATCCATGGGACATTAAATTTAAGCCTTTTGCCTCTCTACAACTTGGAATATATTTTTGGTCTTTAAGTGTTTGCACTCTGAGTCATAGTGGGGACATCCAGGCAATGTCTACATTTACCTGAGGACCCCAATCTCCCCCTTCCCCCCGTGGCTCTTCCCTCAGAGCAGTGGTGGATTGCTACCGGTTCTCCCCGGTTCTTGCAAATCGGTAGTGGAAATTTTGAGAAATTTGGAGAACCAGTAAATACCACCTCTGCCTGGCCCTGCCCTCAATCTCTTCGCTGCCTCCCGAGTCCCAGCTGATCGGCTAGAAGGAAAAAATCAGGGCTCACTTGACAAAGAAGATGGAAAAAAACCAAGACACCTTAGCTTTAAATTGAGAAGCCTTCCAACTGATCACCTAGATCCGATCCGCTCCTGGTGGTAGATTGACAATTGAGGCCAAGCTGCCTGAAAGCGGTTTCCGATGCTCTCGATGGTGGCAGAGCGGCAAAATACTGTTTAAACTATTGCTGCGGCGTTTCACCCTACAGCTGATCAGCGGTAAAAGGCAGTGTGGTGGTAGACCAGTGCCAGCAGCAGCAGAAGTAACAACTGGAGCCCATGGAAGCTTCCCCAAGTCACGTAGCATTGATAAACCATATCAATGCTATTTGATTGGTATGGTTTCAGAGGAAACTCTTAGTAGCAGATTGTGACTTTGTGCTTTTTATCTTAATATAGCCTTTTAAAAAACATATTTCCTGATTATTAACCTCCTTTCTCAATTTGAAAGGTTAATAAATTATTGGAAACAGTTGTTGCATAATGTAAATGATGCCCTATTTTATATACATTGAAGAGCTAAATGAAGAAGCAGATAAATATGTAGGAGGGAGAGTGGCATACAATGTTTTCTATGAAAGAAGCAAAAAATTACAATGTGGGAATAATGTTCATAAAATATTGGTATTTTTGTTAAAAAATTTACTAATTATGTAATATCCAATATATACCTGATTGTCCAGCCAGGGATTCCACTCTTTCCCTTTGCAAATGTAGCCCTGAGTCAAATACCATCATTATTCTGAAGGGTCTTTGGGGGCGAGTGGAGGCTGAGGGTTTTACAGGGGATCCAGTGTGGGGATCTGGGGATCGTCCGATTCATTCGCCTCTGACTTCAAAGGGTCCCCTGGGGGTCTCCCAACAGAGAAGCCGGAAAGGGGCCCCTGAGGGAGGAGAGGGGACCAGAAGGAGGCCCAATTCGTTCTCTGACCCCGAGAAAGGAGTCTAGTCCCTCCCTGAGGACCCCAAAGACCACCACTCCCATGGCGGCTCTTCCCTCAGAGCAGCCTCTGTCTCCGTCTCCGCTCTTCCCGCCAGAATAGGCTCCTCCCACCCTCTGGGACTCCAGGACTCCCTGCAGAAGAGCCGAATGCTGGGAAGCCCTTTGTTTCCAGGGCTCCCGCCGACGTCCCCACCAGCAGCGGCAACAGGCGGCGCCACGGAAGCTTCCCCAAGCCCCCTCCCCAAGAGAAGTGGAATTGGGCGGGAGGGGGAGGGTCTTGACAAGAATACTTCAGAGTTGGCCCGACAGATATCGATTGCACCAATGGGAAGCCTCGCTTCTGAAGAGTCATCGGTCTCTGGGCAGAATCTGGTGATTTGTCTCTGCCGAGAAAGCCTTTGGAGCAGAAAGAGAAAGGGGGGAGGGGCTCCGCAGATTGTGTGCAGCGCAACTGGAGGGGACCTTTCCGTGTTCAACTGGGGATCCCCAAGAGGACCCAGGCGGGCCCTGAGCGAAGGAATCTCCCGGGGAGGCAAGGATTGCTGAGATGGGGAAATCCCAGGCTATGAGCCGATGAGGCCCCAAATCTAGAGGTCTCCTCCAGCCACGGCTCACTTGTTTTTCCCACGACCGCCGTGACACGTGTCTGTAGCCTTCCAGTGCAGGACCCACTCTAGCTTTCCAGAGGCCTTTCTGTCTGGCCCGTTTCCCTGACCTCCCGGGGAGTCTGACGGCTGAGAAGCATCAGGTGATGAGGATGTTTTTCCCATCCATCTCGGTCTTCCATGGTCGTGGCCTCATTTTCCCCTCCACGCTTTTCTCTCCATCCTTAATGACATAATTCGGAATTACATGAATACTGAAGCTCGGTGATGGAGGTCTGAGTCTGCATTCCCATTTCTTGGAGAAATCTCCGTGTATCTCCTGGGATTTATTTACACAAAGGTGAAACATCTGGGTGAAACGTATCGCTGCAGGGAGCCTTTTGTGGGGAGTTTGGAGGATGGAAACCGGGATTGCCCCTCCTGGCTCCCTCATCCCTTCCGGAAGGTGAAGGGGGAGAAACGTCAGAGGATGTGGCCCAGGCAACTCTGGTCCCAGTTTTAGGAGGATGTAGTCTACAATACAATCGGGGCGCGTTGGTGCAGTGGTTAGAACGCAGTAACTGCAGGCTTCTTCTGCTGATCACCGGCTGCCAGCAGTTTGGCAGTTTGGGTCTCACCAGCTCAAGGTTGACTCAGCCTTCCATCCTTGCGAGGTGGGGGAAATGCGGACCCAGATTGTTGGGGGCCACATGATCATTCTGTAAACTGCTTAGAGAGAGCTGTAAAGCACTGTGGAGCGGTATATAAACCTGATATAAGCCATCAGCAATATAGGGATACCTTCTTCGGTTCCACGAAGGCTCCGCACCCATTTGCACAACTCGGTTGACCCTGAGGTGGACCCAGATAAATCTGCAAGTGGCCTCAAGGCCTCTCTCAAAGGATGCAAGTGACCGGTTTTCTGCAAGGAGTATGAATCTTTCCATTCCCCACCCTCCAGTTAGAGCTGAAGAAACATCTTGGATAAGAATCAAAAGGTCTTCAAAGAGAAAAATAAAGTCCAGTTACCTCTTTCTTTTTTTTTTAATTGAAAAAGTTTTCAAATACAAGTTTTTCCCCCTTTTTCCCTCCCCCCTCCTCCCTAACCCCCCCTCACCACCCATCCCCCCCTGTGAGTTCTTCACAACAAAAACCTAATTCATAACTAATTACATAATATTTTACCATTCCCTTACTCCCTCCTCTAAATACTGACCCTTAGCATAATATTATTATAACTCCCATTTTAGCAATAATCTGCCCTTTTTCTCCTCCCCCAAACTTATATCTATATATTATTACAAGAACATTTCCTACTTTAACATTTAATCTTTTGTATATATTAATATAACATTTCAAAGCAGCCTTCTCCCTACATCCTAATTTAACATTTATTCAATTCTATCCATTTCCTCCACTCCCCTAAATATATCACTTAAAAATCCCTTTACTTAAACTAATCAATCAGTAAACTAACCTATTTCCACCCACTTTCCTGCAAAGTTACCATGCACTACAATTCTAAATATAATCCACTGCCCACTCTGCTAAAATACACTCCTGGCTCTCTCTCTGTGTCTCTGTGTGGGCAGCGACTTCACCCCAGGTGGCAGTAGGGGGCGCTCTCTTGGCTGCCGACTGACGAGGCCACTGCGCATGCTCCACTCCGGCTGAGTTTTCTCTATGTTCCGGCTCAGAGTTGCTCCCTGGGAATCCGGTGGAAGAGGGCAAGAGGGGATCCCACGATTCAGATCCTGCCCAGGGGAGGGAAGGAGATTCTGAGGTTGGAGGGAGCGGGAAGTCCGCCCCATAAGTGCTCTTGGCTGCGTATGCGGGGAGATCCACGAATTGGGGAGGGGGGAGGGGAGAAGGAAGCCTAAAGGAATCCTCTGCTCACATCTCCATTTAGATTCAGATTCAGATTCCGAGGCTGGGAGGATCTTTGGAGAGCCAGGAGAGTCAGCGGAGACCAGCTGCCCGGTGCTGTAAGGTCCGTGCTGAGGCTGTGAAAGGAGAGAAGCAGGAAGAGCTGCAGGTCAGAGAAGCTTCTTTTGTGGAATCTGAAGGGATCTTCACCTGCTTGAATTCTTCCATTTCACCCTGAATTCCCCTATTGGGTCTCATCCATCGCCACTGATGGACAGAAGGGTTTTGTGGGCAGAAAATGAAATGCAGCTCCCCTTTTGTCCTGTCCTCTTAACTGCTCTTCTTTGCTTATATTTCAGGTTCTGAGGTCCTCCCAGGAATGGGCAGGAATTCGCTGGATCCGCACAAATCTTTCTCCTGATCTGTCTTTCAGAGGGATCCCCAAGGATAAAAGTCCAGATCAGGATACCTCTCTGGGTAAGGGGAGACTGTTCCACTGGGTTGGAGACTGTCTAGAACAGTTGTTCTCAACCTTCCAAATGCCGCGACCCTTTAATACAGTTCCTCATGTTGTGGTGACCCCCAACCAGGGGTGGGTTCTAAATTTTTTTTACTACCGGTTCTGTGGGCGTGGCTTACTTTGAGGGCGTGACTTGGCGGTCATGTGACTGGATGGGCAAGGCTAGTTGGTCATGTGACAGGTGGCCATGGCTATGTGTATAGGGACTACTCGGAGGGCTGAAAAAAGTCATTTCTGACAGGTCCTCGCACTTTTGTCTGGTCCTCACACTTATGACCATCCTCACATTTATGCCTGTGCAGCATTCTTAACAACCATGTCACTCATTTCACAACTGCTTCTCTTGAACATGGTATAAGATAGGGCAAAAACGTAAAATGTGAGGACAGTCATAAATTCGAGGACTGGTCAAAAGTGCGAGGACCAGTCAAAAATAACTTTTTCAGCCCTCTGAGTAGTCCCTGTGCACAAAAGGACTACCCAGAGGGCTGAAAAACGTGATTTCTGACAGGTCCTCGCACTTTTGACCGGTCTTTGCAGTTATGACTGGTCATCATTTATGCCCATTGTACCATTCTTAAAAACCGTGTCACTCATTTCACAACTGCTTCTCTTCAACATGGTATAAGATAGGGCAAAAAACGTAAAATGTGAGGACAGTCGTAAGTTCGAGGACTGGTCAAAAGTGCGAGGACCAGTCAAAAATAACTTTTTCAGCCCTCTGAGTAGTCCATATGCATAAAAGGATACAGCAATAGAGAGGGATGAAGGAAGGGAAGGGAAATTAGAGTAGGAGTGAGGGTAAGAGAGGAAGGAAGAGAGGAGGGGAAGGAGAAAGGAAGAGGAAGTAGGAAGAAGAAGAAGGGGGGAAGAGAAAGTAAGAAGGAAAGAAAAGACAGAGGTGGTAGGTTTGAGGAGAAAGATTGCTGTACAAGAAAAAAGATGAAAGGGAAGAAAGCCAACCCCAAACAAATATAAAGATATTAAGATAAAGAATGAATTGTTAAACTTTAAAGAATAAAAGAGAACAAATAGGAATAAATAGCAATAATTTGAAACACACATACAAACATACAACGTATCTTCTTTGAACAGAGTATTTGGCCGGTCCACAAATTTAAACAGTTGTAGGAGGTTAGCACCCACCCCTTTCCTAGAAGAATGAAATATTTTGGGAAATATTAAAAAGGCAGAATATTATATTTCCCTACCTGGATGAGAAACGGAGAAGCATATTTTACAGACAAAGCAGCTCCCACCTTCCTGCCCCCCACCCTTTGTTAATGGGCCAGAGGCAGAAAGTCAATCCTTTGTCAAAGGACATTTGCAACACAATAGCAACAGAAACTAACACAGTGGGCCCCATCAAGCCATGTGATCCTGTCCACCATTAAAACATCTTTCCAAATAGTCTCCATGTTTCCAGTGTCTTTTTCCCCACTTGGAGCAGAACCCAGAAGGATATTTCTTCCAACACAGTATTTAGTCATTTCAATTAAATTTACAATTTCCATATTTCCTTTTTACCATATTTATTCCTCATCTGTTTTTTAAAAAAACCAATATTACCCTTCATCCTCATCTCTAATCTTAATCAAATTCAATTTTTCCCTTCTATTCTATATTACACCCCTTCGCATTGTCATCTATTTTTATATCCATCCTCACATTGGTTAATTATGTAATACAGTTGTTTAATACAAATTCAACATTTTAATATAAATCAATTAGTTATATAACTATCTTTTTTGTATATTAATCAATATGAACATGAATATTCCAATTATTTCCATGCAATCCAATTTCTTACAAATCAATTAATTATATTTACCAATAATAATAAACCAAATAATTTCCCCCATATATTCCTCCAAACCACAACTTAACCATTTCTGCTTTCAACACAATATGCAATTAATAGTATCTCAATTATTACAATTCCCTAGTTAAATAGAGCTTTTTTTCTTTTGTGTTTTAAAATCTTGAACCTCCTCTTGCCCTAAATTTCCCATTGTTTGCAGTTTTGTACCTACCTTTTTTGGTGAGGAAAAAGAAAAAGAAATCTCTCTGCCTCATTTTGTCACGTTGCAGCTAAGACCCTCCTTTCGCTTTCTCTTTTCAGCATAGGTAGGGGGAAAAAACTTGCTCCAGAAATTTACCTCTTTGCAGCTAACTCTTTGAAGCCTCGCGGCAAGAATTTAAAGTTTTTTTCCCCTCTAGCCATCAGCTGGGACTCCGGAGGCAGCAATAGATTGGGAGTGGGCGGGGTAAGCGAACGGCGACCGGGTGATCTAACAGAGGCAGAGGGTGAGGGTGAGTGAAGGCGTGAGGGGAGGGGGGCGAGAGAGGGCTTTGGCGACCCCTGTGAAATGGCCGTTCGACCCCCAAAGGGGTCGCGACCCCCAGGTTGAGAACCGCTGTTCTAGAAAGAGTCTAGTTATCCTTAATTCTGGGTGTCTTGTCGTGTCTTAGTCATTGGACTTAGTAGAAGTTGACCCAATAAGATCGAACTCCCTCTTCAAGCTAGAAGACTTAAGGTGCACAAAGGAATTCCCTTCCTTCAGAGCAAGGCTATGGTTGGTCTTTCCCAGAAGACATACTCTTGTAGGGGCCATCTTGAGTTGCATTCTGGCTCCTCCTCCATCCTGAGAGATTTCTCTTTATTTTTGGCTTCCCTTAAAGAGATAATTTTGACTAAATTCCTACACGGATCTCTGCTGGGCCATTTCCAACACTGTCCTTACAGGCATGTTTCCTGGTTCCTAGAATATTGCTAATTTCTCTGATTTCAAACTGCAGAGAGTGGGGGGAGGGGGGGGGATTTACATTGATTGAGCAAATGCTTTGTTTGCCAAGAATATAAACTTCCATGTGTTGTTCCAAAAGGTTAGAACAATCTAACAGGTTTGTCCTTCAGGAAGTGGTGGGCTTGGTCTTCTCCTTTTATTCTTGGCTCCCATGATGGAGCCTATGAAAGGCAGAGTGTTGAAGAGAGAAAAATGGAGGTTTCCTGGGCAGGACAGGAAGAAATCTTAAATTGTGCCTTCAAGCTAGAAAAGATGAAGTTGAACCCTTTCCTGACTCTCTCCTTCCCAGTGGACAAAATGGAGTCACTGTTGTTCAAGGAATCATCTCCTTCTATTGGTGGAGCTGAAAGAGCCGCTGGATTCCTGACTCAGGTAGGAAGGAAGAGATTAGCACTTTATAGGGGGGAGCAGTAGGAGACTTCTGGTTTCCTTTGGGGGCTCAACCTATGATACTGCTATTCCTGAGCAAAGCACAACAAGGAAATTAGAAATTTACATTTACGATCAGTCAGATAGGCCCACCTCTCAACAAAGATTTGGAGGTCTATGGAATTCCTTAGTGGTTGTATTATTCTGGTTTCAAAAAATACAAGACAGCAGATTCTTGTTGCCTGTCCCCAGTAAAGCAGAAAGGAGACATGAATACTTAGGCTAAATCTACTGTATTTTAAGTATAATCTTCTTTTCCTATCATTGGGGAAAGGGATAAAAAAGGAGAAGCAGAAATTGCTTTGTGTATCATCTACATCTTGATGCTTGGAAGTGCCTCCCTAATATTTTCATGAATGTTTGTGAGTGGTTTTTTTTTCAAGTAAACTTTTATTAGTTTATCAAAGTATAAAATACAATGGAAAAAAAAAAATGGAAAAATAAGAAGAGAGGAAAAGAGGGTCTATAGTGTACTAGGAGAAAAAAAAAGGCATCAACTTTTGACATTCTTTGGTACAGTCGAAGGTAACAACATTACAACCATAATGTTTTGCTTTTACCCAACATAATGTACACATTATTTCTATAACAATAAACCTGCCTAGTTTACAAAACAGAATCAAAGTTTCATTTTTTTTCTCATTGCAAACAGACAATCTGGAAGCAATTTCAAGCTAGAGACCAAATTAAATATAATCTCTTATTTGGAGAAAAGAATCATTTTAACCATCTCAGATTCTCCTTGCTGTGGGGAATAATATAGCATTCATTCGCATATTTTCAAATCTAGTCCATAATATTTTACCAACTTTAGAATATTGTTCAGCATTACTTAAAGGACCGGCAGACCTGTGTATGCATACATACTTGTTTTAAAAACACAAAACTAACTTAAAGCTTTCTAACGGTACATAAACCAATTTTTTAAAAAGAAATCCATCCTAATTAATTAAACCATATTTAAGTCATTCCCTCCAGTTTATCTTCATCGAATAGAGTCTTTTTCTTCTGTCTCCTTTCCTAAAGAAAATCTCGGTTTTATTTATATCCATTGAAGAAAGTCTCAAAGTTGTTCTGTGAGACGTTGTAAATTGGTCTGAAGCAAATCTTCCCCGATTAAAATTTCCCTCACTGAAATAGCTATCATATCTTTTTTTCTTGAAGAATTCTCAGCCTTGTTAATGTCCATAATGGGAAAGTCCCAAGTTTGACTTCTTAAAAGTTGTGAATCTACTTGATACACTTGTTTCAGTTGCACAGGGAAGATTGAACTCACACCATCATCATAAGAAGAGCTGAAGTCAGATTTATATTCTTTTTTTAACAGTTTATTTATATATTTTCACCTTACATACATAAGTGCTTACTGAACAGCGTATTGTCTGGATCAATTTTTATACAATAATGCTTTTCCCACTAGTTTCTACCTCTGCTATGGGAAATTCATCAAATTTGCAGATGACACCAAACTGGCAGGAATAGCCAACACTGCATAACATAGGCTCAAGATACAAAAGGCCCATGGCAGACTTGAACATTGGGCGCTATCTAACAAAATGAAATTCAATGGTGAAAAAAGTAAGGTTCTACATTTAGGCAAGAAAAACAAAATGCACAGGTACACTATATGTGGTGCCTTGCTCAATAATAGGAACTGTGAGAGGGATCTTAGAGTCCTAGTGGACAACCATTTAAATATGAGCCAGCAGTGTACAGCAGCTGCCAAAAAACCCAACACAGTTCTGGGCTACTTAAACAGAGGGGTAGAATCAAGATCACGTGAAGTGTTACTACCACTTTATAATGCCTTGATAAGGCCACACTTGGAATCCTGCATTCAGTTTTGGTCGCCACGATGTAAAAAAGATGTTTAGACTGTAGAAAGAGTGCAGAGAAGAGCAACAATTGATTAGGGGACTGGAGGCTAAAACATAGGAAGAATGGTGGGTATGTCTAGTTTAATGAAAAGAAGGACTGGGGGAGACATGGTAGCAGTCTTCCAATATCTCAAGGGTTGCCATAAAGAAGGAGGCCTCAAACTATTCTCCAAAGCACCTGAGGGTAGAAGAAGAAACAATGGGTGGAAACTAATCAAAGAGAGAAGCAACTTGGAACTAAGGAGAAATTTCCTGACAGAACAATTAATCAGTAGAACAACTTTCCTCCAGAAGTTGTTAATTCTCCAACACTGGAATTTTTAAAGAAGATGTTGGATAACCATATGTCTGAAGTGGTTTAGTTTCCTGCCTAAGCAGGGGGTTGGACTAGAAGACCTCCAAGGTCCCTCCCAAATCTTCTCTTCTCTTCTCTTCTCTTCTCTTCTCTTCTCTTCTCTTCTCTTCTCTTCTATTCCCTCAACCATGTTAATACAGCTGCATGGTAATAGCCACAAAACCTAGGTAGACGTGGCTGGAGGTGGTGGTCATGTGATTAGGTGGGAGTGAGTGATATTGTGTTGGCCATGCCAACTCAGGTTTCGTGGCTCCTGGTGTTTTCTGTGGGAAACTGATCCAAATGGCTTCAGGTTGAAGAGCCTTGGTCCAGGGTGAGGAGATTCCCTGGGCATGACACCTGCTGGCCATGTCATCCCCTCTTTTTCCTTCCTCTCTTCTTCCTTTCCTTGTTTTTTTTTCTTTGTATTTTATACTTCGATAAACTAATAAAAGTTAAATTGAAATATTCATGCGTGTGAGCAAAGCTACCCCGTTAAAGAATCACAAAGACCATTTGGTTACGATGTCAGACAGAAATCCCACTTAACCTCTTGCAAACATGATGAAATATTGGGGCCACTGGTAGATGGTTTATCTAAGGCACTCTATGCCCCTTGATCAAGGCAAGTTGATATTGAAAGTCAGCAGAGTCAGTCAAGGTGATAAAACATGAACTAATTGAATGTCAGCAGTAGGCTGTGGATTCTGCTCCTTTTATCATATCATGTGATGGGTCCACCTAGGGAAACGTCCCATCAAGAATCTTTACTTTGGATTTTAATCCCAAAGGTGCTTTTTTCAAGAGGCAACTGGCCTTCCTGGTTTGTCTTTGAAGACGTTTCGCTTCTCATCCAAGAAGCTGAAGAAACTTCTGAAGCACCTTTTGGGACAAATATGACTATGAATGATTGAGAATCTCCATAGACATTTGTGTTTTTAGCATTTCAGATCAAATGAGATCCTACTCACCCACAAATTCTGTCTTCCTTTGTGTTGCAGTGACATATGTTGTTTTATTGAATGCAAGTTGGGTGCATCATAGCCAAGACAATTTGTGTGCCACGTCCTGATGTCAACACGTGTTTTTGCTTTAAATTTTTAACTGCCAAGAATAAGGGTTAGATGAGCAGCCATGCTAGTCTTTTAAGTTAATAAGTAATATGCATGCTCATTTCCCTCATTCCTTTCTCCGGAGATGCCCAGTATAATAGATAAATCTATGCATAGACACCAAAGTGGAGGTTGTAGATTATTCTAATTTATTTTTCTTTCCCTGCAAGCATTTGAGGTGCAGAAGAAGGAAAACGACCAAGAGACGAATTTCGTGCCATTGCAAATAATCACAACTGTAATTCCTTATTTGTAGAGACATCTACAAATAAGCGGGGAAGGAAGAAATATAAAAAGAAGCACGTGGAGAGAAAAATCGATTCTTGAATGTGTGGAAATGGATCACTTCCTGACCCAACGTGATTCCAAAGAAAATATGGGGAAATGTCAAAGTAGAAAAGGATTCAAAGCAAACCCCAATGCTAGTAATCACTGCAAATCGGGAAAAAGCTCCAGCAGTAATAATCTTACTTCACATAAAAAGAACCAGGCCAGGGGGAAGCCCTACAACGACCTGATGTGCCACAAAAAGATCCATTCGGGGGAAAAACCTTATAAATGTGTGATTTGTGGACAAAGTTTCACGACGAAGTGTTCCCTTACAGCCCATGAAAAGATACATACAGAAGAAAGACCCTTTAAATGCATGGAGTGTGGAAAGAGCTTCAGGCGAAGCAGTGCTTTTAATTGTCATCAACGGATCCACACAGGAGAAAAACCCTATAAATGCCTAGACTGTGGGAAGAGCTTCAGGCAAAGCGGTAGCCTTATTTCCCATAAACGGGTCCACACAGGAGAAAAACCCTATAAATGTATACAGTGTGGGAAGAGCTTCAGTGTAAAGAGTTCTCTTACTTCTCATAGACGGATCCACACAGGAGAAAAACCCTTTAAATGCAAACAGTGTGGGAAGAGCTTCACAACTAGTAGTTCCCTGATATGCCACAAAAGGATCCATACGGGGAGAAAACCTTACAAATGTGTGGATTGTGGACAAAGGTTCCGTGTGAAGGGTTCCTTTACTTCCCATAGAAGGGTACATACTGGAGAAAAACCCTTTAAATGCATAGAATGTGGGAAGAGCTTTAAAAGTAGTAGTTCCCTGATGTGCCACAAAAGGATCCATTCAGGGGAAAAACCTTATAAATGTGTGATTTGTGGACAAAGTTTCAGAACAAAGTGTTCCCTTACAGCCCATGAAAAGATACATACAGAAGAAAGACCCTTTAAATGCATGGAGTGTGGAAAGAGCTTCAGGGCAAGCAGTGCTCTCAATTGTCATCAACGGATCCACACAGGAGAAAAACCCTTTAAATGTAAGGAGTGTGGAAAGAGCTTCAGTGTAAACAGTTCTCTTACTTCTCATAAACGTATCCACACAGGAGAAAAACCCTATAAATGTAAGGAGTGTGGAAAGAGCTTCAGTGTAAAGAGTGCTCTTACTTCTCATAAACGGGTCCACACAGGAGAAAAACCCTTTAAATGCAAACAATGTGGGAAGAGCTTCACATCTAGTAGTTACCTGATATGCCACAAAAGGATCCATACAGGGAGAAAACCTTACCAATGTGTGGATTGTGGACAAAGGTTCCGTGTGAAGGGTTCTTTTACTTCCCATAGAAGGGTACATACTGGAGAAAAACCCTTTAAATGCATAGAATGTGGGAAGAGCTTTAAAAGTAGTAATTACCTGATGTGTCACAAAAGGATCCATTCAGGGGAAAAACCTTATAAATGTGTGATTTGTGGACAAAGTTTCAGAACGAAGTCTTCCCTTACAGCCCATGAAAAGATACATACAGAAGAAAGACCCTTTAAATGCATGGAGTGTGGAAAGAGCTTCAGAGGAAGCGGTGCTCTTAATTGTCATACACTGATCCACACAGGAGAAAAACCCTATAAATGCCTAGACTGTGGCAAGGGCTTCACCCAAAGCAGTACCCTTGTTTCCCATAAACGGGTCCACACAGGAGAAAAACCCTATGAATGCATGGAGTGTGGAAAGAGCTTCAGTGTAAAGAGTTCTCTTACTTCTCATAGACGGATCCACACAGGAGAAAAACCGTATAAGTGCCCAGACTGTGGGAAGGGCTTCAGGCAAAGCTGTGACCTTGCTACCCATAAACGGATCCACACAGGAGAAAAACCCTATAAATGCATGGAGTGTGGAAACAGCTATAATACCTGTAGTGGATTAAATCACCATAAACTTGTCCACACGGGAGAGAAACCCTATACATGCATGGAGTGTGGAAAGAGCTTCACTTGCAAGACTTCTCTTACTTCTCATGAGAGGATCCACACAGGAGAGAAACCCTATAAATGTATAGAGTGTGGGAAGAGCTTCAGCCGAAGCAGTCAACTTAGTTATCATAACAGGATCCATACAGGAGAAAAACCTTATAAGTGCACAGAGTGTGGAAAGACCTTCGTTGCTAGTAGGTCTCTGTCTTACCATAAAAGGACCCACACAGGAGAGAAACCCTATAAATGCCTGGAATGTGGAAACAGCTTCAGATTTAACAGTAGCCTTTCTGTCCATAAGAGGATCCACAAAAGAGGGAAATAGAAATGTACGGAATGCAGAAGGAGTTTTTGTGAAAGAGAATCCTTCTCAAGAAACAACCCACAATGGGCAGGAAAATATCCTGTGGACAGCAATCAATTTATTTCCCTTACGGATTAACAGATGTGGGAGCGGCCGAAACTGGAAGAGCAGCTACCCGATGCGTGTGCCAAGAGAGGGGACTCTGCATACCATCTCTTGTACACGTGCCATACGTTCGCCGTCAGTAGCATTGGGTGTCCTGCTTGAGCAGGGGGCTGGTCTAGAAGACCTCCAAGGTCCCTTCCACCTCCGTTCCATTCTATTCTCCCAACTGAAAGGGACTTTAAAAATGGTTTTATTGATCCAACACTATACCATATAACCAATATTTTTTTAAAAAAATGACTTAAATTTCTTGATTTAAAATCATTGTTCAGTTTATCAGATTAAAGTAATCAATACCATATTTTCCATTTCTCAAGATTTCAAATGTACTTTAGTGTCTCTGTTTCATTTTGTGATATCAAGTTGATCAGAAAGATCAATCACACTTGCCATATTAGGGGATCGTAGCATTGATTTGGTTTCAGAGAAAACTGTTAGTAGCATGATTTCTGCTTTTTATCTTAAATATAACCTTTTAAAAAACATATTTCCTGATTATTAACCTCCTTTCTCAATTTGAAAGGTTAATAAATTATTCCAAACAGTTGCACAATGTAAATGATGCCCTACTTTATACACATTGAAGAGCGAAATGAAGAAACAGATAAATATGTAGACGGAGGGAGGAGTGTGGCATAAAATGTTAGAAAGTGCTAGAAGGGGGTGGAATGAGTTCGCATCTGACTCAGTTTCACATTCTACAATGATGTCTTGAAAACCATGGAATGGGAAAACATTAGTACGGTAGATTTTTCTGCGAAAGAAGCAAGCAATTAAAAGGTGGGAACATTTCTCCTGATAAAATCCTGGCATTTTCATAATATTTATTTATTTATTGCTTTGATTTATATGCCACCCTTTTCCGGAGACTCAGAGCATCTTACAATGTGTTAAGCAATAGCCTTCATACTTTTGTATATATCTGCTTAGTAGGGCTTTGCCCCCTCCCGCCCCCAGCAGTGTTCTTTTTTATACAAAGTCAGCTTATTGCCCCCACAAACCGGGTCCTCATTTTACCTACCTCAAAAGGATGGAAGGCTGAGTCAACCTTGAGCCTGGTGAGATTTGCAGTAATTGCAGGCAGCTGGTGTTACTTAACAGTGCTTTAGTCTACTGCACCACCAAGGCTCTTCCTAATTATGTAATTGTACACCTATGGAGATAATCCATGGGACATTAAATTTAAGCCTTTTGCCTCTTTCTACAACTTCGAATATATTTTTGGCCTTTAAGTGTTTGCACTCTGAGTCATAGTGGGGACATCCAGGCAATGTCTCATTTACCTGAGGACCCCAATCTCCCCCCTCCTCCCATGGCTCTTCCCTCAGAGCAGTGGTGGGTTGCTACCGGTTCTCCCTGGTTCTTGCAAATCGGTAGTGGAAATTTTGAGTAATTTGGAGAACCGGTAAATACCACCTCTGCCTGGCCCTGCCCCCAATCTATTCGCTGCCTCCCGAGTCCCAGCTGATCGGCTAGAAGGAATAAATCAGGGCTCACTTGACAAAGAAGAGGGAAAAACACCAAGACACCTTAGCTTTAAATTCAGAAACCTTCCAACTGATCGCCTAGATACGATCCACTCCTGGTGGTAAATTGGCAATTGAGGCCAAGCTGCCTGAAAGCGGGTTCCGATGGTCTCGATGGTGGCAGATAGGCAAAATACTGTTTAAACTATTGCTGCGGCGTTTCACCCTACAGCTGATCAGCGGTAAAAGGCAGTGTGGTGGTAGACCAGTGCCAGCAGCAGCAGAAGTAACAACTGGAGCCCATGGAAGCTTCCCCAAGTCACGTAGCATTGATAAACCATATCAATGCTATTTGATTGGTATGGTTTCAGAGGAAACTCTTAGTAGCAGATTGTGACTTTGTGCTTTTTATCTTAATATAGCCTTTTAAAAAACATATTTCCTGATTATTAACCTCCTTTCTCAATTTGAAAGGTTAATAAATTATTGGAAACAGTTGTTCCACAATGTAAATGATGCCCTATTTTATATACATTGAAGAGCTAAATGAAGAAACAGATAAATATGTAGGAGGGAGAGTGGCATACAATGTTTTCTATGAAAGAAGCAAAAAATTACAATGTGGGAATAATGTTCATAAAATATTGGTATTTTTGTTAAAATTTTACTAATTATGTAATATCCAATATATACCTGATTGTCCAGCCAGGGATTCCACTCTTTCCCTTTGCAAATGTAGCCCTGAGTCAAATACCATCATTATTCTGAAGGGTCTTTGGGGGCGAGTGGAGGCTGAGGGTTTTACAGGGGATCCAGTGTGGGGATCTGGGGATCGTCCGATTCATTCGCCTCTGACTTCAAAGGGTCCCCTGGGGGTCTCCCAACAGAGAAGCCGGAAAGGGGCCCCTGAGGGAGGAGAGGGGACCAGAAGGAGGCCCAATTCGTTCTCTGACCCCGAGAAAGGAGTCTAGTCCCTCCCTGAGGACCCCAAAGACCACCACTCCCATGGCGGCTCTTCCCTCAGAGCAGCCTCTGTCTCCGTCTCCGCTCTTCCCGCCAGAATAGGCTCCTCCCACCCTCTGGGACTCCAGGACTCCCTGCAGAAGAGCCGAATGCTGGGAAGCCCTTTGTTTCCAGGGCTCCCGCCGACGTCCCCACCAGCAGCGGCAACAGGCGGCGCCACGGAAGCTTCCCCAAGCCCCTCCCCAAGAGAAGTGGAATTGGGCGGGAGGGGGAGGGTCTTGACAAGAATACTTCAGAGTTGGCCCGACAGAAATCGGTTGCACCAATGGGAAGCCTCCCTTCTCTTGAGTCATCTGTCTCTGGGCAGAATCTCTGGTGATTTCTCCCTGCCGAGAAAGCCATTGGAGCAAAAAGAGAAAGGGGGAGGGGCTCCGCAGATTGTGTGCAGTAGAACTGGGGGGTCCCATTCAGGACCCAGGCGGGCCCTGAGCGAAGGAATCTCCCGGGGAGGCAAGGATTGCTGAGATGGGGAAATCCCAGGCTACGAGCCGATGAGGCCCCAAATCTAGAGGTCTCCTCCAGCCACGGCTCACTTGTTTTTCCCACGACCCCCGTGACACGTGTCTGTAGCCTTCCAGTGCAGGACCCACTCTGGCTTTCCAGAGGCCTTTCTGTCTGGCCCGTTTCCCTGACCTCCCGGGGAGTCCGACGGCTGAGAAGCATCAGGTGATGAGGATGTTTTTCCCATCCATCTCGGTCTTCCATGGTCGTGGCCTTATTTTCCCCTCCACGCTTTTCTCTCCATCCTTAATGACATAATTCGGTATTACATGAATACTGAAGCTCGGTGATGGAGGTCTGAGTCTGCATTCCCATTTCTTGGAGAAATCTCCATGTTTCTCCTGGGATTTATTTACAGAAAGGTGAAACATCTGGATGAAACGTATCGTTGCAGGAAGCCTTTTGTGGGAAGTTTGGAGGATGGAAGCCGGGATTGCCCCTCTTGGCTCCCTCATCCCTTCCAGAAGGTCAAGGAGGAGAAAACTCAGAGGCAACTCTGGTCCCAGTTTTAGGAGGATGTAGTCTACAATACAATTGAGGCGCTGTGGTACAGTGGTTAGAATGCAGTAACTGCAGGCTTCTTCTGCTGATCACCGGCTGCCAGCAGTTTGGCAGTTCGGGTCTCACCAGCTCAAGGTTGACTCAGCCTTCCATCCTTGCGAGGTGGGGGAAATGCGGACCCAGATTGTTGGGGGCCACATGATGACTCTGTAAACTGCTTAGAGAGAGCTGTAAAGCACTGTGGAGCAGTATATAAACCTGATATAAGCCATAAGCAATATAGGGATACCTTCTTCAGTTCCACGAAGGCTCCGCACCCATTTGCACAACTCGGTTGACCCTGAGGTGGACCCAGATAAATCTGCAAGTGGCCTCAAGGCCTCTCTCAAAGGATGCAAGTGACCGGCTTTCTGCAAGGAGTATGAATCCTTCCATTCCCCACCCTCCACTTAGAGCTGAAGAAACATCTTGGATAAGAATCAAAAGGTCTTCAAAGAGAAAAATAAAGTCCAGTTACCTCTTGTAAAAGCACCTTTGACACTCCTGGCTCTCTCTCTGTGTCTCTGTGTGGGCAGCGACTTCACCCAAGGTGCCAGTAGGGGGCGCTCGCTTGATGCCGAGGCCACTGCGCATGCTCCACTCCGGCTGAGTTTTCTCTTATGTTCCGGCTGGGAGTTGCTCCCTGGGAATCCGGTGGAAGCGGGCAAGAGGGGATCCCGCGACTCAGATCCTGCCCAGGGGAGGGAAGGAGATTCTGAGGTTGGAGGAAGCGGGAAGTCCGCCCCATAAGTGCTCTTGGCTGCGCATGGGGGGAGATCCACGAATTGGGGAGGGGGGACGAGAGAAGGAAGCCTAAAGGAACCTTCTGCTCACATCTCCATTTAGATTCAGATTCAGATTCCGAGGCTGGGAGGATCTTTGGAGAGCCAGGAGAGTCAGCGAAGACCAGCTGCCCGGTGCTGTAAGGTCCGTGCTGAGGCTGTGAAAGGAGAGAAGCAGGAAGAGCTGCAGGTCAGAGAAGCTTCTTTTGTGGAATCTGAAGGGATCTTCACCTGCTTGAATTCTTCCATTTCACCCTGAATTCCCCTATTGGGTCTCATCCATCGCCACTGAGGGACAGAAGGGTTTTGTGGGCAGAAAATAAAATATAGCTCCTCTTTTGTCCTGTCCTCTTAACTGCTCTTCTTTGCTTATATTTCAGGTTCTGAGGTCCTTCCAGGAATGGGCAGGAATTCGCTGGATCCGCACAAATCTTTCTCCTGATCTCTTTCAGAGGGATCCCCAAGGATAAAAGTCAAGGTCAGGATACCTCTCTAGGTAAGGGGAGACCGTTCCACTGGGTTGGAGACTTTCTAGAAAGAGTCTAGTTATCCTTAATTCTGGGTGTCTTGTCGTGTCTTAGTCATTGGACTTAGTAGAAGTTGACCCAATAAGAAAGATCGAACTCCCACTTCAAGCTAGAAGACTTAAAGCGCACAAAGGAATTCCCTCCCTTCAGAGCAAGGCTATGGTTGGCCTTTCCCAGAAGACCGACTGTTGTAGGGGACACCTTGAGTTGCATTCTGGCTCCTCCTCCATCCTGAGAGATTTCTCTTTATTTTTGGCTTTCCTTAAAGAGATAATTTTGACTAAATTCCTACACGGATCCCTGCTGGGCCATTTCCAACCCATTTCCTGGGTTGCTGGAATATCACTAATTTATCTGGTTTCAAACTGCGGGGGGAGGGGGGGATTTACAGTGATTGAGCAAATTCTTTGTTTGCCAAGAGTTTAAACTTACACGTATTGTTCCAAAATAATAATAATAATAATAATAATAATAATAATAATAATAATAATAATAATAATAATAATAATAATAATTTTATTTCTATACCGCCCTTCTCCCGAAGGACTCAGGGCGGTGTACAGCCTATTTAAAAACACAAGACAAAACATCAATTTAAAATTTAAAATTATTAAATAAATTTGGCTCCATTTAAAACCCCAGAAATTTAAAATACCCCAATTTAAAATTATCATGTCGATAGCCCGGCCTGGCGGAACAACAGGGTCTTCAGTGCACAGCGAAATACCCGGAGGTCGGGGATCTTACATATTTCCGGGGACAGTTCATTCCACAGGACTGGGGCTCCCACAGAGAAGGCCCTCTCCCGGGTGTCGCCAGCTGACATAACTTGGCTGATGGCACCCTGAGGAGACCCTTTCTGTGGGAGCGAACTGGTCGGTGGGAGGCTATTGGTGGCAGAAGTCGGTCTCGAAGGTACCCGGGTCCTATGCATTGGAGCGCTTTAAAGATGGTTACCAGCACCTTGAATCGCACCCAGAAGACCACTGGGAGCCAGTGCAGCTCGCGCAGGAGGGGTGTCACATGGGCACTAGTTACGCCCATAACCACCCACGCGGCCGCATTCTGGACCAGTTGGAGCCTCCGAGTGCTCTTCAAAGGGAGCCCCATGTAGAGAGCATTACAATAGTCCAGCCGGGAGGTTGGACTTTTGTTAGGAGAACAATCTTAACTGAGGTTTGTTCTTCAACATGTGGTGGGTTTGGTCTTCTCCTTTTATTCTTGGCTCCCAGGAGGGAGCCTATGAAAGGCAGAGTGTAGAAGAGAGAGAAATGGAGGTTTCCTGAGCAGGACAGGAAGAAATCTTAATTTGTGCCTTCAAGCTAGAAAAGATGAAGTTGAACCCTTTCCTGTCTCTCTCCTTCCCAGTGGACAAAATGGAGTCACCGTTGTTCATTGAATCATCTTCTTCTATTGGTGGAGCTGAAAGAGCCGCTGGATTCTTGATTCAGGTAGGAAGGAAGAGATTAGCACTTTATAGTGGGGAGCAGTAGGAGACCTCTGGTTTCCTTTGGGGACTCAACCTATGATACTGCTATTCCTGAGCAAAGCACAACAAGGAAATTAGAAATTTACATTTACAATCAGTCAAATCGGCCCACCTCTCAACAAAGATTTGGAGGTCTATGGAATTCCTTAGTGGTTGTATAATTCCAGATGGCAGATTCTTGTTGCCTGTCCCAAGTAAAGCAGAAAGGAGACATAAATAGTTTGGTTAGATCTACTGTATTTTAAGTATAATCTTCTTTTCCTATCATTGGGGAAAGGGATAAAAAAGGAGAAGCAGAAATTGCTTTGTGTATCATCTGCATCTTGATGCCTGGACGTGCCTCCCTAATATTTTCATGAATGTTTGTAAGTGGTTTTTTTTCAAGTAAACTTTTATTAGTTTATCAAAGTATAAAATATAATAAAAAAAAACATGGAAAAATAAGAAGAGAGGAAAAGAGGGGCTATAGTGTACTGGGAGGAAAAAAAAGGCATCAACTTTTGACACTCTTTGGTACAGTCGAAGGTAACAACATTACAACCATAACGTTTTGCTTTTACCCAACATAATGTACACATTGTCTATAACAATAAACCTGCCTAGTTTACAAAACAGAATCAAAGTTTCATTTTTTTTTTCTCATTGCAAACAGACAATCTGGAAGCAATTTCAAGCTAGAGACCAAATTAAATATAATCTCTTATTTGGAGAAAAGAATCATTTTAACCATCTCAGATTCTGCTTGCTGTGGGGAATAATATAGCATTCATTCTCATATTTTCAAATCCAGTCCATAATATTTTACCAACTTTAGAATATTGTTCAGCATTACTTAAAGGACCGGCAGACCTGTGTATACATACATACTTGTTTAAAAACACAAAGCTAACTTAAAGCTTTCTAACGGTACATAAATCAATTTTTTTTTTAAAAAAATAATCCATCCTAATTAATTTAAGTCACTCCCTGCAGCTTATCGTGATCGAATAGAGTCTTTTTCTTCTGTCTTCTTTCCTAAAGAAGTTCTCAGCTTTATTTATATCCCTTAAAAAAAGTCCCAAAGTTGTTTTCTGAGACGTTGTAAATTGGTCTGAAGCAAATCTTCCCCAATTAAATTTTCCCTCACTGAAATAGCTATCATATCTTTTCTTCTTGAAGAATTCTCAGTTTTGTTAATGTCCATAATGGGAAAGTCCCAAGCTTGACTTCTTAAAAGTTGTGAATCTACTTGATACACTTGTTTCAGTTGCACTGGGAAGATTGAACTCACACCATCATCATAAGAAGAGCTGAAGTTTGATTTTTTTTTAATAAAATAATTTTTATTGAGTATTTTACATTTTAAAACCAAACACACAATAGCAAAAAAAATCAAGAGACAAAAACAAAAACACAAAAACACACATACACCAGATGTTAAAATACAATACTGACAACAGATATATACAATTTTACAACTTTCTGGATCGACTTTTGTCTTTACTCTTAGCTTTTATCCTCCCGTTCCTCTTTATTTTTAAACATCCATAATTAATTGTTTTGTTAGCAGGATCATTATTTACATTTATATCCAGTATGTTATATCTAATTTCACTTTATATTCTTATTTCTTAATTTGATTTCTACATTTATTTTATTTTATTTTATTTTATTTTATTTTTAAATTTATATACCGCCCTTCTCCCGAAGGACTCAGGGCGGTGAACAGACAAAGGTAAAAACAGAAAATACAAAATTTAAAAGCAATTTAAAATAAATTTAATAATTTGGCCCAACAGTTTAAATACCCCATTAAAATTCAGATTAAAATTAAACAATTTAAAAAATTTAAAAATTAGGCCAGCCCGGCTTGGTGAAATAAGAAAGTCTTTAGGGCCCAGCGAAAAGTTCGTAAGTCTGGGATCATCCGTATCTCCGGGGGGAGTTCGTTCCAGAGGGCATGTTTTCCAACCATGTATAAAACCTATTCCACATTTTATAATAATCCGAGTCTTCTCTTTCTTTGATCTCCATCATTAATTTATCCATTTTGGCGCATTCGAGGATTTTCTTTATTATTGTTTCTTCCAATGGTGTATTGGTCAACTTCCACATTTGCGCTAGAGTAATTTTGGCCATTAGAATATGAAATATAATATAATAGAGACTTTTTTCCATTTTTCTATCAATCATTCCTAGGAGGAACATCTCTGGTTTAAAATCTAACTTTTGGAGTGTAATCTCTTCCAACCACCCTTTAATTTTATACCAAAATTTCATCACTTTAGGGCACATGCACCACAGGTGGTAGTATGTCCCTAGTTTGTGACCACATCTCCAACATTGGGGTGTTAAATTGGGGTACATTTTTGCCAGTCTCGCTGGTGCTAAATGCCACCTATAAAACATTTTATAGCTGTTTTCTTTGTATGATACTGTCATGGTCAATTTGTAATTTTCCTCCCACAATTTTTCCCATTTATCCAATTCTATGTTATGTCCAAAATTCCTAGCCCAATTTATCGTTTCCTTTACTGTTTCTTCTTCCAATTTGTATCCTAATAAGTAATTATAGATATTTGTAATCATTTTTCTTCCCGATCCTAATATTAATTTATCTAATTCCGATTGTTTCCTGTTTATGCCAAATTGTTCCTTTTTTAAATCTAGTTTTGATTTGTAAATATGGCCACCATTCCAAATTTCCTTGTTTTTTCAAATCTTGTATCGATTTTAATTCTCCTTTTGTGTCTAATAAATCTGCGTATCTTACCATTTTATCTAGGTCTGTGGTATTTGGATGTATCATTGCTTCCATTGTAGACAACCAAACTGGGACTTTCATATAATGATTCTTTTTAATTTTTCCCCATACTTTCAATAGTGCATACCTTACCTTATGACATTGAAAATAAGTGTGTGATTTATTTTTCCCATTCCATAAAAAGCCATATCAACCAAGTTGAAGGTCATGGCCTTCTATCGTTAATATCCGCTTATTTTTAAGTTGTATCCAATTTCTGAGCCATGTTAGGGATGCCGCTTGATAATAAAGTTCCCATTCTGGTAAACCAAAACCTTTTTTCCTACTATCTTGCAATAATTTGAATTTAATGCACGGTTTTTTCCCTGACCATATGAATTTTGATGTCAATTTATTCAGTTGTTCAAAAAAAAAAATTTCCGTAATGTTATTGGTACTGTTTGGAATAAATATAGTAACTTGGGCAATATGTTCATTTTTATCGTTGAAATTCTGCCAATTAATGATATTGGTAATTTAGTCCAGGTATCCAAATCTTTTTGTATTTGTAATAGGAGTGTATCGTAATTGTCCCTCTTTATGGTAGTACACTTTTCTGATAGCCAAATTCCCAGATATTTAATTTTCTTTGTTCTCGAGATTCCTAGTTCCTCCTCTAGTTGTTCACTCTGTCTGTTGTTTAAATTCTTAGTCAATATTTTAATTTTGTTTTTATTCATTTTAAATCCTGCTACTGCGCCAAATTGGTTTATATCTTGTAGTAAAATAGGTCCAGATTCTAAAGGTTCCTCAGTAATAAATGCCAGATCATCTGCGAATGCTTGGACCTTATGTTCTTGTGACTTAATTTTTAATTCCTTTATTTCCGAATTATCCCTAATTTGGGACATTAATGTCTCCACAGACAGAATGAACAGCAGAGGAGACAGTGGGCAGCCCTGTCTTACTCCTTTAGTTATTTCAAAACTTTCTGTTTGTTCCCCATTGATTATTATCTTTGCCCTTTTTAGTGTATATGGCTCTAATCATGTCTATAAATTTTTCTCCAAAATTCATTCTTATTAATTGGTTTATCATAAAGTTCCAGTTTAAGTTGTCAAAAGCTTTTTGTGCATTCAAGAAAACCACAGCTACCTGTTTTTGGGGGTGAGCTTTGTAATATTCTAATGCATTGGTGATAATTCTTAAATTGTTTTTTATATATCTGTTGGGTAGGAATCCATTTTGGTCCGAATGTATAATTTTGTTCAATATATTTTTAATTCTATCTGCTATTATGGCCATAAATATTTTATAATCAGCATTTAGCAACGAGACTGGCGGATAATTCTGTATCTTCTGTTGTTCACTATTGTTTTGGGGGATAAGAGTTATTAATGATTCCCTCCAGGATTCTGGTATCTTGGTCTTTTTCAGTACTTCATTAAATGTTTCTAATAGCAGTTGTTCTAATGACTCTTGAAATGTTTTATAAAATTCAGCGGGAATTCCATCTGGGCCTGGAGTCTTATTATTTTTTTGCTTTTGAATTGCTCTTTGTATCTCCAGTTTCGTTATTTCCTCGTTTAATATTTCTTTTGTTATATCTGGTATTCTGGGAAGATTCCTTTTTTGAAGGTATCTTTGAATATTCTCCTCTTCAATTTTTTCTCAACTGTATAGTTTTTGAAAATAGTTTACTGCTATACTTTTTTTTTTCTTCCTGTAGATGCACCATTCCATCCTCATCCTCTAATTGTTTTATTAATTTCTTTTCCTTTTCTTTTTTTTAATTTATAAGGCAACCATCTTCCGGGCTTATTGGCATTTTCAAAGTAATTCTGTTTAGTTGCTCTAATTTTTTGTGCTACTTCTTCTTGGGTTATTAATTGTAATTTGTATTTAATGAACTCTTTTTCTACTTTGATTTCTTGGTTTTGGGGTTCTTTCTGTAATTTAGATTCTGCTTTTTCTAATTTTCCTTGGAGCTCTGCCAGTTGTTTCTTTTTATTTCTATTTTTCCTTATTATGTATGCTGTCGATAAACCTCTTATATAAGCTTTTGTTATATCCCATAAGTTTTGAGTTGTAATTCCAGTATGAGTTTATATAGTTCCTCTTCTCTGTTTTCTACCCCATTTTGAAATCTTAAGTAATAGGAGGATCTCTCTAGCTCAAGACGGGTCACTGTCTCCTCCAACTCTTTTTTCTCCACTTCCCATCTCTCTTCTGCAGCTTCCAGTTTCTTTTCGGTTCTCTCTACCTTAGCCTCTATTACGTTTATTTTTTGTTCATTGTTTGCTATTGATTCCTGAATCTTTTCCATTTTGTCATTCAATATTCTTATGTCTCCCTTCACCTCACCCATATCCCCTTTCATTTCTTCACGATTGTTTTGCATTGTTTCCTGCATTTTCATCATGACCTCTTGAATCATATTCAAAGAGGTCTGCATGTTCTGCACAGCTGCTGCTGTTCCTAATTTTTCAGTAGATGGCATATCTGTTATTAACTTTTGCCCTGCAGGGGAAGCTGTCACAGGGGTTGTCTTTTTTACTGTTTTTGTAATTGTAGCTGTATTTGACATTTTGATTTTTTGTAGAAGGGTTTTCTACAACACCATATATATACGTGTGATTTCTTAACTTTCGGGCCAAAATTTATATATATATTTAAATGTTTTTTTAATATTTGTATTCTATGTTTTTTATCTTGGCTGTACACCGCCCTGAGTCCTCAGGGAGAAGGGCGGTATATAAATTGGAAATTAAATTAAATTAAATTAAATCTAAGTTTTTACCCCAAGTTGTATCTGTAATTCTTTCTATTTCTAATCTTTTTTCTTAATCTTAAATCAATATAGAATACGGGATTTTCAATAGCAATAGCAATTATCAATTATATCAGTTCACAATTAATTTCAGGTCTATACAATGAGAAAGTAGATGTATTTCCTATTATTAAGAGCCTTGGTAGTACAGTGGTCTAAGGCACCCTGTTATTAAGCTGGTTATTAAGACCAGCTGCCTGCAATTACTGCAGGTTCGAATCTCGCCAAGGCTCAAGGTTGACTCAGCCTTCCATCCGTTCTAAGGTAGGTAAATTGAGGACCCAGTTGTGGGGGCAATAAGCTGACTTTGTATAAAATATACAAAAGGATGAAGGCTATTGCTGAGCACGTTGTAAGCCGCTCTGAGTCTCCGGAGAAGGGTGGCATATAAATCAAATTAAAAAAATAATAGTAATTAAAAAAAATATTAAATTAATTAAATTATTACACAATATCTAGAAGAAAAGGAAGGAAAAGTTAAGACAATGGAGTGGATCATCAAATGTTGAAGAAGGGAGGGGAATAACATATAGTAAAAATTATATAACAATATTTAGTATTATCTATATTACATCTTAGCTAACAAGTTCCAGAGTTACATAAAGAAAAAATTGGATTTAACTATAAATTAGATTTTGGGGGTTTTAATATAAATTATATATGTACATTTATGTATTTTATATTTTTAATTGGTTGTTTTATTGTTGTGAGCCGCCCTGATTCCTCGGAGATAGGGCGGCATATAAATTTTATTAAATAAAAAAATAAAAAAAAAATTCCAATCTCATACAAATATATGGTAATCCTTTACCAGTCAGTATATTGGTTGATTTAATATCTCCAGTCAATAAGTCTTCCTCCTATAAATCAACGTTCTTTCTTCTTCAATCATTTTCACAGTTCTTTTTTTTTCTCCTTCTATTCTCCAAACTTAAAGATGGCAGCTTCCAATTTTCCTAGTCACTGTCACTTCCTCTGTCTCTATCTCCAAAGGCTTTCTTTACTTCTTCTTTTTCTGACCTGTTCACCATGTACACACACCTCCAGTACCTCCTCACAGCCACAATCCTAGTTCCAGCTTTTCTTTGTGATTTTCTCATCAATCCAATCCACTATCCACAATCCTATCTCTCTCAGCACCACTTGTAAACCACTTACACTCTCCACCAATCTACCTTCCTCTCCCACTGCTAAGGAGCCACTTTTTTCCTCTTTGGAGACTCACTTTTTTCCCTCATCTGCCATCTTTACAGTTTCACTGAGACACTTGGGATATTTGGCCTCTTGTAAAACTCTTCTTGACAATGCTTGTTGTTTCTTCTCACTATTCTGCTTCCTCATTTTCCATTCGGATCGCCATTTCTCCAGACCTGGCTCTGACAGCCGGTCTCTTCCACGCTGGATTCAGGGGGTTCCACCCTCCTTGGTGGAGGTTTGCCTTTCACTCCACCATCTCTGGGCTATCTCCTTTTGTTTGCTGTCCTCTTCAAAGTTCAGCATTGCTGTTATCGGCTTCCAGACATGGAAAATCGGGCAGAAGTGGAGATTCAATTCCTTGCACCGTACCAGCATGAGGGTACCCCCAGTCCTGTGGGGAATAATATAGCATTCATTCTCATATTTTCAAATCTAGTCCATAATATTTTACCAACTTTGGAATATTGTTCAGCATTACTTAAAGGACCGGCAGACCTGTGTATACATACATACTTGTTTTAAAAACACAAAACTAACGTAAAACTTTCTAACGGTACATAAATCGTTTTTTTTTTTTTAAAAATAATCCATCCTAATTAATTTAAGTCACTCCCTCAAGTTTATCTTCATCGAATAAATCTTTTTCTTCTGTCTCCGTTCCTAAAGAAGTTCTTGGCTTTATTTATATCCCTTAAAAAAAGTCCCAAACTTGTTCTGTGAGATGTTGTAAATTGGTCTGAAGCAAATCTTCCCCGATTAAATTTTCCCTCACTGAAATAGCTATCATATTTTTTCTTCTTGAAGAATTCTCAGTCTTGTTAATGTCCATAATGGGGAAGTCCCAAGCTTGACCTCTCAAAAGTTGTGAAAAGTTGTTTCAGTTGCACTGGGAAGATTGAACTCACACCATCATCATAAGAAGAGCTGAAGTCAGTTTTATATTCTTTTTTTTAACAGTTTATTTATATATTTTCACCTTACACACATAAGTGCTTACTGAACAGCGTATTGTCTGGATCAATTTTTATACAATAATGCTTTTCCCACTCCTAATTTCTACCTCTGCTATACAACCATTTATAAAACAAGTTCCATGTCCAACAATATTCTGTATCTTCTTTTTCTTTTGTTTAGTGTCAGTCCATCTATTTCTGCACAATCTAAATTTTGTTTTAATTACATCATCCTTTGTAGGAGTTTCCTCATTTTTCCATTACTGTGCAAATACAATTCTTGCTGCTGTCAAGGCTTGTAATATTAAATATAAGTTCTCTTTGTCATAGTTTTCAGGTAGTATGTCTAGCAAAAATATTTCTGACTTAAAATCTATGTCTTGTTTTAACATTTTCTCCAACCATGTATGTATTTTTGTCCAATATTTCTTTACTTTTACACACGTCCACCAGATATAATACGTCTGCCTCCAGAAGTTGTTAATTCTCCAACACTGGAATTTTTAAAGAAGATGTTGGATAACCATTTGTCTGAAGTGGTATAGAGTTTCCTGCCTAAGCAGGGGGTTGGACTAGAAGACCTCCAAGGTCCCTCCCAAATATTCTATTCTATTCTATTCTATTCTATTCCATTCCATTCCATTCCATTCCATTCCCTCACCCATGTTAATACAGCTGCATGGTAATTTGTGGCTCCATACTGGGAGCCACAAAACCTGGGTAGAAGTGGCTGGAGGTGATGGTCATGTGATTAGGTGGGAGTGAGTATGTCGCGTTGGCCACGCCCACCCAGGTTTTGTGGCTCCTGGTGTTTTCTGTGGGAAACTGGTCCAAATGGCTTCAGGTTGAAGAGCACTGGTCCAGGGTGAGGAGATTCTCTGGGCATGACACCTGCTGGCCATGTCATCCCGTCTTTTTCCTTCCTCTCTTCTTACTTTTCCATGATTTTTTTTCTTTGTATTTTATACTTCGATAAACTAATAAAAAACTTAAATTGAAATTTTCATCCTTGTGAGCAAAGCTGCCCCGTTAAAGAATCACAAAGATCATGATATTGAAGGTCAGCAGAGTCAATCAAGATGATAAAACATGAACTAATTGAATGTCACCAGTAGGCTGTGGATTCTGCCCTTTTTATCGTATCATGTGTTGGGTCCACCTATGGAAATGTCCAATCAAGAATTTTTAGTTTGGATTTTAATCCCAAAGGTGCTTTTTTCAAAAGGAAACTGGACTTCCTGGTTTGTCTTTGAAGACATTTCACTTGTCATCCAAGAAGATGAAGAAACTTCTGAAGCACCTTTGGGGACAAACGTGACCATGAATGATTGAGAATCTCCAAAGACATTTGTGCTTTTAGGATTTGCGGATCGAATGCTCACAGGGATTTTCTTTTTTCCTTTAATTTATATGCCGCCCTTCTCCGGAGACTCAGGCGGCTTACAATGAGTTCTTCCTTCTTTAGGGTGCTGTGTCCTTTGGAGAGGTGGCCATCCATTTCAACAGTGAAGAGTGGTTGCTGCTTGATCCCAGCCAGAAAGCCCTGCATGAAGAAGTCATGTTGGAAACGTCTAGGATGGTGGCCTCTTTAGGTAAGGGTTCCTCTATACATAAATTATTAAAAAATGATTTCATCTCTTATTTTTTCCTCTTACATTAATTCCAGTCCCCCTTCATGGTCTTCTAAGCAGCACAGTTTCACTTAGAAAAAAGAGATCAGTGTGGCGACCAGCAAGGGTGGACATTCAATCTTGGGGTCATCCTTGGGCCCTGGGACATTACTCCAGAGTGATTGGGAAGATGTTCAGGGAGAGGATGTTTTTGCCTGTTGCAGTTGTTCTACTCACCAACAAATTTTGTCTTGCTTTGTGTTGCAATGACATGTTGTCTTATTGAATGCAAGTTGGGTGCATTCATAGTCAAGACAATTTGTGTGCCACGTCCTGATGTCAAGATGTGTTTTTGCTTTAAATTTTTAACTGCCAAGAATGAGGGTTAGATGAGCAGCCATGCTAGTCTTTTAAGTTGGAGGTTGTAGATTATTCTAATTTATTTTTCTTTCCCTGCAAGCATTTGAGGCGCAGAAGAAGGAAAACGAACAAGAGCCAAATTTAGGGCCGTTGCAAATAATCACAACTGAAATTCCTGAAGAGACATCTACAAATAAGCAGGGAAGGAAGAAACATAAAAAGAAGCATAACTGGAGAGAAAAATCGATTCCTGAATGTGTGGAAATGGATCGCTTCCTGACCCAACGTGATTCCAAACAAAATACAGGGAAATGTCAAAGTAGAAAAAGATCCAAAGCAAACCCCAATGCTAGTAATCACTGCAAATCGGGAAAAAGCTCCAGCAGTAATAATCTTACTTCACATAAAAAGAACCAGGCAAGGGGGAAGCCCTACAACGATGTGGACTGTGGAAAAAGCAGTAATTCAATTTCTCATAAAAAGATCCATAAATGTGTGGATCGTGGAAAACGTTACAGTGTGAAGTGTTCCCTTACTTCCCATAAAAGGGTACATACTGGAGAAAAACCCTTTAAATGCATAGAATGTGGGAAGGGCTTCAAAAGTAGAATTTACTTGATGTGCCATAGAAGGATCCATTCACGGGGAAAACCTTATAAATGTGTGGATTGTGGGAAAAGTTTCAGTATGAAGAGTTCTCTTACGTACCATAAAAGGATACATACAGGAGAAAAACCCTATAAATGCATGGAGTGTGGAAAAAGCTTCAGGGGAAGCAGTGTTCTTAATTGTCATCAACGGATCCACACAGGAGAAAAACCCTATAAATGCCTAGACTGTGGGAAGGGCTTCAGCCAAAGCAGTAGCCTTGTTTCCCATAAACGGGTCCACACAGGAGAAAAACCATTTAAATGCCTACAGTGTGGAAAGAGCTTCAGTGTAAAGAGTGCTCTTACTTCCCATAAAAGGGTCCACACAGGAGAAAAACCCTTTAAATGCAAACAGTGTGGGAAGAGCTTCACAACTAGTAGTTCCCTGATATGCCACAAAAGGATCCATACAGGGAGAAAACCTTACAAATGTGTGGATTGTGGACAAAGGTTCCGTGTGAAGGGTTCTTTTACTTCCCATAAAAGGGTACATACTGGAGAAAAACCCTTTAAATGCATTGAATGTGGGAAGAGTTTTAAAAGTAGTAATTACCTGATGTGCCACAAAAGGATCCATTCGGGGGAAAAACCTTATAAATGTGTGATTTGTGGACAAAGTTTCAGAACGAAATCTTCCCTTACAGCCCATGAAAAGATACATACAGAAGAAAGACCCTTTAAATGCAAGGCGTGTGGCAAGAGCTTCAAGGGAAAGAGTTCTCTTAATTGTCATAAACTGATCCACACAGGAGAAAAACCCTATAAATGCCTAGAGTGTGGGAGGGGCTTCAGCCAAAGCGGTACCCTTGCTTCCCATAAACGGGTCCACACAGGAGAAAAACCCTATGAATGCATGGAGTGTGGAAAGAGCTTCAGTGTAAAGAGTTCTCTTACTTCTCATAGACGGATCCACACAGGAGAAAAACCCTATAAATGCCTAGACTGTGGGAAGGGCTTCAGGCAAAGCTGTGACCTTGCTACCCATAAACGGATCCACACAGGAGAAAAACCCTATAAATGCATGAAATGTGGAAAGAGCTACAAAAACAGCAATTACCGGAACCTCCATAAACGGCTCCACACGGGAGAGAAACCCTATACATGCATGGAGTGTGGAAAGAGCTTCACTTGCAAGACTTCTCTTACTTCTCACGAGAGGATCCACACAGGAGAGAAACCCTATAAATGTATAGAGTGTGGGAAGAGCTTCAGCCGAAGCAGTCAACTTAGTTACCATAACAGGGTCCATACAGGAGAAAAACCTTATAAGTGCACAGAGTGTGGAAAGACCTTCGTTGCTAGTAGGTCTCTGACTATTCATAAAAGGACCCACACCGGAGAGAAACCCTATAAATGCCTGGAATGTGGGAACAGCTTCAGATTTAACAGTAGCCTTTCTGTCCATAAGAGGATCCACAAAAGAGGGAAATAGAAATGTATGGAATGCAGAAGGAATTTTTGTGAAAGAGAATCCTTCTCAAGAAAGAACCCACAATGGGCAGGAAAATATCCTGTGGACAGCAATCAACTTATTTCACTTATGGAGAAACAGAAAAATGAATGGACAAAGAAGATAGATTTTCAGGTAGTCAAGAAAGTTAAATATTTGGGAGTATACTTAACAGGAAGATGTGCAACAATTAAAGAAAGTAACTATAAAGGATTAATATAACAAATTAATTGAACATGGAAAACTGGAAAACCTTGCAACTGTCTTTCACAATCTATTTTATAACCATAAAATGAACATCCTGCCGAAGGTAGTTTTTTTGTTCGAAATGTTCCCTATAAAATAAGAGAGAGAGAAACTTTGATGAGCTGAACACAACCATCCTGAAATACGTTAGGGAATAAAAAAGAGCAAGAATAAAACTGATAATGCTGCACAAATCTAAAAACAATGGGGGCTTTTGGTTGCCGGATTGGGAGCTTTATTATCAGGCTTCTGTACTAACTTGGGTGAAAGAATGGATAAATCTAAGACATAGAAGACTATGTCATATTGAAGGGACATGATCTTCGATTGGGATGGAATGCCTTTTTGTGGTTTGCAAAGAATAAAATACATAGATATTTTCTATCTTTCTTTCTGTTATATTTATTACATAGATATGTAAGAAATGCTCTACTCTTAGTATGGGAAAATTTTAAAGTAAAAAAACTGTATATTACCAGCTTGGCTTTCCACAATGGAAGCACTGATACATCCAAATGTTGTACATCTGGAAAAAACTGTAACATATAAAAGACCTTCTGAATGAGGAAGGGGAACTGAAAAGAAAACAGGAACTACAAATCCAAGGTGTGGACCTAGAATGCTGGCCACACCTGCAAATAGGATAGAGATATGAGAAAGATGCAAAGACACATGGTTTCTATAAAGAGCCAACAACACTTGACTGGATAGTATTCACGACGGATGAAGACTTAATAAAGAAAATATATAGCTTTCTATTAAGCCTTAAAATGGAAGGTGAACAAGTGAAAGAAAGAATGATAGTATTGGCAAAAAACTTTCGATATACCATAGAATTAGATAGATGGCAAAAACTTTGGGATAGAAAATATAAATTGACAATAGCAACTACCTATAAGGAAAACCTGTATAAAATGTGGCATTAGCCACCAGGAAGGATAGCCAAGATGCTTAAAAACATGTCCTCCAAATGTTGGAAATGTAATCAGATACCGGGCTCTTATTACCATATGTAGTGAACATGCCGAAAGGCAAAAAAAAAACTTGGACGAAAATACACACATAATTAGAGTTAAATAAACACATAGTTAAAGCAACATATACATTTAAAGTCAGAAATATTTTTCTTAGGTATAAAACCAGAAAAATATGAGAAAGGGAACAAATATTTAATACTACATGTCTTGACAGCAGCGAGAATTGAATTTGCACAACACTGGAAGAATGAGGAAACTCCTACAGACCAAAAGGGCCTTGTTAGTACAGTGGTCTAAAGCACCCTGTTATTAACACAGCTGCCTGCAATTACTGCAGGTTCGAATCTTACCAGGCTCAAGGTTGACTCAGCCTTCCATCCTTTCTAAGGTAGGTTAAATGAGGACCCAGTTTGTGGGGGCAATAAGCTGTAAGACAAAGAATACACAGAATATTTTTAACATGGGATTTGTTTTATCAATAGTTAGACGATAGAGGTAGGAATTAGAAGTTGATATAAGTGAATATTATTATTATTATTATTATTATTATTATTATTATTATTACGTAGAAGTAAATTGGCCCGGACAATACGCTGTTTACTAAGCAGTTATGTCTGTTAAAGAAAAATGTTTTCAGCCCTGGAGGCCATCTTTTTGTTTGAATCTTCAGGCCTGCCACACTTAGTAGTGTGGGAAAACAGGAGGGGGATTGGATGGAGTTGCGGTGAGATATGTAGCCATAACATCATTCTGTTTTGTGTGATTCAAGGACGTTCAGCCTGCACCTGGAGAAGCGTGATTGGGAAACATCTCCAGTTTGGACAGTGAATTGAATGGACCATGTGACGGACATGTGGGTGCAGGGGAAGGGACTCTAACTTTCTTTTGGCTGGGGAAAACCCGGGGGACTTTCAGATTTGGTCGAGTCGACAGGGCACTGCCTTAACTGGTGCCCCTTCCATACAGCCTTGGGACAGATGCCACTTCCTACCCCACCACCTGCTACAATTCGGGGAAGCCCAGCCGGATGCCGTGAGTTGGGTCTGGAAGCGGGTGTGGAAGCACTGCTCCCTGCCCAGCTCCCTGCTGGGTCTGCTTTGAAGCAACCCTGTCGTGTACCTGACGCACCTCAACTGCTGCAGTCAGGTGGGCGAGTGGAACACTCTACGTGCAGGCAAATGGGGGGCACCTGTGAGGGGTCTGAGAAGATGACTAGCAGCAACCTGCTCTCAAACCACAACCCAAAACAGAGCAGGACAGAGTTAGTGCATCTAGTGGTCCATAACACATTCCTGCCCCCTCCCCCGGCCTGTTTGCTGCTTCGACAGCCAGCCCAGTGGTGGCAGTGGACCCGGAGTCGCAACGTTTTACAACTGAAGGACTGGCAGGCGTCTACAACCAGAAACATTTTCTCCCCTCCCCACATACAAAGAGGGGAGAGCAAATGGTGGCAATGGGTTTCCAGCTGTAACTGCCCCGCCCCCTGCCTCACTTCACCTCACCCTGCAGGACAAGCTAAACCCCCCCCCCCCCCCCCACCAGAGATCCCTGGATTCCCTCCTTAACCCTGCCCAGCCCACACAGGCACAGCCAAAGGGAGCTGTGCCAAACCGGCCACACACCTGGCCCTGACCAGTTGGACGAGGCCTCCCACCTTCTCCCAGCCACACCCAAATACCATCATTATTCTGAAGGGTCTTTGGGGGTGAGTGGAGGCCAAGGGCTTGACAGGGGATCCAGTGTGGGGATCTGGGAATCGTCCGATTCATTCGCCTCAGTGAGGGGGTGACTTCAAAGGGTCCCCTGAGGATCTCCCAACAGAGAAGCCGGAAAGGGGCCCCTGAGGGAGGAGAGGGGACCAGAAGGAGGCCCAATTCGGTGTCTGACCCCGAGAAAGGAGTCTAGTCCCTCCCTGAGGACCCCAAAGACTACCACTCCCATGGTGGCTCTTCCCTCAGAGCAGCCTCTGTCTCCGTCTCCGCTCTTCCCGCCAGAATAGGCTCCTCCCACCCTCTGGGACTCCAGGACTCCCTGCAGAAGAGCCGAATGCTGGGAAGGAGGGAGGGCAAAAGAAGGAGGGGCCTGGATGGAGCCACTGAGGTAGTCGGAGGGAGTTAAACGGACTCTGGGGAAGGGTAGAGGACAGGAAGGCCTGGAGGTGGCGATGGGTCGGAGCCGACTTCGCCACTAACAACAACCCCTCTGGGAACCCCTTTGCCCGCTTCTACGCCTGAGAGCCATCGCACTGGGAGGGGAGGGGCCAAGAGGAAAGGGGAGGAGTCACGCAAGCTCCCACCTCGCTCATGTCTCACCTGGGGGGTCCCAGTCAACTCCCCCCCACAGCATCAATGGTCCCTCCCACTCCCCCACATCTACCGTGGGTCCTCCTTCCCAGCAGCAGCAACGGCAAAGGGCGGACCCCATGGAGGCTTCCCCCAAGGCCGCGCCCCAAGAGAGGGGAGAAGTAGAATTCGAGGGACGGGGCTTGACAAGGATACTTCGGAGTTGGCTTGCCAGGAATCAATTTGCGCCAATGGGAATCCTTCCCTTCTGATGAGTCATTTGTCTCTGGGCAGAATCTCTGGTGATTTGTCTCTGCCGAGAAAGCCTTTGGAGCAGAAAGAGAAAGGGGGGAGGGGCTCCGCAGATTGTGTGCAGCGCAACTGGAGGGGACCTTTCCGCAACAATTGCTGAGATGGGGAAATCCCAGGCTACGAGCCGATGAGGCCCCAAATCTAGAGGTCTCCTCCAGCCACGGCTCACTTGTTTTTCCCACGACCGCCGTGACACGTGTCTGTAGCCTTCCAGTGCAGGACCCACTCTGGCTTTCCAGAGGCCTTTCTGTCTGGCCCGTTTCCCTGACCTCCCGGGGAGTCCGACGGCTGAGAAGCATCAGGTGATGAGGATGTTTTTCCCATCCATCTCGGTCTTCCATGGTCGTGGCCTCATTTTCCCCTCCACGCTTTTCTCTCCATCCTTAATGACATAATTCGGTATTACATGAATACTGAAGCTCGGTGATGGAGGTCTGAGTCTGCATTCCCATTTCTTGGAGAAATCTCCGTGTTTCTCCTGGGATTTATTTACACAGAGGTGAAACATCTGGATGAAACGTATCGTTGCAGGAAGCCTTTTGTGGGAAGTTTGGAGGATGGAAGCCGGGATTGCCCCTCTTGGCTCCCTCATCCCTTCCAGAAGGTCAAGGAGGAGAAAACTCAGAGGCAACTCTGGTCCCAGTTTTAGGAGGATGTAGTCTACAATACAATTGAGGCGCTGTGGTACAGTGGTTAGAATGCAGTAACTGCAGGCTTCTTCTGCTGATCACCGGCTGCCAGCAGTTTGGCAGTTCGGGTCTCACCAGCTCAAGGTTGACTCAGCCTTCCATCCTTGCGAGGTGGGGGAAATGCGGACCCAGATTGTTGGGGGCCACATGATGACTCTGTAAACTGCTTAGAGAGAGCTGTAAAGCACTGTGGAGCAGTATATAAACCTGATATAAGCCATAAGCAATATAGGGATACCTTCTTCAGTTCCACGAAGGCTCCGCACCCATTTGCACAACTCGGTTGACCCTGAGGTGGACCCAGATAAATCTGCAAGTGGCCTCAAGGCCTCTCTCAAAGGATGCAAGTGACCGGCTTTCTGCAAGGAGTATGAATCCTTCCATTCCCCACCCTCCACTTAGAGCTGAAGAAACATCTTGGATAAGAATCAAAAGGTCTTCAAAGAGAAAAATAAAGTCCAGTTACCTCTTGTAAAAGCACCTTTGACACTCCTGGCTCTCTCTCTGTGTCTCTGTGTGGGCAGCGACTTCACCCAAGGTGCCAGTAGGGGGCGCTCGCTTGATGCCGAGGCCACTGCGCATGCTCCACTCCGGCTGAGTTTTCTCTTATGTTCCGGCTGGGAGTTGCTCCCTGGGAATCCGGTGGAAGCGGGCAAGAGGGGATCCCGCGACTCAGATCCTGCCCAGGGGAGGGAAGGAGAGTCTGAGGTTGGAGGGAGCGGGAAGTCCGCCCCATAAATCCTCTTGGCTGCGCATGGGGGGAGATCCGCGAATTGGGGAGGGGGGAGGGGAGAAGGAAGCCTAAAGGAACCTTCTGCTCACATCTCCATTTAGATTCAGATTCCGATTCCTGGAAGACTGGAAGGATCTTTGGAGAGCCAGCGGTGCCAGTGGCTGGAAGATCCCTTCTGAGCCTGGCAGAGAAGAGGAGAAGCAGGAAGAGCTGCAGGTCAGAGAAGCTTCTTATGGGAAATACGAAGGGATCTTCACCTGCTTGAAGTCTTCCATTTCTCCCTGATGGAGTTTTGGAGGTTAAGAATGTGGGTAGAACCTCATAAGCCCAATTGTCCTTCCAAAGAGTAGCTCGTTTGGAGCGATTGTCCCATTGGGTCTCATCCATCGCCACTGATGGGCACAAGGATTTTGTAGGCAGAAAATAAAATGCAGCTCCTCTTTTGTCCTGTCCTCTTAACTGCTCTTCTTTGCTTATATTTCAGGTTCTGAGGTCCTTCCAGGAATGGGGAGGAATTGGGTGGATCTCACAAATCTTTCTCCTGATCTCTATTTCAGAGGGATCCCCAAGGATAAAAGTCAAATGGAGGTTTCCTGAGCAGGACAGGAAGAAATCTTAAATTGTGCCTTCAAGCTAGAAAAGATGAAGTTGAACCCTTTCCTGTTTCCATCCTGTCTCTCTCCTTCCCAGTGGACAAAATGGAGTCACCGTTGTTCATTGAATCATCTCCTTCTATTGGTGGAGCTGAAAGAGCCGCTGGATTCCTGATTCAGGTAGGAAGGAAGAGATTAGCACCTTATAGGGGGGAGGAGTAGGAGACCTCTGGTTTCCTTTGAGGACTCAACATATGATACTATTATTGCTGAGCAAAGCACAACAAGGAAATTAGACTCGAAAGAGCCTGTAGTACAGTGGATTAAAGCACTGCTATTAACATCTGCTGCTTGCAATTACTGCAAGTTCAAATCTCACCAGGCTCAAGGTTGAGTCAGCCTTCCATCCTTTCAAAGGTAAGTGAAATGAGGACCCAGATTATGGGGGCAATAAGATTACTTTGTATAAAAATATACAAAAGTATGAAGGCTATTGCTTAATGCATTGTAAGCCGCCCTGAGTCTCCGGAGAAGGGTGGCATATAAATTAAAGCCAAAAAAAACACAAGGAAATTAGAAATTTACATTTACGATCAGTCAAACTAGGCCCACCTCTCAACCAAGATTTGGAAATGTATGGAACTCCTCAGTGGTTATATAATTCAGGTTTCAAACAATGCCACATGGCAGTTCATGTAACCTGTCCCAAGAGGGGCTATAGTGTACTGGGATAAAAAAAGAAAAAGGCATCAACTTTTGACTCTCTTTGGCACAGTCGAAGGTAACAACATTACAACCATAACGTTTTGCTTTTACACAACATAATGTACACATTATTTCTATAACAATAAACCTGCCTAGTTTACAAAACAGAATCAAAAGTTTCATTTTTTTTCTCATTGCAAACAGACAATCTGGAAGCAATTTCAAACTAGAGACAAAATTAAATATAATCTCTTATTTGGAGAAAAGAATCATGTTAACCATCTCAGATTCTCCTTGCTGTGGGGAATAATATAGCATTCATTCTCATAGTTTCAAATCCAGTCCATAATATTTTACCAACTTTGGAATATTGTTCAGCATTAATTAAAGGACCGGCAGACCTGTGTATACATACATACATACTTGTTTTAAAAACACAAAACTAACTTAAAGCTTTCTAACAGTACATAAATCAATTTTTTTAAAGAAATCCATGCTAATTAATTAAACCATATTTAAGTCACTCCCTCCAGCTTATCGTCATCAAATAGAGTCTTTTTCTTCTGTCTCCTTTCCTAAAGAAGTTCTCGGCTTTATTTATATCCTTTAAAAAAAGTCCCAAATTTGTTCTGTGAGACGTTGTAACTTGGTCTGAAGCAAATCTTCCCCAATTAAATTTTCCCTCACTGAAATAGCTATCATATCTTTTTTTTCTTGAAGAATTCTCAGCCTTGTTAATGTCTATAATTTATTTTCATTCATTCATTCATTCATTCATTAGATTTATATGCCGCCCTTCTCCAGAGACTCAGGGCGGCTTACAATGCATTAAGCAATAGCCTTCATACTTTTGTATATACCTGCTTACTAGGGCTTTCAGCCCCCCCTAAGCGGTGTTCTTTTTTATACAAAGTTAGCTTATTGCCCCCACAATCTGGGTCCTCATTTAACTACTTTGAAAGGATGGAAGGCTGAGTCAACCTTGAGCCTGGTGAGATTTGAACTTGCAGTAATTGCAGGCAGCTGGTGCTACTTAACAGCACTTTAGTCTGCTGCGCCACCAAGGCTCTTCTTCTTTAACAGTTTATTTATAAATTTTCACCTTACATACATAAGTGCTTACTGAACAGCATATTGTCTGGATCAATTTTTATACAATAATGCTTTTCCCACTCCTAATTTCTACCTCTGCTATGCAACCATATATAAAACAAGTTCCATGTCCAACAATATTCTGTATCTTCTTTTTCTTTTATGTTTAGTGTCAGTCCATCTATTTCTGCACAATCTAAATTTTGTTTTAATTACATCATCCTTTGTAGGAGTTTCCTCATTTTTCCAGTACTGTGCAAATACAATTCTTGCTGCTGTCAAGACATGTAATATTAAATATAAGTTCTCTTTGTCATACTTTTCAGGTAGTATGCCTGGCAAAAATATTTCTGGCTTAAAATCTATGTCTTGTTTTAACATTTTTTCCAACCATGTATGTATTTTTGTCCAATATTTCTTTGCTTTTACACATGTCCACCAGATATGATAATACATCTGCCTCCAGAAGTTGTTAATTCTCCAACACTGGAATTTTTTTATTTTTATTAAAGAGTTTTACAAAACAATTTTTTACAAATATTTCCTCATCCCCCTCTTCCTTACCCCCCACAGCCCCCCTTCCCCGAACTTCCCAGAACAAAATACAGGGTATAATAATTAACAATCATATACGAAACTAAGCTAACTATCTATGGATTCCTATCCCCTCCTTCACACTTTAACTCCTCTTTTACTTAACTAGATATGAATATTCTTAATTTTTCTATTCATTCATAAGCTATTTTATACTTTTTAGTCCGATATTTGTTTTGAATATAATCAGTCCATCTTCTCTATTCCGATATATATCTTTCTTGTGAATGATCTTTCAAATAACTGAGGTTTTCACCATTTCTGCTAAATTCGCTACTTTTAATGTCCATTCTTCAATAGTAGGCAAATCTTCCTTCTTCCAATATTGCACCACCAAAAGTCTAGCTGAAGTTATTAAATATAATATCAATTTAGTCTCTATAACCGTACAATCTGTGATTATACCCAACAAAAACAACTGTGGAGTAAACTTTATCTTCTTTTTAAGAATATTTTGGATAATCCACCATATTTTAATCCAAAATGCTTTAACTTTTTTACAAGTCCATCATATATGATAATAAGTGGCATCATCACAACCGCATCTCCAACACTTAGATTGCAAATTTGGATACATACAAGCTACCATATTTTCCGGCGTATAAGACGACTGGACGTATAAGACGACCCCCGAATTTTCCTGTTAAATATAGGGTTTGGGCTATACTCATCGTATAAGACTACCCCTCTTCCAACGCACACCAAATAAAAATTAAAAAAACATCAACTGACTCACCCACAATGTAAAAGCAGCTGTGCTAGACCCAAAATGGCCCCTGAAACAAGCAGGAACGTCACACAGCCACAAAAAGACCCAAAAAACAACTTTCACACTTTATACACACACAACACAACACAACACAACTGGCTCACCCACAATGTAAAAGCAGCTGTGCTAGACCCAAAATGGCCCCTGAAACAAGCAGGAACCTCACACAGCCACAAAAAGTCCAAAAACCCAACTTTCACACTTTACACACACAAAATTCCACATACAGCATTGTGAGATTTTGTGTGTTTGTGTAGTTAGAGTGAAACACTACAAAAACACACTAAATCTCAGAAAGCTGCACAAATATTATTTTATTTTATTTTTATTTTTATATGGAAGCTAAATTTAAAACTTCCTAAACTTTAAATGGCTAGGTCTAAAAAAGAACAACTAAAAAAAAACCCAATTAACTTTTTTTTAAAGATCCCAAAGGGGAAAAAAACTTACCCAATAGAACAGGGGTCTCCAACCTTGGCAACTTTAAGACTTGTAGACTTCAACTCCCAGAATTCCTCAGCCAGCTTTGTTTTGCTGGCTGAGGAATTCTGGGAGTTGAAGTCCACAACTCCCTGCCTGCTTGATTGCAGGCAGGGAGTTGCTTGCTGATGCAATGGATTCAGGCAAGCGAAGCAAGGCAAGCACCTAAGGCAGTGGTTCTCAACCTTTCTAATGCCGCGACCCTTTAATACAGTTCCTCGTGTTATGGTGACCCCCAATGATAAAGTTATTCCTAAAACCATCAAAAATATGTGTTTTCCGATGGTCTTAGGCCAGGGGTCCCCAACCTTTTGGACCTCAGGGACCACCAACTTCATAATTTTAAATTTCGCTGTTCAGACAATAATGATTTTACCCAGCCAACAAAGCACACTGTACTTATATCCTTCCTTATCCATTTTCTTAAAAAAGAGGGGGAAAAAACTCTTTTAAGGTTTTACTAAAAACAGTTTCCAATTACATAGTATTGGCATAAAGCCTGGTTAAAGCAAACATGCTTAGTCATAAAGATTTGAGGCAAGCCATTCTGCTTAAGGTTTAAATTGAACTTAAGTGCATTATCCGGTATAATGCAGATTACTTCTGGCTGAAATACCATAAATTGGGCATCTTAACCATAAACCAGGGATATGAATTTGTTTTGTATGGGTGCTGAAGGCTATAGTAAGTACAACATGTTGGAGCCTGCACTGCAATAGGGGACGGAAACATATAAAAGCTTTAAAAATACAGGAAGATTAAATATTGTTACTGTTAATGTAATCATCTGGACTCCCAGTACGGGATGGGATCCTTCAGGCACTCTCCCTCCTCTCTGTCTCTCTCTCTCTGTCTCCCACTCTTTCTCTCTCATTCTCTCTTTCTCTCTCTCATTTTCACTTTCTCTCTCTCCCTCTCTTTCTTTCTCTCCCACTCTTTCTCATTCTCTCTTTATCTCTCTCCCCCCTCTCCACCCCTCTCATTCTCTCTCTCTCCCACTCTTTCTCTCATTCTTTCTCCACCCTCTTTCTCTCTTTCTCCCATTCTCTTTCTCTCTTTCTCTCTCCCCTTCTCTCCCCCCACTCTCTCATTCTCTCTTTCTCTCTGTCCCCCTTTCTCTCTCTCCCCCCACTTTCTCTCTCTCCCATTCTCTGATTCTTTGATTCTCTCTTTCATTCTCTGTCTCTTTCTGTCTCTCATTCTCTCTCTCTCACTCTCTCTCTGATTCTCTCTGTCTCTTTCTCTCATTCTCTTTCATTCTGTCTTTCTCTCTCTTTCATTCTTTGTCTCTTTCTCTCTCTGTCTCATTATGATTCTCTCTCTTTCTCTCTCTTTCTCTCTCTCTCTCATCTCAATGGCCAACCAGTGTCTTGGGGCTGAGAGGAAGTCAAGCATCTCCCTGAGAGACTGAGGGCCGGAAGAAGTGTGGGAGCGAAGCACTATTTGAACTTGTGCGGCATGCGCATTCGCCTTGGTATATTTGCGCCAGCCGATGGCCAAGGCAGCCCTCATCTCTCTGCTGAAAGTGCAGCATCAGGATTCTGCCTTAGTATATTTGTGGCGCAAGGCAGCCTTCGTTTCCTGATGCTTGGGACTCAGAGCGGTAAATGATGACTGGTCCGGGGAGCAGCTGGATTTTGCTCTCCATTGTGGACACCAGATCAGCCCCCTGCAAGATCTCATCTTTCGAGGAGCGCTCCCTGAACTGGCACTGGAAACTTTGGTTGGGCTCCTCCAGAGACGAGAGCTTGCAGGGGGCCGATCTGGTGTCTGCAATGGAAAGCAAAATCCAGCTTCTTCTCTCTACTGTGAAACTCCACGCAGCAACCAGCTGGGTCCAGCATTGAGCGGCATGCAGCCTTGACGAGATCGGCACAGCTTCCCGAATCTGAGTTGCTGGCGCTAACTGATGACGCTACGGGAGTGCCAACAACATTGACAGGAAGCTGTGCCAATCTCGTCAAGGCTGCATGCCGCTCAATGCTGGAACCAGCTGGTTGCTGCGCAGAGCTTCCCCCAGGCATCCAGGGGGATATTACCGATGCTCCGACTTCCCCAGACAGGTGGGGCTCGCCATCACTGGGGGTCAGCTGGGGAAGTCGGAGCGTCGGTAATATCCCCCTGGATGCCTGGGACAGCGGGGGAAGCTCCGCATAGCAACCAGCTGGGTCCAGCATTCAGCGGCATGCAGCCTTGACGAGATCGGCACAGCTTCCCCTCAATGTTGTCGGCGCTCCCGTAGCGTCATCGGTCAGCGCCAGCAACTCATATTCGGGTACCTGGCGTATAAGACAACCCCCGACTTTTGCGATGATTTTCCTGTGTTAAAAAGTCATCTTATACGCCGGAAAATACGGTAACTTTTTAGGATCTAAATGCCATCTATAAAACATTTTGTAAAAGTTTTCTCTTAAATTTTGTGCTTGCATAAATTTCATGTTTCTAACCCATATTTTTTCCCAAGTTTCCATCATTATTGGTTCCTGGATATTTTGTGCCCATTTTATCATACAATCCTTAACTAATTCCATTTCTGAATCTCTTTCTATCAATATATTATATAATCTTTTTATATGCATTTGGCCTTGATCTCTAATTTGTTTTACCAAATTTTCCTTGTTCTGCATGATACCAATTCTCTGATCTTGTTTCCATCTAGCTTGCAGCTGTCCATACTGAAACCAAGTTTGAATTATCCTTTCTTCTTTTAATTCATTTAAGGACTTTAACTGCAATATACCCCCTTCCACTTTAAGAAGCTCTTTATAGGTAATCACTTCTTGCTTTTGTTCTACACTTATATTCTCTATCGCATGTCTGGGTATTGTCCATATAGGTATCTTATAATTTAACTTGTATTGATACTTTTTCCAAATTCGTAACAAGGCATTCCTTAATATATGGCTTTTAAAAGTCTTATCCACCTTCTTATCATATAATAAATAAGCATGCCAACCATATAACAAATCATATCCTTCAATATTCAATATTCTTTCTTCTGTTGAATTAATCCAGTCACTAATTATTGATAGGACAGCTGCTTCATAGTATAATCTTTTAAGGCATTTTAAGACCTCCTCTCTCACGTATATCTTGCATTATTTTTAACTTTATTCTCAGTCTTCTCCCTGCCCAAACAAAATTATTAATACCCTTCTGCCATTCCCTCAAATTTTCATCTTGAGTATTGGTATCATTTGGAACAAAAATAACCTGGGTAAAACATTCATTTTTATTGCTGCTATTCTTCCCAACAAAGATATTCTATTCTATTCTATTCTATTCTATTCTATTCTATTCTATTCTATTCTATTCTATTCTATTCCCTCACCCATGTTAATACAGCTGCATGGTAATTTGTGGCTCCATACTGGGAGCCACAAAACCTGGGGGTGGTGGTCATATGATTAAGTGGGAGTGAGTGATGTCACGTTGGCCACGCCCACCCAGGTTTTGTGGCTCCTGGTGTTTTCTGTGGGAAACTGGTCCAAATGGCTCTTTGAGTGTTTAAGGTTGCAGAGCCCTGGTCCAGGGTGAGGAGATTCTCTTGAGTGTGTCACCTGCTGGCCATGTCATCCCCTCTTTTTCCTTCCTCTCTTCTTACTTTTCTATGATTTTTTTTCTTTGTATTTTATACTTCGATAAACTAATAAAAAAGTTAGATTAAAATTTTCATCCTTGTGAGCAAAGTTACTCCGTTAAAGAATCACAAAGACCATTTGGTTATGATGTCAGACAGAAATCCCACAGAACCTCTTGTAAATATGATGAAATGTTGGGGCCACTGGTAGATGGTTTGCCTAAGGCACTCTATGCCCCTTGATCAAGGCAAGTTGATGATATTGAAGGTCAGCAGAGTCAGTCAAGGTGATAAAACATGAACTAATTGAATGTCAGCAGTAGGCTGTGGATTCTGCCCTTTTTATCGTATCATCTGTTGGGTCCGTAGGGAAACGTCCCATCAAGAATTTTTAGTTTGGATTTTAGTCCCAAAGGTGCTTTTTTCTTTTTTTTTAATTGAAAAAGTTTTCAATTACAATTTTTCCCCCTTTCCCCCCCTCCTCCCTAACCCCCCCTCACCACCCCATCCCCCCTGTGACTTCTTCAAAATAAAAACCTAATACATAACAGATTATATAATATTTTACCATCCCCTAACTCCCCCCTCCAAATACTGACCCTTACTTCTAGTAATATTATTAATATTATTACTTCCCCCTCTTACCAAACACTTCAAAATAACATTCCATTACAACACTATATGATAACTTCTGATTTAACACAGTAATATTATTATAACTCCCAATTTATCAATAGTCTGCCCTTTTTTTCTCCCCTTCCCCATACTTATATCTGTATATTAATATAACATTTCAAAACAACCTTCCACTTTAAAACTATATAATAAATCCTACTTTAACATTTAATCTTTTGCGTACATTAATATAACATTTCAAAGCAGCCTTCCCCATGAATTCTAGTTTTACATTTGTTCTACTCTATCCATTTCCTCCACTCCCATATATATGTCTCTTAAACATCCCTTTTTTTAATCTATACAATCAATACACTAGCCTGTCTCCACCCACTTTCCTACAAGATTACCATGTACAACAATTCTTAATATCTTTATTCTTCTGCCCATCCTACTAAAAAAAAATCCCTTATATAAACAAAATCAATGACTTTAAACTTATAATCCATATAATATCTTCTTTGATGTCCTTCCACTGGATTGCCGACTCCATCATCTGGATTAGGGTAACATAACATCCCAGTTGCAACAGAGTATTCAAAATCCTCAGTTATCATCTGCCCCCATCAATAATAAATATCTTCACATATATATATAAAAAAAAAGAAAACAACCACCCGAGTGACTTTATAATTGTAATCCATATCTGTAATAGTGGCTTTCTTCAGGATTATTAATTCCCATTCTCGTAATGGGGTAACATCCAGATCTTCTGCATGCCCCAGCATAACTCTCTTGCCTTATAGCTCCACATAGATATAATACGTTAATCAATAAAAAAAAAAAAAGTAGATAATTCCAATCCAACAATTCATAGGCCCTTTTCACATCCCAAAATTACAGCATTGCAGAGATCTGTCACTCTCCTCAGGATGATATCAACCACTACTTCGCCTCATCCATCTTTTCATATATTCAGTCATGTATTTTTTCAAAGTAACTGGCTTTACTGTTGCTTAGTTTAGAAATTTTTATTTTTGTGAGACCTGTTTCTTTTTTTTTTTTCCTTTCTTTTTGTGGGTTGGATCTCCATCCTGATTTCCTTCCTGCCAGTAGTATATCAACTGGTCGATTTTCATTCTGTTTTATAACTTGATCCTGTTGGTTTTGTTTTTGTAACTCATATTTCTTTTCTGTAAGTTGTATATCAATTGGTTGGTTTCCATGGTTATCTGTAACTTGGCGAGTCATCACGTTAGAATCCGATGCCACTTCTCTCTTATTTATAAATAATCCATCTGAGGTATCTGAAGAATCCAAAGGCAATTCATCTGCAAAGGCCTCTGTAACTTGATATTTTTCCTTTATTTCTAGCTCCTTCTGCTTGGCTTGTGTTGTGCGTAAAGATGTTAAGTTCATTTTTAAAAATTTTTGATAAAATTCTTCCGCTTTTTCAACAGTATTTAATTGATATCTTTCTCCTTGATATCTCAATATTATACCAACTGGAATATTCCATCTGAATAAGATATTTCTTTTTTTAAGCTCAGCCACCAAGAAGCCAAATTTCTTTCTTTCCAATAATATCTTAGGCGGGAGCTCTTTATAAATCCAAATCTTTCTTCCAAAAAATTGCAAAGTAGACTTAAAGGATTTCTGCACAATATTATTCCTTAAATCTTTATCTGTAAAATAAATCACCACGTCTCTAGGCAATTGCCTTTGCTTTGCAGTCCAGGAGTTTATTCTATAAACTCTATCGATCCTACAAAGTACCTCCTCAGGTTGAACCTTTAAAATCCCAGCCAGAACTTCAGAAGATATTTTTCTTAAATCCTCTCTGTTATTTTCCTGTAATCCTCTCAGTCTGATCGCATATTCAGTAAAATTATGTTGCATCAATAAAACTTCCTTTTCAATACGTTGCTGTATATTTTCTACATTACAATCAGCTTCCATTTCAGGTTTTTCTTCTAAACTATTGTCTTGAGTATTTATCAAATCATTCTCAATTTTTTCTATTTTATTTTCCAAATTGTCTTCAATTTCCTCCACTTTAGACTCTAATAGATTAGTATTTGTATCCAGCCTAATCATAAATTCTGAGAGACCATTAGCCACTTTTAAAATCTTTCGATGCAAAATATCAAACTTTAATTGCACCAATTCTTTAGTTTCCTGCTTGAATTTCTCAAAATTCTGATTCATAATCTCATCCCTTCTTACAATCTCCTCCAAAAGAAATTCAATTATATTAAAATCAGTTTTCTGAGACTGTAAGTTAAGAACTTGTTCATATAATTTGTGGATGGGGGAATCCCCCCCCTTGCTTGTTTGTCCAGCTTTATAAGCCTAAACGCCATATTTCCACACAGGCAAACTTTTTAGAAAAGAAAAAAAACCCCAAACCTTTTTCCAAACAGGATCAGTATCAAATCAAATCTCCAGGAAGGAGAAAACACAAAAGTATAGCTTTTTCTTCAAATGTAGCCAGGAGCATTTATTCCACTACTTTGTGGCTTAATAAGAGACAGAAGGACTTTCCCTTTTCAGCTTCCCTGCTCCAGTTTCAGCAGTCGCCATTTTAAAAGCTCTTTTTTACTTTATTGAATATCCTTTGCGAAATCAGTATTAATACTTGAAATTTAGGGTCCAGGTCCAGATCCAGATCTCATCCTCTTTGATTAATCTGTTAATTATCTTGGAAAACTTGTCTTCGCAGCCTTGCTCTGCAAAAAGCAGAGGTCTCCCAACGCCCGGAGCAAACGGCGAGTGCTATAGGGAGCATCATCCGCTCGCCCCCAGGAGTAAAAAAAAAAAACTCTGGGGGCTACGGAGAGCTCTACCTACACTCACCTGCTCTGTCTCACATTTCCTCCTGGAAATGGAGTTTTTCGAGCCGCCTTTCCGCTGTACAGGCGGCTCTTTACAGGCGAAGGGGCTGGTGGTCCCGAGGGACCGTCTGGTGGCTACGAAGAGCAAACCGGAAGTCTCAAAGGTGCTTTTTTCAAGAGGCAACTGGACTTCCTGGTTTGTCTTTGAAGACGTTTCGCTTCTCATCCAAGAAGCTGAAGAAATTTCTGAAGCACCTTTTTGGACAAACGTGACCATGAATGATTTGAGAATCTCCAAAGACATTTGTGCTTTTAGGATTTGCAGATTGAAGTAGATCTTACAAATTTTATCAAGTCTGCTCACAGGGATTCTTCCTTCTTTAGGGTGCTGTGTCCTTTGGGGAGTTGACCATCCATTTCAGCAATGAAGAGTGGTTGCTGCTTAATCCCAGGCAGGAAGCCCTGCATGAAGAAGTCATGTTGGAAACGTCTAGGATCATGGCCTCTTTAGGTAAGGGTTCCTCTATACGTAACTTATTAAAAATGATTTCATCTCTTCTTTTTTCCTCTTACGTTAATTCCAGTCCCCCTTCATGGTCTTCTAAGTAGCACAGTTTCACTTAGAAAAAAGTGTGGCGACAGCAAGGGTTGACATTCAGTCTTGTGGTCATCCTTGGGCCGAAGGTCATTACTCCAGAATGATTGGGAAGATGTTCAGGGAGAGGATGTTTTTGCTTGTTGCAGTCGTTCTACTCACTAACAAATTTTGTTTTGCTTTGTGTTGCAATGACATATGTTGTCTTATTAAATGCAAGTTGGGTGCGTCATAGTCAAGACAATTGGTGTACCACGTCCTGATGTCAAGATGTGTTTTTGCTTTAAATTTTTAACTGCCAAGAATGAGGGTTAGATGAGCAGCCATGCTAGTCTTTTAAGTTTAATAAGTAATATGCATGCTTTCATTTCCCTCATTCCTTTCTCTGGAGATGCCCAGTATAATAGATAAATCTATGCATAGGGACACCAAAATGGAGGTTGTAGATTATTCTAATTTATTTTTCTTTCCCTGCAAGCATTTGAGGCGCAGAAGAAGGAAAACGACCAAGAGCCAAATTCAGTGCCATTGCATATAATCACAACTGAAATTCCTTATTTGTAGAGACATCTACAAATAAGTGGGGAAGGAAGAAACATAAAAAGAATCACAACTGGAGACAAAAATCGATTCTTGAATGTGTGGAAATGGATCACTTCCTGACCCAACGTGATTCCAAAGAAAACCCCAATGCTAGTAACCCCTGCAAATCGGGAAAAAGCTCAAGCAGTAATAATCTTATTTCACGTAAAAAGAACCAGGCAAAGGGGAAGCCCTACAATGATGTGGACTGTGGAAAAAGCATTGGAAGAAGCAGTAATTTAACTTCTCATAAAAAGATCCATAAATGTGTGTATTGTGGAAAACGTTTCAGTGTGAAGAGTTCCCTTACTTCCCATAAAAGGGTACATACTGAAGAAAAACCCTTTAGATGCATAGAATGTGGGAAGGGCTTCAAAAGTAGAATTTACCTGATGTGTCATAGAAGGATCCATTCATGGGGAAGACCTTATAAATGTGTAGATTGTGGGAAAAGGTTTAGTATGAAGAGTTCTCTTACGTACCATAAAAGGATACATACAGGAGAAAAACCCTATAAATGCATGGAGTGTGGAAAGAGCTTCAGGGGAAGCAGTGTTCTTAATTGTCATCAACGGATCCACACAGGAGAAAAGCCCTATAAGTGCCTAGAATGTGGGAAGGGCTTCAGCCAAAGCAGTACCCTTGTTTCCCATAAACGGGTCCACACAGGTGAAAAACCATTTAAATGCATACAGTGTGGAAAGAGCTTCAGTGTAAAGAGTGCTCTTACTTCCCATAAAAGGGTCCACACAGGAGAAAAACCCTTTAAATGCAAGGAGTGTGGAAAGAGTTTCAAAAGTAGTATTTACCTGATGTGCCATGGAAGGATCCATTCACGGGAAAAACCTTATAAATGTGTGGATTGTGGACAAAGGTTCAGCATGCAGTGTTCCCTTACATCCCATAAAAGGACACATACAGGAGAAAAGCCCTATAAGTGCCTAGACTGTGGGAAGGGCTTCAGCCAAAGCGGTACCCTTGCTTCCCATAGAAGGGTCCACACAGGAGAAAAACCCTATACATGCATGGAGTGTGGAAGGGGCTTCAGTGCAAAGAGTGGTCTTACTTCTCATAGAAGGATCCACACAGGAGAAAAACCCTATACATGCATGGAGTGTGGAAAGAGCTTCAGTGTAAAGAGCGCTCTTATTTCTCATGAACGGGTCCACACAGGAGAAAAACCCTATAAATGCCTAGACTGTGGGAAGGGCTTCAGCCGAAGCAGTAGCCTTACTTCTCATAAACGGGTCCACACAGCAGAAAAACCCTATAAATGCATAAAATGTGGAAAGAGCTACAAAAACAGCAGTTACCTGAACCTCCATAAACGGATCCACACGGGAGAGAAACCCTATACATGCATGGAGTGTGGAAAGAGCTTCGCTATAAAGACTTCTCTTACTTCTCACGAAAGGATCCACACAGGAGAGAAACCCTATAAATGTATGGAGTGTGGAAAGAGCTTCAGGGCAAGCAGTGCTCTCAATTGTCATCAACGGATCCACACAGGAGAAAAACCCTTTAAATGTAAGGAGTGTGGAAAGAGCTTCAGTGTAAACAGTTCTCTTACTTCTCATAAACGTATCCACACAGGAGAAAAACCCTATAAATGTAAGGAGTGTGGAAAGAGCTTCAGTGTAAAGAGTGCTCTTACTTCTCATAAACGGGTCCACACAGGAGAAAAACCCTTTAAATGCAAACAATGTGGGAAGAGCTTCACATCTAGTAGTTACCTGATATGCCACAAAAGGATCCATACAGGGAGAAAACCTTACCAATGTGTGGATTGTGGACAAAGGTTCCGTGTGAAGGGTTCCTTTACTTCCCATAGAAGGGTACATACTGGAGAAAAACCCTTTAAATGCATAGAATGTGGGAAGAGCTTTAAAAGTAGTAATTACCTGATGTGTCACAAAAGGATCCATTCAGGGGAAAAACCTTATAAATGTGTGATTTGTGGACAACGTTTCACAACAAAGTGTTCCCTTACAGCCCATGAAAAGATACATACAGAAGAAAGACCCTTTAAATGCATGGAGTGTGGAAAGAGCTTCAGGGGAAGCAGTTCTCTTAATTGTCATACACTGATCCACACAGGAGAAAAACCCTATAAATGCCTAGACTGTGGCAAGGGCTTCACCCAAAGCAGTACCCTTGCTTCCCATAAACGGGTCCACACAGGAGAAAAACCCTATACGTGCATGGAGTGTGGAAAGAGCTTCAGTGTAAAGAGTGCTCTTACTTCTCATAGACGGATCCATACAGGAGAAAAACCCTATAAATGCCTAGACTGTGGGAAGGGCTTCAGGCAAAGCTGTGACCTTGCTACCCATAAACGGGTCCACACAGGAGAAAAACCCTATAAATGCATGGAGTGTGGAAACAGCTATAATACCAGCAGTGGACTAAATCGCCATAAAATTGTCCACACGGGAGAGAAACCCTATACATGCATGGAGTGTGGAAAGAGCTTCACTAGCAAGATTTCTCTTTCTTCTCATGAGAGGATCCACACAGGAGAGAAACCCTATAAATGTAAAGAGTGTGGGAAGAGCTTTCGCCGAGCCAATCAACTTAGTTACCATAACAAGATCCATACAGGAGAAAAACCTTATAAGTGCACAGATTGTGGAAAGACCTTTGCTGCCAGTAGGTCTCTGTCTTACCATAAAAGGACCCACACAGGAGAGAAACCCTATAAATGCCTGGAATGTGGAAACAGCTTCAGATTTAACAGTAGCCTTTCTGTCCATAAGAGGATCCACAAAAGAGGGAAATAGAAATGTACGGAATGCGGAAGGAGTTTTTGTGAAAGAGAATCCTTCTCAAGAAAGAACCCACAATGGGCAGGAAAATATCCTGTGGACAGCAATCAACTTGTTTAGGGTGACCCACTCCCTACTTCTGGTGGGGGTACGGGAAGATCCCTTACAGGGTCGAGCTGAGGATTTTGTACAATTCCTGCATGATAAAGTTGCTCAGATTTGGGAAGGCCTGTACTCCGATTGGGTAGATCCAGGGGAGGAGACAAGGGTAGGTCTTGAGAACGTTATCTGGGAAGAGTTTGACTCTGTGGCTCCTGAGGACGTGGACAGGATTCTGGGCAAGTTTAATGCTGCCATATGTATATTGGACCCGTGTCCCTCCTGGTTGGTACTGGCCTCCCGGGAGGTTACACGAGGCTGGCTCCAGGAGATTATAAATGCTTCTCTGAGTGACGGTGTCTTTCCCGCCGCCTTGAAAGAGGCGGTTGTGAAGCCCCTCCTCAAGGAGCCTTCCCTGGACCCGTCTATATTATCAAATTATCGTCCAGTCTCCAATCTTCGCTTTTTTGCGAAGGTTGTTGAGAGTGTGGTGTCGCGACAACTACCCCGATACCTGGATGAAGTTGTCTATCTGGATCCGTTCCAGTCGGGTTTCAGGTCACAATACAGCACTGAAATGGCATTGGTCGCGTTGGTTGATGATCTCTGGAGGGCTCGGGAGAGAGGTTGCTCCTCTATCTTGGTCCTATTAGATCTCTCAGTGGCTTTTGATACCATCGACTATGGTATCTTACTGCACCGGGTGGAGGGGTTAGGAATAGGAGGCACCGTGCTTCGGTGGTTCTCCTCCTTCCTCTCTGACCGTTCGCAGTTTGTGTTGGCAGGGGGGCAGAGGTCGACCTCGAGGCACTTTATTTGTGGGGTGCCGTAAGGATCAGTCCTCTCGCCCCTTCTGTTCAACATTTATGTAAAACTGCTAGGCGAGATCATCCATGGTTTCGGGGTGAGTGTTCATCAGTATGCTGATGACACACAGTTCTACATCTCCACCCCAGACCACCCCAATGATGCCCTTGCTGTGATATCCCGTTGCCTGGAGGTCGTGCGGATCTGGATGGAGTGAAACAAGCTCAGACTCAACCCCTCCAAGACCGAGTGGCTGTGGCTTCCGGCGTCCCAGTATAGTCAGCTGGTACCATCACTGACAATTGGGGATGAGATCTTGCTCCCCACAGAGAGGGCCCGCAACTTGGGTGTCCTCCTGGATTCATGGCTATCTTTAGAAGATCATTTGACGGCCGTGGCCAGGGGTACCTTTTATCAGGTTCGCCTGATCCGCCAGTTGCGTCCCTTTCTGGATCGAGATGCCTTGCGCACGGTCACTCATGCCCTAGTCACCTCCCATATGGACTACTGTAATGCTCTCTACATGGGGCTCCCCTTGAAAAGCACCCAGAGGCTCCAACTGGTCCAGAATGTAGCTGCACGGATGATTATGGGCACAGCTCGTTGCACCCATGTAACACCTCTCCTATGCGAGCTGCACTGGCTCCCGGTGGTCTTCCGGGTGCGATTCAAGGTGTTAGTTATCACCTTTAAAGCGCTCCATGGCTTAGGACCTGGGTACCTACGAAGCCGTCTTTTGCCACCAATAGCCTCCCACCGACCAGTTCGTTCTCACAGGAAGGGACTACTCAGGGTACTGTCAGTCAAATTATGCCGACAGGCGACTCCCAGGCGGAGGGCCTTCTCTGGGAAGGCTCCAACCCTTTGGAATGAACTGCCCCCTGAGATACGAAATATCCCTGATCTCCGTGCTTTCCACTGTGCTCTCAAAACCCTGATGTTCCAACGGGCGGGGCTAAACATATGAACATGTGAATGTTTTTAAAATGTTATCTAATTTTAGGTTCTATTTAATTGGGCCAAACTATGTTATAATAATAATTTTATGATGTTTGTGTATCTATATTTTTCTTGACTGTACACTGCCTTGAGTCCTACGGGAGAAAGGTGGTATAGAAATATAATAAATAAATAAATAAACAAACAAACAAACAAACAATCAAACAAACTTATTTCCCTTAAGAATAAACAGAAAAATGAATCGACAAAGAAGATAGATTTTCAGTTAGTCAAGAAAGTTAAATATTTGGGAGTATACTTAACAGGAAGATGTGCAACAATTACAGAAGGTAACTATAAAGGATTAATACAACAAATTAAATTGGACATGAAGAACTGGAAAACCGTACAACTGTCTATCAGAGTCTATTTTATAACCATAAAATGAATATCCTGCCGAAGGTAGTTTTTTTGTTCCAAACGTTCCCTATAAAATTAGAGAAAAACTTTGATGAGCTAAATACAATCATCCAGAAAACATTAGGGAATAAAAAAGAGCAAGAATAAGACTGAAAAAGTTGCACAAATCTAAAAACAATGCAGACTTTGGGTTGCCGGATTGGGAGCTTTATTACTTGGGTGAAAGAATGGATACATCTAAGACATAGAAGACTACGACTGTTGAAGGGACATGATCTTCGATTGGGATGGCATGCCTTTTTGTGGTATGCAAAGAATAAAATACATAGATATTTTCTATCTTTCTTTCTGTTATATTTATTACATAGATATATAGGAAACGCTCTATTCTTAGTATGGGAAAATTTTAAGGCAAAAAACTATATGAAAATACCAGCTTGACTTTCCACAATGGAAGCACTGATACATCCAAATGTTGTAAACCTGGAAAAAACTGTAACATATAAAGACCTTCTGAATGAGGAAGGGGAACTGAAAAGAAAACAGGAACTACAAAACCAAGGTGTGGATCTAGAATGGTGGCCACACCTGCAAATAGGATGGAGGTATGAGAAAGATGCAAAGACACATGGTTTCTATAAAGAGCCAACAACACTTGACCGGATAGTATTCACGATGGATGAAGCATTAATAAAGAAAATATATAGCTTTCTATTAAGCCTTAAAATGGAAGGTGAACAAGTGAAAGAAAGAATGATAGTATTGGCAAAAAACGTTGCATATACCATAGAATTAGATAGATGGCAAAAACTTTGGGATAGAAAATATAAATTGACAATAGCGACTACCTATAAGGAAAACCTGTATAAAATGTGGCATTAGCCACCAGGAAGGATAGCCAAGATGCTTAAAAACATGTCCTCCAAATGTTGGAAATGTAATCAGATACCGGGCTCTTATTACCATATGTGGTGAACATGCCAAAAGGCAAAAAAAAAATTGGACAAAAATACACACATGGTTAGAAAGAACATTAAAGCAACATATACGTTTAAAGTCAGAAATATTTTTGTTAGGTATAATACATGAAAAATATGAGAAAGGGAACAAATATTTAATACTACATGTTTTGACAGCAGTGAGAATTGAATTTGCACAATACTGGAAAAATGAGGAAATTTCTACAGACCAAAATATAATTAGAAAAATACTAGATTGTACAGAAATGGATAGGTTAGCATTAAAGATAAAGGACAAAGAAGACACAATGTTTTTTTAAAATGGGATTTGTGTTATCAATGGTTAGACAATAGAGGTAGAAATTAGAAGTTGGTATAAGTGGATAATAATATTACTATTATTACGTAGAAGTAAATTGGCCCAGAAAATACACTGTTTACTAAGCAGTTATGTTTGTTAAAGAAAAATGTTGTCAGCCCTCTTTTTGTTTGAATCTTCAGGGCTGCCACACTTAGTAGTGTGGGAAAACAGGAGGGGGATTGGATGGCGTTTAGGAGAGATATGTAGCCATAACATCATTCTTTTTTCTGTGAGTCAAGGACGTTCAGCCTGCACCTGGAGAAGCGTGACTGGGAAACATCTCCAGTTAGAACAGTGAATTGAATGGACCATGTGACAGACATGTGGGTGCAGGGGAAGGGACTCTGACTTTCTGTTGGCTGGGGAAAACCGGGGGGGACTTTCAGATTGAGTTTTCCCAGATGTGCCAATATGACATCTCTAATAAAATGGAACTTGCAGGAAAATGCCTGAGTTGTTGGCACCAGCAGCAGGCAGAGTTGGGAAGGGTGGGAGGAGAGGCACGTGATGCGCACCACTGAGCACGCCTGCTCCATCCCATTTGGCTGGGATAGGGCAGGTGGCTTCCCGGTGCACCCAGCAGGCTGGACCACATGCCTCTCCCCTGTGCCTCAGCCTCTGTCATTACCGCAGGCCAAGGCACTGTGAAGACTGCATGGGGTGGCTGCTGCCAGACATCATCATCTCCTTTGCTTGTGTTTGGAGAGCAGGTCTCGGCTGGTCATCTCTGTCCCTCTTACCCTTGCCCCATATATGGAGCACATTCCCATCATATACCCTGGCACCATCGTGGCTTCCAGCAACTTGTGCAGGTCCATTAGGCCGCTGCCGCCACCGCCCGAAGCAACAGGCTGGCCCAGCCCAAAGGAGGCGAAGCAGCCAGCTAGAAAGGCTCTAGTAGCGGTTACATAGCATGCCCATTCCCAGCAGGCAAAAGGCGGCCACCGCGAGTGGGGATGGTTGAATCCCCATGGGCACCATGACTCCCCAAACCCAGTTGGGATCGCATGCCTCTGCCCCCATCTGCTGAGCACTTTCGGAACACTACCCAATGAATGCAGCTCCTTTAGACGGAGCCCCCGACTGTGCAGTCACTTCCCTGGAATGAAGTCAGCATTCTCTCTTGCAGCCCCCAACTCATCTCCAATCAGAGTTGAGAGTTACAGCCAAATTCCCCGTTGAAGTGGCACCTGAGGGTGCAGCTCAGCCGTGGCGCCCAGGAAATGGGGCGGCTCTTGGGTAGCAGTGCTTCTCTCCGTGCAAGCAGCTGAGTGGACAGGGCACTGCCTGAAATGGTGCCCCTTTCATACAGCCTTGGGACAGGCACCATTTCCTACCCCACCACTTTCCACAATTCGAGGAAGCCCAGCTGGATGCCGCGTGTTGGGTCTGGAAGTGGGTGTGGAAGCACTGCTCCCTGCCCAGCTCCCTGCTGGGTCTGCTTCGAGCAACCCTGTCGTGTACCTGACGCACTCAACTGTTGTAGTCGGGTGGGCAAGTGGAACACTCCATGTGCAGGCCAAGGGTGGGGTGGGGGGCCTGAGAAGATGACTAGCAGCAACCTGCTCTCAAACCACAACCCAAAACAGAGAGCAGAGTTAGTGCATCTAGTGGTCTGTAACATGTTCCTCCCCCCAACCTCTGTTTGCTGCTTTGACAGCCAGCCCAGTGGTGGCAGTGGGCCTGGAGTCACAACATTTTCCAACTGAGGGACTGGCAGGTGTCTACAGCCGGAAACTTTTTCTCCCCTCCCCACATACAAAGGGGGAAGAGCAAATGATGGCAATGGGTTTCCAGCTGTAGCTGCCCCAACCCCTGCCTCACTTCACCTCACCCTGTGGGACAAGCTGACCCTCCCACCCACCAGAGACCCCTGGATTCCCCCCTTAACCCTGCCCGGCCAACACAGGCACAGCCCAAGGGAGCTGCGCCAACCCGGCCATGCACCTGGCCATGACCAGTTGGTCGAGACCTCCCACCTTCTCTCAGCCACACCCTCCCTCCATCTCTCCCAAATACAGGCAGAGGCATAGTATCAAAATCTTGTGAAGTAAAATCAGGCTGCTCCCCAAAACCAAACACTGTTTACTGCTCTTGAGTCCCAAGCAGTAGGAAACGAGGGCTGCTTTACGTCGCAAATATACCAAGATGGAATCCTGATGCCGCACTACAGCAGAGAGAAGCCGGATTTTGTTCTCCATTGCGGACCCTAGATTGGCCCCTACAAGCTCTTGTCTCTCGAGTAGCCTGACCAAAGTTTCCCGCACTGCTTTAGGGAGTGCTCCTCGAGAGATGAGAACTTGCAGGGGGCCGATCTGGCGCCCAAAATGGAGAGCAAAATTCGGCTGCTCTCTGGACCAGACGCCATTTACTGCTCCGAGTCCCGAGAGGCAGGAGACGAGGGCTGCCTTGCGCCACTGGTTGGCGCAAATATGCCTAGGTGGAATACTGTTGTCGTGCAAATGAAAGTAGTGCCTCGCTCCCGCAGCTTCCAGCCATCACAACAGCCACTTCTGCCCGCTTGCACCGCTCCCTCCCCCGCCATCACAACACCACCATTATTTCATTCCGGACGGCGAGGGCTGCGCTCCTTTTTACTTATTGCACCATCTGCAAAGTTGCACATTGCACGTGCCACCCCAGGGCACAGATTTCCAGCCCCGCCACGGCCAGTCCCATATTCCAGAGCTCACAGGCCCACTCACAGGACTGGCCTGTTGGTCATCCCGGAGCAGCTCCTCCACTTTCATTCTCTCTCACTCTCTCTCTGATTCTGTCTCTTTCTCTCTCTCATTCTCCCTCTCATTCTGTCTCTTTCTCTTTCATTCTCTTGTCTCTTTCTCTGTCTCATTCTGATTCTTTCTCTCTCATTCTCTCTTTTTCTCATCTCATGGGCCAGCGAGTGTCTTGGGGCTGAGAGAAAGTCAAGCATCTCCCTGAGAGATCGAGGTGTGCAGAGCACCAACAAGGGCCGGAAGAAGTGCGGGAGCAAAGCACGACTTGAACTTGCATGGCATCAGCATTCACCTTGGTATATTTGCGCCATTCAGTGGTGCGAAGCAGCCCTCATCTCCTGCCGCTTGGGACTCGGAGCGGTAAACGGTGACTGGTCTGGGGAGCAGCCCAATTTTGCACTCCATTGCGGATGCCAGATCGCCCCCTGCAAGCTCTCGTTTCTCAAGGAGCGCTCCCTGAAGCGGTGCAGGAAACTTTGGTTGGGCTCCTCGAGAGACAAGAGCTTGCAGGGGACCGATCTGGTGTCCGCAATGGGCCTGGTGGCTCAGCAGACTAATAGCATTGTGATTAACACCAGCTGTCTGCAATTACTGTAAGTTCGAATCTCACCAGGCTCAAGGTTGACTCAGCCTTCCATCCTTTCTAAGGTAGGTAAATTAAGGATCCAGTTTGTGCGGGCAATAAGCTGACTTTGTATAAAAATATACAAAAGTATGAAGGCTATTGCTTAATGCATTGTAAGCCGCCCTGAGCTCCGGAGAAGGGCGGCATATAAATCAAATTTAAAAAAAAATGGAGAGCAAAATCCAGCTTCTTCTCTGCTGTAGTGCAGCATCTAGATTCCACCTTGGTATATTTGGGGCACAAGACAGTCCTCGTTTCCTGCTGCTTGGTAAACAACATTTGGTCTAGGGAGCAGCCGGAATTTGCTCTGCATTGCAGACGCCAGATTGGTGCACCTAGTGCACCCTGGTGGAGGAGTTGCTTCGGGATGATCAACTGGCCAATTCTGTGACTACTATAGTCCCACCCAGAGGCCTTGCAGAAGGAGAGATGTAGGCCCGAAAGGTGGCTGAACCTCCCCCCCACCACAAGCATCCATTCGGTTGAGCGCAGCGAGCTTTTGGTCTTACCTTCCAGTTCCAATTCGTGTGGCTTGCACCGCTCTACTCAAGGTGAGGTTTGCGCTCGGCCTTAAGAGTGGGGACTGGCGTGTGGGCGGGGTGATGTGGGCGCGGGCCAGATTAATTGTTCTCGGGCCATATCTGGCCCAGGGGCGATAGCTTGAGGATGAGTGTAATATTAGAAATGCAAAAATATGAAAATTTCTTCGCAGACCACCAAAATTTTCTCACAGACCACCAGTGATCCGTGGACCACCGCTTGCTGACCACTGGTATAGGGCAGTGTTGGTGAATCTTTTCAGCACCAAATGCCAAAACCGGAATGCCTGCTCATCTGCATGTGCGTCCCAAAAACCAGAACAGTAAGTGGTCTTCACACATGTGGAGTGCCCGAAACTGGAAGAGCTGCTACCTGATGCGTGTGCCAAGAGAGGACTCTGCGTGCCATCTCTTGTACGTGTGCCATAGGGTCGCCATTGGTAGTATTGGGTGTCCATTCCGTTCCGTTCTATTCTCCCAACTGAAAGGGACTTTAAAAATGGTTTTATTGATCCAACACTATACCATATAACCAATATTTTTTTAAAAAAAGACAACTTAAATTTCTTGATTTAAAATCTTCATTGTTTAGTTTCTAAGATTAATCAGTACCGTATTTTCTATTTCTCAAGATTTCAAATGTACTTTAGTGTCTCTATTTCATTTTGTGATATCAAGTTGATCAGAAAGATCAATCAGATTTGTCATATTAGGGATCGTAGCATTGATATGGTTTCAGAGAAAACTGTTAGTATTATGATTGTGACTGTGCTTTTTATCTTAATACAGCCTTTTAAAAAACATATTTCCTGATTATTAACTTCCTTTCTCAATTTGAAAGGTTAATAAATTATTCGAAACAGTTGCACAATGTAAATGATGCCCTACTTTATATACATTGAACAGCAAAATGAAGAAACAGATAAATATGTAGACGGAGGGGTGAGTGGCATAAAATGTTAGATAAATAAATGTTAGATAAATAAAGTGCTAGAAGCGGGTGGAATGAGTTCACATCTGACTCAGTTTCACATTGCACAATGATGCCTTGAAAACCATGGAATGGGAAAACATTACTACGGTAGATTTTTAAACAAAAGAAGCAAATAATTAAAAGCTGGGAACATTTCTCATGATAAAATCCTGGCATTTTCATAATATTCCTAATTATGTAATTTTACAACTGTGGAGATAATTCATGGGACATTAAATTTAAGCCTTTATGTAATTTTACAACTGTGGAGATAATTCATGGAACATTAAATTTAAGCCTTTTGCCTCTTTCTACAACTTGGAAGATATTTTTGGCCTTTAAGGGTTTGCACTCTGAGTCATAGTGGGGACATCCAGGCAGTGTCTATATTTACCTGAGTACCACAATTCCCCCCCCCCTCCCCCATGGTGGCTCTTCCCTCAGAGCAGCCTCTGTCTCCGTCTCCGCTCTTCCCGCCAGAATAGGCTCCTCCCACTCTCTGGCACTCCAGGACTCCCTGGAGAAGAGCCGAATGCTGGGAAGCCCTTTGTTTCCAGGGTTCCGGCCGACGTCCCCACTAGCAGCGGCGGCAACAGGCAGAGCCCATTGAAGCTTCCCCCAAGCCCCTCCCCAAGAGAAGTGGAATTGGGAGAGGGAAAGGGGGGGCTTAACAAGAATACTTCAAAGTTGGCCTATCAGAAATCGGGTGCGCCAATGGGAAGCCTCCCTTCTGATGAGTCATCGGTCTCTGGGCAGAACCTCTGGTGATTTCTCCCTGCCGAGAAAGCCATTAGAGCAAAATGAGAAAGCGGGAGGGGCTCCGCAGATTGTGTACGGCGGAACTGGGCGGTCCCATATAGGACCCAGGCGGGCCCTGAGTAAAGCAATCTCGGAGAAGCAAGGATTGCTGAGATGGGGAAATCCCAGGCTACGAGCTGATGAGGCCCCAAATCTAGAGGTCTCCTCCAGCCACGGCTCACTTGTTTTTCCCACGACTGCCGTGACACGTGTCTGTAGCCTTCCAGTGCAGGACCCACTCTGGCTTTCCAGAGGCCTTTCTGTCTGGCCCGTTTCCCTGACCTCCCGGGGAGTCTGACGGCTGAGAAGCATCAGGTGATGAGGATGTTTTTTCCCATTCATCTCTGTCTTCCAGGGTCGTGGTCTCATTTTCCCCTCCACGCTTTTCTCTCCATCCTTAATGACATAATTCGGAATTACATGGATACTGGAACTGGAGGTCTGAGTCTGCATTCCTATTTCTTGGAGAAATCTCCGTGTTTCTCCTGGGATTTATTTACACAAAGGTGAAACATCTGGATGAAACGTATCGCTGCAGGGAGCCTTTTCTGCAGGGGTGAAACCCAGCAGGTTTTGACAGGTTCTGGAGAACCAGTAGTGGAAATTTTGAACAGTTAAGAAAACCAGCAAATACCACCTCTGGCTGGCCCCAGAGTGGGGTGGGAATGGAGATTTTGCAGTATCCTTCTCCTGCCATGCCCACAGAACCGGTAATAAAAAAAAGTGGATTTCACCATTGCTTTTCTGGGTTGTTTGGAGAATGGAAACCGGGATTGCCCCTCCTGGCTCCCTCATCCCTTCCGGAAGGTGAAGGAGGAGAAAACTCAGGCAACTCTGGTCACAGTTTTATGAGGATGTAGTCTAGAAAACTGGGAGACAATGGAAGGCATCAAGCTCAAAACATCAAAAGCAGCAGAAAGTGTCATGTTCTGCCAGATTTGGGGGGGTGGGAGCCTCAAGACCACCCCCGTTTATTTATTTATTATTCATATTTCTATGCCGCCCAACTCTCCGAGGACTCTGGACTATCAGTCCACACTTGCTCCAGAAAGGCTCATTAGCGTGATAAAATGTGTCTATGGAAATTCTCAGTCATCCAGGTCATGGTTGTCCCAAAGGTGCTTTTTCAAGAGGCAACTGGACTTTGGGGATTTTCTTTGAAGATATTTCGCTTTTCATCCAAGAAGCTTCTTCAGCTCTGACTGGATGAGGGTCTACAACATGGTGCTTTCAGCAGTTCCAAGAAGGCTCTGCACCCATTCATACAACTTGGGTGACCCTGAGGACCCAGATAAACCTCCAAGTGGCCTCAAGGACTCCCTCAAAGGATGCAAGTGACCACTTGTCAACAAGGAGTAAAAATCCTTCCATTCCCCACCAGAGGCCTCTTGGATGAGAAGCAAAACATTTTCAAAGAAAAAACAAGAAAGTCCAGTTGCCTCTTGAAAAAAGCACCTTCAGTGTTCCTGGTGTTACATCTTAAGGGGGAAAACTGGGACGGTAAGGAAGTCCCCTGTGACATTGTGGAATGACATTAATCGAGCATGCCTGCACATGAACAGGAAAACGATTTCGGCACTTTGCTTCTTTCCTCTGAAAATCTACCAAGACCCACATAGGACTCTGTTCGTGGGTTCCTCCTTTAGTTTTACTCCCTTTTTTGCTGTGGAGCAGCCAGAAAGGAGACTCGCTCAGAGTTTCTTGTGTCCCATGGACCTCCATTGGGTGTGGTCTCTGGGGAAGAGACACTACACCCTGTGGTTTTAGGTCTGACAAGGGAACGTCAGTTTTGGAAACCTTGGAAACCTTTCATTTTTCCCGGCCTGTTTTCCTTTAAGCTTTGATAGTGTGAGTTTCTCTCTCTATCTCTCCATCCTTCCTTCTCTACTCTGTATGTCTGTGTGTGTGTGTGTGTGTGAGAGAGAGAATGAATTAGAAAATCGATGGGCTCCCAAAAGAATGGAACCGGCATTTGATCTCCGCCTGGCTTCTCCCGGATGCCACTTGAACCGCTCGCTCTCCAGGGCAGGTGCAGCCCTGCATAGTCTCCAAAGCTGCCCCCACGGCCGCGATTTCGCCACAGTTGCCAGCAGGGGGCGCACTCTTGGCTGCCGACTGACGAGCCCAATGCGCATGCTCAATTTCGTCTGCGAGGTCGGGTTCTTCTGGATGTGAGTTGCCCTGTGGGGGCGGGAAAGAGGGGGGTCCTGCGCCTCAGATCCTCCCCAGGGGAGGGAAGGAGATTCTGAATCCCAAGGCTTGGAGGGAACCCACCCCTCTTTGCTGTGCATGGGGGAGATCCAAGAATGGGGCGGGGGGGGAGGAGAAAAGGAAGCCTAAAGGAACCACATGCTCACATCTCCTTCAGATTCAGTTTCCAAGGCTTGGAGGATCCTTGGAGAGCCAGCGGAGACCAGTTGCCCGGCGGTGCCAGTGCCTGGAAGATTCCTTCTGAGCCTGGCAAAGGAGAAACAGGAAGAGCTACAGGTCAGAGAAGCTTCTTTTGGGAAATACGAAGCTCCCTGATAGGGTTTTGGAGATTAATAATGCAAGTAGATATTTAGAGAAACTCATTAGCGAAATTGTTCTTGTGTCCTTCCAAAGAGTATCTCATTTGGAGTGATTCTCCCATGGGGTCTCATCCATTGCCACTGATAGACAGAAGGGTTTTGTGGGCAGAAAATAAAATCCAGATCCTCTTGTGTCCTCTCCTCTTAACAGCCCTTCTTTGCTTATATTTCAGGTTCTGAGGTCCTTCCAGGAATGGGGAGTAATGGGGTGGATCGCACAAATCTTTCTCCTGATCTATCTCCTGATTTATTGGGTTAGGGATTTTCTGTCTTCACTGTCAGTTGTATTGTGTTGGGGTGTGTGTGTGCACTGAGGGAGCTCAACCAATCTCATTGTACATATGTTGTGCACTCACAATAAAGATTTGAATTGAATTGAATTGAATCTCTCTTTCAGAGGGATCCCCAAGGATAAAAGTCAAGGTCAGGATACCTCACTAGGTAAGGGGAGACTTTTCCACTGGATTGGAGACTTTCTAGGAAGATTCTAGTTATCCTTAATTCTCTGTGTTTTTTCATGTCTTAGTAGTTAGTAGAAAGTGACCCAATAAGAAAGAACTCCCACTTCGAGCTAGAAGATTTAAGGCACACAAAGGAATTCCCTCCCTTCAGAGCAAGCCTATGGATGGCCTTTTGCAGAAGACCGACTCTTATAGGGGCCATCTTGATTTGCATTCTGTCTCCTCCTCCATCATGAGAGATTTCTCTTTGTTCTCAGTGATGTGGAAGAGAGCAACCTGGTTTTGGGCTTCCTTAAGAGATAGTTTTGACTAAATTCCTACACAGTTCCCTGCTGGACCATTTCAAACAATACCTGTCCTAGCAGGCATGTTTCTTGGGTTGCTAGAATTTCACTAATTTCTCTTCCACATGGAACATGATGGCTTCAAGCTGCAGAGAGTGGGGGGAGAATTTACAGTGATTGAGCAAATACTTTGGTTGCCAAGAGTATAAACTTCCACGTGTTATTCCAAAAGGTTAGGAGAACAATCTAACTGAGGTTTGTTCTTCAGTATATGGTGGGTTTGGTCTTCTCCTTTTATTCTTGGCTACCATAATGGAGCCTATGAAAGCGAGTGTGTAGAAGAGGCAAAAATGGAGGTTTCCTGGGCAGGACAGGAAGAAATATAAAGTTGTGCCTTCAAGGTAGAAAATATGAAGTTTATCCATTTCCTGTTTCCATCCTGTCTCTCTCCTTCTCAGTGGGCAAAATGGAGTCACCGTTGTTCATTGAATTATCTCCTTCTATTGGTGGAGCTGAAAGAGCCGCTGGATTTCCAACTCAGGTAGGAAGAGATTAGCAGCTTATATGGGGGAGAATTAGGAGACCTCTATTTTCCTTTGAGGACTCAACATATGATACTGCTATTCCTGAGCAAAACACAACAAGGAAATTAGAAATTTAAATTTACGATCAGTCAAACTAGGCCCACCTCTCAACAAAGATTTGGAAATGTATAGAACTCCTCAGTGGTTATATTATTCTGGTTTCAAAAAATGCCACATGACAGTTCATGTTGCCTATCCTAAATAAAACAGGACACATGAGTAATTAGGCTAAATTGGGTTGTTTTAATTTACGGCCAAATATGTAATTATTTTAATACTGTTTTTAAATTTTGTATGCTCTGTTTTTACCTTGGCTGTGCACCGCCCTGAGTCCTATTTGGAGAAGGGCGGTATAGAAATTAAATAAATAATAATAATAATAAATCTACTATATTTTAAGTATAATCTTGTTTTCCTATCGTTGGGGAAAGGGGTAAAAACAGGAGAAGCAGAAATTGCTTTGCGTATCATCTGCATCTTGATGCCTAGAAGTGCATTATCATAGTATTTTCATGAAAGTTCATGACTGTGAGCAAGGCTGATCCTTCAAAGAACCCCAAATTTGGTTACTATGTCAAACACAAATTCCACAGAATCTCTTGAAAATATCATGAAATGTTGGGGGCACTCATGGTGTGTCTAAGGCACGCTATGCCACTTGATCAAGGCAGCCTGATGACATGGAAGGTCAGCAGACTGAGTAAAGGTGATAAAACATACTCTAATTGGCTGTCAGGCATAGGCTGTGAATTCTGCCCTCTTTATCATATAATGTGTTGAGTCTAACTAGGCAAATGTCCAATCGAGAATTTTCATTTTGTGCTTTTAGTCCCACAGATGCCTTTTTCAAGAGGAAAAAAGGAGTTTCAAAAAAAAGGAGTCTTTTTTTTGAAGACATTTCGCTTCTGATCCAAGAAACGTCTTCAGCTTCTTGGATGAGAAGTGAAATGTCTTCACAGAAAAACCACAAACTCCATTTGCCTCCTGAAAAAAGCACCTTTAGGACAACCGGGACCATGCATGATTGACAATCTCCATAGACAGTTGTGCTTTTAGGATTTGCAGATTGAAGGAGATCTTGCAAATTTTGTTGAGTCTGCTCACAGGGATTATTCCTTCTTTTAGGGTCCTGTGTCCTTTGGGGAGGTGGCCATCCATTTCAACAGTGAAGAGTGGTTACTGCTTGATCCCAGCCAGAAAGCCCTGCATCAAGAAGTCATGTTGGAAACATCTAGGATTGTGGCCTCTTTAGGTAAGGGTGTTCTGATCTAGGCTCCCTTAACAAGCAGGAGGCAGGAATTATTGGCAAAACCTCTTTTATTTACACGACACTGAATTACCTTCATTCACAGTCAGCAAGGTTTGTCCAGTTTTTCAAAGGAATATTTCTCAACACACCTTATCTCATTTGGCAAGTTGCCTCGTAACTTGTTTCTAACCGCAGTACAAGACAAAACTTGGAACAGTCTCTCAGTCACGGAATGAACGAATTGTTTCCTGCAAAAGCCTACTCCCTGCTCCTCTTTTATTTCCTATGGGAGGGGCCAATCACCTCCAAGCTGTGGCTTTACTCTCAAGTCAACCCTGCTTTCTGAGTTGTTCTTCTCTTCTAGCAGCTTTGCACATGCGCACACTGGGAATGGGCTCCAGCTGTTCCTGTGCCTTGCTGCTGTCTAACTCCCTCAATGTTTCCGAAGCAGAGCCCTCGTCTTGAGCTTCCTCTAGTCCCCAGGACTAGCCCAAGTTCCTCCCTAACCTCCTCACTGTCCGACTCTGCTGCCAGCTCCGCTGACTGCTGACGGGCCACAACAAAGGGTTCCTCTAGAGGAAAGTTTAAGTCAGAGCAAGTTGTCACTAGATACTTTATTTACAAATTAGATCTGTATATATCTTGTTAAAAATGATTTCATCTCTTCTTTTTTTCTATTACATTAATTCACGGTCTTCTAAGTAGCACAATTTTATTTAGAAGAGAGAGATCAGTGTGGTGACCAGGAAGTGTTGACATTCAGTCTTGTGGTTATCCTTGAGCCCTGGGTCATTACTGCAGTTATTGGGAAGATGATCAGGGAGAGGCTGTTTTTGCTTGTTCTACTCAGGAACATATTTTGTCTTCCTTTATGTTGCAGTAACATACGTTGTCTTATTGAATGCAAGTTGGGTGTGTCATAGTTGACACAATCTGTGTGCCACGTCCTGATATCAAGATGTGTTTTTGCTTTAAATTTTTAACTGCCAAGAATGAGGGTAGATGAGCAGCCATGCTAATCTTTTAAGTTAATAAGTAATATGTATGCTGTCATTTCCCTTGTTGATTTCCGCAGATGCCCAGAAATAGATAAAACTATGCATAGGGACACCAACGTGGACGTTGTAGATTATTCTAATTTATTGTTTTTCCCCCACAAGCATTTGATGTGGAGAAGAAGGAAAATGATCAAGAGCCAAATTTAGTGCCATTTCAAATAATCAAAATTGAAATTCCTGAGGAGACATCTACAGATAAGTGGGGAAGGAGGAAACGCGAAAACAAGCAAACTTGGAGGAAAAAATCTATTCTTGAATGTGTGGAAATGGATCACTTCCTGACCCAATGTGATTCCAAAGAAAATACAGGGAAATGTCAAAGTTTCAAAGCAAACCCCAGTTTCAATAACCACTGCAAAACTGGAAAAAGGTCTAGCAGTAATAATCTTACTTCACATAAAATGATCCAAACAAGGGAAAAACCCTACAATGGTGTGGACAGTGGAAAAAGCATTGGGTGGAGAGGTAATTTAACTTCTCATAAAAGAATACATTCAGGGGGAAAACCCTATAAGTGCCTAGACTATGGTAAAAGATTCCGTTTGAACAGTTCATTTACCTCTCATAAAAAGATCCACACCAGAGAAATATGCCTAGAATATGGAAAGAGCTTCAGGTACAGAGAGTGTCTGAAATCCCACGAAAGCAACCATACAGGGGGAAAACCTTATAAATGTGTGGATTGTGGAAAAAGGTTCAGTGTGAAGAGTTCCCTTACTTGCCATAAAAGGATCCATACCAGAGAAAAACCCTTTAAATGCATACAGTGTGGGAAAAGCTTCAGCACTAGTAGTTACCTGATATGCCATAGAAGGATCCATTCAGGAGAAAAACACTATAAATGTATAGACTCTGGAAAAAGGTTCAGTAGGAAGAATTCCCTTACTTACCATAAAAGGATACATACTGGAGAAAAACCGTTTAAATGCATGCAGTGTGGGAAAAGCTTCAGCACTAGTAGTTACCTGATATGCCATAGAAGGATCCATTCAGGGGAAAAACCCTATAAATGTGTAGACTGTGGAAAAACCTTCAGGACAAATGCTTCTTTTACTACGCATAAATTGATCCATGCGGGAGAGAAACCCTTTAAATGCATAGAGTGTGGGAAGAGCTTTAGGCAGAGTGGTGGCCTTGCTTCCCATCAAAGGACTCATATGGGAGAGAAACCCTGTAAGTGTATAGAGTGTGGAAAGAGCTACAGAAATACAAATCAACTGACATCCCACAAAAGGATCCATTCAGGTGAAAAACCTTATAAATGTGCGGAATGTGGAAAACCCTTCAGAACAAGCAGTTCCCTTGGTTCTCATAAACGCATCCATACAGGAGAGAAACCCTATAAATGCATGGAGTGTGGAAAGAGCTTCAGTGTAAAGAGTGCTCTTACTTCTCATAAACGGATCTACACAGGAGAAAAACCCTATAAATGCCTAGACTGTGGGAAGGGCTTCAGCCGAAGCAGTAGCCTTACTTCTCATAAACGGGTCCACACAGGAGAAAAACCCTATAAATGCATGAAATGTGGAAAGAGCTACAAAAACAGCAGTTACCTGAACCTCCATAAACGGCTCCACACGGGAGAGAAACCCTATACATGCATGGAGTGTGGAAAGAGCTTCACTATAAAGATTTCTCTTACTTCTCACGAAAGGATCCACACAGGAGAGAAACCCTATAAATGTATGGAGTGTGGAAAGAGCTTCAGGGCAAGCAGTGCTCTCAATTGTCATCAACGGATCCACACAGGAGAAAAACCCTTTAAATGTAAGGAGTGTGGAAAGAGCTTCAATGTAAAGAGTGTTCTTACTTCTCATAAACGGATCCACACAGGAGAAAAACCCTATAAATGCCTAGACTGTGGGAAGGGCTTCAGCCGAAGCAGTGGCCTTACTTCCCATAAACGGGTCCACACTGGAGAAAAACCCTATAAATGCATGAAATGTGGAAAGAGCTACAAAAACAGCAGTTACCTGAACCTCCATAAACGGCTCCACATGGGAGAGAAACCCTATACATGCCTGGAGTGTGGAAAGAGCTTCGCTATAAAGAGTTATCTTACTTCTCATGAACGGATTCACACAGGAGAGAAACCTTATAAATGCCTAGAGTGTGGGAAGAGCTTCAACCAAAGCAGTCAACTTATTTTACATAACAGGGTCCATTCAGGGGAAAAACCTTATAAGTGCACAAACTGTGGAAAGACTTTCGCTGCCAGTAGGTCTCTGACTTACCATAAAAGGACTCATACAGGAGAGAAACCTTATAAATACCTAAAATGTGGAAGGAACTTCAGTGATAACCGTTCCCTTACTTCCCCTAACAGGTTCCACACAGGAGAGAAATCATATGTATGCAATGAATGCGAAATCATATGTATGCAAGAGTTTGAGTACAGGCAGGTCCCTTAGTTACCATATTAGTACCCACACACGGAAGAAATTTCATCAGTGCACAGGATATGGGAAAAGCTTCCGATTAAAAAGTCACCTTACTTTCCATAAGAGGATCCACACCAGGAAGTGGGGGGGAATAAAAATGTATAGAATGCCGACTGACATTAGTAGCTGAAGCGTCCTTAATTTGTGTAAAAGGATCCACTCTTATAAGGAACCATCTAAAGATATGGAGTGTAAAAAGAATAACATCTGTGAAAAATGTGGTGAACAGTCTTCCTTCTTTCAGAGGATCGCCATAGGAGCAACTGAATAAATGTATGGATTTGGAAGCCCTCAGGATAGAGTTCTTACTTCCAGAGATATTATCTATTCAGTTATGGTCTCCTCAAAAAAAATCTGTTAGATAATCGTCCCTATCGTTACTGCAAAACCTTACAACCTCGGCTTGGTAACAAACTGCTTTATTTAGGCAGAAATTGAATCAACATCTGAAGTGAGTCAGATCAGCCTTCAAGCTTTGTGAAGACCTGGTGTATGCAAGCAAAGCAAGGGAAAATGTATATGTATATATTCATTTTAGCTCTAATTGTGTTGAAAATAGTGGCCTTCTTTAAATGTGGCAAGGATTTCAGCTATTATTTTGTGCATATGTACTGTATGTGCATCAATTTAGTTTCAAGTGGAAATCTCTCCCAAATATTTAGATGTACAGGCTAGTCTGGTGCCAAATTGCATTAACCCAGCTAAAAGGGACTTTATAAATGGTTTTATTGGTCCAACAGTGCACCGTATGAGGAATATTTTTTAAAAGGAAATATTGCTTGATTTAAATTATTCACTGTTCAGTTTCGCAGATTAAAGTAACCAGTACCGTATTTTCTATTTCTCAAGATTTTCAAATGTCACTTTAGTGCCTCTATTTCATTTTGTGATATCAAGTTGAGCAGAAAGTTGAGTCATACTTGACATGCTAAGCAATTGTACTGTTGCTATGGTTTTGGAGAAAAATGTTAGTAGCATGATTGTGACTTCGAGTTTTTTAACAATATAGCTTTTTTAAAAACATATTTCCTGATTATTAGCCATCTTTCTCATTTTGAAATGTTAATAAATTATTGGAAACAATTGTTGAGCAAGGTAAATGATGACCTACTTTATACACATTGACAAAACAGCTAAATGAAGAAACAAGATGAATATGTAGGAGAACTTACGGGGGGAGTGGGGAGAGTAGAATAAAATGTTAGAAAGTGATAGAAGGAGGTGGAATGAGTTCAGATGCGACTCAGTTTCACGTTGCACAATGATACATAGAAAAGCATGGAATGAGAAAAGAATTAGCAAAGTAGGTTTATGAAAGAAGCAAACGAGACATTGTAGCCTATAAAATTTGAGTACATTCCTCATTATAAAATCTTGGCATTTTTATTAGAATTTTCCTAATTATGTAATTTTACATCTGTGGAGATAATCCATGCAGCATTGATTGTGCTTTGGCCAATTTTATCTTCTTCCTTTGCATCAGAGGACTCAAAGGGCAACCACAGAACCGAAACCCTTTTGCTGCTTTCTAGTCTGAACGAACATTTGGCCTTTTAGTGGTAGACAAGGATTTGTGCTTCAAGAAGCTGTTGAATTGAGGGGACTGCCTCCCAACTGTGGCCCTCTTCCATTTAGATTGGGGACTGAATCGGAGACATGTGGATGCGTTTGGATGTGATGGGTCCCCAAGAGCTTCGAGAGGACTGGAAAGGGTCTCTTGTGGGGTGGAGGGGGACTCCTGAGGGAGAAGAGAGGCCCAAAAGGCAGGAGTCGAATCCACCTCTGAGGAGCCACAAAGACAATCAGATGAATGGGGCTTCCCTCATAACTGCATCTCTCTCTCTCTCTCCCTCTCTCTCTCCCCCACACCAAGAATGTGGCTCCTCCCACCTCCTCTGAACCCCTTTTCCCACTTTGCCACTTGAGGGAATTGCATTGGGAGAGGTGGGGTCAGGAGGAAGGAGTATCGGAAGTTCTCTCCTCCAGTGCCCTGGAGCCTTTCCTCCAACTGCTCTCCTATGAGTCACAGCCCCTTTCTTGCCTCCTTCAATGTTGCTTCCCAGACCCCTCCTTACCTGGGAGGGGGATTCCTTCTGCCCTCGCTTCCAGGATCTAAGACAGCGCCCTCATCAGCAGCAACAGGGGACCCCAGCAGAACTCATGAAATGCTCCCCACAAACCCCCTCTCGAGAGGGTTAGAAATGGAATAGGGAGGGGGTCTGGAGGGAGGGGTACTTTGTAGTTGTCTTGCGAGGAATAAGTAGGAACACCAATTGGAATCTTCTCTGCCACTTCATCTGTCTCCAGGTTGAGTCTGCAGCCCCAACTTCAGGGGCAGTTGTGTGTTAAACTGGAGTGTCCTGAAAGGGACATTTCGAGCGGGAGGGTTGTCGTGACAGAAGCAATGCCTAGCAACTATCTAGTTCACAGGTGTCAAACTTACCTCATCATGCTGCCATCACGTGACGTTTTGCGACGTTTTCCCATCCACAGAGCTGTGGTGCGTGTGGCCTGCACAGGATGCATCTGGTCCATGGGCTTCCAGTTGGTCTAGTGGTTAAGGCACCAGGTTAAAAAGCAAGAAACCTTGAGTTCAAGTCCTGCTTTAACCAGGACTGTGCCAGTCCCTCAACACAGCCCACCTCAGTGTTGTTGTGGGGTAAAATAGAAGGAGGAAGTGTGTTGGAGTTATTTGCCTTGTTCCCCTTGAGTTATGTTCTCCTTGAATTATTTGTAAAAGTAATAAAGGCAAGATGTAAAGAAAAAAACTGTCTTGCAAGCTGAATAAATTCTTGTACTACCTCACATTCAATCATGCAGTATTTACTATATTATAACATTATTAATATTTAATAGCATAGTATACAGGTAGTCCTCAAAGTACAACCACAATTGAGCTCCAAATTTATGTTGTGAAGTGAGAAATTGGTTAAGTGAGTTTGCCCCATTTTACAACTTTTCTTGCCATGTTTCTTAACTGAATCACTGCAGTTGTTATATTAGTTATATAGTTGTTAAGTGGATCTGGTTTCCCCCGTAGATGTTGCTTGTCAGGTCGCCAAAGGGGATCACATGACTGGGACATGGCAACCGTCATAAAAGCGAGCCAGTTGTCAAACATCCAAATGTAAATCCCATGACCACGGGGTCATAAGTGTGAAGAAAGGTCCTAAGTCACTTTTTTTCAGTGCTGTTGTAACAATTCATTGAATGAATTGTTGTAAGTAGAGGACCACCTGTACTACCGGTATTACATATACATTTTTGTCTTCTCTGTGTGGGTGTGGGTGTGGGTGCCTGTACTATTACATATACATTTTTGTCTTCTATGTGTGTGTGTGAGAGAGTGATTTTTGTATTCTGTGGCAGTGTTTTGTGTGTGTGTGTGTGTGTGAGAGAGAGAGGGAGAGAGAAACTACCTGTACTAGTACATATAAATTTTTGTATTCTGTGTGTGTGTGTGAGACTACCTGTACTATTACATATACATTTTGGGGTGTGTATATGTGTGTGTGTGTGCGCGCGCGCGCGCGAGAGAGAGAGAGAGAGAGAGAGAGAGAGAGAGAGAGAGAGAGAGACTACCTGTACTAGTACATATACATTTTTGTATTCTGTGTGTGTGTGTGAGACTACCTATACTATTACATATACATTTTTGTCGTGTGTGTGTGTGTGTGTGTGTGTGTGAGAGAGAGAGAGAGAGAGAGAGAGAGAGAGTGAGTGTCAGTCAGTCAGTCAGTCTTTCCTCAGCCAGGAGGGAAATTCGCGCCCAGCAGAAAAGCTTCTGAGGTAAGCCGCCGGTTTTCCCGCCCAAACCTGTCAGGCGCTTCTCTCCCGCCATTGGCTCGTCAGGCTCACGTGATCCGGAGGGCTTTCCACCCCTCTCTTCGCTCCCGTCCCGCTCCCCCTCCCATCCTCCACGCTCCGCCTGAGCGAAACGAAAGCGGGGAGCGGGGTGGGCAAGCATTTGCTCTCGATGGGCTCCCTAAAAGTTAGAACCGGCGTCCCCTCCTACGGGGGTTTTCTGCACAGGGAACCCTGTGCCAGATGCCACCCCGAGCAGAGGCCGGCCTGGATGGCCTCTAGGGTGTGCCCCCCCCCCCACGCCTCCCCATCGTGGTGATTTCCCAAGTCCAGACGCTGCCCCCTGGTTCCCAGCAGAGGGCGCTCTCTTCGCTGTCGAATGACAGCTACTGCGCACGCTCCACTCTGCCTGGTGGGTTGGGACAGCCTGTGAGTTGCTCCTTGGGAATCTGTGGGGGCAGGCAAGGAGGGGTGGTGGTCCTGTCACCCAAATCCTCCCCAGGGAGGGAAACAGCTGGATTGTGCATCCCGAGGCTGGGTAGGAGCTGGAGACCCCATAACTGTTCTTGGCTGTGCATGCAAGAGATGCAACAATGGGGGAGTGGGAGAACATTGAGGGGGGCAGGAGAGAGGAAACCTAAAAGAACTACTCAATAACATCTTCAAATTCAGATTCCAAGACCGGAAAGACCTTTGGAGACCCCCAGCGGTGCCATTGGCCGAAAGATTCCTGCTGATCCTGGCAAAGGAGAAGAAGGAAGGTCAGAGATGCTCCACATGGGAAATATGAAGGGACCTTCATCTGCTTGGATTCTTAAATCCTTAATATCTTGAATTCTTAAATATCTCCCAGAGTTTTCAAGATTAATAATGCAAGCAGATGTTTAGAGAATCTCATTAGTAAAATTGTTCCTGTGTTTTCTTAGACTCTTAGAGGATATCTCATTTGGAGCAATTCTCCCATTGGTCTCAGCCATCCACACTGGGTTTTGCCACATTGTGGGCAGAAAATGAACATCGAGAATAGATCCTCTTATGTCCTGTCTTCTTAACTCCTTTTCTTTGCTTATATTTCAGGTTCTGAGATCCTAATTGGTTGGATCGGGCAAATCTCTTTAAAGATCCATGAGAATAAAAGTTAACAACAGGTTGCCTCACTAGGTAAGGGAAGATCCTTTCACCCGATTGGAGGTTTTCCAGAAAGATTTTAGTTACCCTTAATTCCCTGTGTCTTCTTATGTGTAATTATAGAACTTAATAGGTGACCAAGCAAGAAAGATATAGCTCTCCCTCTTCAAGCTAGAAGACTTAAATCCCATGAAGAAAATTCCTCCCTTCAGTCCATGCACTACCTTCTAATGAATCCTCTTTTACCAAAGACCTATGGAGATTGCCCTGGGTTGCTTTCTTGATCCACCATCATGAGAGACTTCTCTTTGTTCTCACTGCTGGGGAGGGAAGCAACCTGTCTTTGTCCTTTCTTGTTAAATAATTTTGAATAAATTCTGACACAGATCCCTACCAGATCATCACCGGTACCATTTGTCCTTGCAGACATTTCCTGCAGTGCCAGAATTTCATGAATTGTTCTGTTATATAGACCATCTTGGTTTCAAGCTGCAGGGGTTGGGGGGAGAATCTTCAGTGGTTGAGTGAATTCTTTGGTTACTGCCCAAAAGGTAGGAGAGCAGTCCAATTGAGTTTGTTCCTTGGTGTGAGGTGGGATTGTGCTCTTTTTCTGAAGGTATAGTGTAGTACCGTCGGATGGAGGTTTCCTCTGCAGAACAGGAAGAAATCTTAAGTTGTGTGTTCAAACTAGAAAAGATGGAGCTGATCCCTTTCCTGTTTCTATAATGTCTCCTCCCTCCCAGTGAATAAAATGGAGTCACTGCTGTTCATCAAATCATCTCCTTGTACTAGTGGAGTTGAAAGAGTCCCTGATTCCTCAACTCAGGTAAGAAAGAAAAAGATGATAATGGGAGACCCCCAATGTCTTTTTGGGGCGAAAGGTATGATATTGCTGTTCCCAAGTGAAGCATACGGACATTAGAATTCAAGTTATGATCAGTCACACTAGTCCTGCCTCTCAAGAGATTATCTCTTGCAAAGGTGAAATATTGGTGCCATTGGTAGATTGTGTGACTAAGGCCCTGCCACTTGATCAAGGCAGGTTGTTGGCACTGAAAGTCATCACAGTCAGTCAAGGTGATAAACTAACCTTTATTGTCATTTTTTACTGTAAGAACACTGGCGCACATTAAAAATGAAATTCTGTTGCCTGCTCTCTACCCATAACATACATATACACATGCTACACACACACATACACACACACATACACACACACACACACACACACACTATCAACCTTGTAAAGTCTGAAGTTTCCTCTTTCCCTTATGAGAGAGAGAGAGAGGGAGGGTGGGAGAGAGATGTTCTTCTAGATGTTCAGATATAATGAAGCCTCCTCCCAGAAGGTAACAAAAAAGACAGGCCATTAAGATGATGTATAAGGTCTCAAACAATACTGTGTACTCTGCTCAAGGATTGCTTATATGCTATGGCCTGGATAGAAGGAAGTGAACTATCAATAATCCTTTCTGCCATCCTCACTACTCTCTGCACCACCTTCCTGTCCAAAGCAGTAATGCTTCCAAACCAGACAGTAAAGCCATATGCTCTCAATCGTCCCTCTATAGAAAGTGGTAAGGACAGGGGAAGGAAGATGTACTTTTTTCATGCGATGCAGAAAATGCAGGTGCAGTGTCTCGCTGTTGAGTGACCAAGCTAGCCTACTCGTTAGCTGCACATTCAGAAACTTGATGCTGCTAATCACTTTCACAGGTGAATCATTGATATACAGAGGTGTGTGGCTGTGCCTGCCCTTTCTGAAATTGACAATGATCTCTTTAACCGTGCCCTAATTGGCTGTCAGCCGTAGGCTGTGAATTCTACCCGTTTTATCATATAACGTTTTGAGTCCATCTAGAGAAATGTCCAAGAATTGTAACTATGCTTTTAGCATTTGCAGATTAAAGGAGGTCTTTGCAAATTCTTCCTGAGTTTGTTCAGAGTAATTCTTCCTTGTTTAGGGTCCTGTGTCCTTTGAGGAGGTGGCCATTCATTTCACCAGCGAAGAGTGGTCGTTGCTTGATCCCAATCAGAAATCCCTTCATCAAGAAGTCATGTTGGAAATGTCAAGGATTGTGGCCTTTTTAGGTAAAGGTTCCTTTGAAGAAAAATTAAGTCAGAGCAAAGAAAATTTGTTTACAGCTTAGAGATCTGTGCAGATCTTATTTTAATATTTTATCTCTTAAGATTTTTTGACTCATATTAATTCCAGTCCACCTGCATGGACTGGAATTCAGAGTACCACATGAAACAAATTAGTTTCGTAACCAATTATTCTGACAAGGGTTCACATGGTATTTTCTTTGGGACCTGTATTAATATGGCAGAGCTACTGGGAAGATAATTACAGGGGAATGTTTTTGCTTCTATCAGTTGTCTTAATCAAAACCATATTTTCTCTTACAACAATATTGCGTTGTATGTTGTTGCAACTTGGGTGCATGATATGTAAAAAGAAAAAAAGTACCGATATATGTGTCACATCATGATAACAACCTTTTAAAGGGTTTTGCTTTAAAATTTTAACTGCCAATAGTGACAGACTTTTAAGTTAATAACCAATATTAATGATGTTATTTCCCACATTGCTTTCTCTGCAGATGCCCAGTAATAGATAAATCTAGATTTGGGGGACAGCAAATTGTACATTGTAGATTTTTCTAATTTATTTTTCTCCCCCTTCAAGCGTTTCATGTGGAGAAGAATGAAAATTACCAAGAGCCAAGTGCAGTTCCATTGCAAATAATCAAAAGTGAAATATCAGAAGAGACATCTGCAAATAAGTGGGAAAGGAGGAAACATGAAAAAAAACAATCTTACCATTGCAGAGAAAAATCCATTCTTGAATGTGCAGAAATGGATCGCTTCCTGACCCAACATGATTCCAAAGAAAACAGTACAGCAAATTGTCGAGGAAGCAGAAAAAGATTCAAAGCAAATTGCAACGTTAGTAACCACTGCAAAATTGAAAAGAGCTTCAGCAGTAATAATGTTGTTTCACAGAAAATTATTCAGGCAAAGGAGAAGCCCTACAAAAGTGTGGACGGTGTAAAGAGGATTGGGTGGAAAGGTAATCTCACTTCCCATAAAAGGATCCATACAGGGGAAAAGCCCTATAAGTGCATGATCTGTGGAAAACGATTCAATGTAAAGAGATCCTTTACTGCTCATAAAAGGATCCACGCAGGAGAAAAACCCTATCAATATATGGAATGTAGAAAGAGGTTCAGGAACAGAGAGTGGCTGAAATCTCATAAAATGATCCGTCCCCAGGAAAAACCTTATAAATGTGTAGACTGTGGGAAAAAATTCAGTGTAAAGTGTTCCCTTACTTCTCATAAAAGGATCCATACTGGAGAAAAACCTTTTAAATGCCTGGAGTGTGGAAAGAGCTTCAGACAAAGTGGTGACCTTGTGTCCCATAAAAGGATCCATACAGGAGAGAAACCCTATAAATGCATCGAGTGTGGAAAGAGCTTCAGTATGAATTGTTCTCTTACTTCTCATAAACGGATCCACACAGGAGAGAAACCCTTTAAATGCATAGAATGTGGGAAGAGCTTTTGTCAAAGCAGTACGCTGGCTTCCCATAAAAGGCTCCACACAGGGGAAAAACCCTACACATGCATGGAGTGTGGAAAGTGCTTCAGGAACAGCAGTTATCTGAACTCTCATAAAAGGATTCACACAGGAGAGAAACCCTATAAATGCCCAGAATGTGGAAAGAGTTTCAGTATAAAAAGTTATCTTACTTCTCATAAAAGGATCCATACAAACGAGAAACCATTTAAATGCATAGATTGTGGGAAGGGCTTTTGTCAAAGCAGTACGCTTGCTTCCCATAAGCGGGTTCATACAGGAGAGAAACCCTATAAATGCACAGATTGTGGAAAGAGCTTCAGGAACAGCAGTTACCTGAACTCCCATAAAAGGATCCACACAGGTGAGAAACCCTATAAATGCCTAGAGTGTGGGAAGAGCTTCAACCAAAGCAGTCAGCTTATTTCCCATAACAGGATCCATACAGGGGAAAAACCTTATAAGTGCACAGACTGTGGAAAGACCTTTATTGTTTGTGGCCAGCTGACTTATCATAAAAGGTCCCACACGGGAGAGAAACCCTATAAATGCCTGGAATGTGGAAAGGGCTTCTGTTACAGCCGTTCCCTTATTTCTCATAAGAGGGTCCACACCGGGGAGAAATCATATGTATGCAGTGAATGTGGAAAGCGTTTGAGTACAAGCAGCTCCCTTACTTATCACATTAGTACGCACACACAGAAGAAATTGTATCAATGCACGGAATGTGGGAAGAATTTCAGGTTGAAAACTCACTTTACATCCCATAAGAGGATCCACACAGGGAAGAAATCTTAGGAATGTACGGAATAGTAATAGCACTTGGACTCGTATATAGTGGCACACAGTACTTTATAGCACTTTCTGGGCAGTTTACAATGTCAGCATATTGCCCCGACAATCTGGGTCCTCATTTTACTGATTTTGGAAGGCTGAGTCAACCTTGAACCCATCAGGATTGAACTGCAGGCTCTGCGCAGAGTTAGCTTGCAATGTGGAAAGACTTTTTGTGAAATGTGAACCCTTCTTATGAAAGAATTGAGAGGGGGAAAATATCCATGCATGGTGTTTGAAAAGCAATCAACTGATTTCCCATAATACGACCCACATCAGAGAAATGCCTTTAGGGATCAAAGTGTCCTTAATTTCTGTAAAAGGATCTACTGTGATATGAAACAATATAAAGATATGGAATGCAAAAATAAGTTCAGTAAGGTCTGTGGAAAAAGATTGAGGCGAACAGTCTTCCTTTTTTCAGAAGATTGCCGTAGGAGAAACTGAATAAATGTAATGATTTTGCGAAGAGCTCCCAGGATAGGTTTCTTAATTCCAGAAGAATTATTTAGTTAGGTCTGATTCTAGAAAATCTGTTACTAAATTGTCCTGCTCTTTACTCTAAAAAAATCTCAAATGCTGTATCTGGTCAAGCAGCTTTAGATAGAAGTAACATGTGAGGCGAGTCTGGGATCAGACTCCAAGTTTCGTGGAGAAGTGGTATGTGTAAATTAAGATGGGAAAACATATTTTAGCTCTAGTTGTATTGAAAATATTAGGATTTAAACACTAGTAAAGTATTTAAGCTATTGGTTGCTTTTTAAAATATATAATCTGGTTTGCATAACTTGTTTATCTGAGACAATCTTCCAAATGTTTACATGTATATGCCTGCTTAGTTGCGTATTTCTCTGGTGCAAATATCATGGAAGCAAAAGAGGAGTCAGTGAGTTTATGATTGTAACTGTTGCCTCTTTAATAATGGTCACTGATCCAACAGTGTTCCTAGTGAGCAAAAAAAATAATAATAATAATTTAAAAAAAGGGTGTTCAATCAAGCTATTTCTTTTTATGTCCTCTTTTCCCTAAATGATATTTTGTTTATGATCAAGATATAGCATTCAACTGCAAGGGATTTTTCCCCCTATGTTGTACTGCCAACCCATTGCATTTCTCATGGCTTTCAGTGGCACTGAAAGTTAAAGTTAAAGTTAAAGCAGATACCTGAATTTGTGATATCAAGGTGATTAGAAAGCTTGATCCTGTTGACATTTTAGGGAATCGTGGCATCGCAAATTTGGGAAAGCTGCTCTTATTGGAATGATTGTGATTTTGCATTTTTTGCTTTAACAAAACTTTCGGTATATCCTTATTAAGTATATTTCTCATCTTTGATTGAAAGATTGAACTGGATGTATTTGTGCTACAGCTTCCAAAAAAGCCAACGCTGTTCTGGGTTGCATAAAAAGAGGGATAGAATCAAGATCACATGAAGTGTTAATACCGCTTTATAATGCCTTGGTAAGGCCACAATTGAATACTGCATCCAGTTTTGGTCACCACGATGTAAAAAAAGATCTTAAGACTCTAGAAAGAGTGCAGAGAAGAGCAGCAAAAATGATTAGGGAACTGGGGGCTAAAATATATAAACAATGATTGCTGGAATTAGGGATGTCTAGTTTAATGAAAAAAAGGACTAGGGGGTGACATGATAGCAGTGTTCCGATATCTCAGGGGCTGCCACAAAGAAGAGGGAGTCAAGCTATTCTCCAAAGCACCTGAAGGTAGGACAAGAAGCAATGGATGGAAACTAATCAAGGAGCGAAGCAACCTAGAAGTAAGGAGAAATTTCCTGACAATGGAACAATTAATCAGTGGAACAACTTGCCGTCAGAAGTTATGAATGCTCCAACACAGTTTTTAAGAAGAGATTGGAAAACCATTTGCCTGAAATGGTATAGGGTTTCCTGCATGAGCAGGAAGTTAGATCTGAAGACCTTCCAACTCTGTTAATCTATTCTATTTGAAAATATCACAAAAAATCCACAAAACAGGCAGCACTTTGTTCCCTTGGTTGGATGTCACAGTGGTATGGGATTTTTTGTGTCTTTGTGTACAAAGGGTCTTTGTAGTGCTTGCATGGTTGATGTCTCTTCCCAGACTCCAATACATATAGAGCAGCTGACATGGTATGTCATGTTTGTTCATTTTTATAATGTAAATTTTTTATAATATGTCCTACTCTTCTCGTACACCCAAACTCACACCAGAGTGAATGGTGAATGTGGGCATGGTCACTCCATCTAAGGTTACTTCCCAGCATGTTCACAGGGTACAATAGTCTTAATGAAGAAAAACATTTACACCTTCTGATGAAAAGGTTGCAGTTGGGAATGTTAAATAATAAATTCAGTGATAAAAAGTTGCAATAGGCAAGTAGATGTTGCAGAGCTACATTCTTTATATGTCAATTTCTCTTAAATTGTTCCAGTCATCTGAAAACTGATTTTCCTCACACAAGTTAATTCTACTCCAGCTAGCCAGCTATTCAACCATTTTATTTTCCCCATAAAAAGAAAAAATCGTAGTATTTTGAAAGGTCGGGGGGGGGGGCACACTCACCTTTTGAAGAAATTTGGGTCGAGGACTTTATTGGCAACACACAAATGTTAGAAATTGTTTAATGGGCATGCAGAAATCTACTGAAAGGAATGTGTCTATGGAAATTCTCAGTCATCCAGGTCATAGTTGTCCCAAAGGTGCTTTTCCAAAGGCAACTGGACTTCCTTGGATTTTTCTTTGAAAACATTTTGCTTCTCATCCAAGAAACTTCTTCAGTTCTCAAGAAAGGAAAGAAATTGAAAGAAACCCTTACTTAAACGCATCCCATGAGGAAAAGCAGCTGCAGGCAAAGAGTCATCCTGAGATGAAACTGAATGTGTGAATGACCTTGGGGAAGGAGGGGAAGAGATGCTGATTAGGAAATCCATCAGAAAAGAGGCAGAGGCAGTCAGAGGAAGAAACTTAGGAAGCTCTAATGCAGGGGTGTCAAACTCTGATTTCATTGAGGGCCGCATCAGGGTTGTGTTTGATCTCAGAGGGGGCCGAGGTGGGCATGGCCAACTTGACGTCACTCGTATCGGAGGTGCCTATGGTGGCCCAAGTGCTCTGCCTGCAAAAACGGGCTCCTGAGCTCCATTTTTGGCTGCGACGGCCTCCTGCAACCCACTGCCAGTGAAAAGCTCAGGAGAGCTGCAGATGGCCCTCCCGAACTTCTGTTTTTGCTGGCAGAGGCACTGTGAGCCAGTCCGCTGTTTCTAGGGCAGATCCAGCCCCCAGGCCTTGAGTTTGACACACCTGCCCTAATGGATAAATCAGTTAGAAGTGGTGGGCAGGAAGTTTGTCCTTTCAGACGTGAGATTCTGATAATGTTTCCTTACAATAAAGTAGATTTATCTCATCTAGTATTTCCTACTTGGTTTATCCAGGAAGGCTGACATGAGGGGGCCTTCAGAGGAGGTGTCAAAGATCTTTTTTTTTCAAAAAACAACTGGACTTTATTTTTCATTGAAGATATTTTGCTTTTCATCCAAGAAGCTTCGGAATTGAAGAAGCAAAACATCTTCAAGGAAAAACAACAGAAGTCCAGTTGCCTTTTGAGAAAGCATCTTTGGGACAACCATGACCTGGATGCCTGAGATTCTCCGTAGACCTTCAGAGAGGTATATATCCAATCTGTCTATCTACCCTGTCTTTCTCACTGCACAGTGATCAGGAATTGTCACTCAATTTTTTTTCTAATTTGCAGCTTAGTTGGAGAGCTCTGGGTTGGGACCCCCCTCTTCCCACAGTGACAGCCCCTCAAGGAAGCCGATGCTGAGAGAGGAACCAGGCAAAGGGAGCTCTCACAGCCAAGGAGAGGTAGAGCCAGTCCAGGCCAATCCTTTCACTGTTCTGCCACATGGAGGCTTCATCTGGGGGAAGAGGTGAGGCTAAAACCTTGAAAGGACCACTGAAGCCAGCAATCATGCCAGACAGACTGCCAAGAGGTCCCAATGCAGAGGTGAAATCCAGCAGGTTCTGGAGAACCGGTAGCAGAAATTTTGAGCAGTTCAGAGAACTGGCAAATACCACCTCTGGCTGGCCCCAGAATGGAGATTTTGCAGTAACCTGCCCCTGCCACACCCACCAAGCAACACCCACAGAACCGGTAGTAAGAAAATTTGGATTTCACCACTGTCCCAATGTCAATAGACACACTGACATACAACCAGCCTACAAATCTGCTGAGCCTGGATAGCTCAGCAGACTAATGCATTGTAATTTTGCTTAACACATTGTAAGCCGCCCTGAGTCTCCGGAGAAGGGCGGCATATAAATCAAATTAGAAAAAAAAAATTAACTCCAGCTGTCTGCAATTAGTAAGTTCGAATCTTACTAGGCTCAAGGTTAACTCAGCCTTCCATCCTTTCTAAGGTAGGTAAATTGAGGATCCAGTTTGTGGGGGCAATAAGCTGACTTTGTAAAATATACAAAAGTATGAAGGCTATCGATTAATGCATTGTAAGCTGCCCTGAGTCTCCGGAAAAGGGCAGCATATAAATCAAATTAAAAAAAAAAATCCCTCAGAATCCAACCGCACAGCTAACCAGAGATAGCACCAACTCTCAACCAACCTACATGATTTCCCCATCAGAAGTTCACCTCCCAACGACTCTGACCCAAGGTAAGGATCAAGAACAAGACCCATCACAAGACTCACGGATGACTCACAGCTGACTCCACAAGACCTGTCACAACATCCTCACTTGACATTCCCCCACCTGAAAGCCCTTATAAACAACATCGATACTGACATCCCTCAACCAGGGGTGAAATGTAAAATTTGTTACTACTAGTTCTGTGGGCATGGCTTGGTGGGGGGGGGGTGTAATGTGACAGTGGGCGTGGCCAACTTTTTTTTTTTTTTTTACTTTTCAAAGCATTTTTTCTAATGCTTTGAAAAGCCTCTGCCAATCAGGCAACTCAGCTGGGACCGTCAGAGACTTCAGCCAAGAGGTTGCAGAAAAAAATGCTTTGAAAAGCCTCTGACAATCCCAGCTGAGCCGCGCAATCATCAAGGCTTTTTTTTTTTTTAATTTTTAAAAGCATTTTTTTCATCGGAAGAGGTTGTAGAAAAATGCTTTTAAAAGTTAAAAAAAAAAGCTTCTGATGATCGTGCAGCTCAGTTGGGTATGGGGGGGGGCGCAGGGATTTTTGCTACCGGTTCTCCGAACCACCCGCGGCCATCGCTACCGGATTGGGCAATCCGGTCTGAACCGGAAGCATTTCACCCCTGCCCTCAACTCTGCTGAAGATATTACCTAGCTTGGTAATGAAATGTTCGGAAACCAACCTGCAAGCTGGGAGAACAAACCGTTACCCTCAGGTCCCAATATGTTCTCTCATCAGGAAAGCCACCGAGATGACGGCTGGCTGCCCACCCCTCCCAAGTGTGTCCATCATGCCCGTCTTGCATCTTCCTTCTGCATCGGGGTCTTCTATTCTTCCTGTTTGAACCAGGGATGCTTAAATGTGTTTTTAACACAACGGAGCCCCTAAGAAACTTGATGGGGCTAACAGTGATTTTTAAAGGTGGGAGGATGCTGGGGGAGGAAGAGGAAGGGCCCTGGGGGAGAAGAGGGAACCACAAGGAAGGGGCTCAAATTGTGAGGGGCTGAGAAGGAGGCCCAGTTGAGAGTAACAGGACAGAGAGAATAGAGGACTTGGGGGTGAGATCTGCCCCATTGTGATTTTTCCTCCAAGGTGAGTCTATCCCTCAAAAGAGCATCAGTTTCTCCCTGGCCAGGAAAGGAAGTTTCTCATGTTACTGGGCTTGAACCACATCCCAGGATAAGAAATACAGGATGGAAGATTATTCAAGGAGAGATCCAATTTAGAATTAAGGAGACATTTCCTGGCACTTAGAACAATTAATCAGTAGAAGAATTCATCTCCGGAAATTGTGGGTGCTCCAACGCTGAAAGTTTTCAAGAAGAGATTGGCGAACCATTTGGATGGTATAGCTTGAGCAGGGGGTTAGTCTCTAGAAGACTTCCAAGGACCCTTCTGTTGTGGCTCCGTCCTCCGAGCCTATATTATCAGAGGGAGAAGGCTTCGAACATGAAGGAGAGGAGTCGGCCAGGCCTCCCTCTCCAGGCCCCTCCTCTCTGGCACTGCCTCAGATGCCGGCCGAGGAAGAGGAGATTAGCCAGGAGCCAGGTGTCTCCGATGATAGCGATGGAGGCGATCTGTCGTTCCTGGATCCACGCCAACAAAGGCATGATAAACGGTTGCAGCAGTTGAGGAGGCGTGCCAGGGATTAGGCTGAGTCACTGGACCACACCCCAGAGACTATATAAGAGAGGGTGGTGGCTATTTAAGACTCTGTGACGGACAAAAACTAACTCTGGCTAGTCAGTTTGAACAACGCCTAAATCTACCGAAGGTTTCTTGTTTTGAACTGGACTATTTGCAAACTGTGTGTATTTCTGTTTATATGGTGAAGGGATACTCCCGTTTATTGAAGTAAAAGCACTTGGCAGTCGGTGCTCGTCTTGCTGCCAAGTTTCTGATAACAAACTGTGTGCGTGCCAAGTGTTTCTTTTAACCATTGGCTGGCTGTGTGTGTGTGTGTGTGTGTGTGTGTGGAGAGACGGGGACAGAACACCTTCCAACAGTTACTCTGCTCCCTTCTCTGACTTCACCACTGGAGGGGTGGGGGATTGGATCAGAGGTGGTATTCAGCAGTTTTTGACCAGTTCTGGAGAACCAGTAGCGGAAATATTGAGTAGTTCGGAGAACCGGTAAATACCACCTCTGACTGACCCTGCCCCCATCTCTTCTCTGCCTCCAGAGTCTCAGCTGATAGGGAGGAAATGGGGATTTTATTTATTTATTTATTTTTATATGCCGCCCTTCTCTGGAGACTCAGGGCGGCTTACAATGCGTTAAGCAATAGCCTTCATACTTTTGTATATTTTATACAAAGTCAGCTTATTGCCCCCACAAACCGGGTCCTCATTTTACCCACCTTAGACAGGATGGAAGGCTGAGTTGACCTTGAGCCTGGTGAGAATTGCAGGCAGCTGGATGTTAAATGCTGCCTTAGTAGGAGGCATTAGCATCCTACGCCACTCAGGCTCTCAGGATATTTTGCAGTATCCTTCCCTTGGAGTGGGGAGGGAATGGAGATTTTACAGTATCCTTCCCCTGCCACGCCCACCAAGCCACACACAGAACCGGTAGCAAAAATTTTTGAATCCCACCACTGGATTGGATCCAGGGAAGGGGAGGAGCTGGGGCAGCTTCCGAAATGCTTCTTTCTAGCAGGGGTGAGAAAAGGGGGAGGAGCCTCCCACTGGAGGTTGGACTAGATGGCCTCTGAAGATCCTGCCTCCTTGGAAGAACAGAGCATTAAACTAATCAGAGTAGAGTAGAGAGTAGGGTAGGACTAGCGTAGGAATAGAGTAGAGAGTTGGTAGGAACCTTAGAGGTCTTCTAGTACAACCCCCTGCTCAGGCAGGAAACCCTATACCAGGGGTCGGCAACCTTAAACACTCAAAGAGCCACAAAAGGCCCTAACCGGAAGCCCCTCATTCAATTCTGGAGCCAACCAGAAGTCCGGTTCCCCCGACCATAGTTTCTCCTCCTAGTGCGGTGTCCTTTTTCCTCTACCTATCCTAACTGAAAGCCCTATCAATTGTGGAGCTGAGTGGCAACAGGGAGCCGCAGCAGACGGATGAAAGAGCCACATGCGGCTCCAGAGCCGCAGATTGCTGACCCCTGCCCTATACCATTTCAGACAAAAGGTAACTTGTCTTACCAAAATGGTAAGCTTCAGACTAATATTATTAATTAGTATTACTAGGGTAGGAACAATACCCTAGAATTATCCAATCCTTTTGTGCAAGGTCTCTCCTCTCCGCAAAGGCTTCCCTCCCACCAAGAATTGGTGCTGCTGTCAGAAATGCCAGTCTCAAAAAACACAGGGCGGAAGGGCATCTGTCCGCAGATCCAGCCCTGCGCAGGGATTGGCCAGGACGGCCTTTTTCAAAGTCACCCATGCCCCGCCTTTAAAAGCTCAGGTTGTTGTGCCCTGAGGTGCCGGTAGGGGGCGCTCACTCACTTTACTGCGCCCTGCTCCGCCCCGTCTGCTTGGCTGGGCAGGAGAGGCTGTGAGTTTTGTCGTGGGAATTTCGGGTTAGGGGAGATCGGGGCGAAGAGGTGGGGGACCCCCCCCCGTGACCCGAAGGGTGAGAAATTGCCCCCCTGTTCCAATAGGGGGCGGCTTCTGTCAGGGAAGAAGAGAAACTGCGGTTCCCACAAATAGTAAGAGGGAGGGAACCCCGGATTTCTTGAAAGGGCTTGCTGGACTCCAAATCCCGAGGACGGAGAAGAGAGACCCTTCCCCATCTTCCTCCATCAGTGCATGCAAGAGATGTAACACTGGGGTGGGGGAGAAAGGGGTGGGGTCGGGATAAAGGGACTGTGTGCTCATATTGTGCATAAACCAGGTTTGCTTTTCAAGATTTCTAACAAGCAAGAAAGGATCCGGGAAGTGGACTTCTCTGCAAACGGTCCCTTTTAAAGCTTTTTTGAGGGGGGGGGATTGGAAAGGACCAATTCTGTGCCTCAAATTTGCTGGTGAGGATGTAAGGCCCCCCATTATTTTTCCAGCTGTTAGTGGAGCTCAGCTGCAGCTCTGCAGAAGACCTCCCCCAATTGAGGGTTGGTATCCAAGGGGGAGGAGGGGATAAGACACAGGAACAGATGTCACACTGAGCCTGAAACCTTTGAATTTTGTCCCCCTTCAGACGGTTACTTTATCCTGAATTTGAATATCACAGTTTCTGAATGAGAGCCGTCCGTAATTCCTGAAGTTTCTTTTCTTTTTTACCTCAGATGTAAATGCTGAAGGCTCCTTGAGAGCTGAATGTCTTGAAAATCTTCTCCGGCATCAGATCCCAAGACTGAAAACAGATTGGGGGAAAAAAAAACCTTTGGAGACTCAGGAAATCCATAGGGCCCTTCTGGATCCCTGTCGGAGAAGAAGCCGGAAATGGATGCAACCTACCCAACCTGGAAAAGAATGGGAAGAGGCCCTGTTGCTGCTCAGCTTTGGAATTGTGTGGAGGTCTGGGCAGGACCAGGCCAGAAGATCCTGGAGGAAGCCCTCAGTTCTGAGATCCAGCATTGGCGCTTCAGGAACAGCCCCTTTCAGGAGACTGAAGGACCACGAGAACTTTGCAGCCGCCTTCACCACTTTTGCTGGGGATGGTTGCAGCCAGAAAAGCACACCAAGGCTCAGATATTGGACCGGGTGATCTTGGAGCAGTTTTTGGCCATCCTGCCCAGGGAGATGCAGAGCTGGGTGCGGGAATGCCGAGCGGAGACCAGTTGCCAGGCGGTGGCCCTGGCTGAAGGCTTCTTGCTGAGTCAGGAGGAGGAGGAGCAGGAAGGGTATCAGGTGGGAGATACCCCTCTTGAGAAATATGAAGGGATTTTAATGTAATTGAAATCTTAAATGTCTCCCTAAGAATTTTGGGGATTAATAATGCAATGAGATGGTTAGAGAACCTTATAAGCGACATTGCTCCTGCGTTCTTCCAAACAATGTATTTGGAGAAATTCTTCCATCGTCCTCTTCCATTTCAAACTATGGACACAAAAGGTCTAACAACATTGTGTCAGAAAATGAAATTCCAGCTCTTAACTTTGCTTCTTTGTCTATACTTCAGGTTCTGAGGTCTTTCCTGGAGATTGACACCAACTGTCCTGAAGAAAAAGTGGATCCTGCAAATCCCTCTCACAGTCCATGTTTCAGAAGGATTTCCAAGGAGGAAGGTCAATTCCAGGACACCTCAGTAGGTAAGGAAAGATCCTTCTATATAATTGGAAGTTTTCCGCAGAGATTCTGTTTATTCTCCATTTTCTTTATCTTTTCGTGTGTAGTCATTGGACTTTCTAGAAGGTGACCCAGCAACAAATACTTAACTTTTCTTCTTCATACTTGGCTTAGAGCTAGTGGTGACATGATAGCAGTGTTCCAGTATTTAAGGGACTGCCATGAGGGGGTCAACCCCCTCATGGCAGTCCAAAGCACCTGAAGGCAGGATAAAAAGCAATGGATGGAAACTGATCAAGGAGAGAATCATCCTAGAAATAAGGAGGAATTTCCTGACAATTAGAACAATTGACCAGTGGAATGGCTTACCTCCAGAAGTTGTGGGTGCTCCCATCACTGGATGTTTTCAAGAAAAGATTAGACAGCCACTCATCTGAAAGGGTATAGGGCAGTGATGGCTAACCTTTTTGCCATCACGTGCCAGGAAGGGGAGGTTCGCACACACGCGTGCCCACACCCATAATTCTATGCACTCCACCCCACGCATGTGCGTGCAACCTCCCCAGCCCCCTGCCCCTCCCCGCTCTTGGCACGTGATGGCCTGTTTTTCTTTCTCACCTGGCTCCAGATCCTCTCTATGCATCTGGGGAGGGCGAAAACAGTCTTCCCCACCTCCTTGGAGGCGCAAAACGGCCCATTTCCCAACTTCCAGTTGAACAGGAAGTGATGTTTTTTGCTGTCCCCAGCCTCCAGAGACTCCTGGAGCTAAGCTGGCGTGCCAGGCGACATGGCTCCACATGCCACCTGTGGCACCCGTGCCATAGGTTCGCCATCATGGGTATAGGGTCTCCCCCTTGTACAGGAACATGGACTAGAAGACCTCCAAGGTTCCTTTCAACTTTGTGGGACTTTAGAATAACAAAGGAACTCTGTCCCTTCACTCCATTTACTACCTTCCCTTGATCCCCGTTTGCAGAAAACTGACCCTTCTAAGGATTTCCTGGGTTTCAATCTGGCTCATCTATCCTGAGATTCTTCTCTTTATTCTCAGAGATAAGAACAAGCTTTGGTCTTTTTGATAGGTGATTTTGAGTAAATTCTCACACATATCCCTGCTGGATTATCTCCAACACCACCTCTCCTTTCCTTCTTTCTGTTCTTTCTTTCTGTTCTTTCTTTCCCTTCCTTCCTTCCTTCCTTCCTTCCTTCCTTCCTTCCTTCCTTCTTTCTTTCTTTTTCTTCTCTTCTTTCATTCTTGGGTCCCGCCTGGACTACTGCAATGCTCTCTACATGGGGCTCCCCTTGGGGTGCACCCGGAGGCTGCAGTTAGTCCAGAATGCGGCCGCGCGAGGGATTATGGGAGCGACGGGGCGCTCACATATGGCACCTCTCCTGCGCGAGCTGCACTGGCTTCCTGTGGTCTTCCGGGTGCGCTTCAAGGTGTTGGTGACCACCTTTAAAGCGCTCCATGGCTTAGGGCCGGGGTATCTGCGAGACCGCCTTCTGCGGCCAATAGCCTCCCACCAACCGTTTCACTCGCACAGAGAGGGCCTCCTCAGGGTGCCGTCGGCCAGACAGTGCCGGCTGGTGACCTGCAGGGGGAGTGCCTTCTCTGTGGCAGCACCTGCCCTCGGGAATGACCTACCCCCTGAGATACGCACGATATCAGACCTCCGGACTTTTCGTCGGGCCCTGAAAACACACTTATTCCATCTATCCGGGCTAGCTTGATCCCATCCTCTCAGTTTTAATTGAATTCGGTTTTAATTGGGTTGTTTTAAATTTTGGGCTGAAATTATTTAATTGTTTTTTAAACTGTTTTTAAATGTTATATGCTATGTTTTATCTCGGCTGTACACCGCCCTGAGTCCCGCAGGAGAAGGGCGGTATAGAAATAAAATAAAATAAAATAATAAAATAAAATATAAAATAATAAAATAAATAAAATAAAATAAAATAAAATAAAATAAAATAAAATAAAATAAAATAAAATAAAATAAAATAATAAAATAATAAAATAATAAAATAATAAAATAATAAAATAAAATAAATAAAATAATAAAATAAAATAAAATAAATAAAGGAGGAGCCCATGAAAGGCCACTGAAGACTGAGGTTAGGATAGAGAAATGGGGGTGTCCTTCCCAAGACAGGAAGAAGTCATGCCTTCAGACTACAAAATGTGAAATTAATCCCTTTCTTGCTTCCATCCTGTCTTTCTCCTTCCCAGGGAACAAAATGGAGCCACCGTTGTTCATCGGTTCCTCTCCTTGTACTGGTGGAGCTGATGGATCTCCAGCTCAGGTAGGAAAGACAAGATCTGGAGCTAATATTGGGGAACAATTAGAGATTGCTTTGGGGTCATTTGAGGTCTCCGTGTATGATACTGCTTATCACATAGATGCAGGAATTGGTTATGGCCAGTCTAGAGAAAACAAGGACTAGGGGTGACATGATAGCAGTATTCCAGTGTTTGAGGGGCTGCCACAAAGAAGAGGGTCAAGCTCTTCTCCAAAGCACCAGAAGGCAAGACAAGAAACAACAGATGGAAACGAATCAAGGAGAGAAGCAACCTGGAATTAAGGAGAAACTTCCTGACGGAACAATTAATCAGTGGAACAACTTGCCTCCAGAAGTTCTGAATGCTCCAACATTGGAAGTTTTTAAGAAGAGATTGGATAACCATTTGTCTGAAATGGTATAGGGTTTCCTGCCTAAGCAGGGGGTTGGACTAGAAAACCTCCAAGGTCCTTTCCAACTATTCCATTCCATTCTGTGAGGACAATTAACCAGTGGAACAGTTTATCTTCAGAAGTTGTAAGTGCTTCATCACTGGAGGTTTTTAAGAACAGGCTGGACAGTCACCTTCTGAAATGGTATACGGTCTTGTGGTTGGATTAGAAGATCCCCAAAGTTCCTTCCAGTTCTATTCTGATGATTATTGATATACTGCTATTCCGGAGCATTGTGGGATGGGGAAATTAGGATTCAAATTAGTGGTCAGTCCAGAGGTGAAATGCTACCAATACGGACCAGTTCAGGAGGACTGGTAGTGGAGATTGGGGCTGGTTCACCGAACCAGTGGCAATCACTGGCTGGCCATGCCCGCGAACTGGTCCACAGCCCGCAGTCCTGCCGTGCTTCCCTGCCTTCCACGCGGCCTTCCCGTGGCCAGCTTGCGAAGGCAGGCAAGTGGAAGGCCACATGGAAGGCAGGCAAGCATGGCAGGGCTGCAGGGAAGCTAGCAGCCAAATCCCTTCCCCGCAGCCCTGTCATGCTTGCCTGCCTTCCACGCCGCCAAACTCATTGTTGGGAGCATCAGCGATCTAGGGAAACATGTTCCAGCTCTTCAAGATCAACTTTAAGAGTGCCGAGAAGCCGACAACAAAAGTAGTGGCAGCGGGGGCGACGGGTGTGTGTGTGTCTCTCTCTCCGCAGTCGTCCTCTCCCTGGTGACTGTCAGGGCTTCGTTGCCTCCTCTTTTCCTCAGAGGGGCGGTGTTTGCCTCCAAGTCCTTGCGGAGGGACACACACACACGCCCCTGTTGCCCCCGCTGCCACTACTTTTGCTGTCGGCTTCTCAGCGCTTTAAAGATCTCCAGATCTTGAAGAGCTGGAACACGTTTTTTTAGATTGCCGCCAAACTCATTGTTGGGAGCGTGAGTGATCTAAGGAAATGTCTTCCGGCTCTTCAAGATCGACTTTAAGAGCGCCGAGAAGCCGACAGCAAAAGTAGCGGCGGCGAGAGCAACGTACGTGTGATGTGTCCCTCCGTGGTCCTCTCCTGGGTGAGAGAGCTTCGCCACCACCTCTTTTCCTCACACACACACACACACACGCCCCTGTCGCACTGCGGCCGCACAGGAGAACGGCATGGGGCAGTTCCGGGATGGCAGAAGAGTCAAAGCAAGCTCTTCCCTCACCACTGCCACTGCTGCCCGCCTTTGCCAGGCCCGGCTGCACCACCACAGAGCCCACGGCGTTTTTCCTTTGGCCTGGACGGCAGCGCGGGTGAATGCAGCCCCAGCTGAGGCCGCCCTGGAGAGCGATCGCCATGCCACCTTGCCCACCTTCATCGCCTCCGTGCGCTGCGCGTGGAAGGTGCTGTCACTGCCGCTCTTGCTACCCTCCCATCCTGCCTGGCTGCAGAGTGCAAATGTCCTCCTGCCCAAAGCAACCCCACCACCGTTCACTTTCATTTCACGGGGGGAGAAGGAAGAAAGTGAAAGGCGGTGGCATTTTGCTTTCTTCCTTCTCCTACCGTGAAACGAAAGTGAACAGCGGTGGGGTTGCTTTTGGCAGGTGGACATCTGCATTCTGCAGCCAGGCGGGATGGGAGGATAGCGAGAGTGGCAGCGGCCCCTTTCACATGCAGCGCATGGAGGCTACGAAAGCAGGCAAGGTGGCCCCGGCGCTCCTGTTGCTGCGGAGGCGCGGCGATCGCTAGGCCAGGGTGGCCTCGGCTGGAGCTGCATGTGCCCATGCTGCTGCCCAGGCCGAAGGGAAAGAGCCATGGGCTCCACATTGGCACTGCTGGGCCTGGCCTGCTCCCTGCATGAGGGGCTACCGCCCCTCATGCAGGGAGCCCCCGCCCCGCACAAATGCACCGCAGCTGAGCCTCCTTCCCCTGGAGCGCTGGACTCCGTGGGCTGAGTTCCCGAAGAGGCGCCAGCAGGCAGGTGGCTGGGTGGGAATCCAGTGGGCTGCTTTGGAGCCCCAAGCCCTGCGGAGCCAGCACAGGAGGCACGGGCAGAAGGCTGCTTTTTACATTTCACCCCTGGGTCAGTCACTTCAGCCCGCCTCTCAAGGCTGTTTTGGAAATGGATTGAATTTTTTAGTAGTTATATACTGCTGGACTCAATCATGTGTCCAGGTAGTTCACACTTTAAAACAGGCAAAACAATAGGAATGTCTGGGACATCTTTCATTTTGGGAAGGCCAGTACGGAGGTTGTGAATGTAATTTGCAAAAATATGGTGGAATAAAAGATTTACACTGGGAGTTATTCTTGCTTTTGAAGAAGTTAAGCTTTCTTTTCTGAGATTTAAGGAGGTTCACCAAAATGGATGAAGAACAAAGACCCCACCCCTGGCTCCAGCCTGGCTTGTAAGAATTGCATCCATGCCAGTTTTGTAATGCATTACAGAAGTTGTACATTGGCTCTTCCTGGGGTTTTCAATTGTTTTGTTTAGGAAAGAGATAAGAGGGCTAAATGGTCCCTCTTCCTGTGATTAACCAGGACTGAACCTGCTTAGCTGAGAAGATCAGCTGTGGACACCCAATTAATCATAACATGTAACTAGGAAGGCAATTACTACACATATTGATCATTTCAGGGAGAACCTTTTGCTCCAAATCACCTAGATCAGGGGTGGGGAACATTGGCCCTTTTATGACTTGTGGATTCCAACTCCCAGACAAGTCGCTCTCTACATGGGACTCCCCTTGAGGAACACCCAGAGGCTCCAACTGGTCCAGAATGCGGCCGCGTGGGTGATTACGGGAGTGACATGGCGCTCCCATATAACACCTCTCCTACGCGAGCTGCACTGGCTCCCGGTGGTCTTCCGGGTGCGCGTCAAGGTGTTGGTTCTCACCTTTAAAGCGCTCCATGGCTTAGGGCCAGGGTATTTACGAGACTGCCTTCTGCTACCGATAACCTCCCACCGGCCAATACGCTCTCACAGAGAGGGCCTCCTCAGAGTGCCGTCGGTCAAGCAATGTCGGCTGGCGGCCCCCAGGGGGAGAGCCTTCTCTGTGGGAGCACCCGCCCTCTGGAACGAGCTACCTCCCGGAATATGGCTGATCCCGGATGTCTGCACTTTCCGTAAGGCCCTGAAGACGTTTTTATTTCAGCAAGCCTGAATAGGTTTTATGGGTTAGTTTTTAATTGTATAGCTTGGGGTTTTAAATTGGGAGGCTGATTAATTTAATTTATTTTTAGTTAACTTAACTTTTATATTGTATGTTATTTTAATTTTCAGCTGTTCACCGCCCTGAGTCCCTTCGGGGAGAAGGGCGGGATATTAATTCAATAAATAAATAATAATAAATAAATAAGTCATAAAGGGGCCATAGTTCCCCACCTCTGGCCTAGATGGAGACAGTGTTGTGTGTACCCTCCCCTTAAGAGGTAATGGGGTGGTTTTATTTATTCATCAAATTCCTACACTGTCCATTTCAGCTAAGTGACTCTAGGCAGTTCATAAAACAGTATAAAAACATGATTAAAAAACACCATTAAAACAGTTAGAAAAAGGGTTAAGATTTATACTTTAAAAGTTAAAGAGTTATTAACCTTTCAGCTTTGTTAATTTTTAAGGTGGAGGGAGCACCCTCAAGTCACCAGTCATTCCTGAAGTTTTGTAACGCTGTCAGCCCCCACTCCCATGATTGGCAGAATCAGGTCTTAACACTCCTCAAGAAAGTCAGAAGAGTGGCCACTCCAGTGGTGGGTTCCTCCCGGTTCGGTCCGGTTCGGCCAACCCGGTAGCGGTGACAATATGACGTCACCGAACCGGTTCTCCCCCCCCGCCCTCCCACCCCTCCACGTTATTCTTACCTTTTATTTGGTCCCACCCCCAATCTATTGCTGCCTCCTGAGTCCCAGCTGATGACTAGAGGGAAAAAAACTGTTTAAACTCTTGTCGTGGGGCTTCAAAGGGCCGTCCTACAGCTGATCAGTGTTAAAAGCAAACAAATGAGTCCGGTCGTAAGTGCGAGGACTGGTCGTAAGTGCGAGGACCTTCCAGAAATGACTCTGACCAGCTAGCCATGCCCACCTAGTCATATGACCTCCAAACCACACCCACAAAATAAGCCACGCCCACAGAACCGGTAGTAAAAATATTTAGAACCCACCCTGGGCCACTCACTTTACCTAGGTAGGTAAGATGTTCCAAAAGGTGGAGACAACAGCAGAGAAGGCCCTCTCCCCTAGATCAGGGGTCTCCAACCTTGCCCTAGATCATACCAGTCAAAATTCTTTTAACTAATAAGATCTGCAACGTGTCCACCCTGCCTGATTAGGTGGTATGGATCGATTTAATTGAGAAACAGTTCCGCACATAACCTGGTACCACAAAGGGCTTTAAAAGTAACAACCAACATCAACACTGGACCCGGAAGCAAAGTAACTCTCATTTCAGCTTGTGCAGCAAAGGTGTTACATGTGTAACCCTAGAGACATCCAGAACTGCTTTTGCCCCTGCATTCTGCACCACTTGCAGCTTCTGAATACTCTTCAAGGGTAGCTTCAAATAGAGCATACTGCAGTAGTCCATCTAGGAAATGATCAGGGCATGAGTGACTGAAAGGAGGGCTTCTTGGTCCAGGAAGGGGCATAATGTGCGCATCCGAAGTTGACAAAACACCCTCCTAGCCATGACTGCCACCTGCATGAGTCAGAAGGATCCCCAGATTACACACTAGGTGTCAGGTTTCGATGTCATCTCAAATAAATTGCACTCCCAAACAATTAATCTTTGCTGAAATATTCCATTTATTGTGTACGACAGATCTGGCCCGACTTCATCGTAGCCGATACTAACCCTTTGACCCCCAAACTCTTCCCTTCCCTTTCCATTCCCCAATTCTCATCTTCTCATTGGCCATCTTCCAAGTCAGTCTCCCCAGCTTCTGACCTCACCCCACAGGAATGTTCCCCCCTCCCATCCCATCTCCTAGGGGATATTATCTACAGAGAAAATAAGTAGATGAAAAGTCAAGCCTCGGTCTCCTCCTTTTTATGGCAACATCAGAATGCTGACACTAGGTCCTTCTCGGGCAGTGCAAACCCATCCAAGCCAAAGATGTTGAACCCCCATATGTGGAGGACCCTCCTTTCCCCAGTCACTCAACAGGTTCAGTTGTAGCCTGTTGTCCCCAGTCCAGACTCCCACAGCCTCCAAGCGTCATGAGAGCACATTCACAGCATCACTTACTTCACCCAGGAGATGGTACACTTGGGTATCATCTGCATACTGATGATACTTCATCCCATAGCTACAGATGATCTCATCCAGCAGCTTCATAGAGATGCAAAAAAAAAAAAAAAGAACAGAGGGAGCATTGAGCCCTGCAGCACCTTACAATGCAGGATCATAGGATGGACCTCTGTTGATTGGGATCGATCCCCAGAGGAAGAAGGTACAGCAGCACAAAACTGCCACTCATTCCCAGCTCCTGAAGTCAACTCAAAAGGGTACTGTGGTTGATGGTATCAAACGCTGCTGAGAGGTCAAGATGACTCCGTCTCACTCCTGCCAGAGATCATCCAGAAGCATAACTGATGTTGGTTCTGATTCTGTTCCTTTCTCATTTAGGTTCCTGTGTCCTTTGAGGTTAATTTGGCTGTTAATTTCACCAGTGAAGAATGGTTGCTACTTGATCCCAGCCAGAAAGCCCTGTATCAAGAAGTCATGTTGGAAGCGTCAAGGATGGTGGCCTCTTTAGGTAAAGGTTCCTCTGGAAGACAATTTAAGTCACATTGAAGAGTCACCAGATGGCTTATTTACATATTAGGAAATAATGTTAAAATGAGTTCTCTTTTTATCTTATATTAATTTCTCCACCTCCACGGTCTTCTAAGTACCACAGTTTCAGTTAGAAGAAAGGGATTAGTCTCATGACCAGTCCATCTAGAAAGGATTGATATGCAGTCTTGGGCTCTATGTCAATACTGCAGAGATGCTTCATCATCATCATCATCATCATGGAGGGAATGTTTTTGCTTATTTCACATGCCCTAATCAGCACCATATTTCCTCTTACAATGATATTGCAATAAGGTGTATATTGTGGCATTGGATGCAACTTAGGTACATCACATCTGACAAAGGTGTGTGCTCCACATCATGGTGTTAAGATCTGAGCTGCAGAGCATTGCATTGGTTGTCGTTATCATGTTGTTTTAAATTGTTGTAAGCCATCCAGAATTACATGAGATAAGCACTCATGTCAACCTTTTGAATTAATAAATAATATTCATGTTGTCGTTTAGCCTGTGGCTCCCCCGCAATTGCCAAAGAATAGATACAGGCTAACTAGATCACGGATGTCAAACTCGCCATGTCACATTGCCGTCACGTGACATTTCGCGACGTTTTCCCCCTTCGCTGAGCTGGGGTGGGCGTGGCCTGTGTGTAATGCATCTGGCCCACAGGCAGCCACGTTGACACCCTTGAGCTAGAGACTTTCATGGGGAAAGCAAGTGGTATGTTGAAGACTTTTCTGATTTCTTTTTTTTTTCCCCCTCAAGCAGTTGATCCGGATACTGAAAATTACCAAGAGCCAGGGGTGGTGCCGTCACAAATAATCAAAACTGAAATACAAGGAGACACAATTGCAGATAAGTGTGACAAAGGAAGAAATGAGGAAAACCAATCTTACAATTGGAGAGAAAAATCCATTCTTGAATGCACAGAAATGGATAACTTCCTGACCCAACAGGATTGTAAAGAAAGCAGAATGGGAAAGTGTCAAGGAAGCGATGAAATACTTCAAGCAAAACCCAACTTCAGTAACCAGTGCAAAACTGGAAAGAGTTTCAGCAAGAATAGTAACATTATTCCCCATAAAATGATCCATACAAGGGAGAAGCCCTATAAATGTGTGGACTGTGGAAAGAGTTTTAGGTGGAGAGGTAATCTAACCACCCATATAAAGATCCATTCACAGGAAAAACCCTATAAATGCACAGACTGTGGAAAAAACTTCAGTATGAACAGTTCCCTTACTTCTCATAAAAGGATCCATACAGGAGAGAAACCGTTTCAATGTACAGTGTGTGGAAAGAGCTTCAGTTTGAACAGGTGCCTTGTTTCTCATAAAAGGACCCATTTAGGATTGAAACTTTATATATGCAATCAATGTGGGAAAAGTTTTATTTTAAGCAGTTCCCTTACTAATCACATTGGTACCCATACCAGAGAGAAACTATATCACTGTACTGACTGTGGGAAAAGCTTCAGGTGGAAAAGTCACCTTACTTCCCATGAAAGGATACATACGGGGGAAAAACCATATGAATGCAAGGACTGTGGAAAAAGCTTCAGTATGAACAGTTCTCTAACTTCTCATAAAAAGATCCATACAGGAGAGAAGCCCTATCAATGCATATTATGCGGGAAGAGCTTCAGGTTGAAAGGTCATCTTACTTCCCATAAAAGGATGCACACGGGGGAAAAACCGTATAAATGCATGGACTGTGGAAAGAGCTTCAGTATGAGTAGTTCTCTTACTTCTCATAAAAGGATCCATACAGGAGAGAAACCTTACCAATGCTTGGAATGTGGGAAGAGCTTCAGCAAAAGCAGTATTCTTAATTCCCATAAAAGGATCCACACAGGAGAAAAACCTTATAAATGTCTGGATTGTGGAAAGAGCTTCAACAACAGGAATCACCTGACCTCCCATAAAAGGGTCCACACAGGAGAGAAACCCTTTAAGTGCACAGAGTGTGGAAAGAGCTTCAGTTATAGTGATTCCCTTACTTCTCATAAAAGGATCCATACAGGAGAGAAACCCTACAAGTGCATGGAGTGTGGAAAATCCTTTATTCAGAGCAGTCACCTTACTTCCCATAACAGGATGCACACCGGGGAGAAACCATATAAATGCATAGAGTGTGGAAGGAGCTTCAGCAGCAGCAGTTCCCTTATCTGCCATAAAAGGATCCATTCAGGGTTGAAACCTTATATATGCAAGGAATGTGGGAAGAGTTTTATTTCAAGCAGCTCCCTTACTAATCACATTAGTATCCACATAGCTGAGAAACTCTATCAATGTACAGAGTGCGTGAAAAGCTTCAGGTGGAAAAGTCAACTTATTTCCCATAAGAGAATACATACAGGGGAAAAACCCTATCAGTGCATGGATTGTGGAAAAAGTTTCAGTCTGAACAGTTCCCTTACTTCTCATAAAAGGATACATACGGGAGAGAAACCGTATAAATGCATAGAGTGTGGGAAGAGCTTCAGCAAAAGCTGTAACCTTACTTCCCATATAAGGATCCACACAGGAGAGAAACCCTATCAGTGTACAGAGTGTGGAAAAAGCTTCAGTTTGAACAGTTCTCTTACTTCTCATAAAAGGACCCATACAGGAGAGAAAAAAATATACATTAATGATGTGTGGAAAGAACTTAATGTGGAACAATCAACTTATTTCCCATAAAAGGTCCCATATGGGGAAGATGCCTTTAGCGATTGAAGTGTCCTTAATTCCTGTGAAATAATCCATTATGATATCAAACGTGTACAGTAAAGACATGGAATGCAAAGAACTTCAATCAAGATTTTTGAACTGATTTCTCTTAAAAGGCACCATTTGAGGGAAATATGATGTAAGCAAAGTGTGTGAAGTGCTTCAAAGGTTTTTTTTTTTAATTGTTCCTTTGAGGTAGTTCTTTCGCAGGATTTTTGGCAAAGTTTTTGGAAGTGGTTTGCCATTGTCATCATCATAGGGCTGAGAGAGTGACTGGCCTAAGGTCCCCCAGCTGGCTTTGTGCCTAAGGTGAGAATTCTCTTAGCTCCTGTGAAAGGATCCACACAGGAGAAATCCAGAAATGTGTGTCTGGAAGAGAGCTTGTAGAGTAGCAGTCTTACTTTCCATGAAAGGATAAACTATATAAATGTAAGAAATTTAGTAAGAATTTCAGTACAAGGCGCTCTTATTTCCCAGAAAAAGTTTCATGCAAGAGACAGTACAGTATGAATGTATGAAATGTATAGAAAATCACCCTGTTGATCTGTCTTACTCCCCAGAAAAGGATCCACTTTAAGAATTCAGGAGTACAAGGATCCTGTGAAAAGAGATTGAGGCAGTCTTTCTTCGTTTGGGGGATCACCACAGGAAAAACTGAATAAATGTATGGATTATGGAAAGAGCTGCCAGGATATGTCTTAATTCCAGAGGTATTACCTCCTAATTAGGTCCTGCTCATGAGAATCTGTTATTAAAATGTCCCATTCATTACACCAAAATCTCTGCCTGGTCATATGGGTTTATCTAGGCAGAAGCAACATCTGAACCAAGTCTGGGATCAGGCTTCAGGCTTTGTGGAGAGCTGTGCAAGCAAAGCAGGGGAAAACTGTTGTGCATTTTAGCTATAACTACTGAAAATACCTGCTTTCCTTAAACTCGTAATGAAGTATTAAAGCTTGGTTTTAAAATCAGTGAAAATCTCTGCCAAATGTTTATGACTGTTTAGCTTAGATCTCTGGGTGCAAAATCACATTAATCCTGCTGAAAACAGATGAGCAGTTTATAATTGCAGCTGTGGCCTCTTTACTTGGAAAATGGTTTATTGATTCCACAGTGTTGTATGAGCAATATTTTTAAATAAAGGAACAAGTTCAACTGAACTGTTCGTTTGTCTTCAGTTCTGCGCAAGGCAACCAGAACAATATTTTCTAGTCTTCTATCATGAAGAAATAACATTCAGTTGAAAGGGAATTCTTTGTGGATTCGTTTGGTGTTATATTTCAGAACTACTATGTTTCTCAACATGTTTGATGTCACTTTAGTGCCTCTATATTAGTTAAGGCAGATTCCGGAATTTGTGATATCAAGATGATCAGAAAGGTCAATCCTATTTGAAGTTTGAGAGGGCCAGGCCGTTACAAATTTGAGAAGCCTTGTCTGACATGATTTTGACTCTGTGCTTTTAATCTTAATGTAGCTTTTTTTTAAAAATGTATATCCTGAGTATTAACTATATTCCTCTTTTGAAGGGTTAATATAGTAAATTATTTGGAACAGTTGTGCAGTGTAAATGTTGCAAATGTAATATATACCGAACGAAGCTAAAAGAAAAAATGTTTTATTTATTTATTATCAGATTTATATACTGCCCTTCTCCTGAAGGACTCAGGACGGTGCACAGCCAAAGTAAAAACATAAATACAAACATTAAAATACAGTTAAAAAGATATATATGCGTTTGGCCCCATAGTTAAAAAACAATAACAAACCTATTAAAAACATTTAAAAATGTGTTAAGCCAGCCCGGCTTGCTGAAAAAGAAAGGTCTTTAGGGCACGGCAGAAGACACCGAGGTCGTATCTTCGTATCTCTGGGGGCAGCTGATTCCAGAGGACAGGTGCCCCCACAGAAAAGGCCTTCCCCCTGGGGGCCACCAGTCTACATTGCTTGGCCGATGGCACCCTGAGGAGGCCCTCTTTGTGGGAGCGCACAGGTCGGTGGGAGGCCATTGGTAGCAGCAGGCAGTCTCGAAGATATCCAGGTCCTATGCCATGGAGCGCTTTAAAGGTGATAACCAACACCTTGAAGCGCACCCGGAAGACCACTGGAAGCCAGTGCAGCTCACGCAGGTGTTATGTGGGAGCGCCATGCAGCTCCCGTAACTACCCGCGCGGCCGCATTGTGGACCAGTTGGAGCCTCCAAGTGCTCTTCAAGGGGAGCCCCATGTAGAGAGCATTGCCGTAGTCCAGGCAAGAGGTGACGAGGGCATGAGTGACTGTGCACAAGGAATCCCGATCTAGGAAGGGCCGCAACTGATGGATCAGGCGAACCTGATAAAAAGTACCCTGGCTACAGCTGTCAGATGTTCCTCCAAGGACAGCTGCGTATCCAGGAGGATGCCCAAATTGCGAGCCCTCTCCGTGGGGGCCAAAGACTCGCCCCCAATAGTCAGTGATGGTGTCAACTGACTATATCGGGATGCTGGAAACCACAGCCACTCAGTCTTGGGTGGGTTGAGCCTGAGCCTGTTCCTCCCCATCCAGATCTGCACAGCTTCCAGGCATCGGGACATCACTTCAAGGGCATCATTGGGGCGACCCGGGGTGGAGATGTACAGCTGGGTGTCATCAGTGTACTGGTGGTACTTCACCCCAAAGCCATGGATGATCTCTCCCAGCGGCTTCACATAGAAGTTGAACAAAAGGGGCGAGAGGACCAACCCCTGAGGCACCCCACATATGAGGCGTCTCGAGGTCGACCTCTTCCCCCCTGCCAACACAAACTGCGACCAGTCCGAGAGAAAGGAGGAGAACCATGGTAATACGGTGCCCCCCCATCCCCATAATATGTTCCAAAGGTGCTTTTTCAGGAGGCAACTGGAAGGATTTATATTCTTTGCAAACAGGTAGTCATTGGCATCCTTTTAGAGGGTCTCATCCAAGAACGTCTTCATAGAAAAAAACAAAAAATCCAATTGCCTCATGAAAAAGCACCTTTGGGACAACCATGACCTTAACAGATTAACAGAGTTGGAAGGGACCTTATAGGTCATCTAGCCCAACCCCTCACCCCACAAGCAGGAGACCCTATACCATTTTTGACAAATGGCAGTCCAATCTTTTCTTGAAAGTGTCAAGTGATGAAGCTCCCACAACTTCCGAAGGCAAGCTGTTCCATTGGTTGTGGTGTTTTCAATTGTGGTTTCCAGTGCTGCTGGAGGCTGGCTGAAGGCTTCATGCTCAGCCAGGTAGAGAAATGTTGGGAAGGGTAGCTGGTGAGTCCTTTTGCAGTCCTTTTGGAATTGTGCTATCATGTCACCCCTAATTCTTCTTTTCTGTAGACTAGCCAAAGCCCTCAGGAAGAAGATTCGCGACCCAGCTGAGGAGAATCTGAGAATGCGTTTTCCCGCCCAAACCTGACAGGCACTTCTCTCCTGCCATTGGCTCGCCAGGCTCACGTGATCCGGCGAGCTTCGTTCCCCGCCCCCAGCGGGTTTAATAATAAAGACCTGTCAAAGCCCTCAGGGAGAGAAAACGGGAGAGTCGCCCCCAGCAGAAAAATGGCTGAGGCGACCCAGCGATTCTCTTCCCACCCAAACCTAACAGGCGCTTAATATCTGTATTAAACTTTTGAGATATGTTAGCACAGAGCATGATGAAGTATAATAATAATAATAATAAAAAAACCCTCCCCCAGTCCCAGGGAGAGCCTCCCCCAGCACAGAAACGTCTGAGGAGATTCAGCGATTCTCTTTTTCCCGCCCAAACCTGACAAACGCTTCTCTCCCGCCATTGGCTCGCCAGGCTCACATGACCCGACAAGCTCTCCTCCCTTCGCTCTCCCCACCTCTGCGCGGGTTTCCACCTACCGGCGCCAAGGAGGGAAGGGTAGCTCCGCTCTCATACGGGGCGACTGAGCATGCGCGCCTCCTCGCTGAACACCTGGCCTCGGTGAGACCCCGCGCGCCCTCACTCGCTCGCTCGCTGCAACTGTTGCTTCGTCTTGGCAGGAAGGACGCCGAGCAAGCGCCGAGCCCTCCTTGTGGGAAGGAGGTGAGGGGGACGTGCAATGGGCTCATTCGGGGACAGTCACCCCAGTGATGTGAAGGGAAGAGTTTGGCTTCCCTTTGCATGCGCGTGACTTTGCATGCACGAAGACCCCAAACTTGAGCAGGAAGGAAAAGCCCAGGCTCGCCAGGAGGGAAGGGATCTGGGGAATATTGGAATAGGAATAATGGATGAGAACTGATCAAGGAGAGTTTCAACCTGGAAATAAGGAGGCATTTTCTGACAGAACAAATCAACCAATGGAACAGAAGTTGCCTTCGGAAGTTGTGGGAGCTTCATCACTGGAAGCGTTCAAGAAGAGATTGGACTGGTCTAGTTCAGCCCCCTACTCAAGCAATAGAACCTATACCATCTCAGACAAGTGGCTGTCTGGTCTCTTCTTAAAAACCTCCAGTTATGGACCGCCCATGTTTTCTGAAGGCAAGCTGTTCACTGGTTAATTGTCATCACTGTTAGGAAGTTTCTTCTTAATGAGCCACCATGTTTCTCACACAGGGGACAACCTTGGCAGGACCCAGGAAGGTTGCCAGGGTTCCACACTTTTCTCTTGGCTTTTGGCATCAAGCCCAGGCTGTTGGTGTGTGCGTGTGTGCGTTTGTGAGATGAACACAACGAAATGCTTCAAGAGGACAAATAAAAGGACAAATATTTGTGCCGACCAAGGACTTCAAGTCTCCTCTCCGTATCCAAGTATCTCCGACGGGATACGAATGAAAGGCCACCATGAGATCCAAGATTCCCTCAGAGCCAGGAGAAAGATTCGCGAACCAGCGATTCCTTTTCCCGCCCAAACCTGACAGGCATTTCTCTCCCGCCATTGGCTCGCCAAGCCCTTGCCGAATGCCTGGCCTCCCTAGGATTCTGCGCTCGTTCGCTGTAACCGTTTCGTTTTCGCGCCAGACACATGCAGAACCACCTCGTGGGAACGGAGGCAAAGAGAGGGATGGAGGGCGTGAAATCCTAGTCAGTCCGGATTCCCTTTGCATGCAGGGGGGGAACGAAGATCCCCAACTCGGCCAGGAAGGAAAAGTGGAAGCTCGCTGGAAGGGAGGGGGATTTGGGGGAGCATTTAGTACCCCCCTCGCCAATTTCCTGGATAAAGCCTTGAGAGGAGACAGAGACGGATTGTTGTTGTTTTTTTGCTTTACAAACTCAAGCAGGAACATTAAACGTGTAGAAATTGGGGTGCATCACTTGTGGTCCCAAATGGGGGTTTAATCCCCTTCCTCCCAAAAAGGATGGAGACTTTTCAACAGCTGAAAAAGCAGATACCCACCCAACCAACCACGAACTGGCAGTGGTTGGTCATCCTGGAATCGGTGGGGATTTTAAAAAAGGCAGGATGGAAACCAGCCAAACCAGGGAAGGGAGAAGAAATCCCTTCATCTCCATAGCATCTTCTCCATCGTGTTTTATGTTCGCGATCCCATTGTGAACCGGGAGTAAAGATATATAGTTTCCTGCCTTGAGCAGGGTCTTGGACTAAAACAGTGGTCCTCAACCTTTTCTTCAGCATAGACCTCTCCCTTTAAATACCTTTTGGAGCCATGAATCATGGCCACAGACCACGAAGATTTAACTCAAGATTTAAAGCACTTGTGTACACCTCTTGTGATGACATCGAAGCCCCACCCCCCCACCCCACAGAGGTCCATGGACACAGGTTAAGAACCACTGGACTAGATGATCTCTGAAGACATTAGCCTCCAGACATATAGATTCTATATTCTAATCAGCACCATATTTTTCACACCATGATACTGCAATGATATATATGTTGTAGCATCAGTTATGAAATCCCTTCATCTTCTCCATAGCATCTTCTCCATCGTGTTTTATGTTCGCGATCCCATTGCGAACCGGGAGTAAAGGTAAGTAGAGCCCACATATGTCAATACCCACATATATGATATTATATTAAGTTCCAAATAGCGCAGTCTTGGAACGTGCTGGAATTTCTAGCATGCATACACTATTAAAACAGGACGTCTACGTTGGCTTGGGCATGTCATGAGAATGGGTGATGGTCGGATTCTGAAAAATCTCCTGTATGAAGAATTAGTACAGGGAAAGCACCTCAGAGGGAGACCACAGCTGTGATATAAGGATAACTGCAAGAGGGACCTAAAGGCCCTGGGAATGGACATTAACAACTGGGAAACGTTGACCTCCGATTGTTCAGCTTGGAGGCTAAAGGCGCAGCACGGCCTTCTCCAATTCGAAGAGACACTTGTTCGGCAGGCTGAGGCAAAGAGGCAGTCCCGGAACCAGCAAAATCTGGGGGCTGGGCAGGGGACAGAATGTATCTGCCCTCAGTGTGGAAGAGATTGCCACTCTCGAATTGGCCTTTTTAGTCACACTAGATACTGTTTTAGGACCTCTTTTCAGAGCACGATACCATAGTCTCTTGAGACTGAAGGATGCCAGTGCAAAATTATATGATACAGAGAAACAACACAGTCTAGGTTAGGATGTATACATGAGGACAGGAGGTAGAAAGGATTCACCAAGACTTGAAGAGCCAACGGATAGGAGGCAGGGAAGTTTGTCCCAGCGGTCCAACCGCTGGGCTTCCAAAATGACGTTAAACTGACATCGTGCCCTAAATAGAGGTCGATCTGGATGCTTGCTAAGGTTCCCCGCCTCAATCGCGTTGTCAGATGCGGCTGTTGTCTTCAGGCCCCACCAGGTGGCGCTCTCTTGCCGTCGAGTGCCACTGCGCATGCTCCGCCCCGAGTCCAGCTGGAGGGGGAAGACTGGCTGTGAGTTGCACCCTGGAAATCGAGATGGGGAGGGGGAGATTGGCAGGAGGGGATGCCGCGACCTAGAGCCTCCCTGGTGGGGAGGACAACTCCCCCTTCCAGCCCTAGGCAGAGCCTCCCCGGCCAGTCCTTGCAAGGAATGGGGGAAAGTGCTGGTCCTTCCCCCCCCCCCCCCCCCCACAAACGCTCCATAGCCGGTGGCAAGAGGGAAAGACCCAGGGTCCCCCAAAAGGAATTGCCGGACTCGGAATCCCAAGGCTGGGAAGCAGAGGGAGAACACCCCCACACACACACACAATCCTGCTCTTGGCTGTGCACACTTTGGGGGGAAGGAGGAAGATGGATGGGCTACTCCCTGCCTTTGTTCCCACGGGGAGGATCACCTTGTGGTGCTTCCCCACTTCCCTTCCATAGCTATTAAGAATGCAGGAAGAGGATGTCCCAAAGGTGCTTCTTCGTTTTTTCTTTCTTTTTCTTTTTTTTCTCAAAAGGCAACTGGACTTTCTGGTTTTTCTTTGAAGACTTTTGGCTTCCCGTCCAAGAGGCTTCTTCAGCTCTGACTGGATGGTGGGGAGCTAAAGAAGCTTCTTGACATGTCTTGAAAAGCAAAAACAAGAAAGTCCAGTTGCCTCTTGGGGGAAAAAAAAAAAGCACCTTTGGGACAACCATGACCTGGATGACTGGGAATCTCCGTAGACAGGCAGGAAGAAGATGAGGAAGGCGAGTGGCTCCTTTGCTTTTCAAACTTCCATGTGGAAAAGAGAAAAGAGTTGGGAAAGAGGACTCTGGAGGGAAGCCAAAAGAACCGTGTTCACATTTTGCATAAACCAGGATCGCTTCCCAGCATTTCTACCCAAAAATCTGGGAAAGGGACTTTCTGCCCTCTGCTAATGGTATCATTTTAAGCTTCTGGGAAGGGTCCAATTTTAAACCTCAAATGTTGGCAGGGCTGGTAAGAAACCCCCTCCCTCCAAGAATTTTTCTGCTGTCCCTGGAACTGAGCTGCACCTCTGAAGAAGGCCCTTCCCGCCAAATGAGGGAGGGCAAGAGATGTTGGGAGGGAGGGAGGGAAAGAGTGTTCTGAAACCACACTGTTGCTTTGCACTGATGTGTGTGCTGCCCAAATGTGCGTGATAACACAGGGTGCGGCTTGTGATTTGGTGCATGTGGGACCAGCATGTTGGCTTGTATGCGGTTTGGAGAGTTAGAGGATAAATGGGATCAATAAAGGAGAATATTCGTAGCTGAGAGGTCCATGGTGCTCTCTGAGCTTGCTTGTTTTCTTGCAGATGTTTCAAACTAGGTAACATCATCAGTCCTAGCACTGAAGATGTTAACCTAGTTAGGGTAACGAAACATCTGCAAGAAAACAAGCAAGCTCAGAGAGCACCACGGACCCCTCATAAATGGGATCATCGTGAGGTATAGCAAAAATCTGGGTTTAGTCGTCATCGTGGTCCAGGGTGACCATGAGACTGCTCAGGAGACAACACTACATGTGGCCTGAGCTGGAAACCTAGCCTGTAACTTCACTTCCCATGTTGCCAGCTGTCTGAAATGGTCTTTCTTTTGGAAAGACAGATGGTAGCAGCGACGTGTCAACATGGAACGGAGAGGAATGTATAGGAAAAAGCCAGAATTAATGGTACGATTTTAGAGAAAGGGAATAGTTATTTGTGTGTCAGTGAAACAGAGGGAAATCAAAAATGGGATGGATCTTTTGGAAGATGGCTGGATCTCCTGGAATGGAGTTGATCAGGAAGTGAAGGTTCAGCTTTGATTAGGAACAGCTGGTGATGAGGGGTTGTGTGTTTTGCTCGGGGGGAATAGTGAAAACAGAAGAACCAGAGACAAATGGAAGAGAATGTTACTTTGATGGAAGCATCAAGAGCAAATCTTGAGGGGAAATGGATAGAGGAGAAAGAGTGAAAATGAAAATGTTGAGTGGAAAAGTATTAGAACAGGAGGATTTCCAAGATTGGCGTGAAACATAAGTATTGAAGGGTGGACATATATTTATGAAATGTTATTTTATGTGGCTGCTGCCTCTTGTCTGCAAATGACTCTAGGCAGATTTCTATTTAAAAAGTAAAAAAAAAAAAACCAGGGAAAAGAACCAGGAACATCCAGGATAAAAAAAATGTTACAGCTTGCTGTAGCAATCAGTATCCAAGAAAAAAAGAAGAGAAAAAGAAGAGAAAGGCAGAGATGGTGGAAAGATTGGGCAAAACGGGTACAGCGTGTTATTGGAGAAATGTGAAAATATATGTCCCAAAGGAGTTTTTTCAGGAGGCAACTGGACTTTCTTGGTTTTGCTTTTGAAGACATTTTGCTTCTCATCCAAGAAGCTTCTTCAGCTCTGACAGGATGGTGGGGAATGGAAGGATTTATTTATCTATTCCCCACTATCCTGTCAGAGCTGAAGAAGCTTCTTGGATGAGAAGCAAAACATCTTCAAAAGCAAAAACAAGAATAACCAGTTGCCTCCAGGAAAAAAAAAAACCTTTGGGACAACCATGACCTGGATGACTGAGAATCTCTACAGACTTTTATAGAATAAAATTCTTTATTTGCCAAGTGTGATTGGACACACAAGGAATTTGTCTCCGGTGCATAAGCTCTCAGTGTATATAAAAAATATAAGTGATAAATCGTGGAAATTTTATATGTTATGTTTTACCATGGCTGTTCACTGCCCTGAGTCCTGTTGGAGAAGGGCGGTATACAAATTAAATAAAATAAATAAAATAAAATAAATGGTCATAGTCATAAATACATTCATCATGAATCATAAGATGCAACACTTAGTGATACTAATAGGATACTAAATAAGCAATCAAAATCATACTAGGAAACTAAATAAAACAATAGAAATTGTAAAGATACAAGCAACATTATAGCCATAAGTAGAAAGGAGATAGGTAATAGGAAGCATGAGAATAATTATAATAGTAATACAGTTTTAGTAAATAGTTTGACAGTGTTGTGGGAATGAATTGTTTAGCAGAGTAATGGCATGCGGGGGAAAAAATCTGTCCTTGGTCTAGTTGTTCTGGTGTGCAATGCTCTATAACGTCATTTTAAGGGTAGAAGTTGAAACAATTTATTTTATGTGAGAATATAGTTGTGAGCAACTATGCAATTTAATTTAGTTTGTGCCCAAGATGGCTTCTTTGTGTGATACCCAGAGGATGCTGCTGTTATTCCTCTCTACAAAGGGAAAGTTAGCAGGTGTGAGTGTTAAATCTGCAGGGGGATTGGTTGGTTAAGTGTGTCTGGGGAGGAGTTTAGAATTATTCAGGTTGGAAGGATACAATAAGGTAGTCCTTAAACAATAAGGAGTGTATAATTTTTTTCAAAATCAAAGGAACATAAATAGCAATAGCACTTATATACTGCTTTACAGTGCTTTAAAGCCCTCTCTAAGCAGTTTACACAGTCAGCATATTGCCCCCAATAATTTGAGTCCTCATTTTACCCACTTCAGAAGGATGGAAGGCTGAGTCAACTCTGAGCCTGGTGAGATTTGAAGTGCCAAATTGCAGGCAACCAGCAGTCAGCAGAAGTAGCCTGCAGTACTGCACTCTAACCACTGCGGCTCCTTGGCTCATATATTGGCCTGTGTTTTTTCTCTTCCTCCTTGGATATTTAAGCTGAAGTCATCTCGCCTGGCGATCAAAAGGACTCTCAGAAACAGAGAGGGCTCAAAAGCTTGGTGAGACGTATCCAGGACCACCTCATGAATCCTCCTTTATGATTGAAAATAATTTTATGGATCCATGACATCTCTTGGCCCCCATTTGGACTCGTGTTGAAGAACAAAAAAAAATGGAGTCAAAACTCCGAGCAGCTGAGAAAGCTGGAAAAAGGAACCGTCGGGGAACCTGGGCACGAACCAGGCAGAAAACCCTGAAGGAGGAAGCCATCACTTCAGAGATCCAGCGCTGGAGCTTCAGGAATGTCCACTACCAGGAAGCCAAAGGGCCACGAGAACTTTGCAGCCATCTCCATCGCCTTTGCCATCGGTGGCTGAAGCCAGAAAGACACACCAAGGCCCAGATGCTGGACTTGGTACTTCTGGAACAGTTCCTGGCTCTCCTGCCCCCAGAGATGGAGAGTTGGGTGCGAGAGTGTGGAGCAGAGACCAGCTCCCAGGCGGTGGCCCTGGCCGAAGGCTTCCTCCTGAGCCAGGCGGAGGAGCAGAAGGAGCAGGGAGAACAGCAGGTGAGAAACGCTAAGACTTCTAAAGGGATATTAGGTAAGATAAACAATGTTTGAATTTCTTAAATATTTCTTAACTATAGTTTCCTGGACTTAAAGACTGCAAATTGTGGGCAGAGAGGGAAACACTTTCTGTATGTGCTGTTCCCTTCAGTCCTTTCTTTTTTTCTGCCTGGAGTTACAGGTTCTGGAGATGATCACTGAACATCCCGTGAGAAGGAAAGGCCTGTCTGATCCCCCTCCGGAGCTCTTTCCCACGGTCACCTTCCAGAAAGACCAAAGTTGGGACACCTCTCGTGGTAAGGGAGGGGTTTCTTCCAAGCCACATAAAGTTTCCCAGGGAGTCCATAGTTCTCCCTTCTTTGGTGGATCGTCTTGGGTGCGGTATCTCCCCACATTTTACTAAGTTTTGCTTCCACCATTTTTTTTCTTCCTCGTAGGGAACAAAATGATGTCGCTGGTCTTTGTAGGGGCATCTCCTTTTTCTGCTGGCGCTGAGAGAGCAGCTGGATCTCCAGCTCAGGTAGCAGCTTAATTCTTATCTTCCAGCCTGTCAGTGGCTCTGACCAAAGGATGTTCCCCAGGAAACCAGGGAGAAGCTGAAAGTGGGTGTGTTTCGTAGCAGGCAGAGCGATCCTGGGATGGGCTCTCCAAAACTCTCATGAAGGTGTTGTGTTGACCCTGGGGACCGGTGCCATAGGCCATAGGGTTGAAATGTCAGACAGGAAGGACCTCCCCGCCCCCTTCCTGCAAACACCAGGAAGAACTGGAGCCAGTGACGGTTTGAGTGTCCAGAGCCCATCTGCCAGCGGATCTAGAAGTAAACTGAGGTTACTTTCACCACATGGTCTTGAAATTCCTGCCGGAAACAATCAAGTTGATAATAAGTCTGCTGTTAATTATTCTTGCAAAAATGTTGCCTTGTTTAATTCATTTCAAGGGTCCATTTTTTAAGGTTTGTGAACAAATAGACCTTTTTCTGTTAATTGGGAGTATAGGTTTCCTGTTTCAGGGTCTTGTGTCCTTCGAGGAGGTGGCTGTGGATTTCTCTGAGGAGGAGTGGGCTCATCTGGATCCTCACCAAAAGGCTCTTCATGGAGAAGTCATGCTGGAAAACTCCAGGAATGTGGCCTCGCTGGGTAAGAGCTCTTGTGCCCTATGTGTCAGGATTCCAAGTAATATACCCATAGCAAACAGAACTCCGAGGCAGGTAGATTCCTCAAAGAACTGTTTTATTGGGTATATCATATTGGCATGGACTGGTGAAAACCGACTCTAAAAGTTCCGGTGATTTTCACCTAAAAGTAAAAGTTTCAGCCTTTCACCAAACAATCAGTCACATGGTCCAATCAAGATGCCATCCAGTTCCTTGGTAACTTCACTCCTCTTTTCTTCAGCCACCTGTGGGAATGTCCTTGGTTCCCAGGAGAAAGTATTTTGTTTTGACTACCAAACCCCAAATAGCTGTCTCTATTCCCCCCCTCCCTATCCTTCAGTTTCATTGTGGCAACACTGAAGCCCCAAAGATGGCCTCAGTCAGGCCAACTTCAGAGTTGACACTATGACTTTAAGGGATTGGATGATACAAACAGAAGCAAGAGCCCAAATTATGGTTAGTCTTCTGTCTATATAAGAAGGAGGAAGAATGAAAAGCTTAGCATGTTGTCTATTTCCTTTCAAAATACAAACCTCTAAAGAGTTTTAATCTGTCCGTATTTCTCTTTCCAAATTTTCCTTCTAAATTTGCTCTTCATAAATTGTTGGTGTATTAAAAACTCTAGTCTTTCAAAAACCTATTAAAGAATTAAAATAAGGAATATTTTTAATATGGTACAGGCTTTCTCTTGTCTGTCATCATTATCATCTTCTTTTAATGATCCCATAATCCCTTGTGGGGTGGAGTCTGGGCAACTGAATAGAGCTAGCAGAGCGTTTGAATAGCTGGGTGCCCTTCCTATTGCCAATGCAGAGTTTTTTTCAGCAGATATATTTTCATTGTGCCCAGAGAGAGAAATATCAGCCTCTACCTAGGATCAAACTCACAATCTCCTGTTTGTGAGGTGAGAGCTCCACCTCTAGGCCACCGCACCACTCAATACATGCCTTAATTAAAAATATTTTATTTCTAAAAAGGCGAATCTGATGAATAATAATGAAAAAGTTTGAAATATTGCACAAAGTCCCAAAACGTGACACAGAGACACAAAGAGAACAAATGCTGATAGAAAAATGACTTGCTCAACAAAGGGTTGCGACAAGCCTTCAATTCGTTAAAAAACCTGCAATATCTGCTAAGTACAATAAAACAAAGCATACCTGTATTGACTTTTATATGTTCTTCCTTTGCCTTTAAATTCTGTTTTTTTTTCTCCTTGGCAACAGTCTTTTTCTCACCACTTTATTTCACTGATGCGCTTGTTCTTTTTTCCCCAAAGGAACTCAGAGGACTTTTCCCCGTACTCCACGGAAACGAACAGCCACAGGAGGCAAGCCATATAAATGCTTGGAATGCGGGAAGATCTTCAGCAAGAGCAGCAATCTGACTTCCCACAAAAGAATCCACACGGGGGAGAAGCCATATACATGCCTGGACTGCGGAAAGAGCTTCAGTCGGAGCAGTAGCTTTTCGGCGCATAAAAGGATCCACACCGGAGAGAAACCGTATGAATGCCCAGAGTGCGGCAAGCGATTCAGTGAGAGCAGTCATCTCATCGCACATAAAAGGATCCACACGGGAGAAAAACCGTACGAGTGCATCGAATGCGGGAAGAGCTTCAGTCAGAGCAGTAGCTTCGCTGCACATCGGAGGATCCACACGGGCGAGAAACCCTACAAATGTGTGGAGTGCGGGAAGAGCTTCAATACTAGTACGCACCTGACATCTCACAAAAGGATCCACACAGGAGAAAAACCCTACAAATGCATAGAGTGCGGGAAGAGCTTCAGCGAAAATGGGGCTCTAACGTCACACAAGAGGATCCACACAGGGGAGAAACCATACAAATGCACGGAGTGTGGAAAGTGCTTCAGTCAGAGCAGCTCCTTTACGCTCCATAAAAAGAGGCATAAAGGAGAGACGCCGTATATATGCATCAAGTGGTGAAAAAAAAAGTTCCAGTCTGCAGCTCCTTTCTTTCCCATAAAAGGGTCCACAAAGGAGAAGAAATGGCTTGAATGCATGGAGTTGGGAAACCTGAATCAGTCTTTTTACAACACATCTAGCAACCTCATAGATAACCCTATCTATGGGTTATACGAGGGATAATTGGGGTGCAGTAAAGCCGAAGTACAAAAAAAATGGGCGGGATCAAGTGAAATAAACTAAATTTGACATTCTGTCTATGGCAAGAGTGTTAAACTCACGGCTTGCGGGCCAGATGCACTGGCCACACCCACCCCCAAAGGGGGAAAACGTCACAATTCAGCACATGACGTCAATGTGTCATCATGAGTTTGACATCCCTGGTCTATGGAGATTCTCAGTCATCCAGGTCATGATTGTCTCCAAGGTGCTTTTTCAAGAGGCAACTGGACTTTCTGGTTTTTCTTCGAAGAAGTTTCGCTTCTCATCCAAGAAGCTTCTTCAGCTCTGACTTAATGGTGGGGAATGGAAGGATTTATACTTGCAGACAGCTAGTCATTTGCATCCTTTTAGAGAGTCGTTGAGGTCACCTTTATCTGTATCCTCAGGGTCATCTGGGTGATGTAAATGGGTATGGAGCCTTCTTGGAACTTTCTTTATCTTTATCTTTATTTGATTTATATGCCGCCCTATTCCCAAAGGACTCAGGGTGGTGAACAGCCAAACGATAAAATACATAAATACAAAATTTAAAAAACAGAATAAAACCAAATTAAACAATTTGGCCCAGACAGATTTAAAACACCCCAATCATTTAAAAAACAGATTACAATTTTCATATTAAAAAGAAAAAGGGAAAAGATTAGGCCAGGCCCGCCTGGTGGAATAAAAAGGTCTTGAGAGCGCGGCGGAAGGTGAGCAGGTCCAGGATCCTCCGTATCTCCGGGGGGAGCTCATTCCAGATAGTAGGTGCCCCCACAGAGAAGGCTCTCCCCCTAGGGGCCGCCAGTTGACACTGTTTGGCCAACGGCATCCGGAGGAGCCCCTCTCTATGAGAGCGTACCGGCCGGTGGGAGGCTATTGGTGGTAGTAGGCGGTTCCCGTAGGAACTGCTGAAAGGACTGTGTTGTAGACAGGAGATAGATGAAAAATTGAAAACTGAACAGCCCTCTCTCAACACCTGTCTGCAAGGAGTATAAATCCTTCCATTCCCCATTATCCAGTCAGAGCTGAAGAAGCTTCTTGGATGGGAAGTGAAACATCTTCAAAAGAAAAACCAGAAACTCCAGTTGCCGCTTGAAAAAGTACCTTTTGGATAAATGTGACATTATTTCTTTTGTTAAATTTGATCAAGCTCTAGTTAAATTAATTTAAAAATTGCTAGTATGATTACTCTCAAGTCACGTACTTACTTATTTCCCTCTCTGGACACACCAATTAGAATCTGGTGGCAGCATTTGGAGGAAATTTGGGGGATGATGGGGATTTTGTGGGCCATGTGGCCTGGGACTCCGGTCCTTTACTCAGATATAACAATATAGAAAGTTGAAAACATCACTGAAGGCATAGAAAATCCACTTAGGGGAGCAGTTTTTTTAATTCTTAGTCCATTATCTGATTGAGACTTCAGCCAAGGATGCAATTCAAGTTTAGTGCTTCCAGAATAATTTATAAATATATAAGGAGTCCTTGACTTATGACTAACTGCTTAGTGACTGTTCAAAGTTACAACAAATCCTCTTAAGACCTGTGACACCTGAAGTTCTGACATCAGCCCCTCGAGTCACATGACTATGTTTTATTTTGCACTTGGCAACAGGCTGGCATTTAAGCTGATTACTTCTGGTTTTGGGAAAAAAAACAGTCAGTCGCAAACACTAGTTGACTTTACAACCACTGTGTTCATGTAATGACTGCTGCAAAAATGTTATAAAATGGATCTGGTTGTGCTGTAGGAGCTTTTGTGGTTTATGGCCGTAATTACCAGACTCAATTATGGTCATAAGTCAAGAACTACCTATACCCTTGATTTATGCCATAGCTCCAGCAGATTCTGACAGGTTCTGGAGAACCAGTAGCGGAAATTTTGAGTAGTTCGGAGAACCGGCAAATGCCACCTCTGGCTGGCCCCAGAGTGGGGTGGGAATGGAGATTTTGCAATATCTTTCCCCTGCACGCCCACCAAGCCACACCCCGCCACACCCACAGAACCAGTAGTAAAAAAAATGAATTTCACCACTGCATAGCTCTGAATGCTTTTTGCATAGATCAGTAATGATTAACTGTCGTGGCTCTTTGGACCTCCAGACCATAGAGACAGGTGGCATGAGTGATGGCAAAAAGAAATGACTTCTAAGCCATGTAACATCTCATATCTTGTTGGAGGTCTTGCAACTATGACTGTTCAAGAGAATAAAACCCTGGAAGTCGCAGAGATACTCTTGGAGTGGAATGGGAGAGAGAGATTAAAAGATATTCCTCAAGTTTCAACAGTTCATTCAAAGTTATAGTGGCACTGAAAAAAGTGACTTATGACTGTTTTCACATTTACAACTATTGCAGGATCCCCGTGGTCATATGATCAACATTCAGATAGACAACTGACTCATATTTATGACAGTTGCAGTGTCCCAACCTTCTGATAAGCAACACACACAAACTCAATACAAAGCTTATTTACTCAAAATAACTTAGCCTTTATCATTCAAATGCTGTTAATGAAGTGTCTTAACAGCCTACCAGAATTCTATGATAAGGAAATCACAGTCTTATTAGAGTTGGCAGAAAGCCCAGAAGCAGTTTTGCAGACACGAAAGAGAGCAAACTAAAGTTGTTCTCTACAACTTGTTGCAAGTGGCGTTCTTTCTTAAATAGGCTAAGGGAGTGGCCAATTAGCCCCAAGCCTTAATCTCGAGGAGACCTCCTCCTGAGGAACCACTCCTGCCTTTTGGCAGCTCTACGTGCCCGTGCATTGAGAAGAGGCTCCTCCTCGTCATCTTCTTCAGTTAAAGGAGCTTCTGGAGGTTCTGAAGGCCCTGGCTGAATCCCTGCCTCTGGTACCACATCTTCTCCAGCCTCCTCACTGTCTGACTCGAGCGCCAGCTGCACAGGCTGCTAGCACAGCACAACACCAGCCTCCTCCTCGTCGGGATCAGCAACAATCCACGCAGGCCGCTGGCGGGCCACAACAAGGGCTGCCAGATTCACTTAACAAAGGTCTTACTAACTTAATGGCAGTGATTCACTTAATAATTGTGGCAAGAAAGACAGTAAAATGGGACAAAGCTCACTTAACAACTGTCTCATGTAGCAAGATAAATTTTGGCCTCCGTTGTAAATTGAGGCCTACCTGTACTAGGTTTCTTCGGCCATCAAGGATACAAAGGAAAACTGAAGATTTGGGGGATGTATAAAAACCAAAATCGTGGAATAAAGACAAGCAAAACATGAAGGAAGCCATTCTAGGAAAAGTTTGGTAGCGATCCAAAAAAGAGAATGCGTTGAAGAGGGAAAGAACTAACTAAATGTTGAAAGTTAGTGAAAAAGGCTAAACAAATCCAAAAAAATAGCTTTTTCAGATCTTTTCACAAGAAAATAAGGGAGGAGTATATTAACAGTCGAAAGAAAACAACAAAAGATCAACAGATAAAAGACAAAGCAACCTAAACATACTATTCCTGCTTTCCAAAGAAGGAAGGAGAGGATTCCAGGAGCTAAAAACAAACCCGCCTTAAGATGTCTGGGAAAAGTAAAGAGCAAAAATCGAGCAATAAGCATCCTGAAGACCAGGAAGTGATTTCTGGCAGAATTGTCTAAAAAAACCCAACTACTGTGCAACTAAAGCTGTGCAGTGAGAAACTGCAACTTAGCTGAATTGAAATTGCCCACGCATATCGACAACTGAATGACGTAGAAAATGCCTGTAGAGTATGTGGAGGAAAAATAAGAATTGGTAAAAGTAAGGAAAGACAGGCATGAGAAAAAATAAAACTAACAGCATATCCGAGTGATCAAAACTATAGATCTATCTTGGCATTGATGTTTTGAAGATTCGAAAGCAGATTGTAAAAGATTGATCTTTGAACACTCTGAAAAAAGAGGTTATTAGAAGTTTACTAGCATGGATTTGTCAGAAACACATGTTTCCTAACCAGCCTTCCCTCAAATTTGGATTGGGTAACTTTTTTAATAGACTGTGGGACTGCTTTAGATGTAATATAACTTGGTTTCTGCAAGGCGTTTGACAGAGTAGCCAGTGACATTGAGTAGTAAGTTAATTTGGTGTGGTAGGAATGGCATGACAATTAAGTGGAATCGGACGCATAATGACGCAAAGGTTTTATTCAGAACATGCTCAAATGTTATTCTTCATCGAACTGGAGGAAGGTAATAAATGAGATACTACAAGGTGGCACTGGGGTTTTGTTTAATAATTTCAACATTAATTCAATCAAAGATTAAGAGGAATTGTTTATCGAATTTTCAAATAACGCAAAATTGGATGAGGTTGTTTTTATCCTAAAAGTAACCATAGAAATTACTGACACTAATAGTAACTTCAAACTCTCTGCCACAAACCTGATGGGATCCCATGAGAGACAAAACAACCCCAAAAATGTACACTAGGGCAGCCCTACAACATTTTCTAAGGTAGAGTAGAAAGGATGGGAGGGCATTAGGGCTTATTTTAAGACACACTCCTGTTTATGATCCGGGCGACTCATCTCTTTGCCTCTTGATCAGGAAATCCTGGAATTAAAAAAATGAACTGCCATTTGAAAAAGTTTGAAAACCTCAAGTAAAAATGTCCCAAAGGTGCTTTTTCAAGAGGCAACTGGACTTTTCTGTTTTTTTCCTTTTGAAGATGTTTCGCTTCTCCTCCCAGAAGCTTCTTCAGCTCTGAAGATTCCATTCTTCAATCAGAGCTGAAGAAGCTTCTGGAAGGAGAAGCGAAACATCTTCAAAAGCAAAAACCAGAAAGTCCAGTTGCCTCTTGAAAAAGCACCTTGGGACAACCAGGACCTGGATGACTGAGAATCTCCACAGACCTCTAGTATAAATGATGATTTATTCTCAATCCTCCAGGTCCTGGTTGTCCCAATGGTGCTTTCCCCCACAAAAAAGGCAACTGGACTTTCTTGATCTTTTCTTCAACGTTTTGCTTCTCATCGAAAAAGCTGCTTCTGTTCAGAACTGAAAAAAGTGCTTTTTTTCCTGAAAAGTTGCCTCTGGGGAGGAAAAAAGCATCTCAGAGACAATCAGTAGCTTCCCCATTATCCGTGCCCTCTGTTAGAATTAACGAGAAGTCTTCTAAATGCGTAACGGAATGAATTGGTTCCCAGAAGAAATACAGGTAATTCTTGAGTTATGATGGCCACAGGTACTAGAATTTCCATCGCTAAGCAATGCAGGAGTAAAGCCATGTTGTCATGTGACCGCATAGCTTAGCGGTAGCAATGCCTGTAATCCTGGCTGCTGTTGGAATCGCTGGATCGCATGGATCATTTTGAGAGGGGGTCCAAAGGGAGGTAGTCCTGTTGGCAGGCACTACGGCAGGGGTGTTAAACTCAAGGCGCGGGGGCTGGATCCGGCTTGCGGGTTGCTTAGATCTGGCCTGGGGGGCTGACCTGAAGACAGTGAACGACTGGCCTCTGCCAGCGAAAATGGAGCTGTTTTGGCTTTCAGAGGGTCGGAGGAGGCCGTCGCAACTGAAAACAGCTTCAGAGCCTGTTTTCTCTGGCAGAGCGCCCCCTGACATGAGTGATGTTGAGCTGGCCCTGCCCACTCTGGCCCCCTGAGGTCAATCACAAACCTGATGCGACCCTCAATGAAATTGAGTTCGACACCCCTGCACTACGGCATGCTGGTTACGGAATTCCAGGAATTAAAAATCCACGCAACCCAAGGTTAGTGAGGTTAATGAGAAAAACTGTTCTAAATTGTTAAGATTGCTTCCCTTGGCTTTTGTACTTCAGAGCCCACCAGAACTGGGAAAAAGTCCTTTGGATGGGAGACCACCAGGAAAGCCCAACTCTCAACTAAATGGGGAAGATCCCGAAAGCCACTTCAGTGGTTCCCTGGCCACCGAGCTTGACTTTTAATAAAGCACGATGCCCTTTGCCCCGTTTTCCCCCCACCTGCATCAAGCATTAGGGATGATGGCAGCCTGTCTATTTCTGCAGCTCTTCCCCTCATCCGGAGCCCGGATAACGGTCTCCCCACATCTCCTTCCCTCTCCCACTGGCACTTCCAACATGTGGCCTAGGAGGAGCCGGAGAGCCCTGGCTGAGTTGGCAGGGATTGCAGAAAATAGCTGCTAGGCCCCCCACGCAAAAAAACAAACAAACAGGTGAACAGACAACCCCACCCCCCTTCAGAAAGAGACTCCGCATGTGCTGCATAACTTGCCAGCAGCTGCAGAAATAGAGGCTAAATACGGGGGAATTGGAATTAAAATCAGAATTGAGCTGGAAGGGACCTTGGAGGTCTTCTAGTCCAGCCCCCTGCTCAAGCAGGAGCTCCTACACCATTTCAGACAAGTGACTGTCTAGTCTCTTCTTAAAATCCTCTAGTGATGGAGCACCCACAGCTTCTGGTGGCAAGCAGTTCCACTGGTTCATTGTCCTCGCTTGTTAGGAAGTTTCTCCTTAATTCCAGGTTGCTTCTCCCCTGGATTAGTTTCCATCCGTTGTTTCTTGTCCTGCCCTCTGGAGCTTTGGAAAATAAGTTGAGCCCTTCTTCTTTGTGGCAACCTCTCAAATACTGGAATTGTGAATTCTCCCAGCACTGGGAATTTTTAAGAGATTGGACAACCTTTTGTCTGAAATGGTAGGCTTTCTTTCCTGAGCAGGGGGTTGGACTAGAAGACCTCCAAGCAACACTGTTCTGTTCTGTTCTCCTCTTCTCTTCTCTTCTCTTCTCTTCTCTTCTCTACTCTACTCTACTCTACTCTACTCTACTCTACTCTACTCTACTCTACTCTACTCCATTCCATTCCTATTCCTATTCCTATTCCTATTCCTATTCCTATTCCTATTCCTATTCCTATTCCTATTCCTATTCCTATTCCTATTCCTATTCCTATTCTAATTTTCTGGTCTGGTCTGGTCCGGTAATACTGGAATACTGCTATCATGTCACTTCTACTCCTTAGACTAACCAAACCCAAAACTTTGCACTTTTCCCCAAGTTTCATCATATTTTTTGTAATGGTTGCAGTATTCCAGGTTGCAGTATTCCAGGTGTGTATTCCAGGTCTTATTTCTAAGATTTTACAAAGTTTAGGCGAGAGCTGCTGTTGCAACCCTGCCTGACTCCGGAGCCTTTAAAAAGCCCCCTCCCCCACTACTCATTTTTCGCTATTTTCCCTTTCCCTTTTCTTTGGCACCTCAGCTTCTCCAGCATTTTCCTTGAGGAAGGGAGTGGGACAAGGGGGTCAAGGAGAGCTAGAAAAGAGATTCCCCATGGAAAAAATGAGAAAATACTAACGCAAGATGAAGTTATTAAGAAAAGCATGGAATGTGCTGAAATGAGTAAATCGACATTTGAAATTAGAGAAGAAGATAAACAATGTTATAAAATAATGGGATTTATTTCATCAATGGCTAGACAAGAAAGCATGGAAATGAAATATCAAGGAGCCTTGATAGCACAGTGGTCTAGAGCACCCTGTCATTAACACAGCTGCCTGCAATTACTGCTGGTTCGAATCTCTCCAAGGCTCAAGGTTGACTCAGCCTTCCATCCTTTCTAAGGTAGGTAAATTGAGGACCCAGATTATGGGGGCAATAAACTGACTCTGTATAAATATACAAAAGTATGAAGGCTATTGCTTAACGCATTGTAAGCCGCCCTGAGTCTACGGAGAAGGGCGGCATATAAATCAAATTTAAAATAAATAAAAAAATTTATTAGTTCAATTTATATGCTACCTTTCTCCGAGGACTTGGGGCAGCTATGAAATGAACATTCATATATGAAATGAATGTTATAAATATAATATTTGAAAATAATTTTTTTGAAGCGGCAAAGCCATAGTTAAATAAACGATAAACGAGGATGTTTATTTGTTCGACAATATGAGAAATTAGATAATTAGTAAATTCTGAATAGAGGGATGAAGCACAAAAGATTGGTAATCCACCGACAGGCTGTTTGCAATTGTAATGGATGATGGATTTATGTTTTATGTTTTGTTTAAAAATAAAAATAATTTTTTTTCAAAAAGAAGAGAGGTCCCCAGGTCCCGCTGCATCTCCCAGCGTGAAGGGCTCAAAGGCAAATTGCAGAGCCGGTCACAGGTTCGATTACCGAAACGAGCATCTTTCCCCATCCCCGATTTTTGGGGGGGGGGGAGAAAGAGTTAAAAGCGATGGGCTGCAATCCCCGCCCGCAATCCTAGGGAAGGGTCACGTGGTCCGCGAAGATTTTCCCCCTCCCACTCCTGTCTGGGGAAGTGTGGGGAGGGGCAACGGCGGCGTTTGCAACCTCTGGCAGGGTGGGTTGCAGAGCCGGGCGTTCGGCTCAACCCTTGCCCGTAACAGCTGGGCAAAAAAAGCGTTGACCTCGCCTCGGGAGGGAAGCCGGGCATCAAGAAGCCGCCGCCGAAATTGCTGCCACCGGGCTCGCAAGAAGCGCGGAGGCCCCGCGGTAGGAAGGCCCGGGGGCGCCGCGTTGCAGAAGGGCGCGGATCGGGCTGGCGCTACCCTGCCCGACCATCAGAGGGCGCTGCTGATCCGGTTAAGGTTTTATATATATATGTAAGCGATTGTCTGGATTCCCAGCGGTTTCTCTAGCTTCCTTGCGCTCCTTAGCGGTCATCCGCGGTATTGCAGTGCGGCATTGGTGCGGGATGTCGGTGCGTGCTAAAGCCCAAAACCCAGGTTGGCCCAAAGGTAGGAATAGAATAGAATAGAATAGAATAGAATAGAATAGAATAGAATAGAATAGAATAACAGAGTTGAAAGGAGCCTTGGAGCAGTGGTGAAATCTAATTTTTTTTTACTACCGGTTCTGTGGGTGTGGCTTGGTGGGCGTGGCAGGGGAAGGATATTGCAAAATCCCCATTCCCTCCCCACTCCTGGGGGAAGGATACTGCAAAATCCCCATTCCCTCTCTACTCTGGGGCCAGCCAGAAGTGGTATTTCCCGGTTCTCCGAAGTACTCAAAATTTCCGCTACTGGTTCTCCAGAACCTGTCAGAACCTGCTGGATTTCACCCCTGCCTTGGAGGTCTTCTAGTCCAACCCCCTGCTCAGGCAGGAAACCCTATAGCATTGCTCTTCCCCCCCCCTCCCGGGTAGCTGGACTTTCTGGTTTTTCTTTGAAGACCTTTCAGTTCTCATCCAAGAAGCTTGTGCCAAAGGTGCTTTTTCAGGAGGCAACTGGACTTTCTGGTTTTTTCCTTTTGAAGACGTTTTGCTTCTTATCCAAAAAGCTTCTTTAGCTCTGACTGGATGGTGGGGAAGGGAAGGATTTGCATCCTTTTAGAGGATCCTTAAAGCACTTAGAGGTTTCTCTGTGTCCTCAGGATCACCTGAGTGGCGCTCCTGGTTCCTGTAGTCTGCAATTTTTCCCCGCTTTGGAAATCCATTCCTACTCCCACACTGTTCCAAGGGTCTTCATCCCAAATTTTATAGCGAAAAGTCTGTAGATATTCTCAATCACCCAGGTCGTGGTTGTCCCAAAGGTGCTTTTTCAGGAGGCAACTGGACTTTCTGGATTTTTCTTTTGAAACTTGAAGCTTCAAATCCAAGAAGCTTCTTCCGCTAGGTTAGCTGACCCGGCTGTGGAATTTCCCCGCCATCCGCAGGTCATTCTGAAAAATGGTTTTGGCTCAGTGGCTGCCCTTGTAGTGAGGGAGATGCTCTCCAAGTGATGGAGGAAAACTGCTCTCTACGCAAGATATAGCAAAGCTTCCTTCCTCTCTGAGTCCAACTTGTGCTCTACCTTAGAATTAGGAAGCACCTGAGTTTTGTCAGGCTCTCCTCCAGAATGTGTGTTGTCTGGCCTCATTCATGCTGCTCTACTCAGATGAATCCAAATAGCTTTGGAGACCCTGGGGAATCTTTGGCTCCCTTTTGCAGGTACTTCCGAGGAGTGTCGGCGTCAGAAAATGAGCGCAAATGAAGCTGCAGACAGCTTCCACGGCATCCTCTCAGGAAGCCCCAGGGGATTCTGGGGAGGAACCAGGGTCAAGATCCTCGAAGAAGAAGAAGAAGGTGCCCTTCCTTGGGATGTCCAGCGCTTCAGGGACTTTGGGTACCAGGAGGCCCAGGGGCCACGAGAGCTTTGCAGCAGACTCCACTGGCTTTGCCACCAATGGCTGAAGCCCGAAAGGAACACAAAAGCTCAGATGCTAGACCTGGTGCTCCTGGAGCAGTTCCTGGCTGTCCTGCCTGCAGAGATGGAGAGCTGGGTGCGGGAGTGTGGAGCCGAGACCAGTTCCCAGGCGGTAGCCCTGGCGGAAGGCTTCCTCCTGAGCCAGGCAGAAGAGAAGCAGCAAAAAGTGCCTCAGGTGAGATCTACATGTTGGCTTGAAGGGTAGCCACAAGGGAAAACAATTAGGTTGTTGGTTTGAGCTCCAAGCTTGGCAATTTTGTCGCATATGTTTCATCACCATTCGAGGAGACATCGTCAGTGCGTTTTGAATTGTGTTTGTCTGCAGACAAGCACAATTCAAAGCACACTGATGATGTCTCCTCGAATGGTGATGAAACGTTTGCAGCCAAATTGCCAAGCTTGGAGCTCAAACCAACAGCCTAACTAGCAACCCAAATATTCACTAATATTCTACTAATATTCACTACCTAATCACTAATATTCTAATATTCACTACCGAATATTCACTAATATTCAAACACATTTCATGGAAAACAATATCAAATGGACAACACCTTCCTGGGCCTTAGGAGAGGAGGAAATATGTCTTCTTTTTTCCTTCTGGTCTTGGTGGACTTCAGAATTGCAGATGGAGAATGAACTTTCCCCCCCATCACATTGGCTTTTTACTTTTGTCGGCAGTTGCAGGGAGAGGGACCCTTTGTGGAGGTGACAACAAGCAACGAATTCTCCGGTCCCCCAAAAGAGCTAGTTTTGGGTGGGAACTTTCAGGAGAATCAATGTGGAGAGATTTTACCAGGTAAGAAGGAACACTTTCTCTAAAGAAAAATCTCAGCTTTTATTTTTTGTTCTCATTTCACGGCAATGCTGGGGAGATACTTCTTCCACCTTGTATAATAACTATATGGGTAAGGTGATGTTCCATCTTTTCCTAGAATGTATTCTTGCTTTAAAAGTCTATTTTTTCCACATTTTCTCCCTCACAGGGAGCAGAACCGTTTCTCTGATGTTCAATGAAATGTCTCCGTTTTGTGGTGGAGCAGAAAAAACAGTCGAACCTCCACCTCAGGTACTTAAAGGATCAGACTCAATTGAGCCTACCTCATAAGATTCAAAGTTATCTTAGAAATATGGAGTTGGAAACCCCTCCCAAGATCAGCAGTCTATCCTATTGTATTGTGCGAGAAAAAAACCAGCAAAACCATCCTTAAGAGGTGGTCATCCATCTACTCTGTTTCTCCTCGTTCTTCTTTCCTTCAGACTGGACATCCCAAGTACCTTCAGCCTTTTCTCCAGGCCTGTCAAACTGAGAGCCCAAGGACCAGATACGGCCCGCGCAGGCCATGTCCACCCCAGCTTCACAAAGGCAAAAAAACATCACGCTACGTCGCGATCTGGCCCATGACGTGATCGAGTTTGACACCCCTCTCCTAAAGTGTGTCCTGTAATTCTTGAATCACCTGTGTTGCCCTCCCTTGAACCTGCTTTTACCTGTCAAGTCCTATTTTATTTTGAAATGTTGCCAAAATAAAATAGAAAATACTAACAGATGCACTCCTAAGAGGTTCATGGGGAGAGTCATATAGGTAATCCTTGACTTGCAACCATAATGGAGCTTGCCCATTAATGGTCGTAAGTCATGACGAAATTAAACCATTGTGACTGTTCCAATTTTATCACTTTTTTTTTTTGCAATGGTTGTTAAGCAAATGCTCCAGTTGTTGAGCAATTAACTGAACCACTTGTTTGCTAGGGGTCTGGTTTTTCTGAAAAAGAGAAGTTAATTCCTTTGGTTACTTTGGGTCAGTGGTTTTTTTCCTGGACTGCTCTACCTCATAGGGTTGGAAAAGTGTTCTGCCCCAGCTACGGACCCCAAAGAACGCAGCACACACAAAGTCTGTACAAACCTTAGTTTACTAAATTAAATCAGTCTTTTTTCAAACAAAGGCTGTTAATTAACTTTATTAACAGCCTACAAGAATCCAAATAATAAATAATCGTAATCTTACTATGGTTGGCAGAATGCCCAGAAGCAATTTGCAGGAAACTGATAAGAGAACTAAGATCAAGACGTGAAGGAGAGTGAACGAAGTTGTTCCCTGCAAATTGCCTGAGTCTAGCTGCACAGGCCGCTAACGGGCCACAACAAAAGGAATGGAACAGATGCTGCCTTGAGCTCCTGAATGAAAGGCAAAGTATAAATCTAATATTACAGTATTGATGGCAGCTTGTTAAATCTTGGATGCGATTTCCCTGTTCCATGACATTGTTTGATATTGGGTAGCGTGTAACCCTCGGGGAACTCCCCAGGCCACTGGCTAAAGATCAGACAGGAACTCCCCAACATTTTTACTTCTCTGAATGAGGACTGGAGACCCTAAATTGTGGCGTTTGCAGTGCCCATTTGCCCATTGATTGAGAAAGATGATGCAGCAGTTGCTTTCATTAAATGGCGTCGAAATTCTTATAAAATTGGTTGCTAATAAGCAGTGGATTCTGTCCATTCTCTCCTGTTACCCCAAGCAGAAAATGCCCACTGGTTATCTCTTGGAAATTCTTCCTGACTTGTCTATAAGTAAGGGGGATCTTCTCTTCTTTCAGGGTTCTGTCTCTTTTGAGGAGGTGGCTGTGTGTTTCACCGAAGAAGAGTGGGACCTTCTAGATTCCAACCAGAGGGCCCTCCATGGGGAAGTCATGCTGGAGAATGCTAGGAGTGTGGCCTCTCTGGGTAAGGGAACATCTGGGTTCAGATAAAGGGGGGAAAATATTTTCTAGTTAGAAGTAATTATTCCCTCTTGCTTTCTCCAAGAACTGCCCAAACCAGAGTTTGTCTCCTGGCTGGAAGGGGAAGATCCATTCTTCTGGAATTCTGAAGGTGAGAGATCAGCAGGAATCTAGTCAGTGGATTTTGGGGGGAAAGTGCCCTGAAGAATCTTTCAGATGGTGTTTAATATTGTCAAGAGAAATTGACTTTTGGAAGAACTAAAGTTTTGCCTGATGATTCTGACTGTTGTTTTCAAATGCATTAATTTCTTGGCACATCAATGGCACAAGAGCTGCCCTTCTGGTAGAGCTGTTTCTCTGCTGGTTGTGGGAATGTTTTTTTTTTTTAAGGTACCTTAACCTTGATAGATTTCCAAAGCAGCAGCCCCCAACCTTTTGGGTATCAGGGACTGGTTCCGTGGAGTTTTTTCCATGGACTGTAGGTAGTGTAGTTTTGTGTGCTGTATTCATCCCACGATTGGGGCTTCGGTTGTTCGCACAGCCAGTTTCCGGTATGCTGCAGACTGGTCCCGGTCCATGGACCACAGATTGGAGACTCCTGTTTTAAAGGATCCATTTGGCATATCCCTTTTTGGGGGATTCGTGGATCCCAATATCTATCCTCTTGTTCCTTCCTCTTTCTGTTATGCAAATTGCGAGGAGGTGATCCCACAGTGCCATGCTTTGGATTGGCAGTTCTGCCACATGCTTATTACAGTTTTATGTGGTTAAGAGATTTGTGATGTCTGCCCAAGAATAGGAGCTCACAAGATTCACTAGTATCCCACTGGAGGGAAAGTGCTTGAAAAACAGTAGCTCTAAATCGAGATTCTCTTGGAGAAACAGGCCAACTCAGTTTTGCAGGCAACCTGAGGAGAACGGGACTCCTTACCTCCAAATTTATTATTTATTATTTATTAATTAAATTTCTATACCGCCCTTCTCCAAATAGGACTCAGGGCGGTGCACAGCCAAGGTAAAAACAGAGCATAATACAGATGTATTAATGTATTAATGTAGATCAATGTTACAACATGCATGTATTGTTTGACTCGGAAGTCTGAATTCAGATGTGGTCTGTTCCATCTAAAGTCTGCTGAATGGAAGCTGGTAAAATGGAGATAGCAAAGGCACTTAGACTTATATACCGCTTCACAGTGCTTCACAGCCCTAAGCGGTTTACAGAGTCAGCATCTTGCCCCTAACAATCTGGGTCCTCATTTTACCCACCTCGGAAGGATGGAAGGTTGAGTCGACCTTGAGGCAGTGACATGTTACTGTATTGGATCATTTCAGTCTTACAAAAGTAAATTCACGGTAAATCCTTGTCAGTTATCTTACCGGGCTGTTGGTGAGTGTATTTGTGTTTGGAACTGATGTGGAATCCATTTTAGAGTTTGCTACAGCAGCTTATTCTCAGACTATGGATTTGCAATCACCTTGGTCTGTTTTTTTGCCAACCATTCTTCTAACTGGGAAAGTTTAGACCAATGGCTGGAAGGCAGCCCTTTTCCAATTGGCCCTTCCTTTTATTGCAGGGTTTTTTCCTTATCTCCAGGCCTTACACATTTCCTCATTAAGTCATATTTTGAAAAATGATACCAGTATGTGTATCATAAATTAAATGGGGAAAATGCGTCTGTATTAAAATCAAGTGAAAATTGGGCCTAAAAATATTGTTTGAACTGGCAGCATATACAAAAACTACCCTATGTTGGCCATTTTTTTTTAACTTTTCAAAGCATTTTTTCTAATGCTTTGAAAAGCCTCTGCCGATCAGGCAACTCGGCTGGGATCTTCAGAGAGGCTTTTTAAAAAATGCCTCTCTGAGGTTCAGGCAACTCAGCTGGGATCGTCAGAGGCTTTTCAAAGCATTTTTTTACCACCTCTTCGGCCAAGAGGTTGCAGAAAAAAATGCTTTGAAAAGCCTCTGATGATCCCAGCTAAGCCGCATGATCATCAGAGGCTTTTTTTTTTTAAACTTTTAAAAGCATTTTTTCCTTGGAAGAGGTAGAAAAAAATGCTTTTAAAAGTTAAAAAAAAAAGCTTCTGATGATAGTGCGGCTCAGATGGGCGTGGCGGTGAGGGTGTGTGTGCAGGGATTTTTGCTACCGGTTCTCCGAACCACCCGCTGCTATTGCTACCGGATCGGGCGATCCAGTCAGAACTGGGAGCATTTCACCCGTGCCCCATACGTTGGAATGGGTTTGCCCCTGTAAATATGGAGGGCCTCACAAATCCTTTAGTTCTGATGATATTCAATTTCAATAGGCTTTTGGTTCATGTGATTGTGAATGCAATAATCTATAATCAATAATAGCTCAGGATCCAAAAATTTCTTGACAGACTTGAACAATGGGCCCTATCCAACAAAATGAAATTTAATGTGGAGAAAAGCAAGGTTTTACAAGTGGGCCAGAAAAACCAAAGGTACAAGTACAGATTAGGCGAAACCTGGCTCAAAAACAGTAACTGTGAGAGGAACCTTGGAATCCTAGTGGACAATCACTTACACATGAATAAGCAATGTGCAGCAGCAGCCCAAAAAAATCTAATACAATCCTTGGTTGTATAAACAGAGGCATAGAATCAAAATCATGTGAAGTATAAGTACTGCTTTGTAAAGCCTTAGTAAGTCCACACCTGGGATACTGCAACCAGTTTTAGTCACCATATTTACAAAAAAGATGTTGAGACTTTGGAAAAAATGCAAAGAAGAGCAACTAAAATGATTTAAGCCCTGGAGACTAAAACATATGAAGAACGGTTGTAGGATTTGGGTTTGGCTAGTCTAAAGGAAATAGTGTTCCAATATTTGAGAGGCTGCCACAAAGAGGAGGGGATCAATTTATTTTCCAAAGCACCAGAGGGCAGGATAAGAAACAAAGGATGGAAAGTAATCAAGGAGAGAAGCAACCTGGAATTAGGGAGAAACTTCCTATTAGTGAGGACAATTCACCAGTGGAACAGCTTGCCACCAGAAGTTATGGGTGCTTCATCACTGGAGGTTAAGAAGAGACTGGACAGTCAGTTGTCTGAAATGGTATAGCATCTCCCGCTTGAGCAGGGGGCTGGACTAGGTCTTCTCTATTCTGATTGTAATCCCTGGCTATTCTCCATATTATGCATTTTTTATTCTTAAGCACTGCCCAAAAGCTATACATGTCAGATACATGTAAGAGTAAACGCTATACATGTGTAAGATACAAACACTGTAAAATAATAAACCAAGAAACACCTAGAAAAGCTGCAGGAAGCATGGAAATGCAGAAATATAGATGCAACTAAGAAGATTCTTCTCTAATGATCTTCTCCAGTTTTGCTTTAAATTTCTATTCTCTCTCTCTCTCCAGCAGGTGATGGGCAGAAAACCAGGAAGTGCATGGAGCCCCCTCTGAAGTACTTCAATCATAATTTGCTTTCGAGTCCATGCACAGGGGAGAAACCTTACAAATGCTTCAAATGTGGAAAGAGCTTTAGTATGAGCAGCCACCTGCTTTCTCACCAGAGGACTCATGCAGGGAAAAAGTCGTATAAGTGCTTGGAGTGTGGAAAGAGCTTCACGCAGAACTTCAGTCTGACAGTCCATCAAAGAACTCACACGGGGGAAAAACCCTATGAATGCGTGGACTGCGGGAAATGCTTCAGCCGCAGCCAGCATCTCATCCAGCACAGAAGCATCCACACAGGGGAGAAACCATTTCAATGCACCGACTGTGGGAAGTGCTTCAGCCGCAGTCAACATCTTGCCCAACATCGAAGTATCCACACTGGAGAGAAACCGTACAAATGCACGGAGTGTGGAAGGCGCTTCAGCAATAGCGGAAGTCTAAATACACACCAGAGAACTCATACAGGGGAGAAACCCTATAAATGCCTCGAGTGTGGAAAGAGCTTCAGCAAGAGCAGTAACCTCACGGCCCATAAGCGGATCCACACGGGGGAGAAGCCCTATCAATGCTTGGAGTGTGGGAAGAGCTTCAGCAAGAGAGGGAACCTTTATAAACATCAGACGATCCACACTGGAGAAAAACCTTACACCTGCATGGAATGTGGGAAGAGTTTCCGGATGAGTGGGAACTTTTATAAGCATCAGAGAATCCACACAGGAGAGAAACCGTATGAATGTCTGGAGTGTAGGAAGCGCTTTGCCCTTAGGCATCAGTTGACTTCACATCAAAGAACTCATGCTGATGAGAACCCATTCCACTGCTTAGTGTGTGGCAAGGACTTTAAATATAGGGACCAACTTACTCAGCATGAAACCACCCACACGGCATCCAGCCAAAATGGAGACGTGGTTGCAGAAACTTCAGCTCCTTTTGAGAGCTCCTATTTCTCTTTGTATCCTGACAATTGTTTAATCTCCTTTATTTGGTCCGGAAACCGGTGATAAATATTGTCTCTTTTGGTATCTGGGGCAGTTTGTGAATAATCTGAACCACGAGACATAATGGAAAAACAGAGAGTCATTCTAGTCCTCTCTCCTGGCAACATCTGGATGGAAACTGAGGTTATTATTGAAAAATAATTATAGCTTCAATCATTTTTCCCCGATTGGTTGATTATATAATATCAATATTTGTATTGTAAACAATGCAGTGGAGAATGGGATCAGTCAACTGGAAGCTACCCATGACAGAACTGCAGAAGCCAATTACATTCTGTGATTGACCGGGGATCTCACCCAGAAGGACTTCTAGAAGGCTCTCTTTTTGTGACAATGTGTGATATGAAATATCAACTCAGACATGAGTAAGAATTTGAAAGGATACAACTTTCCACACATATTTATCAGTGAGGCCAGGAATGCCACACCCATTGGCAAAAACGATGCCTGTAATATCTTAGGTGGCTTCTACTGTTGCCTTTTCTTCTCCCTGTTGCATTTGATGCTCTTTGATGAATTACGATAGACTTCCTTATCTTCATTTTCAAAGATCTTCTGAAGCCTGCTCAAGATAACAGAAAAGCTTAAACAGGACCCATCCAAAATCCCTTAGGATGATGCCAGATAGCTGGTAATTGGCAGACTTGTTCAAATGACTTCCTTTTGATAGGAGAAAAATCTGAAATATTATGTTACTGATTAATAATATTATTTCTTGTTCCTGAAACTTTCACCATCCAACAATCTGATATTTTCTTCCAGATGGAAAAGGTTTTATTATCTACTAGGGTTGAAACCTTTGGGAGAGATTTACTCACGAGCTGCTCTTAATCTGACACCAGTAAATAAAATGTCAACACACTTTTTTCTGATCTCTTAACTGGATCTCTCATTCAGCCAATAAGTCTTTGAAAGTTCTCAAAAGTTACTTAAGACATGTTACAGGTTTATTGTAGTCTTGTTATTTCTGTAGTGACGTAAATCTTTTTACAGTGTTTTCTGGAATTACAGGTGTATAATTATCCTTTTCCTCTTGATCGTGGTTTCTTTTTAAACAAGTATTTTATTGCAGCGGTGAAGTAATTTTGCCACCTTTCTGTGTTTAGTAGGAGACTGTAGAAAAAGAGGTGCAAAAAATATTGTAAATGTCACAGAAATAATTATTTTTAAAACTTTTTTCATCCTCTGGCTCTGTTCTCAAAATACCTACAGCCTTCTAATATTTTTAAATTTAGAGGCTGGGTGACTCCAGGGCAGTTTTGGGAGACTAACACTTAGAAAACAAGAAGGATCATGTATGTCCAGAGAAGTCTCATGGACCTCAGAAATGCAAATGAGAAACCTAAATGTATTTTCTTGCTTTCTGTAGGTCCCAAGATGTGTGTTGGTAGTTTGTAATCACAGGTGCCTGGATCTGCATACTCATGGCCATTTCATGCTACAAAGAATGGAGGGAGGCTTCTGCTTCCTGCCTCATTTCCTTTTTTTTTAATCCAAACGAAATAATTTTTTGAAAGAAAAAAAAATGATTCAGGATTCAGGATCGAATTGCCATGGACAAATTCAGGGAGGTTCTCTTCTTCTGCCCTTATCAGCTTGCGTTAGTTTAACCTTGAGGTGTGCCAAATAAAATTTTAGTCTAGACTCTAGATAAAACAAAATAGGTTTCTTTATTTTGAATGCCAACTGAAGTACATCTTTTAACTAAAGATGCTCATGATGAATTTAAGAGTGGGAAAGCTACAGAAATCAGAGAAGATGAGGGAAGATCATATGAGATACACTGGACTGAGAACTGCTCATGGGAGAGAGAATATGATGAGGGCAGTCTCATTGCATTCAGCATATAACATTGCTCTAGGATCTCTTGAATTTTGTTTCAGATCAAAGCTAAAACCACCAATTATGTTTCTGTTAAACCATGGCCAAAACAAAATAGTTGGGCAGAAGTTAGAGAACACAGTGGTTTGTTTTGGCTTCCAAACCAAATAGTTTCTGTTTTATGTCAGTCCTGATTGGGTCTCTTTAGGGCTAAATCTGACTCAATTTTAAAGTGTATGTTGTAGAGATAGACTAGAGCTTATCACTGTCATATGAATTATGTCTTTTTTCCAGTTGGAGTTTGTGAAGAATACATTCTTGTTTTTCTTAATATTTATAGTAATTATTTATGGTAGCTTCCTTTGTAATAAAAGTTGAAAGGATTATAGTTGCTTTCTATATGTTTACAAATGTTATCCAAGTTGAAAAAGGGGAAGGGTCAACTGGCATAGCCTTTTTCAAGAGATTTTTCATTCTTCCAATGGGAAATAAATTTTACTAAATGTCAAGGCAAGGATGTATTTATTGGAAGCAAGACAGAGATGATGCTTTTTAATTAGGAAGTCCTATTTAATCTGTTGATCAAGATTTACCCAATGAAGTAGAGTTGCTGTTTGATGACCCAGTATTTAATTGGAAAAATAGAAAGAAAGAGAACCAACAGCAAGATGGATGGACTTGATTACAACAGTGAATGCACCTTTGAGATGGTTAAAAGGCTAAGTTGAAGACAGATCTTCCTGGAGAAAATCCATGTGGTCAACTCAAGTCAACATAGACTTAGTGGCATCAACTTTTGATTGGCACATCAACTCAGAATATATGAGATCCAGTTCTGAGTGTTTCAAACAAGTAGATATTTGGTTTCAACATCTGAGTACTGTTAATGTTGACCATATTATGATTAGATTCAGTTCTAATTTTGGATAATTTTCTAAATTGCAGTGTCCCTAAACACTTCATCTAAGTCACCAAAACTGTTTTCTAGCTCTGTAAACATATTCTTCCAGAATGTGTGAATGTGTTCCGTCAGTAAAGTGAACTGCGCTTGTTATTTTTAGTATGATTATTTGTTTATCTGTATACTGTTTATATGTGTGATACATTTTATAAATTCTCCCAAAAGTTCATTTAAATCAGGGATTAACTCAAAATTCCACTGAAGCACAATTTGTGTATTACGGCACAGGAAGCAGTCAAAGCAAACCTGAAAAGGGGGGTGGGGGGAACGTATTTTCTTTGAACTTGTAAACAGAAAATAACTCACTTAATTTTGATGGGACTTGATCGGCATTTCTGTTTGCTCTCTTGAAACTCAGAAGTTACTTCGATTATACAACTGTCTCAGATGTGAAAATTTTTCTAACCATTTCCCACTGAATTCATGAGCTGTAGATTATTTTGTTCTTCCCAAAATGAAGAGTGTATGTAATGATGAATTTTTTAAATAGAAATAAAATATTAGAAGACAGTAAGAGCACTTAGACTTATATACAGCTTCATAAGGTACGGATGAAATCTGCAAACCTTAGGAATTTGAATTCCCAACTACTGGATCTAAGCAAAGAAGGGCACTTTTGAGTCTATAAAGTCTCTATTAGTCCAACATGACTTGTACTGTAGATTATACAATATTATTGGCAAAGGAGTCAGAAGAACCTTCATAGATCGATGGGATTTTAAATTGGAAATGCCCTTCTGTAATAAGTCCTGCAAGATCTATAGATGAGCGCAGCAAAATGATTTAGGGTGCAAATCTACAAATAACTACCCAGAAATGTGCTTTCACAGTATAGAGAAGAGGTCCTCTAGTCCTTTTCATCAAACTATACATACCCAATTCCAGCTACTGTTCTTTGTTTTAGCCTCCAGTCCACTAATCATCTTTGTTGCTCTTTTCTCTGCACTCTTTCTAGTCTCCACATCTTTTTTACATTATGGCAACCAAAACTTGATGCAGGATTCAAAGTGTGGCCTTACCAAGGCCTTATAAATTAGCATTAACACTTCACGTGTTCTTTAGTTAGCTTTTTGTACCGTTTATTTTAATACGGGAAAGCTTCCCAATAAAACTAAATTAACAAATGCCTTCAACTCGTTCAGAAATTAATAAAACCATTTTCTATTTTAACTATCCATTTTCCATATGCCCTATCTACTAAATTCCTTAAAATCCAATTTCACCATATCCTCATATCTTTCCATTCGAGAGCTCCAAAATATTTGCTTATGGGTTATGGCGGACTTTTCTGACTGTGTCATCTTAATGCTCACGTGCCTCAACGGTCACTCTTTTTCCCACCGAGCTCAATTTTTTAAAAATCTTTTTCAGTTTTCGTTTTCTAGTTTTGTTTGGCTTAATTTTATGTTTCTTCACCTTTTCTACCAGGTTCTTCCCGACCCTTGACTGCCTCGGAGGGAAAAATTTTCCCCTCAGGCCGGTTCTGAGGGAAGGAAAAAAGCGCCTCTTCCCTCCCCGGTTTCGGGGTTTTGCCTCTTTCGCGGCCGCCTCTCCTGAGTTTAATTTAATTTAATTTAAATTTCACTCTTTTCTTGAATCTGGACTTTGGGTCGCTTCCTTCAGCCTTTCTCTCAGGAGCCTCGTGCCGGCAGAGCACCTAAACGGCCATCGCTGCTTCTTCCTGCCTTCGCGCCTCCTGCCCAACGGTTCTGCTTGATTGGCAGCTGGGTCGTCCTGACGACGGGGGCGGGCCAAGAAGGGAGGACGATGGAGAGGCGGCTTAGAACTTGCAGCGTCTGTCTGCCTGTCCTTTCACAGGTGACACCAGCCTACTCTACAGGGATAAACGTGGCAAATATGCTTTTTCAAGAGGCAACCGTACTTTCTGGAAAAATGGTGAAATTAATCTTATTCTTAGATTGAGAAGAACCAGAAAGTCCAGTTGCCTGTTGGAAAAGCACCTTTGGGAGAACCATGACGAGAGAGAGAGCGCGAGTGAGAGAGAGAGAAAGAGAAAAAAAGAGGAAAGAAAGAAAAAGGAAAGAAGAAAAAGAAAGAAAGAAAAAAGGAAAGAGAAAGGAAAGAAAGAAAGAAAAAGAAAGAAAAAGAAAATGAAAGGCCATATTGATACGAATCAATCTAACCTTTGCTCTTTGCTTCTGTTAAGGAAGTTGCTTGTGCTGTTTTGCTATGGTTAGAAATCATTTGTTAAGAATTCATTCTGTAAGAGAATTATATCCTTTTCTATCTGGTTTCTCGCTTCTGTAATTTATTTCAGAGCTAGGCACATCCTTGGAGACAGTTCCCAAGAACATCCTGCTCCATAGGTAAAGGGGGGCTGCCTAGGAGCCGGAACACACAAGGATAAGGGATACTCTGTAAGATAGCAAAGCATGTTCAGAGGCCTGAACAAAGAAAGATTACGTTGGTGATGAACCTTTGTCTGATTGGATAAACTTTGTTTCTATCGGCGTAAAATGTATATAATACTCTGAGCCATTCTTGCAGTGTGTGTCTATTCCTTACATGCTTTTGTCTGTGTTTTGGAAATAGTATCACCCAGACTTTTTACTTTGGCCAAAGAATAAAAAGCTGATATTTTTGCAAGCCTCGAGTCTCACTCTTTGGCATCCAAGTGGCTTGGGGAAACATCTGGGACCTTACAAAAGAAAGAAAAGAAAAAGAAAAGAAAGAAAGAAAGAAAGAAAAAGAAAGGAAGGAAGGAAGGAAAGAAAGAAAGAAAAAAAGAAAAAGAAAGAAAGAAAGAAAAGAAACCAGTTTCACTCTGTGGCTAAGAAAACGGCATGGATGCGCCTATGAAGTCAACAAGAGTCGAGTTTGATTTGCAACATGTGTTCAATACTTGTATGAGGTACATTTGAAGGCTGGGTTATTGGCTGATCAGGCTTTCAGCGTATCATTTTTCAATGGGATATCTAAAAAATCATGTCTTGGTTACTTCTGCTCCATTTTCTGCCTTTGAATTGGGAGGTTGATCCAGTCACACACCAAATGTACATCCAAGCTTAATTACTGCAATGAGATTATTATGTCCTAAGTTCAAGCAAAAGATGGAGGGTTTATCAGAGGAGCCCCTGGGATTGCAGGCCGTGAATTCCCCCTCAATTTCCTCTTCTTCAGGAGTCTCCAGATGTACCCTCCACCCCCAACATAGACCCATCAGGGGGTCTAATCCTCTTTGTGGTGTGCAATGCTAGGTGAAGTGTTGACACTGCTATTCCCTGATTCTTATTCAAATGCACATAATTGTCTTTTTTTTTCATCTTGGAAGATAAGATCCACATTTACTGTTTCCTCTTTTTATGTCAGCACTCAAAGGGTTAAAGAGAGAGAGTGTCCCTGCCTAGAGAAGTAAAACTCTAGAAAGGATCCTCATTCCCCCCCCCCCCCCCCAATCTATTCCCATAACTGATGGTGGCTCTTCTGGACCTGCTCACTTGGCTTTGGAAGGTAAAATTGTTTTGAAGAGGCCGCCCCTGGTGGCACTTTCTTGCAGCACCTGCAAGAGTCCAGGCAGGGCTAGAATTGTGGAAATTGGGGAGTGTTGGGTGAAAGATGCAATCAATACAAAAGCAACCCTCCCTCCCCCTCTTAAGTTTTGCTGTTTTGCCTCATCGGGTAGAGGGTGTTCCTGAGAGGGATGAATGAAAAACAAGAAAATATGCCAAAACTATATTCTTTATACTGTATATGAAAATGTATACCCCCAGCTGGATCATCCAAGGCGTGAGAGCCATCCCAGCTGCCGAGGGACTGTGCCTCTATTACGCAGAAGTGATACAAGCAAAGGCATACTGTGCAGGAGAAGGCCAGGATAATAAAGATCAGGATAGATAAGACCAGAGGTGGGTTCCTCCCAGTTCCACCGAGCCGGTAGTGGTGACAATATGATGTCACCAAACCGGTTCTGCCCCCCCCCTCCGCCCCCACCACCCCCCACGTTATTCTTACCTTTTATTTGGCCTCACCCCTAATCTATTGCTGCCTCCTGAGTCCCAGCTGATGGGATATAAGGAAAAACTGTTTAAACTCTTGCCGCGGGGCTTCAAAGGGCCGCCCTACAGCTGATCAGTGGTAAAAGGCAGTTTGGTGGTAGACCGGTGCCTGCAAAAATACATGAGTAGATTGGTGCCTGCAAAAATAAATGGGTAGACCAGTGCCTGCAAAAATACATGAGTAGACCAGTGCCTGCAAAAATATATGAGTAGACCGGTGCCTGCAAAAATACATGAGTAGATTGGTGCCTGCAAAAATAAATGGGTAGACCAGTGCCTGCAAAAATACATGAGTAGACTGATGCCTGCAAAAATAAATGGGTAGACCAGTGCCTGCAAAAATACATGAGTAGACCAGTGCCTGCAAAAATAAATGGGTAGACCGGTACAGCTCTGCAAGCAGTTAAAAGCCTGGTAGACCAGTACCTCTGCTAAATCCTAAAGAATTGTCACATGACCATCAAGCCACACCCACAAAATAAGCCACACCCACAGAACCGGTAGTAAAAAATTTTAGAATCCACTCCTGGATAAGACATCCAATTTGTCTGAAATGGTATAGAGCAGTGGTGTCAAACTCAAGGACCGGGGGCCAGATCTGGCTTGCGGGGTGCTTAGATATGGCCCACGGGGCCGTCCTGGAAACAGTGAAGCACCAGCCCCAGTGCCTCTGCCAGTGAAAACTAAGCTCAGGGCAGCTGGGGGTGGCCCCCTCCTGAGCTCCATTTTCGCTGGAAGAGGGTTATAGGAGGCTGTCGCAGCTGAAAATGGAGCTCGGGAGCCCGTTTTTGCTGGCAAAGTGCATGGGCCACCACAGGCGCCCCCTGACACAAGTGACTGACCACCCTGGCCATGCCTACCCCAGCCCCCCTGAGGTCAAACACAGCCCTAATGCGGCCCTCAATGAAGTTGAGTTTGACACCCCTGGTATAGAGTCTTTTACTTGGTTAGGGGTTTGGACTGAAAGACTCCAGTGATAGAGCACCCACAAGCTATTTTATTGAAAAAGAGGGCTGTGAAAATATCTCCAGACCCCTCGTATCCTGGACATAAACTGTTTCAACTCCTACCCTCAAAATGACGCTATAGAGCACTGCACACCAGAAGAACTAGACACAAGGACAGTTTTTTCCCCAACGCCATCACTCTGCTAAACAAATAATTCCCTCAACACTGTCAAACTATTTACTAAGTCTGCATTACTATTAATCTTCTCTTCCTTCCTAGTATCTGATCTCTTCCCACTTGTATGACTGTAACCTTGTTGTGGGTATCCTTACAATTTATATTGACTGTTTCCTAAAATGATTTTATTGCTTATTTGTTCCCTGTGACTATCATTAAGTGTTGTACCTTATGATTCTTGACGAACATATCTTTTCTTTTATGTACTCCGAGAGCGTATGCACCAAGACAAATTCCTTGTGTGTCCAAACACACTTGGCCAATAAAAAATTCAATTCAATTCAATTCAATTCAATTCAACCCTACTCTACTCTACTCTACTCTACTCTACACTACACACTACTCTACTCTACTCTACTCTACTCTACTCTACTCCTATTCTATTCTATTAATTGGTTTATTGTTCTCACTGTTAAGGAAATTTCTCCTTAGTCTCTAGGTAGCTTCTCTCCTTGGTTAGTTTCCATCCATTGTTTCTTTTCTTGCCTTGAGGTGGCTTTGGAAAATAGTTTTGACACCCTTGTGCAGTATTCCAATTCCAGTTCTAGTACTACTTTACAAATCCCAGTATTTATTCCTTCCCTCCCTCCCCCTTCCTCCTTCCCTCTCTCTTTCTTCCTCCCTCCTTCTTTTTCTCTTTCTCCCTTTCTTTCCTCCCTCCCCTTCCTTCCTCCCTTCCTTTTCATCCCTCCCTCTTTCTTTTTCTCTTTTTCCCTTTCTCCCTTCCTCTTCCCCCTTCCATCCTTCCTTTCCTTCCCTCCCTCTTTCTTTTTCTTTCTCCTTTTCTCCCTTCCCTTCCTCCCTCCCTTCCCCCTTCCTTCCTCCCTTCCTTTCCTTCCCTCCCTCTTTCTTTTTCTCTCTTTTTCCTTTTCTCCCTTCCCTTCCTCCCTCCCTCTTCCCCCTTCCTTCCTCCCTTCCTTACCCTCCCTCCCTTTTTCTTTTTCCCTTCCTCCCTCCCTTTTTCTTTTTCCTTTTCTCCCTTCCCTTCCTCCCTCCCTCTTCCCCCTCCCTTCCCTCCCTCCCTCTTTCTTTTTCTCTTTTTCCCTTTCTCCCTTCCCTTCCTCCCTCCCTCCTCCCCCTTCCTTCCTTCCTTCCTTCCCTTCCCTCCCTTTCTTTTTCTCTCTTTTTCCCTTTCTCCCTTCCCTTCCTCCCTCCCTCTTCCCCCTCCCTTCCCTCCCTCTTTCTTTTTCTCTTTTTTTCCCTTTCTCCCTTCCCTTCCTCCCTCCCTCTTCCCCCTTCCTTCCTTCCTTTCCTTCCCCCCTCTTTCTTTTTCTCTCTTTTTCCTTTTCTCTCTTCCCTTCCTCCCTTCCTTTCCCTCTCTCCCTCCCTTTCTTTTTCTCTTTTTCCCTTTCTCCCTTCCCTTCCTCCCTCCCTCTTCCCCCTCCCTTCCCTCCCTCCCTCTTTCTTTTTCTCTCTTTTTTCCTTTCTCCCTTCCCTTCCTCCCTCCCTCCTCCCCCTTCCTTCCTCCCTTCCTTTCCTTCCCTCCCTTTCTTTTTCTCTCTTTTTCCCTTTCTCCCTTCCCTTCCTCCCTCCCTCCTCCCCCTTCCTTCCTCCCTTCCTTTCCTTCCCTCCCTTTCTTTTTCTCTCTTTTTCCCTTTCTCCCTTCCCTTCCTCCCTCCCTCTTCCCCCTCCCTTCCCTCCCTCCCTCTTTCTTTTTCTCTTTTTCCCTTTCTCCCTTCCCTTCCTCCCTCCCTCTTCCCCCTTCCTTCCTTCCTTTCCTTCCCCCTCTTTCTTTTTCTCTCTTTTTCCTTTTCTCTCTTCCCTTCCTCCCTTCCTTTCCCTCTCTCCCTGCCTTTCTTTTTCTCTTTTTCCCTTTCTCCCTTCCCTTCCTCCCTCCCTCTTCCCCCTCCCTTCCCTCCCTCCCTCTTTCTTTTTCTCTTTTTCCCTTTCTCCCTTCCTCTTCCCCCTTCCATCCTTCCTTTCCTTCCCTCCCTCTTTCTTTTTCTTTCTCCTTTTCTCCCTTCCCTTCCTCCCTCCCTTCCCCCTTCCTTCCTCCCTTCCTTTCCTTCCCTCCCTTTCTTTTTCTCTTTTTCCTTTTCTCCCTTCCCTTCCTCCCTCCCTCTTCCCCCTTCCTTCCTCCCTTCCTTACCCTCCCTCCCTTTTTCTTTTTCCCTTCCTCCCTCCCTTTTTCTTTTTCCTTTTCTCCCTTCCCTTCCTCCCTCCCTCTTCCCCCTCCCTTCCCTCCCTCCCTCTTTCTTTTTCTCTTTTTCCTTTTCTCCCTTCCCTTCCTCCCTCCCTCCTCCCCCTTCCTTCCTCCCTTCCTTTCCTTCCCTCCCTTTCTTTTTCTCTCTTTTTCCCTTTCTCCCTTCCCTTCCTCCCTCCCTCTTCCCCCTCCCTTCCCTCCCTCCCTCTTTCTTTTTCTCTTTTTCCCTTTCTCCCTTCCCTTCCTCCCTCCCTCTTCCCCCTTCCTTCCTTCCTTTCCTTCCCCCCTCTTTCTTTTTCTCTCTTTTTCCTTTTCTCTCTTCCCTTCCTCCCTTCCTTTCCCTCTCTCCCTGCCTTTCTTTTTCTCTTTTTCCCTTTCTCCCTTCCCTTCCTCCCTCCCTCTTCCCCCTCCCTTCCCTCCCTCCCTCTTTCTTTTTCTCTTTTTCCCTTTCTCCCTTCCCTTCCTCCCTCCCTCCTCCCCCTTCTTTCCTTCCTTCCTTCCTTCCCTTCCCTCCCTTTCTTTTTCTCTTTTTCCCTTTCTCCCTTCCCTTCCTCCCTCCCTCTTCCCCCTTCCTTCCTCCCTTCCTTACCCTCCCTCCCTTTTTCTTTTTCCCTTCCTCCCTCCCTTTTTCTTTTTCCCTTTCTCCCTTCCCTTCCTCCCTCCCTCTTCCCCCTCCCTTCCCTCCCTCCCTCTTTCTTTTTCTCTTTTTCCCTTTCTCCCTTCCCTTCCTCCCTCCCTCCTCCCCCTTCCTTCCTTCCTTCCTTCCTTCCTTCCCTTCCCTCCCTTTCTTTTTCTCTTTTTCCCTTTCTCCCTTCCCTTCCTCCCTCCCTCTTCCCCCTCCCTTCCCTCCCTCCCTCTTTCTTTTTCTCTCTTTTTTCCTTTCTCCCTTCCCTTCCTCCCTCCCTCCTCCCCCTTCCTTCCTCCCTTCCTTTCCTTCCCTCCCTTTCTTTTTCTCTCTTTTTCCCTTTCTCCCTTCCCTTCCTCCCTCCCTCCTCCCCCTTCCTTCCTTCCTTTCCTTCCCCCCTCTTTCTTTTTCTCTCTTTTTCCTTTTCTCTCTTCCCTTCCTCCCTTCCTTTCCCTCTCTCCCTGCCTTTCTTTTTCTCTTTTTCCCTTTCTCCCTTCCCTTCCTCCCTCCCTCTTCCCCCTCCCTTCCCTCCCTCCCACTTTCTTTTTCTCTCTTTTTCCCTTTCTCCCTTCCCTTCCTCCCTCCCTCCTCCCCCTTCCTTCCTCCCTTCCTTTCCTTCCCTCCCTCTTTCTTTTTCTCTTTTCCCTTCCTCCCTCCCCTTCTTTTCCACGTTTGATAAATGCAGAAGAAAGAAAGAAAGAAAGAAAGCTCCTTCCGCCCCCTCCCCAAGCCAGCATCACCTTAACCAAATCCCACAATTGCGCGGAGGGGCTGGTGGGGTGGAAATATTGGGGAAGGGGCTCTTTGAATCCCGACGGCCCCCCTCAATTTGGGGGAGAAGACGTTCACCGTCCCTCCCTCCCTCCCCCTTCCCCAAAGGCCGATTTAAAGGCGAGCAAAAATCCCCGGGTCTGCAAGGCGGCGCCCTCCGCTCACCAAGCTTTGTGTGTGGGGGGCGGGGGGGGGGACGGGCGCAGCAGAAGGGCCGGCAGGGGGCGCCCTTGGCCGCTGGCCAGATGTGGCTGCAGCGGCGTGGAGGAAGAGGAGGCGCTGGGAAGGGCGGCTCCGCCTCTCTGGGGCGCCCCCACTTCCTGGCTTTAACCCCTGGCAGGCGCTCCTTGGCCAAGGGAGGATCCCGGGGGCGCCTCCCTTGAAAGAGCCGAGCCGGGGGAGAGAGAAAGCGGGGCTGCGATCCGGATCCCTCCGGAGGTGGGTCGGCGGGGCTTTTGCATGATCAAGGACGGGGGGGGGAGGGCGCCCTCCCTCCCTCCCTCTGCTGGAGAAAGAGGGGAGGGGAGGGGAGCCGGAAGGGCCCAGGGCTGCCTGCAAGAGGGAGTCCGATTATGCGGAGCCCCCTCTGGGCCTGGATCCTCCCTGCAGAAGCCCCTCTGCCCGAGCCTGGCTGGGGGGAGGGGTAGGCAAGAAGGGGAGGGGTAGGCCAGGTGGCCTTTTGGGGGGGGGAGAGAGGAGAGAAGACCACCCCCTCGTTAGGGAATCCACTTCTTCCAGTAGATCTGGGTCCTTCCTTTCACCTTCACAGCTTCTTGAGAACTTCCAAGATTTTGGTTCTCCCAAGAAGATGGAAGCCAACGATGTAGCGGGCAAAGCACAAAGGGTGGAGAGCCAAGAAAAGCTTGGTCAGACGGGGGATCCTGGAAGGAAAAACTCTTCCAGGATTGTCCGTCAGGACCAGCATCACAGCTTCTGAGAACTTCCAAGATTTTGGTTCTCCCAAGAAGATGGAAGCCAAAGATGTAGCGGGCAAAGCACAAAGGGTGGAGAGCCAAGAAAAGCTTGGTCAGACGGGAGATCCTGGAAGGAAGAACTCTTCCAGGATTGTCCGTCAGGACCAGCATCACAGCTTCTGAGAACTTCCAAGATTTTGGTTCTCCCAAGAAGATGGAAGCCAACAATGAGCCAAGAAAACCTTGGCCAGAAAGCCAGATGGGAGATCCTGGAAGGAGGAACTCTCCCAGGATTGTCCGTCAGGGCCAGCATCACAGCTTCTGAGAACTTCCAAGATTTTGGTTCTCCCAAGAAGCTGGAAGCCAAAGATGTAGCCGCCAAAACACAAAGGGTGGAGAGCCAGGAAAAGCTTGGCCAGACAGGAGATCCTGGAAGGAAGCACTCTCCCAGGATTGTCCGTCAGGACCAGCATCACAGCTTCTGAGAATTTCCAAGATTTTGCTTCTCCCAAGAAGATGGAAGCCAAAGATGTAGCGGGCAAAGCAAAAACGGTGGCGAGCTGGGAAAAGCTTGGCCAGAAGGCCAGACGGGAGATCCTATAAGGAGGAATTCTCCCCTGGGGTGTCCTTCAGGACCAGCCATTGAGGAGCTTCTGCTTCCTGGAGGCTGAGGGACCCCAAGGGGTTTGCAGCCATCTCCATCGCCTTTGCCTTCAATGCTTGAAGCCAGAAAGGAACCCCAAGGCTCAGATGCTGGATCGGGTGGTCTTGGAGTACTTCCTGGCTGCCCTTCCCCTGGAGATGGCTAACTGGGTGAGGGAATGTGGAGCTGAGGACAGCTCCCAGGCGGTGGCCCTGACAGAAGGCTTTCTCCTGAGCCAGGCGGAGGACAATGAGGAGCAGGTGAGGGGACATGACCATGTATAGGAAACGTCATTCTTAGTTACGCTAAAAAGTCCTCAGCAGAATTCTAATGCAAGAAAATGTCATTGTGGGGTGCTTTGTTTTTTTTTTTCTTTTCTGGCAGACGTTTCATTACCAAACGAGGGAACATCATCAGTGCTAAATGGTACAGTAGCTACAGTGCTACCTTGCCAGCACTGATGATGTCAACATAGTTTGGTAATGAAACATCTGCAAGAAAACAACCAAGCACCGACCCCCACAGTTCAACAAGTAGTCTTCCATCGGATTTCACTGTCTTTTGTTGTGGCCCGTCAGCGGCCTGTGCAGATTGTAGCTGACTCTGACAGCGAGGAGGCTGGTGTGGTGTTGCACCAGCAGCCTGTGCAGTTGGCACTTGAGTTGGACAATGAGGAGGCTGGAGAAGATGTGGTGCCAGAGGCAGGGATTCAGCCAGAGCCTTCAGAACCTCCAGAAGCTCCTTTAAGTGAAGAGGACGAAGAGGAGGAGCCTCTTCTCGATGCACGGGCCCGCAGAGCGGCCAAAAGGCAGGAGTGGCTCCTCAGGAGGAGGTCTCCTCAAGAGTAAGGCTTGGGGCTAATTGGCCACTCCCTTAGCCTATTTAAGGAGGAACGCCGACTGAAGCAATTTGTAGGGAACAACTTTAGTTCACTCTCCTTCGCGTCTGGATTCTCTGCAAATTGCTTCTGGCCTTTCTGCCAACCTTAGTAAGATTGTGATTACTTTATCTTTGGTTTCTTGTAGGCTGTTAAGAAAGTTTATTAACAGTCTTTGTTTTGAAAAAGACTGAGTTATTTTAGTAAATTAAGTTTTGTACAAACTTTGTGTGTGCTGTATTCTTTGGGGTCCGTAGCTGGGGCAGAACAGTCTTTAGAAAACTTGTCGGGATGGATGGAAAGTCAAATAAAAACCCTCCTCCCTCCCCACTTAGAGATGAGATGAGTAATCTTCCTTTCCCGTCATCCAGCCCCCTAATTTTTCTTTTGGGTCTTCACGTGCAGGGAGGCTCCAGTCAGGTGGACCCACGTGGGCCCAAAGCAAAGGGAGAAACATCACTTCCTTCTCGGGTGACGTTCTTTAGGAAGACCTCTCAGGAGGAAGAACTCAAGATACCTCACCAGGTACGTGACTATCCTTTCGTCCTTCTCTAGACATTTTCAGGAATTCCAGCTGTCTGACTTCTTTCATCTTCAGGAAGTGGTTTTGTAGGGGTCACTTCAATCTGGAAGATGCTTTCTATTGAGCTGCTCCAGAAATTGTTAACGATTGTTCTTGCATTCCCTTTATTTTGTAGGGGACGGTACAACATCGGTGGTCCTTCTTGAAACTTCTCCCTTTTCTAGTGGAGCAAGAAGAACTATTCAGCTTCCCGCTCAGGTAGGAGAAACCTCAGCAACTAAGATTTGCTGTAAGGAAACCCCCAATTCATGAAACAGCTGAGGGCACCATAATAATTCCCATTGCAGAAATCAAAACTGCATCTACAGTGTGTAATAATAATAATAACAACAGAGTTGGAAGGGACCTTGGAGCTCTTCTAGTCCAAACCCTGCTCAGGCAGGACAACCTATACCATTTCAGACAAATGATTGTCCAAACTCTTCTTAAAGACTTCCAGTGTTGGAGAATTCACAACTTCTGGAGGTAAGTTGTTCCACTGGTTAATGGATCTAACTGTCAGGAAATTTCTTCTTAGTTCTAGGTTGCTTCTTTCCTTGATTAGTTTCCACCCATTGCTTCTTGTCCTGCCTTCAGGTGCTTTGGAGAATAGCTTAACTCTTCTTTGTGGCAACACCTGAGATGTTGGAAGATTGCTATCATGTCACCCCTAGTCTTTCTTTTCATCAAACTATACATCCCCAATTCCAGCAACCGTTCTTCATATGTTTTAGCCTCCAGTCCCCTAATCATCTCTGTTGCTCTTCTCTGCATTCTTTCTAGAGTCTCAACATCTTTTTTACATCATGGCGATCAAAATTTGACGCAGTATTCCAAGTGTGGCCTTACTAATGCATTATGAAGTGGTATTAACACTTCACATGGTCTTGATTCTATCCTTCTGTTTATGCAGCCCAGAACTGTGTTGGCTTTTTTGCAGCTGCTGCACACGGCTGGCTCATATTTAAATGGTTGTCCACTAGGACTCCAAGATCCTTCTCACAGTTACTACTAGTGAGTGAGGTACCACATATAGTGTACTTGTGCATTTGGTTTTTCTTGCCTAAGAGGAACTTTACTTTTTTCACCATTGAATTTCATTTTGTTAGATAGCACCTAAAATGTTAAAGTCTGTCAAGATCCTTCTGAATCTTAAGCCTATCTTCTGGAATATTTTGGTGTCGGCTGCCTGTGTCATGTTCAACTTGGTCAGACATTCCCCAAAACGCTTGCTTAGGGCCAGGGCATTTATGAGACCACCTTCTGCTACCAATATCTTCCCACCGGCCAATACACTCTCACAGAGAGGGCCTCCTCAGGGTGCCATCGGTCAAGCAATGTCGGCTGGCGGCCCCCAGGGGGAGAGCCTTCTCTGTGGGAGCACCCGCCCTCTGGAATGAGCTTCCTCCCGGAATACGACTGATCCCGGATCTCCGCACTTTCCTTAAGGCCCTGAAGACGTTTTTATTTCAGCAAGCTGGCCTGGCTTGAATAGGTTTTATGGGTTTTTAATTGTATAGCTTGGGGTTTTAAATTGGGAGGCCAATTAATTTAATTTATTTTTAGTTATCTTGACTTTTATATTGTATGTTATTTTAATTTTCGGCTGTTCACCGCCCTGAGTCCCTTCGGGGAGAAGGGCGGCATATAAATTAAATAAATAAATAAATAAATAAATAAATATTTTTTTTTTTTTTTTAATTTGATTTATATGCCGCCCTTCTCCGGAGACTCAGAGCGGCTTACAATGCGTAACCACACACTTCAATGGATCACAGATAGCCAAGATATAATCTTTAGTGTATCTTAGTGAAAGATTGGATCCAGGAAGCTTTTATCAACCGACAACTGCTAATCTAATTATTAACTTCTGTTAATAATTAGACTTAACTTCTGTTGACTTCATAGAAAGATCCATGCAATTTTCTTGACAATGGCATAAAACTGGCTGCCTCTTACCTTCTTTGGGTATGTTTCTTATCTTCCTAATCTGGCCTATATCTCTGGCATCTCCTGGTCATCCCGCATCAAAGATCCAAGAGGCCCAATCCCAGAAAGTGAGGTCAGGTCCTGTGATCTTCTGAGAGAATCCCATCAAGGCTGGATCTCTGTTTTTTTGTTTTTTTAAAAAAATTGATTTATATGCTGCCCTTCTTCGGAGACTCAGGGCAGCTTACAATGCATTAAGCAATAGCCTTCATACTTTTGTATATTTATACAAAGTCAGCTTATTGCCCCCACAAACTGGGTCCTCAATTTACCTACCTTAGAAAGGATGGAAGGCTGAGTCAACCTTGAGCCTTGGAGAGATTCGAACCAGCAGAAATTGCAGGCAGCTGTGTTAATTACAGGGTGTGTAGACCACTGTACTATCAAGGCTCTTGTTGAGTATCAGTGATCCTGGAATAATTTTCCCATGACAGTATTGGCTCTGATCCAAGCAAGTTTTGAAGTATGAGTGGTTTTATTTAAAGAGTAGAATGTGGGCACTGTATCCTCTATCAGTCAAAGTCTTGATCCATGCACAAATCTTGGTACCACAGGATGCCACAGTTTTGGATAGTTTTCTCAATTTTAGTCCTTGCAATGGACAATGTTTTTTGTGGTTGTTATTTTTAATAAGAATTGGTCGTTTGTCCCCAATGTATGAACTACTGCAATTAGAGATTTGTAGAATGTTGGGCTGATAGTTTTCTGGCTTTGAAATTAATTCAAAATTTTTGCTTTGGTTCACATTATGATACCATAATGGCCTAAATTTGTGAATAATGACCACAACTGGTTTTTACTGGGAGTGTTGCCTATGGCACTCATGTCATTAAGGCTGTGGTTTCATTTATTCAATATCGATTCTGCATAACTCTGGAAAAAAAAACCCTCAGAATAATATAAATAGAATAGAATAAGATAGGATACGATAGGATAGGATAGAGCAGAGCAGAGCAGAGCAAGAAGGGACTTTGAAGGGCTTCTAGTCCAGCCTCCTGCTCAAGCAGGAGAATCTATACCTGTGATGGCGAACCTATGGCACGCGGGCCACAGGTGGCATGCGGAGCCATATTAGTGGGCACGCCAGCTCAGCTCTGGGGTGCATGTGCGCGCCGGACAGCTGATTTTCGGGCCTTCTGGGCCCACCAGAAGTAGGGAAACAGGCTGTTTCCTGCCTCTGGAGGACCTGGTGGGGGGTGGGGAAGGCCCGTTTTTCTTTCTTACCTGGCTCCAGATCCTTTCTATGGATCTGGGAAGGTCGAAAACAGCCTTTCCCACTCCCTCGGAGGCTCTACAGAGGCTGAAAGGGCCCATTTCCCGACTCCCGGTGGGACAGGAAGTGACGTTTTTTCCTATCCCCAGCATCCAGAGACTCCTAGAGAGGCTCCTACAGACTCCTAGAGAGGCTCCTACAGACTCCTAGAGAGGTTCTGGAGGCTGGGGACAGCAAAAAACATCACTTCCTGTCCCACCAAGAGTTGGGAAATGGGCCCTTTCAGCCTCCGTAGGGCCTCCAAGGGAGTGGGAAAGGCTGTTTTCGACCTTCCCAGATACACAGAGAGGATCTGGAATCAGGTAAGAAAGAAAAATGGGCCTACCAGGCCATCATGTGCCAGGAGCGGGGGTGGGTGGGGTTGCGTGCGCATGCGTGTGGGCACGTGCATGCGCGACCCTCCCCCCGCCTCCCCTCTCCTGGCACGCGATGGCAAAAAAGTTAGCCATCACTGATCTATACCATTTCAGATTAAGTGGCTGTCTAGTCTCTTCTTAAAAACCTCCAGTGATGGAACGCCCACGATTTCTGGTGGCAAGTTGTTCCACTGGTTAATTGTCCTCACTGTTAGGAAGTTTCTTTTTAATTCCAGGTTGCTTCTCTCTTAGTTTCCAACCATTGTCAGGCATGCCTCCGTTCAGAACCCAAGAGAGAAAACCCCCAGATCCATGTTTGGTCCTTCCCCCAAGGCTGAATGTCCAGTCCCCATCACATATGGTGTCATGTAGCACATCTTCAGGTGTTTTCATCCATCTGGTATTCCGGGACAGTTGACCTTGACTGAGTATAAACATCTCCATTCAGCTGCGCAGTAGATCATGCGAGCGTCTCTTCCTTTTTGTTCACACAGGCTGTCTTCACTCCAGCTCACTTCCCCACCCAAATGTCAATCTCTCCCCTCCGTCCCCGCCATTACTATGGCAGCCAATAGCAAGCAAGTGTCAAAGAGGCTGACAAATTTATTTATTTATTTTATTATACTTATATGCCGCCCTTCTCCCGAGGGACTCAGGGTGGCTTACAGAAATTAAGACAATGGAAGCAATAAAAATAACTACATAATAATAACCCAGTGGTTTCATGTGGATGTTGAATATTTATTATTTATTTATTTATTAATTTAATTTATATACCGCCCTTCTCCCAGAAGAACTCAGGGCGGTATACAGTCAAAATAAAACACACAGATATAAAATTTAAAAAACAATTTAAGAAATATTAAATAATTTGGCCCATATCTAATTAAAATAAGACTACCCGTTTTGGACATTTAAAAGTTAAAAGTTAACGATTAAAAATTTAAAAATTAGGCCAGCCCAGCTTGTTGGAATAAAAGCGTCTTGAGAGCCCGGCGGAAGGTGCGTAAGTCGGGAATCCTCCGCATCTCAGGGGCAATTTGTCCAGAGGGCAGGAGCCCCCACAAAGAAGGCTCTCCTCCTGGGGATCGCCAGCCGACATTGTTTGGCCGACGGCACCCGGAGGAGCCCCTCTCTGTGGGAGCGAATTGGCCAGTGGGAGGCTATTGGTAGCAGAAGGCGGTCTTGTAAATACCCAGGTCCTAAACCATGGAGTGCTTGGAATGTGGTAACCAATACCTTGAATCGCACACGGAGGACCACCGGAAGCCAGTGCAGCTCGCGTAGGAGAGGTGTTACATGGGAGCGCCATGATGCTCCCATAATCATCTGCGCGGCTGCATTCTGGACCAATTGGAGCCTCCGGGTGCTCTTCAAGGGGAGCCCCATGTAGAGAGCATTACAGTAGTCCAGGCAGGAAGTGACGAGGGCATGAGTGACCGTGCGTAGGGAGTCCCGATCCAGTAAGGGACGCAACTGGCGGATCAGGCGAACCTGATAAAAAGCCCCCCTGGCCACGGCCATCAGAATAGAAGGGGCAAGAGCACCAAGTCTTGTGGCATCTCACAAAGAATGACCTCTTCCTCCCCCCAATTTTGGGGCAGAGAACCACCACAAAATAGTTCTCCCAGTTCCCATGTCCAAGAAGGCTATCATAGTTGACAGCATCAAAAGATGGTGAGAGATTAAGAAGAACAAGGAAAAATACACCAGCCTGGTTTTCCCACAAGTCAACCTCAAGCACAACCAAGGTTGTTGCCACACGGAATCCTACCCTAAATCCTGCCTGAAACAGACCAAAAATAATCTGCTTCCTCCGGGATTCTCAGCAGCTTCAGGCTGACCACTTTCTCAACAACTTCCCTTAAAAAGTAACCTAATCCTCACATTCTGTGTCTTACTACATGTTGGGCCTGCCTCAACTTGAACCTTAAGTAAAAAGGATCCTTGACTCCATTTGTTGAGAAAGGTATCTAAGGTCACGTGAAATATAGTCGAGCAAAGCCAGAACTGAAAATCGCACACTAAAATCCCCCAAGTGTAATTCTCTCTCCCTTAGGTGCTTCCAACTGCTTACCCCTTGTCCAATCAAATTCAAAGAAGATGTTTTCGGAACGGTCACTTGAAATTCCTAGTAGTCTGACCTTGAATCTGGGTCTCTGGCAGATACAGTGAACTGTTACCCCCACCCCCGAATTCTCCTCCCTCTCCTCTTCTCCCCAGAGTTCATGGCAGACTGGCACTTAGCGAAGTGCAAGCGTGAGGTGGCAGTTCTGACACTATAGTTCATTTTGTGATAGCCTTGATTGTTCTAAGCCATGACAGAAGTCAGCATGTATGGCAGGGGGATCAAACTTGATTTCATTGAGGGCTGCTTCAGGGTTGTGTTTGACCTCGGGGGTGGGGGGAGTGGCCAGGGTGGCCGTGGCCAGCTCAACGTCACTCAGGGGTACCTGTGGTGGCCCGAGCACTCTGCCAGTGAAAACCTGCAGCCCTCCCAAGCTCCGTTTTCACTGGCAGAGGGTTGCAGGAGGCCGGTCGCAGCCGAAAATGGAGCTCGGGAGGGCCATGTGCAGCCCTCCCAAGCTCCATTTTCTCTCGCAGAGGCATCACGGGCCAGTCCTTTGCTGTTTCCAGGGCGGCCCCGCTGTCCAGATCTAAGCACCCCATGGGCCGGATCCTTGAGTTGGACACCTCTGATCAATGGGATCATCTCATTTCCTTTCTGCCTTTTTGCAAAATGTTGCTTATCTCAAAAGGGACTAGCATTTATTTATTATTTACTTATTAATCAAATTTCTATACCGCCCTACTCCCGGAGGACTCAGGGCGGTGAACAGCCAAGATAATATACAGGTAATACAAATATTAAAAGTCCCTTAAAATTATTAAATATTTTGGCCGAAACACAGATTAAAACACTCAATTTATAAAATCAAACGAATTAAAAATTTAAAAGAGGAGAGTTAGGCCAAGCCAGCCTGCTGAAATAAAAAAGTTTTGAGAGCACGACGAAACGTGCGCAGATCCAGGATCCTCCGTATCTCATGATGGATATATAGTAATACCTATGCTGGGCTCTTGTGTGTAAAAACGTTCTTGAGTTTCTCAGTTAAGCCGGAATGTTCTTGTTTTTTTTTTCAGAGTGCCGTGTCCTTCCAGGAGGTGGCAGTGTGTTTCACAAAGGAAGAGTGGGCTCTGCTGGATTCCATGCAGAAATCCCTCCATGGGGAAGTCATGATGGAAAATTCTAGAAACATGACTTCTCTGGGTAAGGACCCTTACTTCTCTGAGTTCATAGTGGAATTGAAAGCAAGTAAGAACTAATCAAGTCCCTACATAGTCATTTGTCCCTGAAAATCCCGCCCCCCCCTTTTTCCTTTTTCAGGATCTCATCATTTCCATCCAAGCATGCCTTTCTTTTCCTCTCAGCTAGTCCTTTGTCTTTCATATATTTGCATTTGGATCCATGTTCCTTCTCCCCCTTTTGCATTCAGTCGACATTCTTTGAAAATCCTGGTAGTCTCTATTCCCATTAATTTATTTATTACATGTATTTATATGCCGCCATTCTCCCGAAGGACTCAGGACGGCGAACACAAGTTAAGAAACAAGTACAATAAAATCATAATTTAATCCAAATAATTAATTAATAATAAATAATAAAACCCGGAATCAGAGTCAGCCTATTTGTTTGAAAAGCCAAGTCTTCAAGTCCCGACGGAAGAACTTGATATGATATGGTGAGCCATATAATCAGTGCAAAGTTGCCAAACAGATTATTGTTGTACAAGCAGAAGATTCAGGGATGAGAATACAGACCCAACAGTCACAGAAAATACATTTTCACTCTTCTCCTTCAAATTACATCAAATTCGCCGTTACCGATGAACATCAAAGGCCCTTTTTCACCAGAAGTTACTTTTAGATTTGCACCATAATCCCCTGCCCTCTGTTCCCCGGGAGATCTTGCAGAACATATATCATATTTTTTGGAGTATAAGACATACTTTTTTCCCTCCTAAAAGAGGCTGAAAATTTGGGTGCTTCTTATACTCTGAATATAGCTTTTTTGAAGCTTTATTTCAGCCCTAACGAGGCGCTAGAGATTTTTTTTTTTTTAAATTTGATTTATATGCCGCCCTTCTCCAGAGATTCAGGGCGGCTTACAATGCGTTAAGCAATAGCCTTCATCCTTTTTGTATATTTATACAAAGTCAGCTTATTGCCCCCACAAACTGGGTCCTCATTTCACCTACCTTAGAAAGGATGGAAGGCTGAGTCAACCTTGAGCCTTGGAGAGATTCGAACCAGCAGAAATTGCAGGCAGCTGTGTTAATAACAGGGTGCATTAAACCACTGTACCATCAAGGCTCTTAGCAGATCTCCCTGCTAAGATTTTTTTTCAGTGAGGCAATCGTGCTTCCTCCAACTCTCAGCTGTGAAGCTTTTTTTCAGTCCAACTCTCAGCTGTGAAGTTTTTTTTCCAGCCCTAACGAGGCGCTAGCAAGTGAAGCGATCTCCGTGGTTTGCCTGCTTTTCTCTCCAAAGATCAGTTGTGCTTTAGAAGCTGTTTTTTTTCCCCAAGCATGAGATAAAAAACAGCAAACTAATGTGTTGAAGCCGACCAGACTAAGGAGCTAGCCGGATAAACACCTGATAGGCAGATTTTTTTTCCTATTTTCCTCCCAAAAAACTAAGCTGCGTCTTATACTCCAGTGCATCTTATACTCCGAAAAATATGATAACTTTATTGATGATGTACATACCTATCCAACATACATACATTGTGGTTCTAACGTCCTGAGTTTTCAAATTATGAGAAAAAAAACCTTTCCTGATTCTTTTGACAATAATGATGGATAAATATTTCCCCTAACCAACTCAGCCTCCCAAGATATAACAGTTTCATGTTCTATTGATTGGCTCCAGCTGGCTAAAATCTAAAATCCTAATGGTTTTAGGCAACATCTCAATCCTTTTAACTACAACATATTTTCATTACTACCTTTTTCTTCCTTCTTCTATTTTGTACCGTATTTATTTATTGATTGATTGATTGATTGATTGATTGCCAGTTCATCAAATCAGTCGGAAATACTACAGCAAAGAAATAACATCCGAAATAGTTGTGTAAGCACAATTTAATACAGTGGTACCTTGGTATTCATCGTTAATTGGTTCCAGGAGGCATGATGAGTACCAAAAACGATGAGTACGAAACATTTTTTCCATGAATTAATGTAGTGAGTCAACGGCAGCTGACAAGGAGCCTTGGTAGTACAGTGGTTTAATGCACCCTGTTATTAACACAGCTGCCTGCAATTTCTGCAGGTTCACCAGGCTCAAGGTTGACTCAGCCTTCCATCCTTTCTAAGGTAGGTTAAATGAGGACCCAGTTTGTGGGGGCAATAAGCTGACTTTGTATAAATATACAAATGTATGAAGGCTATTGCTTAACGCATTGTAAGCCGCCCTCAGTCTCTGGAGAAGGGCGGCATATAAATCAAATAAAAAAAAAATAAATTTAAAAAATAAATTTAAAAAAAGGGCAAGTTACAGTGTGTGTTTTGAGTACCAAACAAACAGTGAGTAGCGGGACAAAATGTTGGTGTCAAAATGCATTGAGCACCAAATTTGATGAGTTTCAAAGCAGTTGAGTACCAAGGTACCATTGTATAAGTTTTAACAATGAAAAAAGAGAATCTTGCAGATGCTGATCAACTCCCATTAGAAGTAGCTGATTTAACTAATGGAAGTTGATTTTCAGTGCCCTCACCCAGTTCCTGTGTGAAAGGTCTTAGAAGATTTACACTTCTTTTTTATATCTCTCTCTTTTTCTTTTTCTCACTCATTCCCCCCATAGAAGGAGATGAACAGGAAGTTGTGAATGATCAGAAACTAGATATAGCGATGTCAGAAACATTGGAGGAAGAACTGGGACAGGAGACTTCTGAATATCAGTGGAGCTCAAAAATACACGAGGAATACCACCTTCAGTATATGGGAGATAATTCACCCCCTTCTCAGTGTCCGGAAGTCCTTGAATCCTCAATTCAACAGGAAGACATGGAAAACAGAACTAACTCTTGGCTACTACATAGGACAATATTAAAAAATAACTTGGACTTAGATAATCAATGTACAACCGAGACTGAATACAACCACGACGAAGGCACAAACTCTGAATTGTCTTGCAGGCAAACCTTCCCTTCTCCTTCGTATCAAGAAATCCACATTGGGGAGAATTCCTATAAATGCACGGAGTCTGGAGAGGAGCTCAGTGAGCCCAGTAACCTTGCTTCCCGTAAAACAATACAAAAAAGCAAAAAAGCGCATAAATATCTAGAGCATGGAAAAAAGAACTTCAAGCAGAGTAGTATGCTTAATGCCCAGACAAAGCTTCACAATGAGAAGCCCTATCAATGCAAGGAGTGTGGAAAGAGCTTCAGGAGCAGCAGTCACCTAACTTCCCATCATAGGATCCACACAGGAGAAAAACCTTACAAATGTATAGAGTGTGGAAAGAGCTTTAGGCAACGCAGTCATCTTATTTCTCACCGAAGGATCCACTCGGGTGAAAAACCATATACATGCATAGAGTGTGGAGAGAGCTTCAGGTTGAGCAGTCAGCTGACATATCACATGTGGAACCACACGGGGGAGAAGCCATATAGTTGCGCGGAATGTGGAAAAAGTTTCAGCAATGTCAGTTCGCTCACGTGCCATAAAACTATACATACAGGAGAGAAACGATATAAATGCACAGAGTGTGGGAAAAGGTTCCGGAACAGCAGCCATCTTACTTCCCATAAAAGGATCCATACAGGGGAGAAACCATATAAATGCGCGGAGTGTGGGAAGTGCTTCAGAGACAGCTCGGCCCTGGTGTCTCATAGAACCATCCATACAGGAGAGAAGCCATACAAATGTACGGAGTGTGGAAAGAGTTTCAGCCAGGGATATTCTCTTACGACCCATCAGATGATCCATTCGGGGGAGAGACCATACAAATGTATGCAGTGTGGAAAAAGCTTCAAATGGAATAGTCACCTTACGGCCCATCAAAGGATCCACACGGGAGAAAAACCGTATAAATGTGTGCAGTGTGGAAAGAGCTTCAAAAACAGGAGTAACCTCACCAGCCATAAAAGGATCCACACAGGAGAAAAACCGTATAAATGTACGGAGTGTGGAAAGTGTTTCAGAGGCAGCTCCGCCCTTATTTGCCATAAAACAATCCACACGGGAGAAAAACCGTATAAATGTATTGAATGCGGCAAGAGCTTCAGCAGAGGCAGTTCCCTTACTTTCCATAAAAGGATTCACACGGGAGAGAAACCCTATCAGTGTCTGGAGTGTGGAAAAAGCTTCAACCAGAGTAATTCTCTTATTTTCCATAGTAGTGTCCATACGGGGGAGAAACCATTTAAATGTACAGAGTGTGGAAAGAGCTTCAGCAAAGAAGGTTGCTTTATTTCCCATAAAAGGATCCACACGGGGGAGAAACCCTACCAATGTATGGAGTGTGGAAAGACATTCCGATTGAACAGTCAGCTGACATCTCATCAAAGGATCCACACGGGAGAAAAACCATATCACTGTACGGAGTGTGGAAAGACATTCCGATTAAGCAGTGATCTCACTTCCCACAAAAGGATCCACACAGGAGAGAAACCGTATGAATGCATGGGATGCGGAAAGAGCTTCAAGCGGAGCAGTGACCTTACTTCCCATAAAAGGATCCATACTGGAGAAAGACCATACCAGTGTATGGAGTGTGGAAAGACCTTCACAATGCGATCGTCCCTAACTTCTCACAAAAGGATCCACACAGGGGAGAAACCATTTCAGTGCACAGAGTGCGGAAAGAGCTTCCGTGAAAATGGATCTCTCACGATTCATAAGAGGATCCACACCGGAGAGAAACCGTATCAATGTATGGAGTGTGGAATGAGTTTCAGGTTACGCAGTCAGCTTGCGTCTCATAAGAGTATGCACAGGAGTTTATCCGTAGAGCCTGGATTGTAGGAGGAAAAATGGCATTGATTAGAACAGGCAAAACCAAGGGCAAAATTAACCCTCTCCACTCAGCCATAGAAGGCCCAGGAGTACAGAGATACCGAGAGGTGAGCAAAGGCTTTAGGAAGCAAAGCCCGTATATGACAAGCCATAAAAATATCCTTAGAAACTTACTATGTTCACATAATAAATTGTTCACTCAAATACATTATTATTTTTGTAACTCTGTTCCATTGCCCCACGGATTCCATATCTGACTTCACTAACCAAGGCACCCATCACATACATGTTTAATTCAGTTATTTTTGACAATCGTTATGTATATTCTAGTTTGTGTAAGTGTATAAGGAAAGATTTCCTCCCTGTTTAGATTTTGCTTCTGCTGTCTGTAGTACTATAATAAATATATTCTTTGGTGGACAATGTTCTAGTTTCCCTTTTGAATAAAATCTTGGGATAGTTTGTGAGAGAATCTAATCTTAGAGGGAAAAGATTCAATTATGTTTCCTGCTTGTAGTAACATGGACATTGAAAGTATAGGACAGTGATGGCTAACCTTTTTGCCATCGCATGCCGAAAGCGGGAGCACAGTGGGGGTCACACACACAAGTGCCCACATCCAAATTCTATGCACCCCTCACGCCTGTGCTCCCCCCACTTTTGACATGCGATGGCACCGTGGGCCCAGGAGGCCTGTTTTTCACTCTCCCCAGGATCCAGAGTCTTTCTAGGCGCCTGGGGAGGGTGCAAACGGCCTTCCCTACCCACCCACCCCCCGAGGCCCTCCGGAGGCTGGAAACAGTGTGTTTCCTAACTTCTGGTGGGCCCAGAAGGCCTGAACATCAGCTGGCCAGTGCACGCATGTGTGCCAAAGCTGAGCTCGTGTGCCCACCAATATGGCTCCATGTGCCACCTGTGGCACTCATACCATAGCTTCGCCATCATGGGTATAGGAACAAATATAGGAGAATATTTGTAACTCGGGGTCAAAATGATGGGTCCCTGAAGCTCTTTGAGCTTGGTTGTTTTCTTGCAAACATTTCATTATCAAACTAGGTAACATCATCAGCGCTGGGTATCACAGCAGTTAATAGTATAGTATAGGGACAGTTATTGTTCCTCAATGAATCCATTAGGAAACAAACTAGGTTTGTAACTTTCTGGAGGAATCTGGAACTTTATGTTCATTGGACCACAATGATCTGACCATTTCAAGGGTGACCCACCGGTGTACCGAAATAACTCAGTGCTGCTTTCTGGCAAAGCTATATTGATTTGAGAATTAATTAACAACCTAACTCAAGGGAGACATCACGAGATTTATAGTTTGCATGAATAGAATAGAATAACAGAGTTGGAAGGGACCTTGGAGGTCTTCTAGTCCAACCCCATTTAGGCAGGAAACCCTACACCTCTTCAAACAAATGGTTATCCAACATCATCTTTAAAATTTCCAGTGTTGGAGAATTCACGACTTCTGGAGGCAAGTTGTTCCACTGATTAATTGTCCTGTCAGGAAATTTCTCCTTAGTTCTAAGTTGTTTCTCTCCTTGATTAGTTTCCACCCATTGCTTCTTGTCCTGCCCTCAGGTGCTTTGGACAACAGCTTGACTCCCTCTTCTTTGGAGATATTGGAAGACTGCCATCATGTCTCCCCTAGTCCTTCTTTTCATTAAACTAGACATACCCAGTTCCTGCAACCGTTTTTCATAAACTGCCCACAGTGTGAACTAAATTTAAATGGATGGATTATTTATACAGCATTATAAATAATGGTTATAAATACAGGTTATCTGAGGGACCGTCTCCTGAATTTAATTTAATTTAATTTAAACGTAACTCTCATTTTTGGGCTTTGTTTATTCAGCCTAGTGATTTAAATTTCACTTTCTTTGGCTTTGTTTATTCGGCCTAGTTGTCAAGACTGAGGTGACAGAAACCGGCCCCGGCAGCCATCTTGCCCTCCCTCAGCCTTCCTTCCCTGCCTCCCTGTCCAGTGGTGTTATCTGATTGGCCACTGCTGCTGAATGATTGGCAGCTGCGTCATCAATGGAGACAGGCTAAGACAGAAGGAGTGGCAGAAGTCCAGCAGGGTTTTGTGAGCCGCTCAAACGGTTGGGCTCCAGGGGGCGTTCAGGGTCCTTTCTGGGGACAGGTTGCCTAAAGTCTCTGTCCCTGCCTGGAAGTCATCTGCGAGGGGACCTTGAACCCTCTTGCTCCTCTCCTTGCATTTCCCTCTGGGACAAGGGGACAGGGACTTGGGCCTCCAAGGGACACCAGGAGAAGTCAAAACTCCAGAAGAGAAATCCTGAAGGCTGTCGGGGGAAGTCCATCAAGCCAAGTGCTTCACCAGCCTTGGGATTATCTGGTGGTGACCTGTGCAGCAAGACAGAATTTCCCCCCTCTTCTCACATCCCTACAGAGCTGCCCGGCAGCCTTTTTCAAAACGGCTTCTGCATGTTGGAGAGAGAGTTCAGTCCTGGGAATGTCTGCAGGGCTGTTGTGAGGAATATGGAGACCCAGTTCAATCTGTGTCAGAACAGAGCTGGAAGGAACCTTGGAGGTGTTCCTAGTCCAACCCCCTGCTCATTTAAAGGTAAAGGTTCCCCTCGCACATATGTGCTAGTTGTTCCTGACTCTAGGGGGCGGTGCTCATCTCCATTTCAAAGCCAAAGAGCCAGCGCTATCTGAAGACGTCTCTGTGGTCATGTGGCTGGCATGACTAAACGCCAAAGGCGCACGGAACGCTGTTACCTTCCCACCAAAGGTGGTCCCTATTTCTCTACTTGCATTTTTTACATGCTTTCGAACTGCTAGGTTGGCAGAATCTGGGACAAGTAACGGGAGTTCACCCCGACAGCACTAGGGATTCAAACTGCTGAACTGCCGACCTTTTGATCGACAAACTCAGCATCTTAGCCACTGAGCCACCGCATCCCTTATCCCTGCTCATATAGGACACCCTATACCAGTGATGGCGAAGCTTTTAGGCACCGAGTGCCCAGACAAGTGGCTGTCCAATCGCTTTTTAAAAACCTCCGGTGATGAAGCAACCATAACTTCTGGTGGCAAGCTGTTCCACTGGTTTATTGTTCTCACTGTTAGGAAGTTTCTCCTTAATTCCAGGTTGCTTCTCTCCATTAGTTTCCACCCATTGTTTCGTGTCCTGCATTCTGGTGCTTTGAAAAATAAGGTGACCTCTCCTTTGTGACAGCCCCTCAAATATTGGAATACTGCTATCATGTCACCCCAAGTCCTTCATTTCACTAGACTAGCCAAACCCAAATCCTGGAACCGTTCTTCATACGTTTTAGTCTCCAGGCCTTTAATTATCTTAGTTGCTCTTCTTTGCATTTTTCCTCAAGTCTCAACATCTTTTTAATAATGCAGTGACCAAAACTGGATGCGGTATTTGTTCTGCCCCAGCTACGGGCCCCAAAGAACGCAGCACACACAAAGTCCGTTCAAACCTTAGTTTACTAAATAAACCAGTTTTTTACAACAAAGGCTGTTAATTAACAGCATTAACAGCCGCCAAGAATTCAAAGAATAATACTGAAAGCTTACTGTGGTTGGCAGAGTGCCCAGAAGCAATTTGCAGGAAGCTGATAAGATAAGCAAGACAAGACAGGAAGGTATGTGAAGTTGTTCCCTGCAAATTGTTCCTCCTTAAATAGGCTAAGGGAGTGGCCAATTAGCCCCAAGCCTTACTCTCAAGGAGACCTCCTCCTGAGGAGCCACTCCTGCCTTTTGGCAGCTCTGCGCACCCGTGCATCGAGAAGAGGCTCCTCCTCTTCGTCCTCTTCACTTAATAATAATTTAATAATTTTTAATAATTTTAATAAGGGAGCTTCTGGAGGTTCTGAAGGCCCTGGCTGAATCCCCACCTCTGGTACCACATCTTTTCCAGCCTCCTCATTGTCTGACTCCAGTGCCAGCTGCACAGGCTGCTGGCACAGCACCACACCGGCCTCCTCACTGTCGGAATCAGCTACTAGCTGCACAGGCCGCTGACGGGCCACAACAGTATTCCAGGTGTGGCCTTACTAAGGGTTTATAAAGTGGTACTAATACTTCATATGGTTAAGGCACCATGCTAGAAAGAGGAAGACCGTGAGTTCAGAGGAGCTCCGGTGGCTCAGCAGACTAATTAACATTCACTTATACCTGCTGCCTGCAATTACCTGCAAGTTCAAATCTCACCAGGCTCAAGGTTGACTCAGCCTTCCATCCTTTCTAAGGTAGGTTAAATGAGGACCCAGATTATGGGGGCAATAAGATGACTTTGTATAAATATACAAAAGTATGAAGGCTATTGCTTGACGCATTGTAAGCCGCCCTGAGTCTCCGGAGAAGGGCAGCATATAAATCAAATTAAAAAAAAAAAAGTCCTGCCTTAGCCATGAAAGCTTGATGGACTGCTGCTCCAATATTTTGGGTAAGGCAGAATTCAGAGTTTCTATTGTGACTCCTACACTCCTACATTTCATGAAGATATGCAGGAATTTATATCCAAGGCTTCGAACAAAGAGTTGGGCCAGCCGAACTGAGGCAGAGGAGCAGCAGCCTTGGAGATGGGGTTAATTTCCTTTCTGAAAATAATCAAAGCAAAAGGTTTTTTTGGGTCAAGTGCTGACTCCAGATCTCCAAATATAGACATTGCCTTGAAGCACGTCAGGCGTTGGAGGCAGAGTGTGCTGTCAAGTAAACCAAATAGAGGCGGCGGTGAGGCTAACTATGGACAATTTAGAAATAACTCGTAGAAGAAAGTATTTGTAACTTAGAGCTCTGCATGTGGTGTGTGTGGGGGGGGGGGGTGTCCTTCGTGCTCCCTGAGCTGGCTTGACTTCCTGCAGACGTTTCATTACCAAACTAGGTAACACGATCCGTGCCCTGACGCTACTGCCTTGTTTGGTAATGAAATGCCTGCATGATGTTACCTATTTTGGGATAAGGAAACATCTGCAGGAAAACAACCCAGCTCAGAGAGCCCCCAAGGAACCCACCGAGATAAACATTCCCCCACCCCCCTCAGCAGCTCCTTTAACTCTTTGTCCGCAAGTCCCAGGAAAGGAAGGAGAGATGAAAGAAAGCCATCCCGGTTTCCTGGTTGCACAATCCGCTGAAATGCCTGTGCTGACATCCCAAGCCAAATTGTGTTTTTTTTTAACCTCATCCTTCAGCCGGATTTCACCATAAGCATCAGGACGTATGAGGTGGAGGGTAGGGAGGGCTGGGTCTCCCATCTTTTCTGAAGATCCGCACAACCTCAGGCACCCCAAGACCACCAGTGATGTGGGAAGAATGCCCATCATCTGGGCCCCGACTTCTCCCCTCCGCCAAAGAAAGGCCCCTCTGGGGTCTGCCTGTTTCCTCTCCCCTCCCCATTTCTTTGCCTCCAGTCCCAGCTCAAGAAAAGGGGGCTCCAGCAGTACAAGACTCTTACAGCTCCTTAGACATCTTTCGAGGTTCACTTGCAGCTTCCAGGGTACCACGTCCCGCCAGAAGCTCCCGCCTTCCATGAGCCCCCCCCCAGACCCCCACGCAAGGGAGGGAAGAACTCCCCCAGTGTAGCCCCCGCCCTTTCTGGGTCTGCAGGCAAGTGGAAGATGCCTCCCCCACTCGTGGAAAGACAAGGGCTTTGGCTTTGTCCCATATGGGGGCTACAGACAGCCCCTCCCCCGCATGCCTACAACCTCCTCCTCCTCCTGTGCCAACTCCAGGTTTAAGGCTAGAGAGCGCCAGCCAGCCCCTTGAAAAGCAAAACTCTTGGCAAGGACCCCCTCCTACCCCCCCTCCTCAAACAATCAGAGACCCCGCCGCTCCCACATCAAAGCTGCCCCCCCCCCACCCCACGCAAGCTCAGTGTGGGGGGTGCAGTGGCACCTCTGGTCTTTTCTTACAGCACCTCCGCGGGCGCCTGGCTGGATGCGGAAGGGATTCCAGCGTAGCTTTCCCCCGCTACCCCACCGACTCTCAGCATGAGCGACTGGAGGGGACGGGGGGGGGACGGACAAGGTGAGACCCCTAGACCAGTGGTGGGATTCAGCCGGTTCACACCACTTTGGGAGAACAGGTTGTTAACTTTCTGAGCAGTTTTGGCAAACTGGTTGTTGGAAAAAATCATTAGGGCAGAGAACCGGATGTTTAATTTTATTTTATTTTTTTATTTTATTTTCAATTTATATACCGCCCTTCTCCCTGAGGACTCAGGGCGGTGCACAGCCAGAATTAAAAACATGAAATACAAATATTAAAAACGATTAAAATCTATATAAATTTGGCCCAAAAATTTAAAAAAACCACAAACCAATTAAACATTTTAAAAATTTAAAAAATTTCTTCCTAAGCCAGCCCGGCTTGCTGGAAAAAGTGGGTTTTAAGGGCACGGCGGAAGGCACTGAGGTCCTGGATTCTCCTTATCTCTGGGGGCAACTGATTCCAGAGGGTAGGTGCCCCCACAGAGAAGGCCCTCCCCCGGGGGTCACCAGCCTACATTGTTTGGCTGATGGCACCCCGAGGAGGCCCTCTCTGTGGGAGCGCACAGGTCGATGGGAGGTTGTCGGTAGCAGCAGGCGGCCTTGAAGATAGCTAGGCCCTATGCCATGGAGCGCTTTAAAGGTGATAACCAACACCTTGAAGCGCAGCCGGAAGACCACCGGGAGCCAGTGCAGCTCGCGCAGGAGCGGTTACATGGGAGCGCCATGCTGCTCCCATCACTACCCGCGCTGCTGCGTTCTGGATCAGCTGGAGCCTCCGGGTGCCCCTCAAGGGGAGCCCCATGTAGAGAGCATTGCAGTAGTCAAGGCGAGAGGTGACGAGGGCATGAGTGACTGTGCACAGGGAATCCCGATCACGAAAGGTCCGCAACTGGCGAATCAAGCGAACCTGATAAGATACTTGAATCCCACCACTGCCCTAGACCCGTAACCCTAACAAAGAGCGATGTGGTGGTATCCGCTCGTAAGACTCAGGATGCAGTCCAGACTCAGCGCATTTGGGGAGGGGGGCTGTTCAGAAAGCCAGGCGCCCCCTCTGCCTTGCTGCAAAGGAAACCCCCTCCCTTTTTGTTTCCAGGGGAGAAGAACGCTCTACCTGCAGTCCCGGGTGGGGAGGGGCTGCTGGGGGAAGCTTCCCCTCCCTTGCTTGAGGGGGGGTCTGGAGACTCTTGGGGGGGGCACTGGAGCTGCAGGGGAGTAATTTCTGGTTTGGGCACTTGGGGAGCAAGTAAGAAAGTCTTCGGAAGAGGCGCTGGGAAGGGAGAGTCCCCTCCACTTCCTCCCTCCCCTGAACTGAGACCCTCCAGATGGGCACCCCAGGTTCTAGTGTTACAAGGGGGAGGGAGAGTAGGGAGGGCTCTTTTCATTGAAGGGGAGGAGGAAAGGGGAAGCAGACCGGTAAAATGCTAATTTCCTAAGCAGGAGACCCTACACCATTTCCGACAGATGGCAGTCCAGTCTCTTCTTGAAAGCTTCCAGTGATGAAACTCCCACAACTTCTGAAGGCAACTTCTGTTCCATTGGTGGATTTTTTTCCAGGTTGAATCGCTCCTTGATCAGTTTCCATCCCTTATTCGTCTGTGGAAAATAGCTTGGTCACCTCCTCTCTGTGGCAGCCCCTCAGATCTTGGAACACGGCTATCGTGTCTCCCCTGGTCCTTCTCTTCACCAGACTAGCCAGGCCCAGCTCCTACAACCGTTCACATGTTTTAGCCTCCAGTCCCCTCATCATCTCGGTTGCTCTTCTCTGCACCTTCCTCAGCTTATCTGAGCTCATAGTGCACTGCAGTACCCTCCCCCAACTTGTGCAAAGCTTGTGTTGGTCTCTCCCACCCATTACAGTACCCTCCCCAACTCCTTACCTGGAGCCATTCTGCTTCCTGCTTAACCCACACGTCTTGAGGTTACAACCAGGACAGCCTGGATTGCTATACCTATTTATTTATTTATTTTTATTTATTTATTTATTTATTTGTTTGTTCCTATTTCTATACCGTCCTTCTCCAAATAGGACTCAGGGCGGTGAACAGCCAAAGTAAAAAACAAAACATACAAAATTTAAAAGCAGTTTAAAATAATTAAATATTTTGGCCGTAAATTAAAACAACCCAATTTTAAAAACCAATTTAAAACTTAACTCAAGCCAGCCCAGCTAGTTGAAATAAATGGGTTTTCAGGGCCCGACGAAAAATCCGGAGGTCTGTTATTGTACGTATCTCTGGGGGAGGTTGTTCCAGAGGGTGGGCGCCGCCACAGAGAAGGCTCTCCCCCTGGGAGTCGCCAGCCGACATTGTCTGGCGGACGGCACCCTGAGGAGGCCTACTCTGTGCGAGCGTACTGGCCGGTGGGAGGCTAATGGTGGCAGAAGGCGGTCTCGTTAAGTACCCCGGGCCTAAGCCATGGAGCGCTTTAAAGGTGGTCACCAACACCTTGAAGCGCACCCGGAAGACCACCGGGAGCCAGTGCAGCTCACGCAGGAGAGGTGTCACATGGGAGCGCCTCGTCGCCCCCATAATCCCCCGGCCGCGTTCTGGACCAGCTGGAGCCTCCGGGTGCACCCGAGGGGGAGCCCCATGTAGAGAGCGTTGCAGTAGTCCAGTAATCCATCACCTGGTCATGTGATGTCAGACTTTATGACTGCATCACTTAGCAATAGCAACCCCACTGTTATGGGGCAATGTGCCCCTTGAAGAGCACCCGGAGACTTCAGCTGATCCAGAATGCGGCCGCACGGGTAGCGACGGGAGCTACATGGCGCTCCCACATAACACCCCTCCTGCATGAGCTGCACTGGCTCCCAGTGGTCTTTCGGGTGCGGTTCAAGATGTTGGTCATCACCTTTAAAGCGCTCCACAGCATAGGACCTAGGTACCTTTGAGACCGTCTGCTGCCACCAACAACCTCCCACCCACCGGTGCGTTCCCACAGAGAGGGCCTCCTCAGGGTGCCATCGGCCAAGCAATGTAGACTGGTGGCCCCCGGGGGGAGGGCCTTCTCTGTGGGGGCACCTGCTCTCTGGAATCAACTGCCCCCAGAGATACAAAGAATTCAAGACCTCGGTGCCTTCCACCGTGCCCTGAAGACCTTCCTTTTTCAGCAAGCCGGGCTGGCTTAATGCTTTTTAAATGTTTTTAATATGTTTTGCTATTGTTTTTTAACTTTGGGGCCAAATTTATATATTTCTTTTTAAATTGTTTTTAATGTTTGTATTCATGTTTTTTACTTGGCTGTATACCGCCCTGAGTCCTTCGGGAGAAGGGCGGTCTATAAATTTAATAATAAATAAATAAATAAATTGTAACCCCACTTAACTAATGAAGTAATTTACTTAACAAAAAAAAGCTTGTAAAATCAGAAGCGACTCACTTAATACCCCCTTGCTTAGCAACAGAAAATCTGATCCCAATTGTGATCGTGAGTAAAGGGCTACCTGTGTATGGTTTCTCCCTTGCTGATCTTTTTATTGGAAAGAGTGCATTCTTGTAGGGTTTATAAGTTGCCTTTGGTATGATTCATCTTTGAAGGAGATGGGCAATTTAGAAATATGAAACGTAAAACAAATTTAAGAAATAAAACTGGAACTCATTTCCACTTACACCAGGGGTCCCTAGCAGGGGTGGGTTCTCAATTTTTTTACTACCGGTTCTGTGGCCGTGGCTTATTTTGTGGGTGTGGCTTGATGGTCATGTGACAATTCTTTAGGATTTGGCAGAGGTACTGGTCTACCAGGCTTTTAACTGCTTGCAGAGCTGTACCGGTCTACTCATTCGTTTTTGGAGGCACCGGTCTACCCATTTATTTTTGGAGGCACCGGTCTTCCCATTTGTTTTTGGAGGCACCGGTCTACCACCACACTGCCTTTTAACACTGATCAGCTATAGGGCAGCCCTTTGAAGCCCCGCGGCAAGAGTTTAAACAGTTTTTTTCCTTCTAGCCGATCAGCTGGGACTCGGGAGGCAGCAATAGATTGGGGGTGGGGCCAAATAAAAAGTAAGAATAACGTGGAGGGCCCAGCTCCCGAACAAAGAGAACCGGTTCAGTGATGTCATATCGTCACCGCTACTGGCTCGGCCGAACCGGGAGGAACCCACCACTGGTCCCTAGCCCCCGAGCCGCAATCCACTACCAGGCCTTGAGCCATTCGAAACCAGGCCGTGGATGTGGCAGGCGAGCATGCACCCATGCATCCCCACTTATGCGAGTAGTGGGTGTGTGCGTGTGTGTGTGGTCCATTTGCCCAAGCAGTGGCTGCATGTGCCTGCCATTCACACAAATGGAGCTGCACGCACACTTGCCCGCCATTCATGCGGAATCTCCTCCTCCCCGATCCGCAAAGCCAGAAAGGTTGGGGAACTTCGTCTTACACGATTCCTTCAGAATGAATTCTTTTATGAGAAATAAGGTGGCTGTCCTGCCTGAATCTTTTCCCACACGTCATACACTGATAAAGAGTTTCTCCTTTGAATGGGTCCTTTGATAGGAAGTGAGGTTCCTGCATTGACTGAAGCTCCTTTCACGCATTGTGTATTTATAGGGCTTCTCGCCAGTGTGGCATCTCATATGACAGTCCAGGCTCATGCTCCTATTGAAGTTTTTTTCCACACTCCGGACATTTATAGGGCTTCTCTGTGGTATGGCTGCTTTTATGGACACTGAGGTTGCTGCATCAGCTGAAGCTCTTGTCACACTCTTTGCATTTGTAAGGTTTCTGCCCTGTGTGGATCTTCATGTGGGCAGTGAGGCTACCGGAAGTCGTGAAGCTGTTTCCGCATTCACCACATGTATAGGCTCTTTCCCCAGAATGAATCCTCTTATGAGTCGTAAGGTTATACTTCTGATTGAAGCTCTTCCCACATTCCATGCATTGATAAGGTCTCTCTCCCGTGTGGAGCCTCTTGTGAATAGTAAGCGTGTAATTTTTACAGAAGCTCTTCCCGCACTCTGTGCATATATAGGACTTTTCTATGGAATGCATTTTTTTATGGGTACGAAAGACATCGCTGTCAATAAAACTCTGTCTGCACACGGTACATATATACGGAGTTTTGCCTGAATGGGAAGAAAGGTCACTGCCAAAACCGAAGGTCTTTCCACTGTCTGTGGATTTATACAAATTCTCCCACCCGTGGATACGTTGATGAGATCTTAGCTGACTTTTCCACCTGAAGCTCTTTTCGCATTCCGCACATTGATAGGGTTTCTCCTCTGAATGGACCCTTTTATGACTCCGGAGAGCACTGCAGATGCTAAAACTCTTGCCGCACTCTGTACATGCGTACGGTTTTTCTCCCATGTGGATCCGGTTGTGCGAAGTCAGGGATCCACTCGAACTGAAGCTCTTCCCACACTCTGTACACTGGTAGGGCTTCTCTCCCATGTGCCTCCTTGTGTGAAAAGTCAGGTTGCGGCTGTTGCTGAAGCTCTTCTCACACTGTAGACATTTGTACGGTTTCTCCGTGGTATGGACTCTTTTGTGTAGGGTATGGTCACTGTTCAATCTAAACCTCTTTCTGCATGTCGCACATGGAAATGGTTTCTCCCCCGTATGGATTCTCATATGGGAGGTGAGTTCACTGGTCCACCTGAAACTGTTTCCACACTCAGCACATTTCCACAGTTTTTCTCTTGGGTGGAGTCTTTTAAGGGAGCTACTGCTCCTACTAAAGCTCTTTCCACGCCCTTTGAATGTCTCAGGTTTCTCTGCAGCCCTTGGGTGGGTTTGTTGACATGAAGTCAAAGCAAAGCTTTGACTGGAATAGGTTCCTTGCAGTTTGCACTCGCACTGGTTGTCTCTAATTTTAGTTTTGCAATTATTACATCTCTCGGACTGATCCCCAGGTATTTCCCCATGAGGTAGGGAATTTCCGTTTTGGTTTCCGATGTGATCCCCTTGAGTCAGGAATTCGTGGACTTCAGCACAGTGGGAAGCAGGTGATTTCTTCTTCCTAGATGCTGATTTCTTTTCCCCAAATGTTCCTGATCTCCGACAGTTCTCAAAAATCTCATTTCCCACTTTGGCCCTGGTTGGTTGCAAAGTCGCTGTATCCGACGGCTGCCAATTCTCACTGTTCTCATCTGCTTCTAGAGATAGAAACAAAGCATGAACTAGCTTTTAAGACTGGGCTTCCAAAGATTAATGCTGATTAGCTAATGAATTAATTCTTATGGGAATTTATCATAGCATTTTGCAAGATTTTTCATTTTCTGTATAGGTTTTTTTTTTTTTTTTTTGATTACACAACTATCTCAGAAGTCATTTCTTGGCTGAACTGTTCCCCACTGAAGATATAACTATTTTTTTCTTTGCAAAAAAAAAAAAATGAAGCTTAAAACAAAGGAACAATAGAAAGGACAAACACTGTAATGAAATAGCGATGCAGAGAAGCCATAAATGTTGCTTACAATTCTGCAAAATTTTTATTTTAACTACCTGGAACTGAGCAAACAAGGGCACTCTTTTCATTTTGGAGAGGCAAATCCTCCGAGGCAGTCATACTAAAATGGGCAGCTAAGTCTTATAGGAAGAGACAGAAGGAAGTCCATAGTTATCCTTGAGAAGATGATTAAAAGTTCAGTATAGCAATATAGGCAGTCCTCACTTAGTGATCCTAACTGACCCTGGCAAACAAAGTGCTTGTTAAGTGAAACATTATGTGACTGCAACTTGTGACCTCCTGCCAGTTATCCCATTGACTGCCTTGTTGGAAGCCAGCTGGGAAGATTGCAAATGGCTAACACATGACCGTGGAACATGTCAACTGTCATATATGTGTGATGCTTCCCAAGTGCCCAACTGTGATATGACCGTAGAGACATTGCTGCCATTATGAGAACTATCCATGAGCCATTTTTTTCAGCTGTCGTAACTTTGAAGAGTCAGTAAAAAAATGGTCATTAAGAAAGATCTACCTATATTTTCCAGATATCTAGAAGGACGAACAGAACAGAATAGCAAAATAACAAGAGTTGGAAAGGGTCCCACCCACTAGCGGTGACATGATAGCAATCTTCCAATATATTCTTTGAGTGAGGGTGTCTTGCCATCTGCCTTGAAAGAGGCGGTGGTGAGGCCCCTCCTCAAGAAGCCCTCTCTGGATCCGGCTGTTTTGGCTAACTACCGTCCAGTCTCCAACCTTCACTTTGTGGCGAAGGTTGTTGAGAGTGTGGTGGCGCGACAGCTTCCTCAGTACCTGGATGAAGCTGTCTATCTAGATCCGCTCCAGTCCGGCTTCAGGCCTGGGCACAGCACAGAATGGCATTGGTTGCGTTGGTGGATGATCTCTGGAGGGCTCGGGATAGGGGTTGTTCCTCTATCCTAGTCCTGTTAGATCTCTCAGCGGCTTTTGATACCATCGACCATGGTATCATGCTGCTCCGGTTGGAGGGGTTGGGGGTGGGGGGCACCGTCCTACAGTGGTTCTCCTCCTATCTCTCTGACCGGTCGCAATCGGTGTTGGCAGAGGGGCAGAGGTCGACCCCGAGGCACCTTGTTTGTGGGGTGCCGCAGGGGTCGGTCCTCTCACCCCTTCTTTTCAACATTTATGTGAAGCCGCTGAGCGAGATCATCCGTGGTTTTGGGGTGGAGTTCCATCAGTACGCTGACGATACTCAGCTGTACATCTCCACCCCAGGCCATCCCAACGATGTCCTTGAAGTGATGTCCCGGTGCCTAGAGGCCGTGCGGGGTCTGGATGGGGAGAAACAGGCTTCGACTCAACCCTTCCAAGACTGAGTGGCTGTGGCTTCCGGCGTCCCGATATAGCCAGCTGGTGCCATCGCTGGCTATTGGGGGCGAGTTACTGGCCCCCATGGAGAGGGCTCACAACTTGGGCGTCCTCCTGAATGCACGGCTGTCTTTAGAAGAGCACATGACGGCCGTGGCCAGGGGGGCTTTTCATCAGGTTCGCCTGATTCGCCAGTTGCGTCCCTTTCTGGATCGGGACTCCTTACACAGAGTCACTCAGGCACTCGTCACTTCCCATCTGGACTACTGCAATGCTCTCTGGGAGCTCTGAGGAGCACCCAGAGGCTCCAACTGGTGCAGAATGCGGCCGCGCGGGGGATTATGGGAGCGATGGGGCGCTCCCATGTGACACCCCTCCTGCGCGAGCTGCATTGGCTCCCAGTGGTCTTCCGGGTGCGCTTCAAGGTGTTGGTTACCATCTTTAAAGCTCTCCATGACATAGGGCCTGGGTACTTACGGGACCGCCTTCTGCCGCCAATAGCCTCCCACCGGCCAGTTCGCTCGCACAGAGAGGGACTCCTCAGGATGCCGTCAGCCAGGCAATGTCGGCTGGCGACCCCCAGGGGGAGGGCCTTCTCTATGGCAGCACCTGCCCTCTGGAACGATCTGCTCCCGGAGATACCTAAGATACCAGATCTCCGTGCTTTTCGCTGTGCCCTCAAAACTTTCCTATTTCAAGCTGGGCTGGCATAAACCACCCCCCACCCTTATTTTTTTTTTAATTGTAAATAGATTTTAGTTGGGAGGTTTAAAATTTTGGGCCAAAATTTGTTTAATTCTTTTAAAATTTAAAATTTTGTATTGGGATGTTTTTTATTTTAGGCTGTGCACCATCCTGAGTCCAGCAGGAGAAGGGCGGAATAAAAATTGAATAAAATAAATAAATAAATAAATATATGAGGGGCTGCAATGAAGAAGAGGGGGGGATCAACCTAGTCTCTAAAGCACCTGAGGGCAGGACAAGAAGCAAAGGACGGAAACAATCAAGGAGAGAAGCAACCTAGAACTAAGGAGAACTTTCTTGACAGAACAATTAATCAGTGGAACAACTTGCCTCCGGAAGTTGTGAATGCTCCAATACTGGAAGTTTTAGAGGCTGGACAACCATTCGAAATGGTATAGTTTCCTGCCTAAGCAGGGGGTTGGACTAGAAGACCTCCAAGATCCCTTCCAACTCTGTTATTCTATATTCTACCGGTATATCCTAACTAAACGGCCAAGGTTTTAGGGCTTTTGAGTCTATTGAATCCGAGTCTCTATTGGAGAGCCAAAAATATCCCACATCACCTCCAGGGGTGGGTTCTAAAATTTTTTACTACCGGTTCTGTGGGCGTGGCTTATTTTGTGGGTGTGGTTTGATGGTCATGTGACAATTCTTTAGGATTTAGCAGAGGTACTGGTCTACCAGGCTTTTAACTGCTTGCAGAGCTGTACCGGTCTACTTATTTCTTTTTTGAGGCACTGGTCTACCCATTTGTTTTTTGAGCACACTGGTCTACCAACACACTGCCTTTTAACACTGATCAGCTGTAGGGCGGCCCATTGAAGCCCCGCGGCAAGAGTTTAAAGTTTTTTTCCTTCTAGCCGATCAGCTGGAACTCGGGAGGCAGCGAATAGATTGGGGGCGGGGCCAAATAAAAGGTAAGAATAACGCAGGGGGGGCGGGAGGGCCCAGCTCCTGAACAAAGAGAACCGGTTTGGTGACGTCATATCGTCACTGTTACCGGCTCGGCCGAACTGGGCTGAACCGGAAGGAACCCACCACTGATTACCTCCCTGATTCCTTCCTATCACATTGTTTTTTTCCTCTTCTCTATACAGTAAGAGCACATTTCTGGGTAGTTATTTGTAGATTTGTACCCTAAATCATTTTGCTGCACTCACCTATAGATCTTGCAGGACCTATCACGGAAGGGCATTTCCAAATTAAAACCCCATCAATCTATAAAGGTTCTTCTGACTCCTTTGCCAATAATATTGTATAATCTACAGTACAAGTCATGTTGGACTAATAGAGGCTTTATAGACTCAAAAGTGCCCTTCTTTGCTTAGATCCAGTAGTTGGGAATTCAAATTCCTAAGGTTTGCAGATTTCATCCGTACCTTATGAAGCAGTATATAAGTCTAAGTGCTCTTGCTGTCTTCTAATATACTGCTCAAAAAACATAAAGGGAACACAAGCAGAAGACATCCAAGATCTGAATGAAACAGCCTTATTAAATACTTTGTTCGTTACATACAGTAGTTTATACACTGCTCAACACCTGAAGGGAACACAAAACTACTATATGTAATGAACAAAGTATTTAATAAGGCTATTTCATTCATTCAGATCTCGGATGTCTTCTGCTTGTGTTCCCTTTATTTGTTTGAGGAGTGTATTTTATTTCTATTAAAAAAAATTCATCATTACATACACTTTTCATTTTGGGAAGAACAAACTAATCTACAGCTCGTGAATTCAGTGGGAAATGATTTAGAAAAATTTTCATATCCAGAAGTCGCGGGTGCTCCAACACCGGAGGTTTTGAGAGACTGGACAACCATTTCTAGAAGACCTCCCAAAATCCTTTCCAACTCTGCTGTGGTTATTATTGTTAAAATAGGCTGCTCGCTTCCAGATGCCTGTTCCCACTATCTGAACTCAGAGCAAAGAGAAGTCTGTTACCCAGAGATGCCACATGTCTAGAATTCTCCTGCATGACTTCCCCGTGGAGGGACTTTTGGGTGGAATCCAGCAGAGCCCACTCCTCCTTGGAGAAACACACCACCACATCCTGGAAGGACACCCTGAGGAAGGGGAGAAAACATTAATAGATGCCGCCACCTTCAATGTTTTGAAAGATCTCTGCTTCAATCTTCATCAAACATTTCCCTGCCTCCATGTACATCTCGCTACCGCCTGCTTTCCACCAAGCTGGAGGTCCATCCAGTAAGCTGGTGGACATTGAGGATGTTCAACCACTTGTAGTACATCCAATGGCCAATTTTGGGCAGGATTCCAAATTGTTAAGAAGAAAACAAGGAAGAATTCTCAGTGAAGTATTACAGTTTCTATGGCTTCAACGGCATCTTCAGGGAGGATTCCCTTTCCAGAAAAGAGGGGGATCTCTTTTGACACTGTATGAAAGAAAAGTCCAAAGTGGGTGATCCACTGATGGACCTTCTCACAGCTCTAGTTTGGATTTTGGACTTCTTCCTTCCCCAGAGGAAAAAAGGGAACTGCAGCTTGTCCGACTGAAGATTATGTGACATGCCCTCTTCTCCTAGAACAGTGATGGCTAACCTTTTTGTAGTCGTGTGCAGGGGATCATATGCGCACATTCCCACATCCATAATTCAATGCCCCCCTGTGCCCTGACCACCCCACGCATGCACAGCTCCCTTCACATGCGCGCACGACACCCCCTGCCCTCCCCCCGCGCCCCGTTTTGAGCCTAGCAGGCCTCCCTGAAGCATCCGGAGGCCGGAAATGACCCGTTTGCAGACATCCCGCTTTTCGCCCTCCCAAGGCTCCAGATGGTTTCTTGGAGCCTGGGGAGGGCAAAAACAGCCTTCTCCCCCCCCCCCCCCAGAGGTAAATGGTCCCTTTTCTGACTTCCGGTAGGCCCAGAAGGCTCATTTTTTTGCCCTCCCAAGGCTCCAGAGACTTTCTTGGAGCCTGGGGAGGTCGAAAACGGCCTCCCCTTGCTTGGAGGCCGAAAACGCCCTCCCAGAGCCTCTGCGTGAGTCTGTACTTACCTGGCATCCAAAATGGGCCATGTGGAGACTCCTGGGAGGGGAGGTGCATGAGCACTGGAGCTGAGCTAGGGCAATGGCTCGCATGCCCGCAAATATGGCTCCATAGGTTTGCCATCAACCTTGCTAGAAGTACCAGGAGGGAAACAGATGGTGGTACCCCAATGGGATCAGAGACAGAGAAGCCGTGTTTTTCAGGGTTCCTAACCATGATCACCTACCTGCTGAAATATCAAGAGTCTTCCCAAGGATGGTTATTCTACCAGAAGCCTTAGTTGTACTGAAAGGTTTCCACTATTTTTAGGTTTTGAAGAGTGGCATCCAGAAAAGCTGGATACAGGGGACTTTTTCCTCTCTATCCCAGCCATCTTTATCAGAGATGGTCCTTATCAATCAAAGAGGAGAAGAGGGAGCCCTAACACACTTTCAGTCCCCAACACTGGAAGGCCCATCAGAAGTCTTAGCTGAAGAAATAAAACTTGTGAGGTCTTGTGGCTCCTAAGTATTTATCTCCTTATCAAGGTACGCAGCCATTCAATTAAATGCTACTTCTGAGTGTACAAGTAACACAAAGTTCCCTCTTTTCCGGGGAACAGAATGGCTGAATAGTCTTGTCCCGTGTCTCAAAAATGGTGATGATGAAGCTTCCAAAATCCCATTTCATTCAGGATGCGGAGAAAGTCAAATTCTCAGTCACTTCTCAGTCATTTACGGGACCACCTACTACCACAAATAGCCTCCCACCGGCCGGTACGCTCTCATAGAGGGGCTCCTCCGGGTGCCGTCAGCCAAGCAGTGTCGACTGGCGGCCCCCAGGGGGAGGGCCTTCTCTGTGAGGGCACCCACTATCTGGAATGAGCTCCCCCCGGAGATACAGAGGATCCCGGATCTGCACACCTTCCGCCGTGCTCTTAAGACCCTCTTATTCCAGCAAGCCAGCCTGGCCTAATTTTTCTCCCCTTTCCTTTAAATTCTAAATTGAAATTTTAATTTGTTTTAAATTTATTGGGATTTTAATTGTCATGGGCTAAATTATTTAATATGGTTTTAAATTGTTTTGAACTTTTGTATTTCTGTACTTTTATCCTGTGCCTGTTCACCGCCCTGAGTTCTTCGGGAGTAGGGCGGTATACAAATTTAATAAAACTAAAACTAAACTAAACTTCTGCTAAGGTTTTGTTTGTTTGTTTATTATTTGTGTGCTGCTCATCTTGTCTAGAGGCAACTCTGGGTCGCTTACAAATATTAAAGACCAGTAAACGTCAAAATGACAAAGTCACCCTGTGGCGAGATGGGCGGCCAACAAATTTAATAAATAACAAATAAATAAAAGAATAAATAAGAATAGTTTTAGGCCTGTCACTTCAGAGGCTCACACATGGCATGAATAGCCAGGTCCAAGGTTAGAGGGTTATTATTTTATCTTGACCCTTCAATGTTCTGGAGTCCTCAAAGAGGACTTCTATGATTATGGGTCATTTCCCTACCTGAGCTGAAGAGAGTGTTTCTGCTTCATCAGAAAAAGAAAATATTTCAACAAGGTCCAGTGGTGATGGACCATATCCTGTAAGGGAGACAAATAAATGGGAAGAAGTGAATTTTAGGAGATATGGTTAACAATTTGCGGGATGGCACGGTATAGAAATTTAATAAAATAAAATAAAATAAAATAAATAAATAAATATAAAAACCTGTTCACATACAAAGTAATCCTGTGAATTCAGGTTCTGAAGATGGGAGAAGCTGCCAATCACTGGGCACGAAGACAGAAGCCATCCTTACCTGCTAAGATCTCAAAAATGTCATTTTCCTGGGAGATTCCTTCGAAAAGAGATGATTCCTGAGAGGAATCTGAGGAATCCATCCTCGTGTTTGCACCTTGTGGATCCACCTTGAGAGAGCTTCCCTATAAATAAACCATCGTGTCAAATCCGTGTTTCTACCATTCTTCTGAAGAAAGGCGGGTGGGATATCATACTTGGTACATTTACTTTCTTTTCCTTTGTATGTATCCCATATCCTGCTTGCATTCTTGTATAACCTTTAACCTGATTTATAACCGTCGCCTGGCGCCGTAGCTGCCTGGCAGTTTCTCACATCTTGGGGAATGTAAGGGGAGGGTGGGACGTGTGGGATACATCGGCGGGAAGATGGCCCTGAGAAAGTTCTCTTATTTCTTTCTTAGAGCAGCCGGTACACATCTGCGGATTGGCTGAATCCACATCGGACTGTTGAGAGTTTCTTTTATTCCAGTTGTATGCCCCGAGGGACCTCAGAGCCTGTTTGGATCTGCCTTGCTCTCACCCCTTTTCAGTAAAAGGTTCCTTTTGAAATGCCAAGTTTCAAGAGTCTTTACTTTCTTGAATAAGGGAGAAGGGGCTGGGCCTTATTTATTGGAAACCTTAATCTCCCTTTGAAAAAAGGAGAATCAGAATCCTGGAATCTAAGAAAGGAATCGTTGCTTTTGACCATGGCCTTATTTTAAGTTTCTGGGTGTTATCATAAAAGAGGACCTGTCCTGGGGCGTTCACATTGCAGCCCCGGCCAAAAGGGCCCAGCAGAGATTATACTACCCAAGACTTCTCAGGAAACAACAACTGAATGAGAAATCGCTGGTGACTCCATCTTCTCCCTGGGCTCCGCTGAAGATACCGAGACTTGGATTGGGTTCTCCTGGCTCTCTAAAATGGCTGGCCTTGGAGGACTGGAACCTGGGGGAAGAATCGAGGGTCCCGATCAAGGCCTATTTTGGTGAGGAGGGAGGGCCCCTCTTTCTCCCCTCCCTGCGGTGGAAGGACTTGCAGGAGGGGAGGGGGGCTCTGACAGGCAGGCAGAGAGCAAGGTCAGATCCTCCCTAGCAATTCACAGGACCTATCTAGATAATAGTCCTTGACTTACAGCTACAACTGAGCCCAACATTTCCGTGGCTAAGCAAGACAGTTGTTCTGTTTTGCTACATTTTTCAACCTTTCTTGCGACCGTTCTTAAGTGAATCGCTTCGGTTGTTCAGTTAGTAACACGGTTGTTAAGCGAGCCTGGATTCCTCACTGACTTTGCCTGGAGCCGCCTGACCCTGGGTCATTGCGACTGTCATGAAAACAGGCCAGTGGCCACATGTCTGAATTTCGATCATGCGACCATGGGAATGCTGCAACAGCCTTAAAGTGGGACAAAATGGTCACAAATCACTTTTTTTCGGTGCCATTCTAAATTCGGTTACTAAATGAATGGTTGTAAGTCAAGGACGATCTGTGTTTATTGCAGGTACAGGTGGTCCTCTATTTACGGCCACAATTGAACCAAACATTTATGTTGCTAAGTGAGCCTGGCCCCATGTTCCTTGCCACAGTTGTTAAGTGAATCACTGCAGTGCTTATGGCTTCCCCGTTGACTTTGCTTGGCAGATCGCCAAAGGGGAACGCCCGACCACAGGACATTGCGACCGTCGTAAGTATGAACCAGTTGCCAAGCGTCCGACTTTTGAGTTACTTGACTGCTGGGATGTTGCAACAACGTGAAAAACGGTCCCAAGTCACTTTTTCTCAGTGCTGTCGTAACTTCGGTCACTAAACAAACGGTCGTAAGTCAAGGACTATTGCAGATCGTGTCTTTAGTCTGGCCAGATTCTGTTCAGAGGCGAACAGCAATAAAGGAACCACAGATAGTCCTCGACGTACAGCCGTTCATTTAGTGACCGTTCATAGTTACAACGGCACTGACAAAAGGGACTTAGGACCGTTTTTCACACATACGACCGTCGCAGCATCCCCAGGATTCGATCACGCCATCGAAATTCAGACGCTTAGCAAAGTGACTCCCATTTATGATGGTTGTGGCATCCCTGGGTCACATGATCCCCTTTTGCGACCTTCCAATAGGCAAAGTCAAAGAGGAAGATCTGATTCACTTAACAACGGCCTAAAAGTGGGGGTCTGGGGGAGGTCCATCTGGAAGGTCTCAGCTCGGGGTACAACTTCCTATGGGGGGAGGTAAAAGGGGGGGGCTCTTCCAGGGTGGGGGTGGGACTCTCCCAGGGTGGAGGAAAAAATGGGGGGCCTCCAGGGGGGGAGGAAAAAGGGGGCCCCTCCCAGGGGAGGCAGTAAAAAAGGGGGACTCTCCCAGGGTGGGGGAGGAAAAAAGAGGGGCTCTCCCAGGATGGGGCAGGAAAAAAGGGGGGCTCTACCAGAATGGGGGAGGAAAAAAGGGGGGCTCTCCCAGGGTGGGGGAGGAAAAAAGAGGGGCTCTCCCAGGATGGGGCAGGAAAAAAGGGGGGCTCTACCAGAATGGGGGAGGAAAAAAGGGGGGCTCTCCCAGGGTGGGGGAGGAAAAAAGAGGGGCTCTCCCAGGATGGGGCAGGAAAAAAGGGGGGCTCTACCAGAATGGGGGAGGAAAAAAGGGGGGCTCTCCCAGGGTGGGGGAGGAAAAAAGGGGGGCTCTACCAGAATGGGGGAGGAAAAAAGGGGGGCTCTCCCAGGGTGGGGGAAGAAAAAAGGGGGCTCTCCCAGAATAGGGCAGTAAAAAAGGGGGGCTCTCCCAGGGTGGGGCAGGAAAAAAGGGGGGCTCTCCCAGAATGGGGGAGGAAAAAAAGGGGGGCTCTCCCAGAATGGAGGAAAAAATGGGGGGCCTCCCCCAGGGTGGGGGAGGAAAAAGGGGGAGCTCTGACAGCACCCCTCCCAAAAACTTCCTTGCTTCCCCCCCACCACCACGTATCGATGTCCCCCAGCGCAGCTCCAAGTTCCCCCCCTCAGGAGCCCCCAGACCCCGGAGTAAGGGAGGTGGTGGCCTCCCCATCCACACCTATCAGCCCTTTTTTGGAGGGGGGGGGCAGCCGCTCCTCAATGGCCGAGGGGGATAGAGTGCCGCTTCCTAGAAAGGCGCGCCACCCACCGATCACCGTTTCTCCCAGCGGATCAGCAACAGTCAACGGCGGAACAATCTGACTGATGAAGTCCTCCCGCGCAGGCGCAGAGGTCTCCCCTTTAGCGGCGCGGACCGCCCCCTGGCGGCGAAAGCGGCGCCTCGTACGGTCCGCTTGGTGGGCGAGCCGTGAACTCGCGAGGGGCAAAACGGGTGAGAGGGAAAACGTGGGATTTCGAGGGGGGGGGGGGGGGGAGGAGGATTCAAGAATGAAGGAAATAAGGCAACATAAAATAATGCAATAATAAAAACCATGCAAGTATTGCAAAAAGTTTGCAATATTCATTGCAATTACTTTGCAATGAGTCATTGATGAATGTATTTTATTTTTCTTAGTGTACACTGAGAACATAGCACGCCCATATGTGTCCAATCACACTTGGTCAATAAAGAATTCTATTCTATTCTATTCTATTCTCTATTCTATTTCTATTCTATTCTCTATTTCTATTCTTTCTATTCTATTCTATTCTCTATTCTATTTCTATTTCTATTCTATTCTATTATCTATTCTATTTCTATTCTATTCTGTTCTATTCTCTATTTCTATTCTATTCTATTCTCTATTTCTATTCTTTCTATTCTCTATTTCTATTCTATTTCTATTTCTATTCTATTCTATTATCTATTCTATTTCTATTCTATTCTGTTCTATTCTCTATTTCTATTCTATTCTATTCTCTATTTCTATTCTTTCTATTCTCTATTTCTATTCTATTTCTATTTCTATTCTATTCTATTATCTATTCTATTTCTATTCTATTCTGTTCTATTCTCTATTTCTATTCTATTCTATTCTCTATTTCTATTCTTTCTATTCCCTATTTCTATTCTATTTCTATTTCTATTCTATTCTATTATCTATTCTATTTCTATTCTATTCTGTTCTATTCTCTATTTCTATTCTATTCTCTATTTCTATTCTTTCTATTCTCTATTTCTATTCTATTTCTATTTCTATTCTATTCTATTATCTATTCTATTTCTATTCTATTCTGTTCTATTCTCTATTCTATTTCTATTCTATTCTATTCTCTATTCTATTCTATTCTCTATTCTATTTCTATTCTATTCTGTTCTATTCTCTATTTCTATTCTATTCTCTATTCTATTTCTATTCTATTCTATTATCTATTCTATTTCTATTCTGTTCTATTCTCTATTTCTATTCTATTCTATTCTCTATTTCTATTCTATTCTCTATTCTATTTCTATTCTATTCTCTCTCTATTCTATTCTATTCTATTCTCTATTCTATTCTTTATTCTCTTTCTATTCTATTCTCTATCTCTTTCTATTCTATTCTCTATTCTATTCTTTATTCTATTTCTATTCTATTCTCTATCTCTTTCTATTCTATTCTATTCTTTATTCTATTCTATTCTATTCTTTATTCTATTTCTATTCTATTTTGTATTCTATTTCTATTCTATTCTGTATTCTATTCTATTCTATTCTATACTATACTATACTATTCTATTTCTATTCTATTCTATTCTGTATTCTATTTCTATTTCTATTCTATTCTCTATTCTATTTCTATTTCTATTCTATTCTATTCTATTCTCTATTCTATTCTATTCTATTCTATTCTATTTCTACTCTACTCTACTCTACTCTACTCTATTCTAGAGTAAAAGAAATAATGTACTTCCCCCCCCCCCACCTACAAAGGAATAGGTGGGATGGAGTGCGAGTGGCATCAGCGGTGCAACCATCATGCACAAACTTCCAGAAAGACTTTGGAAAAAGTGCCGAGAAGAGCAACTAAGACGAGCCTAAAGGAGTCGGTCTTTAGGAGACTAAAACCTATGAAGAACGGTTGCAGGGATTGAGTACAGCCAGTCTAGAGAAAAGAAAGAGTAGGGGGGAACATGATAGCAGTGTTCCAATATTTGAGGGGCTGCCACAAAGAAAAAGGGGGCCGACTTATTTTCTTTTTTTTTTATTGAAAAGTTTTACAAAAAAGAAATACAAGAAATTTCCCCCCCATGTTCCCCCCACCCTTTCCCCCCTTTCATCCCACCCTCCCCCACAGACTTCCCAGAACAAAATACAAGGTATTTCATTTAATCAATCATAAACTAGATTAATCTACTTATCCTCAAAGTACTAACTCCCCCCCTGAAACCTTAACTCCACTATAGATAACCTAATACTTCTAATACTAACATTCATTCATAAGCAATTTGATATTTTCTTGTCTGATACTTATTTTGAATATAATCAATCCATCTTCTCCATTCCGATACGTATCTTTCTTGCGTGCAGTCCTTCAAGTACGTTGAGATTTTCGCCATTTCTGCTAGGTTTGTTACTTTCAATATCCACTCTTCAATAGTAGGCAAAGAGTCCTTCTTCCAATATTGAGCTACCAGCAGCCTAGCTGCTGATATTAAGTTCAAAATCAATTTAGTCTCTGAAACTGTACAGTCCGTAATTATACCCAATAGAAACAATTGAGAAGTAAATTTCAACCTTCTTTTCAAAATGTTCTGCATTACCCACCAAATTTTTATCCAAAATGCCTTGATTTTCTTACAGGTCCACCATATATGATAATAGGTTGCATCATTACATTCACATCTCCAACATTTAGCTTGCAAATTCGGGTACATACGTGATAATTTTTTAGGATCTAAGTGCCATCTGTAAAACATTTTATAAAAATTCTCTCTCAGATTTGTGCTTGCGTAAATTTAACATTTCTGACCCAAATCTTTTCCCACGTTTCCATCATCACTGGTTCCTGAAAGTTTTGTGCCCATTTTATCATACAGTCCTTAACCAATTCCGTTTCTGAGTTTATTTCCAGTAATGCATTATACAACCTTTTAATATGCATCTGACTTTGATCTCTGATCTGTTTCACCAGATTTTCCTCATTTTGCATAACCCCAATTTTTTGATCCTCCCTCCATCTAGCTTGAAGCTGATCATACTGAAACCAATTATAAATTATCCCTTCTTCTTTTAATTCATCTAAAGATTTCAGTTGCAAGTTGCCCCTTTCCAAAAGAAGAAGCTCTTTATAAGTAATTACTTATAAAGGGGCCGACTTATTTTCCAAAGCACCAGAAGAAGGAAAGGCAAGAAGCAACGGATGGAAACTCATCCAGGAGAGAAGCAACCTGGAACTAAGGAGAAACTTCCTAACCGTGAGGAGAATTAACCAGCGGAACAGCTTGCCACCAGAAATGGTAGGTTTGGAGATTAACAGAGTGGGAAGGGATCTTGTAGGTCATCTAGTAGTCCAACCCCCCCACCCCAAGCAAGAGACTGTTATAAATAGCGCACATTTGAATATGGAACTACCGGAGACAACTTGAAAGCAGCAAATAAGTTTATTCAAGTATTTTGCAAACAGGTGCGCAAAGCATTCATCAGCTTTTACCCCTTTACACAAGTTCATTTCCTCCTCCCCTTCGTGATCCAGCATCCTACGCAATTCTTCTAAAAGCCTCCTCCACCTTTGCTCAAAGAAGTTTAACAAGTTCACCATAAACTTTTTCCTTGCTAGCATCAGTTCTGTTGTTATTTTTGTACTTCCTCTGCCTGAGGTTAAAGCAGCCATTCAGGCTCGCTGGGCTTGTGGTACTTAGCTGCTACAGATAGGGAATTTTGAAACAGCTTATAATTGTTCCATTTGACATATCAAACATTTACCCTTTTAGAAACAATACCAACTCAATTTTTTTTTACAAAATAACAATACATGATCATTATTTTTTTCAAATGTCCATTTTCCTTATAATTAACAAGACCCTACACCGGTGATGGCTAACCTTTTTGCCATCATATACCAGGAGCGGGGGGAGGAGGTCGTGTGCACATGTGCCCACACCCATAATTCTATGTGCCCTGCCCCCACGCATGTGCATGCAACCCCCCCCCTGCTCCCAGCACGCGATGGCACAGTAGGCCCATTTTTTGCTCTCCCCAGCCTTTCTAGGAGTCTGGGAAGGGCGAAAACAGCCTTCCCCACCCCACCCCGCTGGAGGCCCTCCGGAGGCCAAAAACAGCCCATTTGCCAACTTCCGGCGGGACCGGAGGCCCATTTTTTGTTCTCCCCAGCCTCCAGAGCCTTTCTAGGAGTCTGGGGAGGGCAAAAACGGCCTTCCCCACCACCACCCGACGCCCTCCGGAGGCAAGAAACAGCATGTTTCCCTACTTCTGGTGGGCCCAGAAGGCCCGAAAATCAGTTGGCTGAACTTGCGTACCCACTGATACGGCTACACATGCCACCTGTGGCACGCGTGCCATAGGTTCGCCATCATGGCCCTACAACTTTTCTGATAAATGGCAGCCTAGTCTCTTCTTGAAAGCCTCCAGTGATGAAGCTCCCACAACTTCTGAAGGCAACTTCTGTTCCATGTGTCGATTGTTCTCACTGTCAGAAAATTTCTCCTTATTTCTAGTTTGAATCTCTACTTGACCAGTTTCCATCCATTATTCCTTGTCTGGCCTTCGGGTGCCTTGGAAAATAGCTTGACCCCTTCCTGTCTGTGGCAGCCCCTCAAATATAGGTGTTTCATCACTGGATGGTTTTTAAGAAGAGACCGGACAGCCACTCTAGGCATGGATAGGGCTTTTCTCTGCTATGGCTTCTTTTATGAGTAACAAGGTTACAGCTTTGACTAAACTTTTTCCCACATTCCATGCATTCATAAGGTTTCTCTCCCGTGTGCATTCTTTTATCTTTTATTCTTTTATCCTGGACAGCGCCCCCACTAGCAGCAGCAGAGGAAGCCCAGTCCATGGCCGTAAGCGTCTCCAGAGAGAGGGAAGAAAGATGCAGATGCTTCAAGCTCCGGAGGCGGAATCGGTGGGTTTGGATTTGGGGTGAGGAAGCCTTCTTCTCGGACTTGGAATTGAAAGGACCAGAACAAGCAGACGCGCCAATGAGAATTCTCACTCCTGGAGCGTCACCGGTCTCCGGGCAGCATCCTTTGTGACTTCCCCCTGTGGAGGAGTTAGTTCCGGGTAGAGAGAGAACCTGTAAAAGTGGGAGGGGGGATCTTTCAGTCTTGGGGGCCTGTAGCTTAAGGGGGTGTCCCCTGCCAACACCAGAGATGACCATCCCTTCTTTTTCTCACTTCACAATTCATAGTCAGGCTCTCTCTCTCACACATTGAAAAATAAAAATCGATGTAGAAAAAAGTAACGTTTTACATTTAAGCAAGAAAAACCAAATGTACTTGTATAGAATAGATTGTCTCTGGCTCAATAGCAGTAACTGCGAGAGGGATCTTGGGAATCATAGTGGACAACCACTTAAACATCAGCTAGCAATGTGCTGCAGCAGCAGAAAAGCCAATGCAGTCCTAAGCCGCATTAACGGAGGGATAGACTCAAGCAGTGGTGAAATCTAAAATTTGTTACTACCGGTTCTGTGGGCGTGGCTTGCTGGGGGAGTTAATGTGACTGGGTGGGCGTAGCCATTTTTTTTTTAACTTTTAAAACCATTTTTTCTACAACCTCTTCGGCGAAGAGGTTGTGAAAAAATGCTTTCAAAAGGCTCTGACGATCCCAACTGAGTTGCCTGATTGTCAGAGGCTTTTTTTCTTTTAAATGCCTCTGATGATCAGGCAATTCAGCTTGGATCGTCAGGCATCATCTTGGATTGTCAGCTTGGATCGTCAGCTTGGATCGTCAAACTCAGCTTGACGATCAGGCAACTCAGCTTGGATCATCAGAGGCATTTAAAAGAAAAAAAAATGCCTCTGATGATCGCGCAACTCAGCTGGGCATGGGGGGGACAGGGATTTTTGCTACCGGTTCTCCGAACCACCCGCCTCCATCGCTACCAGATCGGGCGATCCGGTCCGAACTGGGAGCATTTCATCCTTGGACTCAAGGCCACATTAGGCAGAAAAATCAAAGATATAAATACAGGTTAGGCGAGACCCGGCTCAAACACAGGAACTGTGAGAGGCACCTTGGAGTCCTGGTGGACGGATCGCTTGACTATGAGCCAGCAGTGTTGCAGTGGCAGCCAAAAAAGTTAATACAATCCTGGGTTATAAAAATAGAGGCATAGAATCAAGATCCCGTGAGGTGTTAGCACCGCTTTATAAAACCCAGCAATGGTCAGAGCTCCATTGGACTCAAAAGCCAGAGAAAAGAGAGGAAGAAATACGGAAGGGAAAAGTGGTTGAGGCTCTACTGGGCAGACAGCTTAGCTCCAGATGGATTTTGGATTAAGTAGTTATCAAGAGGATAGTTGCAGCCATTGCTCTTAATGGGGGTCTCTACCAGTGGTGGTATTCAGCAGGTTCTATCAGGTTCAGGCAAACTGGTAGCAGTGGCGAGAGGCTCCGCCCACCCGTCAAGATGTAATCACATCCCATTTTTTGACGCTCTGCGTATGCGCGGAAGCAGGGGTGAAATGTTCCCAGTTCGGACTGGATCGCCCAATCCGGTCACGATGGCAGTGGGTGGTTCGGAGAAAAATCCGTACACCCCCCCCCCCCCGCCCCATCATGCCCAGCTGAGCTGCACAATCATCAGAGGCTTTTTTTTTTTACTTTTAAAAGCATTTCTTCTACAACCTCTTCAGTCGAAAAAATGCTTTTAAAAGAAAAAAAAGCCTCTGATGATTCAGCTGGGATCATCAAAGGCTTTTAAAAGCATTTTTTCTACAACCTCTTCAGCCGAAAAAATGCTTTTAAAAGAAAAAAAAGCCTCTGATGATTCAGCTGGAATCATCAGAGGCCTTTAAAAGCATTTTTTCTACAACCTCTTCAGAGATTGTAGAAAAGATGCTTTTAAAAGCCTCTGATGATCTCAGCTGAGTTGCCTGATCGGCAGAGGCTTTTTTTCTTTTAAAAGCCTCTGACGATCCAAGCTGAATTGCCTGAGCATCAGAGGTATTTAAAAGAAAAAAAGCCTCTGCCGATCAGGCAACTCCGCTAGGATCGTCAGAGCCTTTTGAAAGCATTTTTTTACAACCTCTTCGCAGAAGAGGTTGTAGAAAAAATGGTTTTAAAAGTTAAAAAAAAAAAAATAGGCCACGTCCACCCAGTCACATTACCCCCACCACCACCACCAAGCCATGCCCACAGAACCTTTAGTAACAAATTTTAGATTTCACCACTGTACGGAAGGTCCTGCGCACACGCTCACATTTGCAAAAAGGTAGCGAACATAAGTGAATATCACCTCTGGTCTCTGCTGAGCAGGAGAGATTGGGGGGGCCTGGAGTGACAGGCAGGCCAAGGGTTCCTGGGGGCAGACTAGATAGTCTCCATCCCCTCTCTGTCCCCCTCCCATCTTAAAAGAAAGAGAGATCCTGACGGAAGGATGCTGAGGGGGGTGTTTGTCTCAGCAGGAGAAGGCCCAGGCTGTGATCCTCCTCCTCTCCTCGATCCGCCATTTTGTACTTCTATTCTTCAAGAGTTGCAAAAAAAAAAAAGGCAAAAATTCACCAGCTACTCAAAAACATTCTTCTGCACCTGATAGCAGGAAGGGATGGCGGGATTAACTCATGAGTGCTGTGGGGTGGAAAAATAGACAGAGAAGAAAATTAGAATATATGGTAAACACTTCAGGGTAAATTTATTTATTTATTTATTTTATTTATCAAATTTCTATACCGCCCTACTCCCGGAGGACTCAGGGTGGTGAGCAGCCAAGATAAAATACAGATAATACAAACATTAAAAGTCCCTTAAAATTATTAAATATTTTGGCTGAAACACAAATTAAAACACCCAATTTATAAAACAGATTAAAACAATTTAAAAATTTAAAAGGGAGAGTTAGGCCAGGCCAGCCTGCTGAAATAAAAATGTTTTGAGAGCACGACGAAACGTGTGCAGATCCGGGATCCTCCGTATCTCTGGGGGGAGCTCATTCCAGATGGTAGGTGCCCCCACAGAGAAGGCTCTCTCCCTGGGGGCCGCCAGTCGACACTGTTTGGCCGACGGCACCCTGAGAAGCCCCTCTCTATGGGAGCGTACTGGTCAGTGAGAGGCTATTGGTAGCAGAAGGCGGTCTCGTAAATACAAATAAATTGTTTTTGGAGAGCTGGCAGGAAAAAACACAGGGTGGGCTTCCCTCTCCTTCACACTGAGTCCCTTTAGGAAGGCCTACACTGCAGGGGAAGGTTGATGAGAGAGGGACAGAAAGTGAGGGAAGAAAGTTGCTGGGGGGGGACCAAGAATTCCTCCCCATCTCATCTCCTGGGACTCAAAGGGAGTCTTTGAGTTCAGCCAAAGGGCTGCAGAGGGCCCCTTGACAAGAGGGAATTATTTCTAATTGACCTAATTAGGGAATTAATCAAGAGAAGAGGCCTCCCTCCCTCCCTGCAGGCATTTCATATTAACAAAAAAGATGGGCTAGCTGTCAATCACTACTTCAGCTTTGTTATGGAATGATGGGACCAAACAACATTCCTGGGTCAGCCAGAGACAGTTTTATTGCGCAGTTTCAGAACCAGATTTGTATCTGCAATTCTGAACTAAGAAGAGCTCTGATACAACTGCCTTTATACATCTTCAAGACAAAGGATTTTGCAAGCACAGCAGTTTTCCATATATGGTTAACATACATTTGTTACATTATAATTGACACTTTCTAATTACTAAATTCTTTCATTATTTTCTAGTTCATAAGATTATCTTAGTTAAACAATCTTCCTCAATTCTGTGTTTGCTGATGCGTAGATTCATGGCTGCTTTGGCTTAATAAGTAATCTTTTGTTTCAGATGGATGTTTCTGCATCCTTGACAGATAGGCCCCTCAAAGATATATATTACCAAGAATGGAATTTAGCTGACCTAGTGTAATCTCTAAACAAGCACATTTCTTTCTTATAATAATGTGAATAAAGAGGGTCCTTCAGTGCTCATATAGCTGATCCTGTACTATTCACATTAGCTTCAACCGCAATATTACCCGAGTACACAATAGATACAAGCCTAAGGTAAACTGCTCCAAACTCGATTGCAGAAAATACGACTTCAGTAACAGAGTGGTCAAGGCCTAGATTGCACTACCTGACTCTGTGGTTACTTCCCCAAACCAGTGGTGAAATGTAAAATTTGTTACTATCGATTCTGTGAGTGTGGCTTGGTGGGGGGGAGGTGTTAATGTGACTGGGTGGGTGTGGCCAACATTTTTTTTTACTTTTAGAAGTAAAAAAAGCCTCTGACGATCCCAGCTGAGCCGCGGGATCATCAGAGGCTTTTTTGTTTTTACTTTTAAAAGCATTTTTTCGGCCAAAGCGGTTATAGAAAAAAATGCTTTTAAAAGTAAAAAAAAAAAAAAAATGCCTCTGATGATAGCGTGGCTCACCTGGGCATGGGGGAGGGCAGGGATTTTTGCTACCGGTTCTCCGAACCACCCACCGCCATCGCTACCAGATCGGGTGATCTTGTCTGAATGGGGAGCATTTCACCCCTGCCCGAAACCCCAAAAACTTTAACCTTAGATGTCTACTGTTGACCTCACCCCATTCCCAAAAGGTCTGTAAGGGATGTGCATAAGCGCATTTACCGGAACTTGTGTGACATGTCAACAGGCAGGGGGAATTGGGAAGAGCAGCCCACGAACGTGGGGTACTTCCTCTCCTACCCTCAATGATGGGAATGGTCCCCCTCCTTTCCGTCCTCCCTTCCCTTTTGCAATTCTAGGACCCCAGAAGAGAAAAGCTTTTTAATGAAGAGCCCTGGTGGCGCAGCGGACTAAAACACTGTTATTAACATCAGCTGCCTGCAATTACTGCAAGTTCAAATCTCACCAGGCTCAAGGTCGACTCAGCCTTCCATCCTTTCTAAGGTAGGTAAAATGAAGACCCGGATTGTGGGGGCAATAAGATGACTTTGTATAAATATACAAAAGTATGAAGGCTATTGCTTAACGCATTGTAAGCCGCCCTGAGTCTGCGGAGAAGGGCGGCATATAAATCAAATTTTTAAAAAAATGAATGGAGGTGAGGAATAGAAGACACTCACCCACAGGCGGTTGGATGGGAGTTGCTATAAAGAGAAGAAGATGCAATCAGTTAGCTCATGGACTAGATAACTGAAGGTGGGGGTAGGTATCAGACATATTTCCTCAGATCCTCTCAGGAGAAAAAAGATTCCCAAATAAATCTCTCAGGGTGACCATCAGCCTCAGGATTTGAAGGTCAAGGGCACCGTCTTGACCATCTACTTGTTAAGCTTGATGAGAGGCCTCCCCTAGATGGTCCCCTCCCCATAACTTCTTATCCAGCCCCACAGACTCACCTTTCTTGCTCTTCAGGTAGGAGAAGAGCCCCACAGCCAGAAAGATCACGCCTATCACGGCCCCCATGATCCCCGTCCAGAGTTTGCTCCTGGCAGAGCTGGAGGAATGGGGCTCTGGGGAAGGAGAAGGAGCCTCACCTGAGCAGGAGGATCAGGCCCACCTTCCCCCAGGAGGGTCCATTCCGGCTCCACCCACAGAGAGGATCTTTCCTCCTGATTGTGTGCCCAGACCAGGAGGGGAGGGGCTTACCCCACTGGACAGTGATGGGGGCCTCCAGGCTAGCATGCCCCACCTTGCAAGTGTAGACGTCCCCCCACCGGGGCTGGGTCTCCAGCATCACCTGGAGCTGGTAGGTCCAGTCTCCGTTCTGGAGCACCTCACCAAAGGCCACGCCCTCCTCCTCCGGCCGCCCGTTCTTCAGCCACTGGACCTCGATCTCCACAGGATAAAAGCCCGTCACGGTGCAGAGGAGGATGGTATTGTGGGAAGCAGGGTCCATCTTGGTCGGGGAGATGGTGACGGTGGGCTTGGCTGGAGGGAAGGAGAAGGAGGAAATGAGAGACACAACCGGGCCCAGAATGGAAGAGTGCTGGACCCCAAAACAGCCCCAGAGAAGGAAGCTCCAAGACAACCCTGAGGAGCAGTCTGGCTCAAGGACAAGCGGAATTGACAGCTTCAAACATTAGGAAGGCCATGTAGCCTTAATGAGAACCAGCACCTTACAGAGCATGGCGAGGAAGTCATGGAGGGGAAGGACGCCAAAATTAACCCTCCTCATTTTTTTATCAGACGATTTGGACTCAAGATGGAGGAAAGACAAGCCAATACCAGCATTTGGGTTGTAAGTGGGGGGAAAAAAACCCATTTTGAATATATCACTCAGAAGGCACATGAACTCCATTCTATGGTGATGATACAACTGTCAGTAACCAAAGAAAGCCTGGAAGATCTGATCAAGAAAAGCAAAGAAGAACATGAGAATTCGGGGTCTTTCTAAACATCAAAAAGATGGAAACATCAAAATAGAAATTGATGGTGAAGAGATAGAAGGTGGGGTGGGGTGTGGGAAATCACTTTCCTAGGAATACAGATCACTCAAAGCGGTGACTGCAGCCCAGAAATTCAGGAGCCTTGATAGTACAGTGGTCTAAGCACCCTGTTATTAACACAGCTGCCTGCAATTACTGCTGGTTCGATTCTCTCCAAGGCTCAAGGTTGACTCAGCCTTCCATCCTTTCTAAGGTAGGTGAAATGAGGACCCAGTTTATGGGGGCAATAAATAAAATAAATAAATAATTTATAAATAAATAAGCTGACTTTGTATAAAATATACAAATGTATGAAGGCTATTGCTTAACGCATTGTAAACCGCCCTAAGTCTCCAGAGAAGGGCGGCATATAAATCAAATTAAAAAAAAAAATTAAACGTTGGATTCCACTGGGTTACACAGCAATGATGAACATGAGTCAAATATGGAAAAGCAAGGATAGCAACCTGGCAACCCAATGTAGGTTAGTCCGCTCTCTTCTGTTCCCCGTAGCTACCTATAGTATACCTGTACCTGCACGAGTCAAAAAGAGGGCTATGAAAATATTTACAGACCCTTCGCATCCGGGACTTAAACTGTTTCAACTCCTACCCTCAAAACGACGCTGTAGAGCACTGCACACCAGAACAACTAGACACAAGGACAGATTTTCCCCGAACGCCATCACTCTGCTAAACAACTAATTCCCTCAACACTGTCAAACTATTCACTAAATCTGCACTACTATTAATCTTCTCATCGTTCCCACCACCCATCTCCTCCCACTTAACTGTAATCTTGTTGCTGGTATCCTTATGATTTATATTGATATTGTTTCCTGATTGCTTATTTGTCCCCTATGACTATCATTAAGTGTTGTACCTTATGATTCTTGACGAATGTATCTTTTCTTTTATGTACACTGAGAGCATGGGCACCAAAGACAAATTCCTTGTGTGTCCAATCACATTTGGCCAATAAAGAATTCTATTCTATTCTATTCTACCTATGGTGGTGAAAGTTGGACCTTCGAATAGCAAGACAGGAAGAAAATTGACTCGGTTTTGCTGTGTTGCTGGAGAAGGCTCCAGTGTTCTCCTGGGACAGCAAAAGTGACCAACGAGCAAGAACTGAAGCGCATAACGCCAGACATGTCACTGAAAGGCAAAATCACAAAACTGTGTCTCACTTATTTTGATTGTGTTGTGCGCAGTAGTGGGATTCAAATCCCGGCGCTACCGGTTTGCTATTAGGAGCGTGCGGGTGTGCGTGATTGCTTTGGGGGTGCCTGATGCTTCTGCACATGCGCAGAGGGTTCTGAGCATGTGCAGAGTGTTTTTGATGACGTCTGGGTGGGTGGGCGGAGCTTCCCACCACCGCTACTACTGGTTCGCCCAAACTGGTGCAAATCGGTAGCAACCCACACCTGGTCGTGTGGGAGAATTCATTGGACAAAGCAATTACGTTTGGAACAGTTAGTGGTAGAAGGAAACCAGGCCACCAAAGAACACGGTGGCTGTACATCATCAGAACCGACACCAGCCAGAGCATAGAACTCTTCAAAAAAGCAGTGCAAGGTCAGAAGATGTGGAAGGACCTGCCCCACAGCATTGCCAAAAGTCGGACACGACTGAATGGATATCATCAATCAAAGGTCCTTTGATTATCATCTTCTTTTAATGATCCCATAATCCCTTGCAGGCTGGAATCTGGCCTACTGTCTGAATCTGTGGGGGACAGAGCCGACAAGAGATTCAGAGAATGGCTCCGTTGGCCTTGGAGGAAACTGGGGAAGGGCAGAATCAGTTCAGGCAAGGCTTTTCTGAATTAGTAAGGCCTACAGACAGGGAAGAGCAGGAGAGACAAAGCTCAGGAGAAGACAAGAACTACCCCCTCCTGATCCTAGAACAAGGAGGGAAGAGAGAAGGCGAGACCAACGCAGACTGAGCTGCCTACGAGGGAGGACAGTGCCCCGCCCCCTTTTGCAAGGCACAGCTGGGGACTGAGATGTAAGGAGGGTTAATAATAATAATAATAATAATAATAATAATAATAATAATAATAATAATAATAATAATAATTTTATTTCTATACCGCCCTTCTCCCGAAGGACTCAGGGAAGTGTACAGCCAATTTAAAAACACAGGACACAACAATGATTAAAAATTAAAATAATTAAATAGATTTGGCCGATTTAAAACCCCAAAAATTAAAATACCCCAATCTAAAATTATTATGTTGATAGCCCTGCCTGGTGGAACAACAGGGTCTTCAGCGCGCAGCGAAACATCCGGAGGTCGGAGATCTTACGTATTTCCGGGGGCAGTTCATTCCACAGGGCTGGGGCTCCCACAGAGAAGGCCCTCCCCCTGGGTGTTAAGTTGGGTGAATGAGGACGCAGCAAGCCAGAGTAGTAAGTGACAACAGCTCTTTATTATAGGGTGAGACTCCAGCAACTGACCTGGGGAGCCAGCTCCCTTTATATACCTTGCAGCTGTGGTGGTCAGCCAATCAGCTGAGGGTCAGTTAATTCGAACTTCCCGCCAAACAAACCTATTTACATAACACTCCTCCCCTCCCAGAAGTCACTTGGGGTGTTATTTGCATACAAAGTCTCTCAGGTGACTAGGGGGTGTGCGAGTCCTAGCTGACCTGCGCAGTTCAGTCGGAGGGGCGGCGTTGAGCAGGTCGGAGGGACTTTCTGTTTCTCCCTGCTCCGCCAATGAGGCCTCCGGGACCTCCTTGTGGGCGGCGACTTCTCCGGCTGTTGGGACTACCTCGACGGGGCGGCGCTGGATACCAGAGTCCTCAGCTAAGTCCTCCGCTCTACTCGGGCTAGTGGTTTGTGCTTCTGGTTGGTAGTCGTGGTCGGAGGTGGGGTCGTCTGGTGTGTCTTCGGTGTCTGTGGTTACTCTTTTTCTTAATTGGTCAATGTGCCTGGGCCAAACTCTCCCGTCCCCCATGTCTACCCTGTATGACTTGGGGCCTGTGATTTCTGTGATTGTTCCGGCCTCCCAGAGTGGGCCCTGTCCATAGTTTCTAGCGTGTACCGGTGTTCCTGTGGTGAACTCTCTAAGTTTCCTTTCCCCCCCCTTGAAGACCTCTGGGGAGTAATTGGGGTTTAGTCTGTCTAGAACTCCCCGGAGTTTCCGCCCCATTAGTAGTTCGGCCGGACTTCGGCCTGTGGCTGTACAGGGTGTGGAGTGCTGGGCTATTAAGAATTTGTCTACCCTTTCCTGCCAGTCTCCGGGGCTTAAGCGTGAGAGGGCCTCCTTTGCTGACCTCACAAATCTCTCCGCCTGTCCGTTACTAGCCGGGTGAAACGGGGCAGAAAGGACATGTCTGATCCCAAGTCCCGCTAAGTACCCCTCGAACTGTGTTGCGGTGAACTGTGGCCCGTTATCTGACACTAGGATGTCCGGTAACCCATGTGTGGCGAATAATTGTCTTAGCTCTCTGATGGTTGCGTCGGTGGTAGTAGCCTTCATTAGCTTGATCTCCAGCCATTTGGAGAACGCGTCTACAATGACCATGAAGGTCTGTCCATGGAATGGGCCTGCAAAGTCAATATGTATTCTGGACCAGGGTCCCTGGGGCCTTTCCCACTCCCTCACGGGTGCCGTTGGCGGGTCTGATCTGGACTCTTGGCAGGGCTGACATCTCCCCACCCACTCTGTAATGTCTGCATCCATGCTGGGCCACCAGACGTAGCTCCTGGCTAGCCCCTTCATTCTCACAATCCCCGGGTGCCCCTCATGCAACAACGTTAAAACCTTTTCCCTTAAGCGTGAGGGAATAACAACCCGATCGCCCCATAGTAAACAACCCCCTTGCATTGTCAATTCGTCTCGTTTTCCCGCGAGCGGTTTAAATTCCCCGCTCCCAATCTTTTCCGGCCACCCCCTCATGACCCAACTTGCGACTGTCCGGATCACGTGGTCCTTGGTTGAGGCTCTTGCAACCTCGGCTGATGTTATGGGCCCAGAGTCCAAAACGTCTATCAGCAGGATGGGGATGCCGGGTGTGGGGTCTTCTAGGCTGTCGGGTAGTGGGCATCGGCTGAGTGCGTCCGCGTTGCCCATGTTCGCCCCTGGTCGATGTACCAGGCGATAGGAGTATGCTGCGAGGAAGATGGCCCAGCGTATCATCCTGGGCGACAGTGCTGCCGGGGTTGGTCGATCTCCCGCGAGGAGACCCAGGAGTGGTCGATGGTCTGTGATTAGCTCAAAATCCCTCCCGAACAAGTACTCGTGGAATTTCTTTACTCCCGAAACGGCGGCGAGGGCCTCCTTGTCGAGCTGGCTGTAATTTCGCTCGGCACTTGATAGAGTTCGGGAGTAATATGCGATGGGCGCTTCCAGGCCATTCGGGAGTCTATGGCTCAGGACGGCTCCCACCCCGAATAGGGACGCATCACATGCTAGAACAAGGGGAAGCGTTGCGTTGTATTGAATCAAGAAGCTTTCAGCTGATAGTAGTTTTTTAATGCCGGCGAATGCCCTGTCTTCAGCCTCCCCCATTTCCAAGTGGCTTTCTTGGTTAACAGTCTATGTAGGGGTTCTGCCACTGTTGCCTTGTCTTTGAGGAAGATGGCGTAAAAATTTAATAGTCCCAGGAAGGCCTGTAACTCTGCCTTGTCCTTGGGGGTGGGTGCTTCCTTGATTGCCCTGATCTTGCTCTCTGTGGGGTGTATGCCGGTGCCATCTACTCTGTATCCCAGGAATTCGACTGAGGGGACTGCGATCATGCATTTATTGCGTTTTACTCTGAGTCCCGCGTCCCTGAATTTCCTTAGGACCTCCCTCAGCCTTTCTCTTAGCTGCTGCTCATTGTCCGCGGTGATGAGCACGTCATCAAAATAGGGCACCACCCCGGGGATCCCTTGTAGAAGCCGTTGCATGGTACTTTGGAACAGTCCGGGGGCCACGCTTACTCCGAATTGCAAACGGGTGCACTTGAAGGCCCCTCTGTGGGTTACGATAGTCTGTGCCTCTGCGGTAGCGCCATCTACTGGCAGCTGCTGGTACGCCTGCGCCAGATCGAGTTTTGCGAATATCTTGCCGGGGCCCAGGGAATGCAGTAAGTGGTGAACGACTGGCACTGGATAGGCGCTCTGCTGCAGGGCCTTATTAATTGTGCATTTATAATCAGCACATATGCGCACTGACCCGTCCGGCTTGACCGGTGTCACAATTGGGGTCTCCCATTTGGCGTGGTCGACTGGAACGAGCACCCCTTGCTTAATCAATTTATCCAGCTCAATGTCTATTTTGGGCTTCAGGGCAAATGGTACCCGCCTGGGCTTTAAACGGATGGGTGCGGTGTTGGGGTCTAGATTAAATGAAATCGGGGTCTCCACATACTTGCCAAGCCTCTCGTTGAACACGTCCTGGAACTCCTGCATCAGGTCTTCCTTCAGGGTGCTTCGAACGTTCCTTACTCCGGTGAATCCCATGCCTAGGGCTCTAAACCAGTCCATGCCCAGGAGGCTGGGAAGGTTGTCGCTGACGATGGTGAGGGGCAGTTTCTCGGTAAACTCCCCGTACTGGACTTGGAACTCGCCTCTGCCTTCGACGGGTATGCGGTTCCCTTGGTAATCCTTCAGTCTGCGAAGCTGTGGCTGGAGCTGTCGCTTGTGTGCGCTGGGGATGACTCTCTTTAGGTTTTCCCAAGACATGATGGATATCGGCGATCCCGTGTCTATCTCCATCTGGCACTCCCGTCCCTCGATCTCGACCGTGGTGTAGGTCTTTTCTCCAGGCGAGGTGCAGGTCCGTGCGATGCGAATGGTGTAGGCCCCAGCGTCTTCAAATTTCGCACCCTTCCGGTTTCCGCCATCCCTGTTGGGCGTTCGGTGTGGCGCCGTCTCGGATTGGGCCGTTTGGCCACGTGGTCTGTAGCTCTGGTGTGTTTTCGACCTACAGACTCTAGCGATGTGGCCCCTCTTCTCACAGGAACGGCAAACGGCATCCCTGAACTTACAGTTCTGTCGTGAGTGGGACCCTCCACAGCTGGCGCATCCATCTCTGGGCTCCCTCCGGGCTGTGCGGGACTGCTCGGTGCGGTAGACCTCTTCTTCAGACTCCCCCTCGCTCACGGTGCTTACGGCCTCTCGATGAACTGGCGCCGTCTTCTGCGTTGTTCTGGTTAGGTGGGAGCTCTTTAATCTCTCGGCGGCCTTTACTGACGACTCTTGCGCCCTGGCCTCGTCTAGTGCGATGAGTAGAGTCAGGTTTGACCTCGCAAGCAGCCTCCTCTGAAGCCGGCTATCTCTCACTCTGCAAATTAGTTGCTCTAGGAGCATCTCATCCAGGTCTCGGTACTCACATTGGGTTGCGGCCTTACGCAGGGCAGCGACGTACTTGCTGATCGATTCTCCCTCCTGCTGGAGCCGTTGCCGGAATTCGTAGCGCTGCACGTACTTCGATGGCGTTGGTGCATAGTGGTCTTTCAGCAGGGTCTGTAGCGTCGACCAGGAAATGTTGTGGACCGAATTCGGCTCCGACAATGCTTCAGGCTGTGTCGAAAACCCTTGGCCCACAGTGACTCAGGAACAGGGCTTTCTTCCGAACGTCCGGTAGCCCTTGCATGTCGTTTGCCACCATGAAGCACTCGAACCGGGACATGTAGGATCCCCACTTCTCTTCCTTGGGGTCGAAAGGCACTGGCGGGGTGTAGGCAGACATCATTTCGGGATTCTCCTGTGTTCCGCTCGCTCGCCTGGCTGGATTCAGATGCGGTCTCGGGTCCCCTTTTCTGAACGTGGCTTCAGCTCCTTTGAGTGTGGCTTCAGCTCTTTTGCGTGTGGCTTCAGCTCTCCTCTGCTTCTGGCCTCAAGATCCCACCCTCGTCGCCAATGTTAAGTTGGGTGAATGAGGACGCAGCAAGCCAGAGTAGTAAGTGACAACAGCTCTTTATTATAGGGTGAGACTCCAGCAACTGACCTGGGGAGCCAGCTCCCTTTATATACCTTGCAGCTGTGGTGGTCAGCCAATCAGCTGAGGGTCAGTTAATTCGAACTTCCCGCCAAACAAACCTATTTACATAACACTGGGTGTCGCCAGCCGACATAACTTGGCCGATGGCACCCTGAGGAGACCCTCTCTGTGGGAACGGACTGGTCGGTGGGAGGCTATTGGTGGCAGAAGACGGTCTCGAAGGTACCGAAGGTACCCGGGTCCTATGCCATGGAGCGCTTTAAAGGTGGTAACCAACACCTTGAATCGCACCCGGAAGACCACTGGGAGCCAGTGCAGCTCGCGCAGGAGGGGTGTCACGTGGGCACAACGAGTTGCGCCCATAACCACCCGTGCGGCCGCATTCTGGACCAGTTGGAGCCTCCGAGTGCTCTTCAAGGGGAGCCCCATGTAGAGAGCATTACAATAGTCCAGCCGGGAGGTAACAAGGGCATGAGTGACTGTGCGCAAGGCGGGTTAGGGTTAGGGAGGGGCATTTGTCAGGAACAAGTGTTGAATCCATGGAGCACAGATTCAACACTTGTGTGCACTTGCCAATGCCTGGAGATAGCTGTACTCTGTTTTGTGGGGCTTGCCCGATTTGCCTGCTTTGCTGAACTTCTTGCTCTGGTTACTGTTTGGTTAACCTTGCTTACTGGATTACTTCCAGCCAGAGGCTTCTGAAGGTGTGTGAGAGAGCTTTGCTCCAGGACTTGTAGTGAATGTGGGGACGTTTGGGGGCACAGGTGGAGCAATAAAGGAAAGTTAGACCTGTTCTCTGGTTGTGTTGCTTTCATGTCATGCTTTCGGGTCATCACAGCTACTGAATGGAGCTGAATGTGTTATGGCCGGATGCCCTTCCTGTCTCCATTGAGGAGTTTTATTCTCATTGTGCCCAGAGAGAGAAATATCTACCTCTACCTAGGTTCGAACTCACAGCCTCCTAATTGTAGGCGAGAGCTCCACCTCTAGGCCACCGCACCACTCAGTGAAAGGTCCTTTGATTCCGAAATATATACTTGGCAGGAGAGAGAGACCTTGATGGATTCTCCCCCTGAATCAACTTGGAGCCATTTTCTGGAGGGGATTTTTTTGTTATTTATTTATTAAATTTATATACCACCCATTTCATTATTGAGGGAAGTGGGCAGTTTACAACACAAAAGGCGGCCAGATTCCATGAAGAAAGAGAGCTTGGATGGTGGGAAGAAGAAGAAGGATTTGTAGATCTGAGAGTGTAGATAAAATAAGGGGTTAATCTTTATAAAAGCGAACCTTAATGAATTAAATTATTGGGGGGAGTTCTTACATCCCCCTCCAGACTCACCTCTCCATCCAATCACAGAATGTCTCTGGAGAACCCCGTAGTTGTACCGGCAGATACCCACTCGGTCCCTCACCTCCTGCAGGATGTCCTTATCTCTGTTCCAAGTGTCAGCAGACACTTGCCCCAACTCAATGACTGCCACAAACTTCCCAAGGTCGCTGTCGAAGCGGACAAACTCCTGCCGGTTGTAGAAAAACCTGTACAGGAATTGCACCCGCTGCGTCCCGTTGAGGAAATGACACTCCATCTTCGACTGGTACAAGAAATGGGCTGCGAAGAGGAGGAAGAGGAGGAGGAAGATTGTTAAGAGGAAGTCAAGGCCCCATCGCTCCCAGCGGCGAGTAGAGGACATGCATGAGAAGAGGAAACTGGGTGAACCTTTCTTAGCCCCTCCACTGTCTACTTTTTTGCTGGGTGGGACATGGAAGGGTCTGCAAAAAAACAACAACCCCATCCCAATCCAATCTTCCATTGATGGTGGCAGGAGGAAGGCCCCCAATCTGTCCTGTGGTAGAAGCTCCAATGCCTTCCTTTGGCAGCAGTGGCCAACCCCACATGGCTGTCACTCCCTCAAGACACTAGTGGGGGAGAGAGGGAAGTCCCAGTACAGCTCCCTGGGAGATAGAGAGAGTTGCTTGGAGTCCAAGTAGGGCAAAAAGAGGAAGCAGCTTCTTGGTAAAGCTCCTCCATCCTTAAAGAGTAGAAAAAGGCAGGCAGAAGCTCAACTGGTCCAGCAGACCGCCCTACTCTCTGCAGAGAACATTGAATCCGGGTGGATCCAATAGAATAGAATAGAATAGAATAGAATAGAATAGAATAGAATAGAATAGAATAGAATAGAATAGAATAGAATAGAATAGAATAGTATAGTATAGAAAATAGGAATAGAAAATAGGAATAATTTGTTGGACATAATACCGGAGGGTTTTGATAAAGGGACCACATATTTAGTTTTTGCTAAATACTGGAAAAATGAGAACACCCCGCCAGATGAGGAAGTAATTCGAAAAAGTTTAGACTATGCTAAAATGGACAGACTAACTTTAAAAATAAAAGATTTTTATTGCTTAACGCATTGTAAGCCGCCCTGAGTCTCCGGAGAAGGGCGGCATATAAATCAAATTAAAAAAAAAAAAAGATAAAGAAGACACAGAATATTATTGGATATGGAATAGATTTTATGAGCGGTTAGAGACAAGAGGTAGAAATTAGAGCAGTGGTTCTCAACCTTCCTAATGCCGTGACCCCTTAATACAGTTCCTCATGTTGTGGTGGCCCCCAACCATAAAATTATTCCTAAAACTATTGAAAATATGTGTTTTCCGATGGTCTTAGGCGACCCCTGTGAAAGGGTCATTCGACCCCCAAAGGGGTCCCGACCCACAGGTTGAGAACCACTGAATTAGAAGAAGAAAGACTACGAATGCTTAGTATTAAAAATAGAGATGGTTTATAACTACAATCATCATAATTAACAAAAGATGTAAATAAGCCAATACAAAAAGAAACTTAGTTAAAATTATTTGGTTAAATTATTACTATTCTCAGTACATGTGTTATTATAATATTATTATTATTATTATTATTATTATTATTATTATTATTACTGTTATTAGTTCATATGTTAATATTTACTGTTTTCTATGTCCTTTTTTTCTCTTGTAAATGCACTGTATTCAAAAGTGTTTATGAATAAAATTGAAAAAAATAAAAAATAGGAATAGAAAATAGGAATAAAAATAGGAATAGGAGAGGAGAGGAGAGGAGAGGAGAGGAGAGGAGAAGAGCTGGCTGGGGAATTCTGGGAGTTGAAGTCCACACATCATCCAGCAGCCAAGGTTGAGAAACACTGAGTCCTATACCATTTCAGATAAGTGACTGTCTAATCTCCTTGTTTGTGTCTGGGATGGGGATAATGAGGAAGATGGAAACAACATGAGACATCTGGACTGATGCTCCTGGAATCTCCCTCCCCTCAATCTCCCACCTTCCCTGGTTACCCTGATTTTTTTTCTTCTCCCCGTAATCTTCAGCCCCACAAACTGCCTTTGCATTATTTTCAGGGGTTCGGGCTTCTTTCCTTCCCCCTCCCAAAATAGCCGCCCCCCCCCCAGCAGCCCTTCAAACCATCTCAAAGGGAGGGTCTCCAGCCTCCTTCATCAAAGGGATGGTTTTGGGGAAGCAACGTAGATTCCCCACCCCCCAAATATCCTCCTACATCAGCTCCTCTAGTGGCTCTCCCCCACCCCCGCCAACCTCCAAACCTTTGACTCTGCTGTGGGGCTGCTGGATCTCTTTCCCCATTCAGAGGCTTCCCCAAGAAGGGATCCAAGCTCAATTCTTGGCTGACTTTCAAAGCCTCTAATTGGAAGTTCAGAAGCAAAACAGGAAGTTTCTCAAAATGCGAAAATACTCGTGCCTTTTTTCTTTATGTCTGAAAATGCCGCAATTTCCCACTTTCACTTTCACTTTCTTCTTTTAATGCAAGTTAGGAGACTCCCAAGATGGGACTAATTTGGCCCCCGAAAAGCCCAGTCCAGCCCAACCACCAGGATTTGAGAAGAGAGATCCCAGGTTGGCTTCCTTCCCACGACCCCCCCTCCCCACCTCACTCACATTTAGGGAAGAGGGGGCATTGGGGAAGAAAAAGGCAGAGACTACGTGGAGAATGAGGTTCCTTCTTGCCCTCGACCCCGTTCCCACGAAGTCTCTCCTGGGATCCCAGCCCCTTTCTGTCCCCCCCTCCCACCCACATCTGGGGTCCCTCCCAGCCTCCCTCACCCTTGCCGAGAGGCTCCTTGCCACCTTCGCTTCTAGGGATCTGGGACAGCACCCCCATCATCAGCAGCAGGCAGACCCCAGCAGCGCCCATGGATGGTGCCCTCCAAGCCCTTCCAAGAGAGGGGAATCCCAGGTGCTTCCAGCCCTGGAGGTGAACTCGGTGAGTCTGGATAGGGTTTTCTCTTGAAACCAGAAGGGGAAGCACCAATGAGAATTCTTCCTTTTTATAGCGTCATCAGTCTCCGGGCAGAGTCTCTATTGACATCACCCTGTAGAGGAGATAGTTCTTAGTGGAGAAAGCTGGTGGGGGAATCTTTTCAGTCTTAGGGAGCTACAGCTCCACAGGTGTCCCCCGCCAGTTCCAGAAGGGACCCTCCTCCTCCTTCTTGAGCCTGTTCCTATGATTCTCAGCCAGACTTTCTTTTTCTTTAGCTGAATGTAGAGGTCTTCCTGTTTATTTTATTTTATTTTATTTATTTTTATTTCATTTATATGCCGCCCTTCTCCGGAGACTCAGGGCGACTTACAATGCGTTAAGCAATAGCCTTCATCCTTTTGTATATTTATACAAAGTCAGCTTATTGCCCCCACAAACTGGGTCCTCATTTCACCTACCTTAGAAAGGATGGAAGGCTGAGTCAACCTTGAGCCTTGGAGAGATTCGAACCAGCAGAAATTGCAGGCAGCTGTGTTAATGACAGGGTGCACCAAACCACTGTACTATCAAGGCTCTGTTGAACTTCCCTTGGTTGGTCGCTGCCTCTCATCCCATTTGGCCGGGATCTTCCTGAATCTCCACAGTCCTCTAATCCAGAGGTCTCCAAACTTGACAGTTTTAAGACTTGTGGACGTCAACTCCCAGAATTCTCCAGCCAGCTTTGCTGGCTGGAGAATTCTGGAAGTTGACGTCCACAAGTCTTAAAGTTGCCATGTTTGGGGACCCCTGTTGCAGACTCAAGGGTTTTCCCCCGCTTATAGATCTGAGATGGGGAAGGAAACCAAGTGAGGGAATTACAGGGACCTGCGGCAGAAAATGGATTCCTCTCTTCAACGTTCGCAAGAAAATGTCCTGAGCTTTTTCTGCATGTTAGAGAGGAGGAAGGCAAGATCTGCATTACGCATGTCCTGAGCGCTTCGAGAACAACTTTCATTCGGGACTCGGAGCTCCGAAGAAGTTATATTTAGGAGGATTTAACTTTTGTGAACCACCCAACACATTGGGTGAATACGGCCACAGTCCTATTTGCTCTCCTTTCCTGCCAAAATTTGGTTGCTTTCTTGCTCAAGTTTTGCAAGACACCCCCCCATCTTCTCTCTCCCCACCCCTCAGAGGTTTTTCCAAGAAATGGAGATGGGGGAATGAAGAGCTCCCCGTGGCTGCCCCTGGTAATCCTCCTGGCAACTCAGCAAGAATGCCAAGGAGCATCAAAGGAACATGGGCCAGGGAGTCCGCCCAGACTCAGAAGCACTGCATGACCACTTCGCCTCTCTCTCTCTCTTCCCCCACCCCTCCCCTTTGACTCCTTTTCCCACCAAAAGCCTCCCCCCGCCCCCGCTACACTGCCCCATCTGCACCTCCATCCCTGCAGCCCCTTTGCTTTCTGGGGGTCTCAAAGGTAGGGGTCAAAGAGAGGAAAGGCAGGATCCTAGAGAGGCAAGATGCTCAGTGACACCACACTCTTTGGCTGGTCCCTCTTTGGAAAAATTCCAACCTACTCGTCCCCCCACCAAGAAAAATTGAAAGCGCATGCTCAATTCCCTTTTGAAGCTGGAAGGCTGCCCATCCTGCCGTATTCAGTGGATTTTGAGTGCAATGCCAGGAGATATTACATATGTACACTGAGGCCATATGCACCAAAGACAATTTCCTTGTGTGTCCAATCACACTTGGCCAATAAAGAATTCAACTCAACTCAACTCAACTCAACTCAACTCAACTCTACTCTACTCTACTCTACTCTACTCTACTCTACTCTACTCTAATTCTAATTCTAATTCTAATTCTAATTCTAATTCTATTCTAATTCTATTCTAATTCTGTTGTGTTCAACCAACAAAACAAACAAAGAAAGTTCAATCTTCAATAACTTTAAGAAGTGTGGACTTCAGCTCCCAAAATTCTCCAGCTCACTGGCTGAGTTTGAGAAGCACTGAAGCAAAGAATCCGCCAGGGGGCTCCCTCCTCACGCAGAAGCTGCTTCAGAAGGCAAAACTGAGCATGTGCTGATAGTTTCTCTTGTTCCCCTCTGGAGGTGGGGGTGGGAGAAGTTTCTCTGGCCTCTCTAGGACTCCACCCTCGCTCATTGTAACCCTTTACAGCTACGCAGAAGGCAAAGAGGTACCAGTGGGGAAGGAGATCCAGACAGGATCCTGACCGGTGAGTGGGAGCCTATTAAGTTTAGGCAAATAACTATCATTAAGTGTTGTATCTTATGATTCTTGATGAATGTATTTTTTTTCTTTTATGTACACTGAGAGCATATGCACCAAGACAAATTCCTTGTGTCCAATCACACTTGGCCAATAAAGAATTCAATTCAGTTCAGTTCAGTTCAGTTCAGTTCAGTTCTGTTCTGTTCTGTTCTGTTCTGTTCTGTTGTATTGTATTCTATTTTGTTGTATTGTATTCTATTCTGTTGTATTCTATTCTGTTGTATTATATTGTATTGTATTGTATTGTATTGTATTGTATTGTATTGTATTGTATTGTATTGTATTGTATTCTATCAATTCAACTCAACTCAACTCAACTCAACTCTACTCTACTCTACTCTACTCTACTCTACTCTACTCTACTCTACTCTACTCTACTCTATTCAGAATTGAGTTCGATGGGATTTTCACACTGTGCCGTCTTTGGGCCAGGCATTTTTGCCTTGCAAAATTCCTCCGGGGAGTAACAGTAAGAGAGTTGGAAGGGAGCTTGGAGGTCATCTAGTCCAACCCCCTGCTCACACAGGAGACCTCTAATAAGAGTTCTCAGCAAAACCGATGCCTCCACACAACTTGCCAGATTGGACTAAAGTGGGTTTGTTTGGGTCAAAACAAACAAGTTGGAAAAACACCGCAGATGCTTGGGACGCTGCCGGGGGTGGGGTTGGGGTGGGGGGAACAAACCAGGATGAGGTTAATTTTGGGAGGACCCACAAATTGCATTTCATGTGTTGTGTGAACCCTGTCTACACAGGAGAGCAGGAAGGTAGTTTAGGCTCCTAAGAAGCCAAGCTTAGTGGTATAGAACAGGGGTCTCCAACCTTGGTCACTTTAAGACGTGTGGACTTCAACTCCTGGAGTTGAAGTCCACACGTCTTAAAGTGCCCAAGATTGGAGACCTCTAGTGTAGAAGGTTAGCACCCACCCATCTCCTAGAAAAATGAAATATTTTGAGAAATTATAAAGGCAGAATATTATATTTCCCTAAAGCAGTGGTTCTCAACCTTCCTAATGCCGCGACCCTTTAATACAGTTCCTCATGTTGTGGTGACCCCCAACCAGGGGTGGGTTCTAATTTTTTTTACTACCGGTTCTGTGGGTGTGGCTTATTTTGTGGCCGTGGCTTGGAGGTCATGTGACTGAGTGGGCGTGGCTAGCTGGTCATGTGACCGAGTGGCCATGGCTATGTGTATAGGGACTACTCAGAGGGCTGAAAAAAGTCATTTCTGACAGGTCCTCGCACTTTTGACTGGTCCTCACACTTATGACCATCCTCACATTTATGCCTGTGCAGCATTCTTAACAACCATGTCACTCATTTCACAACTGCTTCTCTTCAACATGGTATAAGATAGGGCAAAAAACGTAAAATGTGAGGACAGTCGTAAATTTGAGGACTGGTCAAAAGTGTGAGGACCAGTCAAAAATAACTTTTTCAGCCCTCTGAGTAGTCCCTGTGCACAAAAGGACTACCCAGAGGGCTGAAAAATGTGATTTCTGACAGGTCCTCGCACTTTTGACCGGTCTTCGCAGTTATCATTATTTATGCCCATTGTACCATTCTTAACAACCGTGTCACTCATTTCACAACTGCTTCTCTTCACCATGGTGACAAGATAGGGCAAAAATGTAAATTGTGAGGACAGTCGTAAGTTCGAGGACTGGTCAAAAGTGCGAGGACCAGTCAAAAATAACCTTTTCAGCCCTCTGAGTAGTCCATATGCATAAAAGGATACAGCAATAGAGAGGGATGAAGGAAGGGAAGGGAAATTAGAGGAGGAGTGAAGGTAAGAGAGGGAGGAAGAGAGGAGGAGAAGGAGAAAGGAAGAGGAAGTAGGGAGGAGGAGAAGAGGAGGGGGAGGAAGAGAAAGTAAGAAGGAAAGAAAAGACAGAGGTGATAGGTTTGAGGAGAAAGATTGCTGTACAAGAAAAAAGATGAAAGGGAAGAAAGCCAACCCCAAACAAATATTAAGATATTAAGATAAAGAATGAATTGTTAAATTTTAAAGAATAAAAGAGAACAAATAGCAATAAATAGCAATAATTAGAAACACCCATACAAACATACAACGTATTTTCTTTGAACAGAGTATTTGGCCGGTCCACAAATTTAAACAGTTGTAGGAGGTTAGCACCCACCCCTTTCCTAGAAGAATGAAATATTTTGGGAAATATTAAAAAGGCAGAATATTATATTTCCCTACCTGGATGAGAAACGGAGAAGCATATTTTACAGACAAAGCAGCTCCCACCTTCCTGCCCCCCACCCTTTGTTAATGGGCCAGAGGCAGAAACTCAATCCTTTGTCAAAGGACATTTGCAACACAATAGCAACAGAAACTAACACAATGGGCCCCATCAAGCCATGTGATCCTGTCCAACATTAAAACATCTTTCCAAATAGTCTCCATGTTTCCAGTGTCTTTTTCCCCACTTGGAGCAGAACCCAGAAGGATATTTCTTCCAACACAGTATTTAATCATTTCAATTAAATTTACAATTTTATATTTCCTTTTTACCATATTTATTCCTCATCTATTTTTTTTAAAAAACCAATATTACCCTTCATCCTCATCTCTAATCTTAATCAAATTCAATTTTTCCCTTCTATTCTATATTATACCCCTTCCCATTGTCATCTATTTTTATATCCATCCTCACATTGGTTAATTATATAATACAGTTGTTTAATACAAATTCAACATTTTAATATAAATCAATTAGTTATATAACTACCTTTTTTGTATATTAATCAATATGAACATGAATATTCCAATTATTTCCATGCAATCCAATTTCTTACAATCAATTAATTATATTTACCAATAATAATAAACCAAATAATTTCCCCCCATATTCCTCCAAACCACAACTTAACCATTTCTGCTTTCAACACAACATGCATTTAACAGTATCTCAATTATTACAATTCCCTAGTTAAATAGAGCTTTTTTTCTTCTGTGTTTTAAAATCTTGCCCTAAAATCTTGCCCTAAATTTCCCATTGTTTGCAGTTTGCACCTACCTTTTTTGGTGAGGAAAAAGAAAAAGAAATCTCTCTGCCTCATTTTGTCACGTTGCAGCCAAGACCCTGCTTACTTTCAATTTCGCTTTTTCAGCATAGCTAGGGGGAAAAAAATCTGCTCCAGGAATTTACCTCTTTGCATCTAGCTAGCAACAGAGCCCCCCGCAAAACAGTTGAGAGTAGGGCGGCTCTTTGAAGCCCCGCGGCAAGAATTTAAAGTTTTTTTCCCCTCTAGCCATCAGCTGGGACTCCGGAGGCAGCAATAGATTGGGAGTGGGCGGGGTAAGCGAACGGCGACCGGGCGATCCAGCAGAGGCAGAGGGTGAGTGAAGGCATGGGGAGGGGGGGTGAGAGAGGGCTTTGGCGACCCCCGTGAAATGGCAGTTCGACCCCCAAAGGGGTCGCGACCCCCAGGTTGAGAACCGCTGCCCTAAAGGGAGAAACATGCTCTTGGAGTCGGAAAGCAGCCTCCGCCTTTCTTAATAGTCCTCAGCAGATGCCAGCACTTAAGAGATAAAGAGATAAGTAGCTCTATTCATAAGCAAATACCCTCGCCCAAGATCCAACACAGGAAAAAAGCCATTAAACCACAGTAGGAATTGCGCAAGAAGCCCCTTCATTGCATCAGCTTAGCCAAGCTTTGCTGTTGTTAGTTGCGAAGTCGTGTCCGACCCATCGCGACCCCATGGACAACATTCCTCCAGGCCTTCCTGTCCTCCGCCATCCTCTGGAGTCCATTTAAGCTCTTGCCTACTGCTTCAGTGCCTCCATCCAAGCAGTCTCCAGGTTTCCAGTGTCTTTTTCCCCACTTGGAGCTGAACCCAGAAGGATATTTCTTCCAACAGTATATAGAGGTTTGTGGGTATTTTGAGGTTATTAGTTTTAAAAATGCAGATATTATTAACATCTGCTGCTTGCAATTACTGCAAGTTCAACTCTCACCAGGCTCAAGGTTGACTCAGCCTTCCATCCTTTCTAAGGTGGGTAAAATGAGGACCCAGATTGTGGGGGCAATAAACTGACTTTGTATAAATATACAAAAGGATGAAGGCTATTGCTTAACACATTGTAAGCCGCCCTGAGTCTCCGGAGAAGGGTGGCATATATATTAAAGGAAAAATAAAATAAAATAAAATAAAATAAAATAAAATAAAAAAATAAAATAAAATAAAATAAAATAAAATAAAATAAAATAAAATAAAATAAAATAAAATAAAATAAAATAAAATAATAAATAAAATAATAAAATAAAATAAAATAAAATAAAATAAAATAAAATAAAATAAAATAAAATAAAATAATAAATAAAATAATAAAATAAAAAAATAAAATAAAATAAAATAAAATAAAATAAAATAAAATAAAATAAAATAAAATAAAATAATAAAATAAAATAAAATAAAATAAAATAATAATAAAATAAAATAATAAAATAAAATAATAAAATAAAATAAAATAAAATAAAATAAAATAAAATAAAATAATAATAAAATAAAATAAAATAAAATAAAATAAAATAATAAAATAAAATAAAATAAAATAAAATAAAATAAAATAAAATAAAATAAAATAAAATAAAAAAATAAAATAATAAAATAAAATAAAATAAAATAAAATAAAATAAAATAAAATAAAATAAAATAAAAATATAAAATAAAAAGCTTTTTAAAATTTTCTGTGGGATTGTTTTCTTTGTCTTTTTTCTTCTCTAGGTATAACATCTTTTCCTTCTTTCCTTCTTCCTTCCTTCCTCCCTCCCTCCCTCCCTTCGTCTTTCTTCTTGCCTTCCTGCCTGCCTGCCTCCCTTCCCTCTCTCCCTCATCTTCCTTCCTGTCTTCCTTCCTATCTTCCTTCATTCTGTGCTCATCTCTGTTTCAAAGCCGAAGAGCCAGCGCTGTCGAAAGACTACTCCGTGGTCATGTGGCCGGCATGAGTAAATGCCAAAGGCGCACGGAGGGCAGTTACCTTCCCACCAAAGATGGTCCCTATTTTTCTACTTACATTTTTTACGTGCTTTCAAACTGCTAGGTTGGCAAAAGCTGGGACAAGTAAAAGTAAATAGATATAATATTGGAAACTAATAATCCAGGTTTCAAAAAAATTGTTCTTTGCAATGTTTTAAAAGACAGAAGTTTGGAGCTTTGTTGGAAAAGAGAGAAGAAATGGAGATATGGTACCCAGCAAGCAAGGGACCTGGGAAAAAGGAATGTATGGGAAACTGGGGAGGAGCCAGGCAGAAGATCCGGAAGGAGAAAGCCATCAGTTCGGAGGTCCAGCGCAAGCTTTTCAGGAGCATCCAGTACCAAGTGTCTAAAGGTCCCCGAGAGATTTGCAGTGACCTTCATCACCTTTGCTGTCAGTGGCTGCAGCCAGAGAGACACACAAAGGCTCAGATGCTGGATTTGGTGATCCTGGAACAGTTCCTGGCCCTCTTGACCCCTGAGATGGAGAGCTGGGTGCGGGAGTGTGGAGTAGAGACCACTTCCCAGGCGGTGGCCGTGGCCGAAGGTTTCCTCCTGACCCAGGTGGAGGAAGAGAAGGAACAGGTTGAGTGGCTGGTGAGAGAACATTGTTTTGGGAATGCTAAATGAGTTTTAATATTATAAACAGTGTTTCAGTTGACTGGAGTTAACATTAGGAGGGTATATTTATACGTTGCTTGGTCTACCCTAGTTGGATGATTGTTTTGGTTACCTTCTCCTAGTCAAGCATCCTTGAAGTTATGAGTAGCAATAGCAGTAGCACTTAGATTTATATACCGCCTCATAGTGCTCTACAGCCTTCTCTAAGTGGTTTACACAATCTGCATATTACCTCCAACAATCTGGGTTCTCTTCATTTTACTCGGAAGGATGGGAGACTGAGTCAAACTTGAGCCACTCAGGATCGAACTCCTGGCAGTGGGCAGAGCCAACGTGCAATACTGTATTTTAACCATGGCTCATAGTAGGGGAGAGTCCAGCTCTTCCCATGTGCTGTTCCCCTCATTCTCTTTCTTTGCCCCTCCTGGTACTTCAGGTCCCAGGGGAAATGACGGAGCATCTTGAGGAAGTCAGAGATCGAACACATCCTTCCCAGAAGCAGCTTTTCCGAGGGGTCTCTGAGGATGATCCAAATCAGGACACCTCAAGAGGTAAAAGAAGTGAAATTGTTTATTTATTTTATTTTATTTATTTATTTATTTATTTGATTTGATTTCTATACTGCCCTACTCCCAAAGGACTCAGGGCGGTGCACAGCCAAACAATAAAAGACATACATACAAAATTTAAAAATAGAATAAAATCAAATTAAATAATTTTGGCTCTGACAAATTTAAAACCCCAAACTATTTAAAACCAATTTTAAAATTGAATGTATAAAATACTAAAAGTTATTTAAAAATTAAAAATCTTTTATGAAAGAGGGAGAAAATTAGGCCAGGCCTGCCTGGTGAAATAATAAGGTCTTTAAAGCGCGGGGAAGGTGCGCAGATCCAGGATCCTCCGTATCTCCGGGGAGAGCTCGTTCCAGATAGTAGGTGCCCCCACAGAGAAGGCTCTCCCCCTGGGGGCCGCCAGTCGGCATTGTTTGGCTGACAGCACCCGGAGGAGCCCCTCTCTATGGGAGCGTACCGGCCGGTGGGAGTCTATTGGTGGTAGTAGGTGGTCCCGCAAGTACCCAGGTCCTAAGCCATGGAGCGCTTTAAAGGTGGTAACCAGAACCTGGAAGCGCACCCGGAAGACCACCGGGAGCCAGTGCAGCTCGCGCAGGAGAGGTGTTACATGGGAACGCCATGTCGCTCCCATTACCACCCGCGCGGCCGCACTCTGCGCCAGTTGGAGCCTCCGGGTGCTCCTCAAGGGGAGCCCCATGTAGAGAGCGTTGCAATAGTCCAGGCGGGAGGTGACAAGGGCATGAGTGACCGTGCGTAACGAGTCCCGCTCCAGAAAGGGACTCAACTGGCGAATCAGGCGAACCTGATGAAAAATCCTCCCGGTTTGTAGCATCTTTCTATGTTTTTATTAATTATGCTTCTAAAAATTCTTCTATCACTTTTGTCTCTCTCCCAGGGAGTATCATATTGTCATTGTCATTTGTAGGATTGTCTCCTTTTTCGGGTGGACCCCAAAGAACAGCTGAAACTCCAGACCAAGTAAGAGGAGAAACATCAGAGGTGACCTGTGTTTTTCAGGAGCTTGGTGTAGGATACTGGAGTTCAGGATGGAGAAATTTGGGTTCAAGTCACTGGTCAGCCATACTTAGCCAACCTCTGCAGTTTCAGCACCAAGAGATTCCTGTTCAAAAAACTAATTCACTTTTTTTTCATCTGTGGAGATTCTCAATCATCCAGGATGTGATTGTCTCAAAGGTGCTTTTCCAAAAGGCAACTGGACATTTTTGATTTAGAATAGAATAACAGAGTTGGAAGGGACCTTGGAAGTCTTCTAGTCCAACTCCCTGCTTAGGCAGGAAACCGTACACCACTTCAGACAAATGGTTAGCCAACATCTTCTTAAAAACTTCCAGTGTTGGAGCATTCACAACTTCTGGAGGCAAGTCGTTCCACTGATGAATTGTTCTAACTGTCAGAAAATTTCTCCTTAGTTCTAAGTTGCTTCTCTTCTTGATTAGTTTCCATCCATTGCTTCTTGTCCTACCTTCAGGTGCTTTGGAGAATAGCTTGACTCCTTTTTATGGCAGCCCCTGCTCTCATGTCTCCCCTAGTCTTTTTTTTTCATTAAACTAGACATACCCAGTTCCTGCAACCATTTTTCATACGTTTTAGCCTCCAGTCCCCTAATCATCTTTGTTGCTCTTCTCTGCACTCTTTCTAGAGACTCCACTTCTTTTTTAGATCATGGCGACCAAAACTGGATGCAATATTCCAAGTGTGGCCTCACCAAGGCATTATAAAGTGGTATTAACACTTCACGTGATCTTGATTCTATCCCTCGTTTTATGCAGCCCAGAACTGTGTTGGCTTTTTTGGCAGCTGCTGCACACGGCTGGCTCATATTTAAATGGTTGTCCACTAGGACTCCAAGATCACACTCAGTTACTACTATTGAGCAAGGCACCACATATACTGTACCTGCACATTTTGTTTTTCTTCCCTAAATGTAGAACCTTACTTTTTTCACCGTTGAATTTCATTTTGCTAGATAGCGCCCAATGTTCAAGTCTGTCAAGATCCTTCTGTATCTTGAGCCTATCTTCTGGAGTGTTGGCTACTCCTGCCAGCTTGGTGTCATTTCAGTGGTGGGATTCAAATAATATAACAACCAGTTCTCTACCCTAATGACCAGCTGGGTAGGTGTGGCTCAGTGGTCATGTGACTGTGTGGGCGTGGCAAATTCAACATCACTCATGTCTATGCGTGAAGCGCTTTAGCTGTTACAATGTAATAAGGGTTAACCAGAGAGGCAGTTTCGGTAAGTAGGGCAATAAAGATTAGGCTAGAAACAACACCAGAATGTTCCCTTCCTGCCTTCCTTACAGGATTAGCCCTGGAAAGTGGGAAAAAAACAAAATAAGATTTCTTTTAACAACCGGTTCTCCCGAATAGGTGCGAACTGGCTGAATCCCACCACTGTGTCATTTGCAAATTTGATGAGTTCCCCAGCTATCCCCTCGTCCAAGTCATTGATGAAGATGCTGGAGAGTCCTGGGCCTAAATCAGAGCTTTGAGGTACTCCACAGCATCCTTCCCTCCAATGGGGGAAATGTTTCACTTCTCATCCATTCTGTTTCCAGTTGACTGAAGAATGATGGGAAGTGAAATGTTTTCAAGGATAAAAAAAAACAAAAAATGCCAGTTGCCTTTTGGAAAAACACCTTTGGGATAATGTACTTTTTCCCAAACACTTCAGAATGTCTTCTATTTACAGGAGATTCTCAATTTAGAACCACTTGCTTAGCAACCATTTGAAGTTACAATGAACCTTCCCAGGGTTACTTTATTTATTTATTTTATTTATTTATTTTATTTATTTAATTTTTATACCGCCCTTCTCCTGAGGGACTCAGGGCGGTGAACAGTTAACATAACATACATATAAAATGTGAATATAAGATGATTAAGCCAATTTGGCTCATCGGTTAAGAATTTTCAGCATAAAGATTTAGAACAATTAGAAGAGATTTATGCCAGCCATATGACCTTATGACCCAGGTCTGAATTTCTGATGGCCGCGCCACTTCACATGTTCATCTGTTGGGTGCTTGGCAACCAGCCTTTATTTATAGCTGTTTAGAGCATTCCCTAGTCACAGTTTTCCGAAAACCAGCATTTATTTCACATTTTCAGCAACACTGGCCCATATTTATTTTATTTATTTATTTATTTTTATTTTTATACCGCCCTTCTCCTGCGGGACTCAGGGCAGTGCACAGCCAAAATAAAACATATCATATAAAATTTAAAAAACAATATAAAAAACAATTAAATAATTTCGGCCCAAATAATTTAAAACAACCCAATTAAAACCAAATCAATTAAAACTGAGAGGATGGGATCAAGCCAGCCCAGCTAGATGGAATAAGTGTGTTTTCAGGGCCCGACGAAAAGTCCGGAGGTCTGATATTGTGCATATCTCAGGGGGCAGGTCATTCCAGAGGGCAGGTGCTGCCACAGAGAAGGCTCTCCCCCTGCAGGTCACCAGCCGGCACTGCCTGACCGACGGCACCCTGAAGAGCCCCTCTCTGTGCGAGCGAACCGGCCAGTGGGAGGCTATTGGCAGCAGAAGGCAAACAATGGGTTCCCTTTATGACCATTGCGGTTGCAAAATGGAGTTGATCGTGTGGGTGACTCGCTTCACAACCATGACTGTGATGGACGGGCTCCATTATAGCCATACGTCAAGGGCTACCTATGTGTAGATGATGTGGAATTTGGCTGCCTGTCATCTCCATATTGACGGGCCTACATAAATCCCTTGATGAGTTCTCCCAGCATTTGAACATGGCAGGATTGGATTCTCAGAGGACCTCAAAGTCTCAAATTGGCCTCGAAGTTGATTGGCTAAAATGTTGCCAAATACCCCCCTCCCCCGCTCCCAAAAAAAAACCCTCTTTATTTTGCAAGCACGAGAAAAATAGCCCTTTTTGGGGATTTGTGGAGTACAGAAGAGAATCAAGATCACGTGAAGTGTTAATATCACTTTATAATGCCTTGGTAAGGCCACACTTGGAATACGGCATCCAGTTTTGGTCGCCATGATTTTAAAAATGTGGAGACTCTAGAAAGAGTGCAGAGAAGAGCAACAAAGATGATTAGGGGACTGGAGACTAAAACATGTAAAGAACAATTGCTGGAATTGGGGATGTCAAGTTTAATGAAAAGAAGGACTAGGGGTGACACGATAGCAGTGTTCCGATATCTCAGGGGCTGCCCCAAAGAAGAGGGAGTCAAGTTATTCTCCAAAGTATCTGAGGGTAGAACAAGAAGCAATGGGTGGAAACTAATCAAAGAGAGAAGCAACTTAGAACTAAGGAGATATTTCCTGACAGTTAGAACAATTAATCAGTGGAATAAATTGTCTCCAGAAGTTGTGAGTGCTCAGACACTGGAGGGTTTTAGGAAGAAATTGGAGAACCATTTGTCTGAAATGGTATAGGGCCGTGATGGCGAACCTATGGCACGCGTGCCACAGGTGGCACGCGGAGCCATATTAGTGGGCACGCCAGCTCAGCTCTGGGGCGCATGTGCGTGCTGGCCAGCTGATTTTCGGGCCTTCTGGGCCCACCAGAAGTTGGGAAACAGGCTGTTTCCTGCCTCTAGAGGGCCTGGAGGGGGGTGGGGAAGGCCCGTTTTTCTTTCTTACCTGGCTCCAGATCCTCTCTGTGTATTTGGGAAGGGCGAAAACAGCCTTTCCCACTCCCTTGGAGGCCCTACGGCGGCTGAAAGGGCCCATTTCCTGACTCCCGGTGGGACAGGAAGTGATGTTTTTTCCTGTCCCCAGCCTCCAGAGACTCCTAGAGAGGCTCCTAGACACTACTAGAGAGGCTCCTAAAGACCCCTAGAGAGGTTCTGGAGGCTGGGGACAGCAAAAAATGTCACTTCCTGTCCCACCGAGAGTTGAGAAATGGGCCCTTTCAGCCTCCATAGGGCCTCCAAGGGAATGGGAAAGGCTGTTTTCGCCCTTCCCAAATACACAGAGAAGATCTGGAACCAGGTAAGAAAGAAAAACGGGCCTACCAGGCCATCATGTGCCAGGAGCGGGGGGGAGGGAGTTGCGCACACATGTGCGTGGGCACATGCACGCGCGACCCTCCCCCACCCACCCCTCTCCTGTCACGCGATGACGAAAAGGTTAGCCATCACTGGTATAGGGCCATGATGGTGAACCTATAGCGTGCATGCCGAAAGTGGCACGCAGAGCCATCTTTCCAGGCACACCAGCTGTTGCCCATTGCTCTTCCGGGTTCCGGCGTGCACATGTGTGCCAGCCAGCTGGTCTTCGCGCGCACATGTGCGCCAGAAACTGGAATACCAGGTGACAGGCGTGTATGCGCGCGCTGAAAACCAGAAGCTCAGCTTCCCGGCATGCGCATGTGTGCCAGGGAACTGCTCTTCCAGTTTCCAATGCTCCCGCATGTGCGCGCCAGAGAGCTATTCTTCTGGTTTCTGGTGCTCCCCAAGTGTGCGCGCGCTCCCGTTTCAGCACTCGGTGCCCAAAGCTTCGCCAACACTGGTATAGGGTTTCCCGTCTAAGCAGATGGTTGGACTAGAAAACCTCCAAGATCCCTTCCAACTCTCTTATTCCGTATTCTGTATATGCAAACCCTTATTTCTTCTCTGTGAATAGGGAAACTATTTTTCTTTTTTTCAGGATCTTCAGTCCGTGGAGGAGCTGGCTGTGCATTTCTCCAAGGAGGAGTGGTCTCAGTTGGATCCCAACCAGAAAGCACTTCATGGAGAAGTCATGCTGGAAATCTCGAGAAACGTGGCATTTCTGAGTAAGGCCTCAGCTCTGCATTCAGGTATTGAGTGGAAGCATTTAGTGGTCACATGTAACCACCTCTTTGTTAATAATACGTGGTGATAGACCTCGCCTTCTAGCTGTGAAGAGTAGAAAATCTGAACTTCTCCAGCTCCAACTAAGGGACAATGTTAGCAGCTATTTGTTAAGATGTATTGTGTGACTACCATACTTCTTGTCTGATATTTCAGATTGTTCTCCTTGGTTAATTCTTTACTTTCTTTTTAATCTCGTCAGTAACAGACTATCATCCTAGCTTTAGATCTCAGTGATATTGGTCAGACATCAACTCTCCTTAACCACTCCTTTTCATAGGCCAGAGACACCCATTTGTCTAATGAAGTACTGGTGCCTTTTCAACCAGTCTGTTGGATTCATGCCCTTTTTTTCCTTTTCTTTGATCTTTTACTCCGTAATTGTAGATTTTGGTCTTCTGTGGCAGGGTTTCCCTGTGCAAAGATGTAATTTTGAGCTAATCAATCAACTAAGGTAATTCTTTTTCTAACAACCATGTTGGCTGTCCCAAAAGGAGGAAGAATAGCAGATGGGTCAAACAGTAACAGTAACAGAGTTGGAGAGATAGGATAAGTAGGAACAAATAGAATACCGTTTGGAAAATTTAAAAAAAGGGTTTCTTATGTTCGAATCACTTAATTGGCACTGCTAAAATAAAGAGCCTTGCTGGTACAGTGGTCTAAGCACCCTGTTATTAACACAGCTGCCTGCAATTTACTGCTGGTTCGAATCTCTCCAAGGCTCAAGGTTGACTCAGCCTTCCATCCTTTCTAAGGTAGGTGAAATGAGGACCCGGTTTGTGGGGTCAATAAGCTGACTTTGTATAAATATACAAAAGGATGAAGGCTATTGCTTAACGCATTGTAAGCCACCCTGAGTCTCCGGAGAAGGGCGGCATATAAATCAAATTAAAAATAAACGTTTGTTTCCTGTTTTTCACTCCACTTAATTCCTCCAGTGATTTGATAAGAATCTACATAGAGAAAGAAATAAAGGCAACAGGTTTCTCCTGCTCAGAAAGCAGAAAATATTCCTTTCTAGTCCATAATATTTTAGACATATGAATTTGATAATATGAAGCTTTAGATTTTTTTTACATTGATCAATAGAACAGCCTTTAAAAATACTGTTGTCTTGAACATTATCAGCAAAAAATTCACAATTGCTTCCTATATTTTCTTTTTTCTAATAAAAGTTTTTTATTTTATAGGCAAACATACAATACTTAATTAAACAGTGTATCAGTATATCTTTTGCGTCTTCTTCCTACTCCTCTACTATTTATCATATCTTAATCTTATCATTTCATTTATTATAACATTTCTCCCACATTTCTTGCTTTTCTGTTAATACATTTATCTATCTTCTCCTTACCACATTACCCTATATGTATCTCTTCTCTAACCAATGATAAAATTGTCCCCATACCTTAAAATATTCTGATTCCTCATTTTCTCTGTTTTCCATCTTTGTGCAAATACTATCCTTCTTCCTATATTTTCTTGATTAATTTCACATGATTTTCATTCTCTTTCTTTTTTTTTTCTCAATATGTTAATGGACGGGTTAATGGAAATGACAAGGAACCATGCCAAGCAATCAGTCAGAAGGAAGGAAAAGAGAAGATTCAAATGGAACAAAACTATGAGGGAGAAAACTTCATTTTTCAGGACGCTCCAGTTCAAGACTTTCTTGCTCAACAGGATAACAAAGGAGAAAAGGAGAAAAATGTTGAAATATTCAAGGACAAATCTGATTTCAATAAAGACTACAGAATTCACTTCAGAGAACAGCAGTATCTGTATCAGGATGAACCCTCTTATACTCAGACTTTCGCTCTTACTTCATGTGGAAGAATCAAGCTGGGAGAGAAACCATGTGAAGGTATGAAACATGGAAAAACTTTCGGCAAAGAGCCTTCTCTAATACTCCATAAAAGAATCGGCTTGGGGGAGAAACCATATAAATGCAAGTATTGTGGAAAGAGCTTAGGTGAGAAGAAATCTCTCATTATACATGAAAGGATCCATACAGGGGAGAGGCCATATGAATGCAAGGACTGTGGAAAAAGCTTCCGTAAAAATAAGTATCTTACTATTCATAAAAGAATTCACACAGGGGAAAAGCCATACAAGTGCTTGGAGTGCGGAAAGAGTTTCCATCACAATGGATCTCTTACTTCCCACATCAGGATCCACTCGGGAGAAAAACCGCATAAATGTATGGAGTGTGGCAAGAACTTCAGAAGCAAGAGCCACCTCATTTCTCATAGTAAAGTCCACACAGTGGAGAAGCCATATAAATGCAAAGAGTGTGGAAAAAGCTTCTGTGGAAATATGTCTCTTATTATTCATGAAAGGATCCATACAGGGGAGAAGCCATACAAATGCAAATACTGTGGTAAGAGTTTCCGTGAAAATAAATCTCTTACTGTTCATAAAAGAAGCCACACATGGGAAATGCCATACAAATGCATAGAGTGTGGAAAAAGCTTCCGTGAAAATAAATCTCTTACTGTTTATAAAAGAAGCCACACAGGGGAAATGCCATACAAATGCATAGAGTGTGGAAAAAGCTTCCGTGAGAATAAGTATCTTACTATTCATGAAAGGATCCATACAGGGGAGAAACTATATATATGTAAGGACTGTGGAAAGAGCTTCCGTGAAAATAAATCTCTTGCTATTCATAGAAGAACCCACACACAGGAGAAATCATATCAATGCATGGAGTGTGGAAGTAGTTTTTGGAGTAGTAGTTCCCTTTCTTCCCATAAAAGAATTCACACAGGGGAAAAACCATACACGTGCATGGAGTGTGGAAAGAGTTTCCGTGAAAATGGGTGTCTTACTGTTCATAAAAGAATTAATACAGGAGAAAAACCATATGAGTGCTTGGAGTGTGGAAAGAATTTCCGTCATAGTGGATCTCTTAAGTTACATAAAAGAATCCACACAGGAGAGGAGCCATTTGAATGTACTGAATGTGGAAAGAGTTTCCAGAGGAAAAGTTACCTGACCTCCCATTCAAGAATCCACTCAGGTAAAAACTAATGGTAGGATTCAAAATGTTTTACTACTGGTTCTGTGGGTGTGGCTTGGTGGGCGTGGCAGGGGAAGGATACTGTAAAATCTCCATTCCCACCCCACTCCAGGGGAAGGTTACTGCAAAATCCCCATTTCCTCCCGATCAGCTGGGACTCGGGAGGCAGAGAATAGATGGGGGCGAGGTCAGTCAGAGGTGGTTTTTACCGGTTCTCCGAACTACTCAAAATTTCTGCTACCGGTTCTCCAGAACTGGTCAGAACCTGCTGAATACCACCTCTGGTAAAAACCCATGTAAATGTCACATTGACATAACTCAGTCCAGTTTGCCCCCAATTTTCTAGATGCTTCCACGTTAGCTGGATTGTGTCTACTCTAGACAAATATTAGGGAGGTCTATTTTACTGAGTCATTAAAAGGACCTGCATCCCCCAATGACAATACACCTCTACAAGATAGAGATTTAGGAACATTGCTTGCAATGTAGGAAATGTGCAGGTTAAAATTCAACATATTTCCAGTCCCATTCTGTGTTGTGATGTTTCCTTCCTTTATCTAATCCTGTTAGGATTTATCTTTCACTGTTTTTATGGGGCAGGGGAAAGAAAACATTTATTTTTATAAAAATTTGGAAATGGCTCAGCAAAGATATAAAGCTTTTGTGTGAGGTAATAAGCTAATGCAAACATAATTTAAGTTTCATCAAATTGTATGAGAAAAAAGTGGGGAGAGGCAGTTGGTAATAGTGAGTTGAAAAAGGGAATTTAGAAAGTTGTGCTTTAAATTTCTCATGACCTTCTTTCTTTTTGTCCTAAGTACGGGATACAGAAAAAAAGGAGAATTAAAACGAGTTCCGTATGCTGATGTCACAAACAGTCAAGGATGAACTAAGGAAAGAGACATTTGGAAATATAGTTCAGGGACCAAAACAAGTGAGAAAACTTCAAGAATATAGCAAGAAATCCTATACTTCTGAATCTGCCATAATCCAGGTCGTTGTGACCAAACAGGATCAAAAGAGAATCAAAAAGGGGTTTTTTTTTGGTGCCTTGAATGGAAATACTCAAAGATAAATCAGACTTATGACAATGGTATAAATTTGAGATTAGGAACAATCAATGTTGATGCAGAAAGCATGTAAATCAATTAAAGGAGTCATTTTGTCAATCCACACTGGAAAGGAACAATATGAATATGTAAGTGTGAAAAGAGCTTCAAAGAAAGAGTGCCTTTTCATAAAAGGAGCCACAGTGACAGGAGGTCCATAAAAATTTGTAGAAAAGAAAAAGCGCTTTCCAAGGAATGGGACAAAATATTGCCTTTCTGCAGTGTGATGAATTGGAACATAATATGAATTTTAAAAGTTTATGTATATCATTATTATTAATGAATTTAAATTAAATGGACGTGATGTGATTATTTTCTGGTGTTGTATTGCAGGGGGGCCCAACCCCGTCCATGGACCGGCACCAGTCCATAGTATGCCAGAAACCAGGCCACGCATACAAGCAAAATCCAATCCACAGGATACAGGCAGCACGCAAAACCACATCCCCTTGGTTCCGTGGAAAAATCTCTCTCCATGGAACCGGTCCTTGGTGCCCAAAAGGTTGGGGGCTGCTGATGTATTGTATCATCTCATTTGTGAGGCATATCAGAAGTTGCAGATGAGGCTTTGGAAGGTTTTGCAGACTCATACTTCAATTGTGCATTGGCTTGTAACAATTTTCTCAAACAATGCTCAGCAACTGTCCCTGGAAAAAGTAAAGACAAAAGCATGGGTAAAAAAAAGTCAGGATGGCAGCAATGAAGGGACAATTGAAGTTGCACTTGCATTTTATATGTCTCACCAGTGGAACTTTTATCATGCCGTTGAAGCCGCCATCTTGACTTTTTTCTTACTATACCCTATAGATACTTGTTAGGCCTGGTATCAAAATGTTTATTCAGGACTTGGTATAATTATTTATCAGATTTGGCAATAACACAAAAGTGAGCAAGACACTAATGTTTTAAAGACATACATAAAAATAAAAGACTTTCCAATAGATTTTAAAAAATCACCTGAAGATAATCCCACAACTATGAAAAAGAATCAAATTTATTTGTTATTTTTTGAAATTGAGGTTTTCCCCTCCCCTTTCTTTTCTGGTTCAAATCATAAATAAATCCCGCCCCCCGCTCCCCCCCCCCCACACTTTTCATCCTCATATGCCGATGAGCCTCTTCAAACAGATCTGGATTCCTGTTTTACATCGTGATTCTCTTACTTAGAACAGAAAATCTATTCTATTTTTCTCTGAGGCATTTCTTTTAGAAGTAGAATAATTTTATTGTCACTTTAAATATACACTAATTGACATATATTAAAATGAAATTTTGTTGCATACATTTTTTCCTTTCATAACCTCAAGCTATTTAGGCTGTTTCAATTTTTTTCAGCCTCTTCATTTGCTATTCATATTTTGGGGAAGAATTGTCAATAGACATCTATTTTTGTTGTTAGTTGCAAAGTCGTGTCTGACCCATCGCGACCCCATGGACAACGTTCCTCCAGACCTTCCTGTCCTCTGCCATCCTCTGGAGTCCATTTAAACTCTACTGCTTAAACTCTACTGCTTCAGTGACTCCATCCAGCCACCTTGTTCTCTGTCGTCCCTTTCTTCTTTTGCCCTCAATCGTTTCCAGCATTAGGCTCTTCTCCAATGAATCCTTCCTTCTCATTAGGTGGTCAGAGTATTTGAGTTTCATCTTCAGGATCTGGCCTTCTAAAGAGCAGTCAGGGTTGATCCCTTCTAGGACTGACCGGAGTCATCTATTTAATCCTCAATAAAACTGGGGTTTTTTCCCTACTCAGGTTAATTAAATGAGCTTTTTAAACTCATATTCCAGTTCTTGGCTGCCATCTCATTTTCTGTCCATGTTTTTTTTCCCTCAAATAATCCCACTTTTTTCTCTCAGTTCACTCCCAAAGAAAGGCCTTGTCAACAACCTTCATTTCCCAAGATTATTAATTTTCTGAGGTAATTTTTCCAAGCTGAGGTGAAAATTTTGCAGACCTCTTGTGTTTTTCAACAGTTCATCCAGTTTAATTCCTATTTTCCTTCCACTCTATTTCTTCGGACTTTTAATTCTCCTACCCCATTGCTTCACCCCATTTGAGCCACAGCCACCATTGTGGCCCAAATAGTTTTTAAAAATAATATTCCACAACTTCTTTTCATTCTTTTTCTTTTTGCCAGGCCCTCCTCGTGCTCTTTGGGATGAATTTATTGGAATTAAAATTGTGGCGGGTTGGACATTCAGCTGCTTTGGCTGAGATTTTGGCCATTCTCAACAAGAGGAGCGTCACAAGAGTTTCTTGGGGAGGGGCATTGGACTAGGATCAGGGGTCTGCAACCTGCGGCTCTGGAGCCGCATGTGACTTTCATCCCTCTGCTGCGGCTCCCTGTTGCTCAAAATATGCGGATGTGTGACACCCGCCAGCACATGATTTATTGAGTTTTTCGGACCACCTTTTTTTCGGAGTTCAAAATCTTTTTGTAGCATGCAGAAATAAAAAATGTGTTTTCTCTGTAGCAGGTCATTGATTTCATAAATGCAACACACTATAGTTTTTTTTATCCATAGCATAAAGGTTTAAAAAGATATATGCAGTGTTATCTTCATTTTAGATGTCAAAAGGGTTTTGTGGCTCCCCGTGTTTTCTTTTCTGTGGGAAACGGGTCCAAATGGCTGAGTGTTTAATGTTGCCAAGACCTGGATTAGGTGACCTACAAGGCCCCTTCCAGCTCTGTTATTTCTGTTATTTCTCTGGCAGCTACAGGTTCTCCACAGCGCCCATTTTTAAGGCAAATCATTTTTCCTCATGCTCTTCAGATCTGAGTTTAATGTTGATTTTTAGAGCCTTCAGGTGTTTTATTTCCTTAACACTTCGGCCTTGACAGATATATTTTTATTCCTGCGCCACGTTCTGTGAGGAAAGGGACTCCACAGCCCATTTCCCCCCTCCCATCATCCTGGGCCCTTCCAGCCCGCCTTTCCCAGCCAAGTCGGCTTGCGCCTGTGGCAGGACGAACCGCCCTCAAGCTTCAGCCGCGAACAGAGCATGCGCGGATCCTTTTGCCCGGCGGAGGACGCGTTGCATGCTGGGAAGAGGATGGGAGTGGGCGGGGCGGGGCTGGCTTCTCCAGGGCTTCGCGGTCCTCCAACCGAGCCATCGTCAAGGGGGAGGTTTTGCGGGGAGGGGGCGCTGCGTGGTGAGCGGGGGGCTCTTTTTAGGGGAATCCTCCTGCTGGGATTGCAAAGATCTTTTGCAAAGGCTTCAGCCCAGCTTCAATCTTTGGAATTCTGGCGGTGGTGGTGGTGGTGGTGGGGAGTCCCTGGCCCCATGTTCCCCCGCCGCCCTTTGCATGCACAATTGCACATGCCAAGCAGAGGGGGAAGCGGAGTTCCAAGCCAGCTGTGTTGCCCCCAGGAGCAAACCCAGCATCTCCAGCCAGGAGGATCTGGGGGGGGGGGGGAGTCCTGGAAACCCCCTTTTTCCTGAGTAGGGGGAGAAGAAGGAGTCTGCATTGCAAGACCCAAGCTGGAAAATAAGGTTTTCCAAGAAGGGAGAAGCCAGTGTGGTTGCTTGGGTGCATTTGCACAATCTGCTTGGTGAGTATGCGTCAATTGTGCTTCGGAATCCATCCGTGGTCCTAGGAGGCTGACTGACCTACGACATGTTCAGACAATGTTGGTCAACCTGAAGCTTGTTAAAAGAGCCAGCCAGCCTAGAAGGACGGAGACATTTCCTGACAGCGAGAGCAATCAATCCATGGAATAATTTGCCTCCTGGAATTGTGGGTGCAACATCACTGGAGGTTTTCAAGAATAGACTGGACCCCCATTTTACTGGGATGGTATAGTACAGGACAGGGGTGGCGAACCTTTCACTCACCGAGTGCCGAACAGGTATGCGCTTCACTTAGGCATGGCTCCCCCCCCCGTGCGCAGCGCATGCAACCATACCATCTGCACATGCGCACGGCTTTTGCGGTTCCCCCAGTGCGCTGCACATGCAACTGCACCATCTGCTCATGGGTGTGAGTCCCCGTGCGCTATGTGCGCAATTGCACTATTGTGCATGGCTTTCACGTGGCTCCCATGCGCTATGCATGCAATTGCACCATCCGCACATGCACACAGTTTTCACCCGTGCAATACACGTGTGCGAACACCATTTGCGAATGCGTCCACTGCGCGCAGGTACTCGCGCGCACATGACAGGAGAGTTCCAAAGACCAGCTGGGTCTCCGGAATTGGGCACATGTGCACCGGAGGCCCGAACACCAGCTGGGGTGCGTGCGCAGGTGCAGCTGCAGGTGAGTTAGGTGACATCGTGCATGCCTGGAAAGATGGCTCTGTGTGCCACCTCGGGCACGCGTGTCATGGGTTCGACATCACGGTTATAGGATCTCCTGCCTTGAGCAGAGGGTTGGACTAGAAGACCTCCGAGGTCCCTTCCAGGCCATCCCTACGATTCTATGAACCTCAAGGGCCAAAATTCGCCTCCCGAGCATGGATGGACTTCAGCTCCCAGAATTCCTCACTCAATATGCATGGACTTCGATTCCCAGAATTCTGGGAATCGAAGTCCACACACTTTAAAAGTGCTGAGGTTAAGAAACACTGCGTTAAGATGCAATTTGATTTCTTTGGCTTTCCATGTTAAGTAAATCTGGACATTACAGTTTGCTCACCTCGTTTTAGTTACATTATGGGTGAACATTGCCTTTGTCAAAAATGTACAAATTTTTCTTTTATGATCCAAAATGATGTCAGGAATATTTTGTTGGCTGTCAGGAGAAGAAATGCATAAATAGATAAATCCATAAATATTTATTTATTTATTTTATTTTATTAGATTTCTATACCGCCCTACTCCCGAAGGACTCAGGGCGGTCCACAGCCAAACAATAGAAACACATACATACAAAATTTAAAAACCAAATCAAATCAAATTAAATAATTTTGGCCCCGACAAATTTAAAACCCCAAACTTTTAAAACCAATTTAAAATTGAATATATAAAATACCAAAAGATATTTAAAATTTTAAAAATCTTTTATAAAAGAGGGGGAAAATATTCTAAAAGATCTAAAAGACTTGATACTTTGAGTCTTTGGTTTTTCTGTGAACAACCCATTTTGCCTTCCTACTATTATCTGTAATGGTATCTGCATATTCCCAGTATTCCTCCCTGAACATTTGCCCCCTCAAGGAAAAAAATATATATATCATGATTTTTTTAAAATCTGAGAATGGTTTCTTTTCCACTTCAGATACACTGGCCCCATTTAGAGAACAGTGAGAAAATGGAGGCACAATATCCAGCGAGTGAGGAAGCTGGAAAAGGAAGCTGTGGGGAGATTTGAGCAGGAACTGGACATATGATGATGGAAGAGAAGACCATGGGTTCAGAGGTCCAGCATTGGCACTTCAGGAATATCCACTACCAGGAGGTTAAGGGCCCCCGAGAGATTTGCAGCCATCTCCATCACTTTTGCCACGGGTGGCTGCAGCCAGAAAGACACACAAAGGCCCAGGTGTTGGACTTGGTGATCCTGGAGCAATTCCTGGCTATCCTGCCCCCCGAGGTGGGGAGCTGGGTGCGGGAGTGTGGAGCAGAGACCAGCTCCCAGGCGGTGGCCCTGGCCGAAGGCTTCCTCCTGAGCCAAGCGGAGGAGCAGAAGGAGCAGGTTGAGTTGCAGGTGAGAGAATCTTAACTCTGGCATTCTAAAGAGGACACAAAGTAATAAACAATTTCAAACTTTTGTTTGAATTTTGGATTTTTGAACCCTTTTCTATCGAGAGTTCTCTGGCATTATACAGCATTCAAGAGTTACCTAATGTTTTAGACAAATTTGTCCAATCCGTTTTCGAGAGTTTTTAGGGCAATTATTTTATTGCAGGATCCAATCTGGGTCAGTCACCGGGACCAAAGGTTTTGTCTTCCAAGCTTTGTGGACTTTTATTGTCCCTCTTCTATTCCCCTTCATGGGGATTCAAACTCGTGAGCAGAGAATGAGAATCCATTTCTCGTGTGTGCTTCTCTCATTTTTCTTCCTCGGACCTTTTAGGGGCAAGAATCCTTCCTTCAGATGGTCCCAAAATTTCCCAAGGGAAGGAGGAATCCTTCAAATCTCTCTCCAAAGCTTGGGACGTCCCAAGAGGATCAAAATTCTGACATCTTACTAGGTAAGGGAATGGTTTTCCAAACAAAGTGATATTCTCCAGACAGATTCCACTATTGCTTATCCTTTGTCTCTTCTTTTTAGGTGTTAATTAATTAAGTTTTGACAAATTCTTCCTTCATTTTTGCATTTCTGATAGGGAATGGAACTATATCATGGGCAGCTTTGGGATTATCTCCCTTGCCTGGTGGACTCAAGACACTGACAGAAGCTCCAACTCAGGTAGGAAAAGAAACATCAGTGAAGATGGAGGGGACCACCTGAAGGCCTCCTTTTTAGAATAAGCATATTTCTTTTCCAAGGAAATGGAACAATCTGGGTTAAAACCAGTGACCAATTTAGCATATCTTTCAAGATTATTGTGGAGATGGACTGGGATTTTTAAAGTCTACACCAACATTTCTCAACCTTAGCAACTTTAAGACATGTGGACTTCAACTCCCAGAATTCCCCAGCCAGCTTTGCAGGCCTGCTGGGGAATTCTGGGAGTTTATTTATTTATTTATTGGTTCGATTTATATGTCGCCCTTCTCCGGAGACTCAGGGCGGCTTACAATGCGTTAAGCAATAGCCTTCATACTTTTATATATACCTGCTTAGTAGGGCTTTCGGGCCCCTGTTCTTTTTATACAAGGTCATCTTATTGCCCTCACAATCCGGGTCCTCATTTTACCTACCTCGGAAGGATGGAAGGCTGAGTCAACCTTGAGCCTGGTGAGCCTGTGGAGTTGAAGTCCACATGTCTTAAAGTTAATAAGGTTGAGAAACACTGGTCTACACTGAGAGATCTTTGACAATTTCAGCCCCTCCCCAAAAATTCAGAACTGTTCAGTTCTTCTGTGGTAGTTTACTTCACATTAAATTTGACTACTGAGTTGACTTCCGTTTCTTCTGTTGTTGTTTTTTAAATTCTCCCATTAGGAGTTATAAAATTATGAAATTGAAAAAGGCACCATGGAACACTATCTAAACTTCAGCAATGAGCAGAAAAACCAATTAAATTATCCTTGAGAGGTGGCTGCCATGCCTCTTAAGAGCTTCCAAAGCTAGAGAAATCTGAGATTTGAGCAGTCCCTTACTAATATTAATTATGGTAGACCCAGCTTATTTTCAGCTCAGGATTTTTGGGAATTTGTTGAGACTGTATACTATAAGTAATCTTTGGGGCTGCCACAAAGAAGAAGGAGTCAAACTATTCTCCAAAGCACCTGAGGGTAGAACAAGAAGCAACGGGTGGGAACTAATCAAGGAAAGGAGCAACTTAGATCTAAGGAGAAATTTCCTGACAGTTAGAACAATTAATCAGTGGAACAACTTGCCTCCAGAAGTTGTGAATGCTCCAACACTGGAAGTTTTTAATAAGAGATTAGATATCATTTCATTTCATTTCATTTTATTGAATTTGTATACCGCCCTACACCCGAAGGACTCAGGGCGGTGAACAGCCATAAAATAAAACATATAAATACAAAATTTAAAATAGAATAAAACAAATTAAATAATTTGGCTGAACAGATTTAAAACCCCAATAATTTAAAAACCAAATTTAAAATTTCCATTTAAAAAGGGGAAATAACTTAGGTCAGGCCAGCTTGATGAAATAAGAACGTCTTGAGCGCGCGACGGAAGGTACGCAGATCCGGGATCCTCCGTATCTCCAGGGGGAGCTAATTCCAGATAGTAGGTGCCCCCACAGAGAAGGCTCTCCCCCTGGGGGCCACCAGTCGACATTGTTTGGCTGACGGCACCCGGAGGAGCCCCTCTCTATGGGAGCGTACTGGTCGGTGGGAGGCTATTGGTGGTAGCAGGCGGTCCTGTAAATAACCAGGTCCTAAGCCATGGAGCACTCTAAAGGTGATAACCAAAACCTCGAAGCACACTTGGAAGACCACCGGGAGCCAGTGCAGCTCGCGTAGGAGAGACGTTACATGGGAGCGCCACGTCGCTCCCATGACCACCCGCGCGGCCACACTCTGCGCCAGTTGGAGCCTCCGAGTGCTCCTCAAGGGGGGCCCCATGTAGATAACCATTTGTCTGAAGTGGTGTAGAGTTTCATGCTTAAGCAGGGGGTTGGACTAGAAGACCTCCAAGGTCTCTTCCAACTCTGTTAAATTAAATTATTTTAAGTGATTTTTTAAAAAATTGAATTGATGGGAAGAGATTGACAGACATGAAGATTCAAGTAAATTGTCAAGTGAATACAAACATTGCTTCTTGTTTTAAGCTTTTTTTTTTTTTGTCTTTATACACTTGAAGATTACAATTTGTCTTTCCAAATTCATTTCAGGTGTGTCACACTGCCCAACACAATGTAACCAAAGTGACTACCAGTAGTCCTCGACTTATGACCACAATTGAGCCCCAGATTTTTGTTGCTAAGTGAGACATTTGTTCAGTCAATGTTGTTGCCCCATTTTACGATGTTTCTTTCCACAGTTGTTAAGTGAATCACTGCAATGGTTAAATTAGCGACATGGTTGTTAAGTGAATCTGGCTTTTCCATTGACTTTGCTTGTCACAAAAGGTGATCACATTTTATTTTATTTTATTTTATATCAAATTTATATACCGCCCTTCTGCCTGAGGATTCAGGGCGGTGTACAACCAAATAAAAACATAGAGTACAAACATTAAAATACTATTAAAAAGATATATATAAATTTGGCCCTGTAATTAAAAAACAATGACAAACCAATTAAAAACATTTAAAAGTGTTAAGCCAGCCCGGCTTGCTGAAAAAAGAAAGTTTTAAGGGCCTGGCGGAAGGCACCGAGGTCTTGGATTCTCCTTATCTCTGGGGGCAGTTGGTTCCAGAGGGTAGGTGCCCCCACAGAGAAGGCCCTCCCCCTGGGGATCACCAGCCTACATTGTTTGGCTGATGGCACCCCGAAGAGGCCCTCTCTGTGGGAGCGCACAAGTCGATGGGAGGCCATCGGTAGCAGCAGGCGGTCTCGAAGATATCTAGGTCCTATCCCATCACATGACAATGGAGATGTTGCAATGATCGTACATGTGAAAAATCGCTCTGGAGGCTGGGGACAACAAAAAACATCACTTCCTGTCCCACTAGGAGTTGAGAAATGGGCCGTTTTCAGGCCTTCGGAGGGCCTCTGAGAGAGTGGAAAAGGCTGTTTTCGCCCTTCCCAGATGCATAGAGAGGATCTGGAGCCAGGAGAGAAAGAAAAACGGGCCTACTGGGCCATCATGTGCCAGGAGCGGGGGGTGGGGGTGGGAGAGGGGTTGCGTGTGCCTGCGCAGGGCAGGGCGCATATGGGTATGGGCACGTGCCCACGTGAACCTCCCCCACCCCCCCGTCTCTTGGCACACGATGGCAAAAATGTTAGCCATCACTGCCCTAGAAAATACCATGTTGCTTTCTTTTAAATTTTTTTTTTTAATTTGATTTATATGCCGTCCTTCTCCGGAGACTCAGGGCGGCTTACTATGCGTTAAGCAATAGCTTTCATCCTTTTGTATATTTATACAAAGTCAGCTTATTGCCCCCACAAACTGGGTCCTCAATTTACCTACCTTAGAAAGGATGGAAGGCTGAATCAACCTTGAGCCTGGTGAGAATTGAACTCGGAGTAATTGCAGGCAGCTGGATGTTAATAACAGGCTATTAGTCTGCTGCGCCACCAGGCTCTTCCTAAGTTGCTTTCTCTGAATAGTTTTCAAAGTTCTTCAGAATCAATACAGATGATCAGTACAGAATCACCCCAAACATTTCATCTGCCAATGGCTATAAACAATGTAGGCTGGTGACCCCCAGGGGGAGGGCCTTCTCTGTCGGGGCACCTACCCTCTGGAATCAGTTGCCCCCAGAGATAAGGAGAATCCAAGACCTCAGTGCCTTCCGCCATGCCCTTAAAACCCACTTTTTCCAGCAAGCCGGGGTGGCTTAAGAAGAAATTTTTAAATGTTTTAATTGGTTTGTGATTTTTAATTTTTGGGTCAAATTTATATATATATTAATTGTTTTTGCTTCTTTGTGATTTTTAATTTTTGGGCCAAATTTATATATATTTTAATTGTTTTTAATATTTGTATTTCATGTTCTTAATTCTGGCTGTACACCACCCTGAGTCCTCAGGGAAAAGGGCGGTATATAAATTGGAAATAAAATAAAAAAATAATTAAAAATGTGTATCTTCTCACCTAAAAGCTTAGTTCATTGTGATTTCCTGCTTTGGGAACTTTCTAATTAAGAAGGAGAATATGCAAGTCCTTCCTAAGGTTCTCTTGTTATTTTTGTTTCTTCAGGGTCGTGTGTCCTTTGAGGAGGTGGCTGTCTATTTCTCCAAGGAGGAGTGGTCTCAACTGGATTCTCACCAGAAAGCCCTACATGGGGAAGTGATGCTGGAGAATTCCAGGAACATAGCTTCTCTGGGTAAGAACCTCTGCTGGACCATCAAATACTTCGAGGAGCCATTTTGTGGTGGAATATAACTTAGTGATACTCAATCACACGTCACCTCTCTTGTGGGTGAAAGGGAACCTGTTCCAGATAAAGGAAGAGTTAAATAGCTCTCTTCCTAGTTATGATGTCTCTTCTGATGAGTGGTGAGCATTCTCCTTAACAAGTATTTTAGTTCCTGTTGAACATCACCAATGCCAAAAATTGGTGATATTTGGTTGAACTCCTTGCTGCTCTTTTGCATTTTTAAAAACAGAATCTCGGCATTCTGGAGAAATTTTATATTTACTGTATTTCTTTATTTATATGCTGCCCATCTCCCAAATAGGGTGATTCTGGGCTGATTATAGATCATAAAAACAGAAAAACAGTTACAAATTTGAAACTATGCAAAAAATCAGAATCAAAGAGATGGACTGCATGAGGATGAGGTCTTCTTTCCTCGTCAACCACCTCCAACAGTGAGTGCCTTCAGGACCCAAGTCAATCAGCAAAACAAAGTTTTAATATCTTTCTAGAAGGCCAAAAGGATGGGATTACCATATTTTTCAGAGTATAAAACACTCCGGAGTATAAGACACACCTTAGTTTTTGGGGAGGAAAATAAGAAAAAAAAAATTGCCTCTGCCTACCAGTATCCATTGGTATTCATCTGGCTAGCATTCTTAGCAAACAGCCTGGTCAGCTTCAGCACATTAGCTTGATTCAGCACGAGCAGCTGATTGGCAGGTAGATCGGCTTCCCGTAATATCCCCAATCAGCTGTTCCCAAAGGTGAACTTTAGCAACAGGTTTGCTGATTCTGAGCGCGCATTGGAGCAGATACGCAACTTCAAAAATGCAGCTGATCATCGCAGGGTGTTCCAGGGAGTACAGCAGGGGAAGCGCAGAACTGGTCCAACAAGACAGCAACTCTTCCGGGTTGCCATTTTGGCTTCTGCGCCTTGGTTTTTCACCCTCCAAAAGCTCCGTTTGAGTGGCTGCGTTTGCAGCCTCCAAAAGCTCCACGAAGCGCAGAGGCCAAAAATGCAAGCCAAGGAGGGGGCAATGATCTGTGGCAATCCATGCAGCTTGGAACAGGTATAAAACGCGACGCACGGAGATCGAAGGGTGGGTGCCGGTGGGTGGGTGGAGGCTACATTCGGTGTATAAGACGCACCCAGATTTTCACCCTCTTTTGGGGGGGGGAGTGTATCTTATACGCCGAAGAATACGGTAGTTCTCACATCCAATGGTAAAGTATTCCACAGAGACAAGGTTATAATGGAAAAGGTTCCTCTCAACCATGCCTCCCAGATTCTTTAGCTGATGGAATCCATAGCAGACCTCTTCTGCTGGTGTAAGTGAAGTGGGCTAGTCCCGTTGGGGTGAGAAGGTTCCTCAGGCACCCTGGACCACTTTTCAGTATTTTGAATTAATAGATCAACTGTTACATGCTGTTTCTTCAGCAGAGACGTGGTTAAAACAAGAAGAGAATGAACACCAAACAGCAAATGGTTCAAGATGTGATAAAAAGAATGGCTCGCAAATTAGACCTAATTGGCTTTGACCTCTCCCATTTTCTCATTGAGCATCCCGGAATAGCAATAGCAACAGGACTTACATACTGCTTCATAGTGCTTTACAGCCCTAAGTAGTTTACAGAGTTATCGTACTATCCCAAAAAATCTGGCTCCTCATTTTACTGACCTCGGAATGATGGAAGGCTGAGTCAACCTTGAGCCAGTGAGGATCAAACTCCTGCAATGAGCTGAGTTAGCTTGTTAATATTAAAAGCTTCTTTCCTTTCATTTTTCTTTTATCCCCCTGACCCTTGCTCAGTTTGATAAGAATGGATAAGAAAAATCAATAAATTGAAATATTGGTCACAAGTATGTTCCTGTCAAGGTTCCAACTAAGGAGCCCAAGCAAATCAGAACTCCAAGGCGGGAATCTTCCTTAAAGAACTTCTTTATTGGGTACATCATATCGGCACACTTAAATGCAAAATCAATTCTAAATATTCCCTGGGGTTTCAGTATAATTAAAATAGCAAATGATCCCCTCCCCAAGTGTCACTGGTCACATTGTCCAATTGAGTTAATTGGCAGGCTCCTTAGGCACTCGTTTCATTTTCATTTTTTCATTTCATTTTATTTGATTTATATACCGCCCTACTCCCGAAGGACTCAGGGCGGTGAACAGGCACAAGATAAAACACATAGAATACAAAAATTTAAGAGCAGAAGTAAAATCAAATTAAATCAATTTAGCCCAAGACAAATTTAAAACCCCAGGTTAAGAACAATTTAAAATTTACATTAAAATTTACATTAAAAAGAGAATGGGTTAGGTCAAACCAGCCTGGTGAAATAAAAAGGTCTTGAGAGCGCGGCGGAAGGTGCGTAGATCCAGGATCCTCCGTATCTCCGGGGGGAGCTCGTTCCAGATAGTAGGTGCCCCCACAGAGAAGGCTCTCGCCCTGGGGGCCGCCAGCCGACATTGTTTGGCCGACGGCACCCGGAGGAGTCCCTCTCTGTGAGAGCGTACCGGCCAGTGGGAGGCCGTTTGTGGCAGCAGACGATCCCGTAAATAAACTCTCTTTCGTCATCTGACACCTGCAGAGATGACCTTAGTTCCCACGAGATAGATCAGTGTTGTGTCTGGCAATGCATTCCATCTTCCCCCTTCCTCCCCATATGGTGTGGCAATTGAGAACCACGAAAATGAGGTTAGCCCTGTTCGGTTCGAAGTTGACAGTTCCTTTATTTCAAAATTATTTCAAGTTTCCTTTTGCTCCTAAAATAGAAACTAACCAAGAGCCTTGGTGGCACAGCTGACTAGCTGTTAAAGTAGCACCAGCTGCCTGCAATTACTGCAAGTTCAAATCTCGCCAGGCTCAAGGTTGACTCAGCCTTCCATCCTTTCGAGGTAGGTAAAATGAGGACCCGGATTGTGGGGGCAATAAGCTGACTTTGTATAAAAAAGAACACCGCTTGGGGGGGGCAAAAGCCCTACTAAGCAAGTATATACAAAAGTATGAAGACTATTGCTTAACACATTGTAAGCCACCCTGAGTCTCCGGAGAAGGGCGGCACATAAATCAAACCAATAAACAATAAACAATATGGCGTGGTTTATGTTCATACAGGTTGGGTTATAGCCTCCATCAGAAGTCCAGGTTTGATCAATCTTTGCTCAGGTTATTTTACATTAGTCAAACTGTAACTCTTAAGAAACCCAGAGAATCCATCCAATTTCAGCAAGCAAGTCATAATCACAACCTTACTTTGGTTTTATTTCCTTTCCACAGTCTTCCCTAATTCTAATTCTTTATTTTCCCCTCAAGGAAGTGATGGCCAGGATGAAGTGATTCAGGACGGAAAAGGGAAAGAGGAGTTTAGAAATTGGACAGAATCCAGAATTTCAGAGAAGAACAAGTCAATATATAGGAATAAGAAACCAACATCCAAGTGTGTGCAGAATGAAAATACTCTTGCCCTCCAAAATCCCAAAGGAAAAATAAGGACAAAGGATCTAGGGAAAAGTGTGAAAGTACCAAAAGACCATTTAAATTTAGATATGCGCAACAGAACCAACGTTGGAGGAGAGCAAAATGGATACAGGGAGAATGAAAAAAGTTTTAACTGGAGAATCAAAATGGGAGAGAAGCCGTATAAATGCATGGAGTGTGGAAAAAGTTTCAGCGAGAGTAGTTCTCTCACTTGCCACAAAAGGATCCACACAGGGGAGAAACCCTATAAATGCATGGACTGTGGGAAGAGCTTCAGCAAGAGCAATCACCTTCTTTCTCATAAAAGGATCCACACAGGGGAAAAACCCTATAAATGTACTGACTGTGGAAAGAGCTTCAGGTGGAACAGTCAGCTGACTTCTCATAAAAAGGTCCATTCTGGTGTGATACCCTACAAATGCACCGAGTGTGGAAAGAGCTTCCAGGAAAACGGATCCCTTACTTCACACAAGAGAATCCACACAGGGGAGAAGCCATATAAGTGCACAGAATGTGGGAAAATATTTCGGAAAAGCAGTTCACTTACTTCCCACCAAAGGATCCACACAGGAGAAAAACCCTACAAATGTACAGATTGTGGAAAGAGCTTTAGTCAAAGCAGTAACCTTATATCACATAAAAGGAGCCATTCAGGGGAAAAACCCTATAAATGTAAGGAATGTGGGAAGTGTTTCATGTGGAACAGTCAGCTTACATCACATAAGAGCGTCCATACAGGGGAAAAACCCTATAAATGTGTAGACTGTGGGAAAAGCTTCAGCAACAGCAGTCACCTGACTTCCCACAAAAGGATCCATTCGGGGGAGAAACCATATCAATGTCTGCAGTGTGGAAAGAGCTTCCGTGAAAATGGGTCTCTGACTTCCCACAAAAGGATCCACATAGAAGAAAAGTCATGTCAATGTGTGGAATGTGGGAAAATATTTCAAAGGAAAAGTTCCTTTGTTTCTCATAAATGTACCCATACCGAAGAGAAACCCTATAAATGTCTGGACTGTGGGAAAATATTCCGAAAAAGCAGTTTCCTTGTTTCCCATAAAAGAATCCACACGGGGGAGAAACCATTTAAATGTCTCGAGTGTGGAAAGAGCTTCCGCGAAAATGGATCTCTGGCTTCCCATAAAAGGATCCACTCGGGCAAGAAGCCCTATAAATGCACGGAGTGTGGGAAATGCTTCTGGAGGAGCAGTTCACTTTGTTCGCACAGAAGAATCCACACGGGGGAAAAGCCTTACAAATGCACCGAGTGTGGAAAAAGCTTCCGTGAAAATGGATCGCTTACATCCCATAAAAGAATCCACACAGGGGAGAAACCTTACAAGTGCCCAGAGTGTGGAAAGGGATTCAATACAAGCAGTAATCTTTCCTCCCATAGAAGGATCCACTCCAAGGAGAAACAGTATAAATGCGTGGAGTGTGGAAAGAGCTTTACTCAGAGTGCTTGCCTTATTTCTCACAAAAGAATCCACAGAGGGCAGAAACCGTATAAATGTGTGGAGTGTGGGAAAAGTTTCAGATGGAGCAGTCACCTTACTTCCCATAAAAGGATACACACAGGGGAGAAGCCATATAAGTGCCGGGAATGTGGGAAAATATTCCGGATCAGCAGTTCCCTAACTTCCCACAAACGGATCCATACTGGGGAGAAACCATATAAATGCAGGGATTGTGGAAAGAGCTTCCGAGAAAATGGGTCCCTCACGGTTCATAAAAGGATCCACACAGGGGAGAAACCCTATAAATGCACCGAGTGTGGGAAAGGCTTCCGAAAGAGCAGTAACCTTACATCCCACATAAGGATCCACTCAGGTGAGAATATAAAAATACTAAATTCACAGTATTCCTTCTATTTATTTATTTATTATTAAATTTATAGACCGCCCTTCTCCCGAAGGACTCAGGGTGGTGTAAAGCCAAAGTAAAAAACATGAATACAAACATTAAAAACAGTTTAAAAAGAAATATATAAATTTGGCCCCAAAGTTAAAAAACAATAGACATATTAAACTATTTATTATAGTTTATTAAACTATAAGACATATTAAAATATTTAAAAAGCATTAAGCCAGCCCTGCTTGCAGAAAAAGGAAGGTCTTCAGGACACAGCGGAAGGCACCGAGGTTTTGAATTCTTCGTATCTCTGGGGGAAGTTTTGTTTTATTTATGTATGTATGTATTTATTTATTTATTTATTAAATTTATTAAATTTATTTATTTAATTATTATTCAAATTTCTATACCGCCCTTCTCCTTTCGGTCTCAGGGCGGTGAACAGCCAAAATAAAAACATCTATACATAACATTACAGTTAAAAATAAAGTTAAAATAATTTATAAATTTGGCCCGTAATTTAAAACTTGTCAATTTAAAATCAATATTAAAATTTTAAAACTAACCCTAAAATCAAGACAGACCGGCTAAATTTATATCCCGCCCTTCTCCCCGAAGGGACTCAGGGCGGTGAACAGCCGAGAATTAAAATAACATACAATATAAAAGTTAAGATAATTAAAAATAAATTAAATTAAACGGCCTCCCAATTTAAAACCCCTAGCTATACAATTAAAAAACTAACCCATAAAACCTATTCAGGCCAGGCCGGCTTGCTGAAATAAAAACGTCTTCAGGGCCTTACAGAAAGTGCGGAGATCTGGAATCAGCCGTATTCCGGGAGGTAGCTCATTCCAGAGGGCAGGTGCCCCCACAGAGAAGGCCCTCCCCCTGGGGGCCGTCAGTCTACATTGCTTGACCAACGGCACCCTGAGGAGGCCCTCTCTGTGGGAGCACACTGGTCGGTGGGAGGTCGTTGGTGGCAGCAGGCGGTCTCCGTAAATACCCTGGCCCTAAGCCATGGAGCGCTTTAAAGGTGAGAACCAACACCTTGAAGCGCACCCGGAAGACCACTGGGAGCCAGTGCGGCTCACGCAGGAGGGGTGTTATGTATGTTTGAACCATGAAATACATTGATTCAAATTCAAAGCTTTATTGCCAGTGCACAACATACATACAATGAGATTGGTGGAGCTCCCTCAGTGTACACACCTCGGCAACACCATACAACTCACAGTGAAGACAGAAAATCCCTAACCCAATAAATCATATTAACAAACACCCAGTCCTATTGCACCAGTACGAGGATGTTACACATTGCGCCGGCCCTGCAAGTCTACTACGTAGTTATGATGTTATTTCGCATTCAGGAGTCTTGACAGCCCATGGATCCTGAGTGTCTATGGAGAGTGTCTATTTCTCAGTTGATCTGTTAATTAAAAGAGAGGTTTAACTCGGCGGGTTTGTGCCTTAAATTTCCAATAATTTCCTCTTTTTTTGTCCCAAGCAGAGGATCTTCAAGAAAATGAACCTGATCAGGAGGCTGTTGTGCCGACATCACAAACGCTCAAGTATGAACTGAGAAAAGAGACATTTAGGAAATCGGTGCGGACCCTGAAGTAAAATTAGGAAAATTCCAACAACGTGTAGAAGAAATCCTTCGGGGTCTTTTTCTAACGTGCTACAGTCCTGGAATCCTGAATGGTGGACAGAATTAGGAAAGGAGAATCACAATTGCTCAGTACATCATCATCATCATCATCATTATTATTATTATTATTATTAATCAAATTTCTATACCGCCCTACTCCCAAAGGACTCGGGGCGGTGAACAGCCAAGATAAAATACAAATAATACAAATATTAAAAAATCCCTTAAAATTATTAAATATTTTGGCCAAAACACAGATTAAAACACCCTATTATTATTATTATTATTATTATTAATAATAATAATAATATAATAATAATAATAATAATAATAATAATAATAATAATAATAATAATAATAATAATAATAATAATAATAATAATAAAATTTCTATACCGCCCTATTTCCGAAGGACTCAGGGCGGTGAACAGCCAAGATAAAATACAGATAATACAAATATTAAAAATCCCTTAAAATTATTAAATATTTTGGCCGAAACACAGATTAAAACACCCAATTTATAAAATCACGAATTAAAAAATTTAAAAGAGGAGAGTTAGGCCAGGCCAGCCTGCTGAAATAAAAATGTTTTGAGAGCACGGCAAAACGTGCGCAGGTCCAGGATCCTCTGTATCTCTGGGGGGAGCTCGTTCCAGATGGTAGGTGCCCCCACAGAGAAGGCTCTCTCCCCCTGGGGGCCGCCAGTCAACACTGTTTGGCCGACGGCACCCTGAAGAGCCCCTCTCTATGGGAGCGTACTGGTCGGTGAGAGGCTATTGGTAGCAGAAGGCGGTCTCGTAAATACCCCGATCCGATGCCATGGAGCGCTCTAAAGGTGGTAACCAAAACCTTGAAGCGCACCCGGAAGACCACTTTATAAAATCACAAATTAAAAATTTAAAAAAGGGGAGTTAGGCCAATGGCCATAACGCCATTGAAGGAGAATAGTTGTACTGTAGTTGTAATAGTTGTACTGTAATTGTAATAGCATTGATGATGTTACCTAGTTTGGGTAATGAAATATCTGCAAGAAAACAAGCAAGCTCGGAGAGCACTAGGGACCCCTCACATCATCATAGTGTTACATAGTTATCATACAAACTAAATTGATTTGGAGTTTTTCATTCTAATATTTAGATCAGGAGTGTTAAACTTGATTTCATTGAGAGCCGCATCAGGTTTACGTTTGACCTGAGGGAGGCATGGCCAGCTTGACACCACTCGGGTCCGGGCATCTCTGGTGGCCTGAGTGCTCTGCCAACGAAAATGGATGCGGCCCTCCCGAGGTCCGTTTTCACTGGCCGAGGGTTGCAGGAGGCTGTCGCAGCCAAAAACAGAGCTCCGTTTTCACCGGCAGAAGTACCATGGACTGGTCCTTTGCTGTTTCCCGGATGGCCCCGTGGGCCAAATCTAAGCACCCTGTGGGCTGGATCCAGACCGCGCGCCTTGAGTTTGACACCCCTGATTTAGATCATATCGCTTCTGAAATATATTTGTCCGAAATAAGGAATGGATATGTATGAAAGATGGAGTGTGTGAGAGACCCATGCAGAGCAATCCATAAGAAGCGGTAGTCTGGAAGATTTCAGGTCATGGAGCATGTGGACAATGAAGATCTCTGAGAAGACACGATGAAAGGATGGATGCAATCTATGGAAACTAATCAAGGAGAGAAGCAATCTTGACCTAAGGAGAAATTTCCTGTCAGAACAATTACCGTGTTTTTCAGAGTATAAGTCGCAGTTTTCCCCCCCCCCAAAAAAAGAGGCTGAATATTGTGTCTTATACTTCGAATGTAGCTTTTTTTTTCAGCCCTAACAAGGCGCTAGTGAGTGAAGCAGATCTTCCATGCTTTGCCTGCTTTTCTCATTGCTGCTCCCTCTCAGATGTGCGTTAGAAGCTGTTTTTCAGCCCTAATGAGGCGCTAGTGAGTGAAGAGATCCATGCTTGCTTTTCTCATTGCTTCTCTCTCCAAAGATCAGCTGTGCTTTAGAAGCTGTTTTTTATCCCCGATTAGGGGATAAAAAGCACGTGTGCAGGCTCAAAACCAGCAAACTAATGTGCTGAAGCTGACCAGACTGAGGACGCTAGCCAGATAAATACCTGGTAGGCAGATTTCTTTTCCTATTTTCCTCCCCAAAAACTAAGCTGTATTTTATACCGCTTTGCGTCTTATACTCTGAAAAATTCGGTAACCACTGGAACAGCTTGCCTTCAGAAATTGTGGGTGTTTCATCACTGGTGGTTTTTAAGAAGAGATTGGACAATCATTTGTCTGACAGGGTTTAGGATTTCCTGCTTGATTCGGGATTTGGACTAGATTAGAAAACCTCCAAGCTCCCTTCCAACTCTGTTATTCTGTTAAAGGTGATTCAGGAGACATGAACTGGGTGAAATGATAGCACTTAAGAGAAGTAGAGAGCCAGTTTGGTACAGTGGTTAAAGGCATCAGGCTAGAAACTAGGTGGGACCATGAATTCTAGACCCAACTTGGGCATAAAGCCAGCTGGGGCACTTAGGCCAGTCATGCCTTAGGAAGGAGGCAATGGCAAACCACTTCTGGAAAATCTTGCCAAGAAAATCTCAGGGAGTTGTCTAGGCAGTCTCTGAGAATTGGATATGATTGAACAGAAGAAGGCAAACGAGGTCCAGGAGAAGGAAAACACCATGCCTTCAAAATCTAAGGGACTGGTTTGGACAAAACTCAGCAGCGCTTTTTCGTACGATAAAAATATGATCACTAACATGATTGCCAACATCCGATGATGGATATGGAAGAGGAAGGAGGAGAAGAAGAAAAAGTGGAGAGGTACCAGGAGGTGTGAAATGAGGACGATGCTGGGGACTGACCTCCCCATTTTTGGAGAACATATGGATGGGATATCAATCCAATAAAAATGGATGAAATTTATAATACTTGGAGCTATAATATAGACCAAGATATCAAATGAGGTATTGAGTGTGGTGGACATTTGCCTCTATTCTTCTGAACTTCATTTCTTGCGTTATTGGAAACTTCTGGCTGTTGAGAGCCGACTTCTGATCCATTTGCCAATGATCAGGATGGTGTTTGTTTTTTGTCTTTTGTCTCTCTTGGTGAAATGAAACCTGCGTAATCTAGTGATCCTCCTAACTGTAGATGTGTATGAATTAATTAGCAGAGATGGCAACAGGAATTGCCGCTATTCCTCCTTAAGAATTAAGAGGGTGGGATTTGGGTAAGTGGCTATTCCATATGTGGAAAAGAGACGATATTATTAGCAGATTTTCTAAGCTGATAGTTGAGAAAATAGCTGAGCAGGTTTCCTTGTTTATACCGATCACAACAGACTTGATGTCATAGTCACAGTAGTCATTCAGAAGGGTATGAGTTTTAGATCAGGGGTCTTCAACCTTGGCAACTTTAAGACTTGTGGACTTCAACTGGCTGAGGAACTCTGGGAGTTGAAGTCCACAAGTCTTAAAGTTGCCAAGGTTGGAGACCCCTGTTTTAGATTATATTCTGACTCCCTTATTTACTTTGGTGTAAGGAATCCATCTCAGCTTTCCTGTTTGACGCAAATTAAAGGACATCTTTCATTTTACAAAGACTGAGTGGCTTGCATGGTGCTTCAAGAACTGGGTTGTTGACATCTTTAGTTCTGAACAAGATTGTACTACCACGTTCAGATCCGGTTTGCAACTTAGGGGATCTCCTGGACTCACGACTCCTGCTCAATGAGCAGGTGGTGGGCGTGGTTAGAAGAGCCTTTGCACAACTTCGATTTCTGCACCAGCTTTGGCCTTTCCTGAATCAAGACTCCCTGCGCTCAGTCACTCAAGCCCTGGCCATCTCACATCTGGACTACAACAATGCACTCTACATGGGGCTATCTTTGAAGAGCATTCCAAAGTTTCAACTGGTGCAGAGAGCGGCCCCATGGGCAGTCTTTGGAGCCCCTAGAATAACCCCGGTTACACCAGTATTCTGTGACTGCACTTGCTGCCAATCTGTTTCTGGGTGCAGTTCAACGTGTTACAACCTTTAAATCCCTCCATGGCATGATTCCAGGCTATTGATGAACTATCTTATTCTGTTAGGAGAAGCCCATCCCACTCATGCTGGCAGGGGAGGTCTGCTGCAGATCCCGTCAGTCAAGGAACTCCAGCTGATGGGATCCAGAGCTTTCTCTGCCATAGCACCAACCCTCTGGAACAGGGGTTGGCAATCTTAAACACCCAAAGAGCCAGAAAGGTCCTAATTGGAAGCCCCCGTACAATTCTGGAGCCGACTGGAAGTCCAGTTCCCACATCATAGTCCCTAGCGCGGCGTCCTTTTTCCCTGTTGACCGGAAGTTGGTCCCCCATCATAGAGTCGCCTCCTAGCGTGGCATCCTTTTTCCTCTACCTGTCCTAACCAAAAGCCCTATCAATTGTGGGGCTGACCAGCAACAAGGAGCCACAGGAGAGGGATGAAAGAGCCACATGCGGCTCTATAGCCACGGGTTGCTGACCCCTGCTCTGGAATATCCTGTCCCCAGGGTAAGATCTGCCCCTATCCTATCTTCTCGTAAGAACCTGAAGATTTGGTTCTCGTGGTTGACCTGGGGACCAAATGGTGAAGTACCACACTGGAGGTGGCTTTTGAACCCCACCAGTCCCCCCTCACATTTTGATGTCTTCACATCCCATCTTTTAATTCATATTGCTATACTTTCATTATTTGTTTTTATTGTTTTACTGTTGTTATATTTACATTTTTTTATAATTTTACATATTGTAAGCCACCCAAAGTAACCTCATGGCAAGATGAGTGGCAAATCACCATGTGAGGTTCAAGGTGTTGATGATTACCTATAAAGCCCTACATGGCTTAGGCCCGGGGTATTTGGCGGATCACCTGCGGCCAGCAACAGCTCCCCATCACCCGGTGTGCTCACACAGAGAGGGCCTACTTGGGGTTCTGTTGGCCAAGCAATGTCGGCTGACGGCCCCTAGAGAGCGAGCCTTCTCTGTAGGCGCACCTACCCTCTGGAATCAGCTCCCCTTGGAGCTCCGGGTGGCCCCCGACCTTCGCTCCTTCCGCCATGACCTTAAAACATGGTTCTTTTGCCAGGACTGATCTGGACTGAAGGGGAATTTTAATGGGAATTTTAGATTCTTTTATCGTTTGAATTTTAATCTGGACTTCTTGTTGCTTTATTGCTGTGAGCTGCCCTGAGTCCTTGTGGAGAAAGGGTGGCATATAAGTCCGATAATTAATTAAGCAATAAATAAAAAAATCTAGACAGAAACATAAAATTTCTTGATCTGTTTGGAGTAAAATAAATGTGATTCGGATAGATCCGGCTCCAAAATTGACGTGCAGGTTAGCGGTCTTCCCATATCCCAAATTATTTCAAATTAATTCATGGGACATTGAATGGAAACCAGTGAGATTGAAAAAAATTGAGAACCCTAGAGAAGGAAAGTTGAACATGGAATAATGGATGTCTTTGGTCTATAATTATTTTGTTGTCACAGTTTGACCATAAGTTATATTATTAAAGCGTTTAATAAAAGTGATCGGTAGTATGTCTTTGTGTCCAATCCTCGAGCTCTTGAAGGTGGATTATAAAATGTGACAAATAAAGTTACGTTTTTATAAAAGAAATCAAATTTTCTTAATCCTAACTCCTTCTCTTTAATGATAGTTTCCTGCAAACCGGTTTTCTTAACCAGGTGTGATGTGTATCTACTTTGGAAAATGAATTTAATGGGAATAAGTTAGAGAATAGGAAAGAGATTTCTATACATTTAAAGCAGGGGTCTGCAACCTTAAAAACCGGAAGTAGGGTAACAGAATGTTTCCTGCCTCCGGAGGGCCGGTTTTTTTTTTTTTTTAATTTGATTTATATGCCGCCCTTCTCCGGAGACTCAGGGCGGCTTACAATGCGTTAAGCAATAGCCTTCATACTTTTGTATATTTATACAAAGTCAGCTTATTGCCCCCACAATCTGGGTCCTCAATTTACCTACCTTAGAAAGGATGGAAGGCTGAGTCAACCTTGAGCCTGGCGAGATTCAAACCTGCAGTAATTGCAGGCAGCTGGTCTTAATCACAATGCTATCAGTCTGCTGAGCCACCAGGCCCTTGCGTGGGTTGGTTGAGGGTTGGTGCTCTCTTTGGTACGATTGATTTGGATTCTGAGGGGTTTATGGGCTGGCTGTAGGTCAATGTGTTGATGGAATTGCTTGTAGAGTGCCAGGCTTCAATGAACTCACGACCGTTGTGGGTGGTAGCGTGGCCGATAATTTTTGTGTCGTGCAATTGAGCCGATGCTGTTTGCAGTGATGGGTTCTAACTGGCTTTACTACCAGTTCTCTTTGTGCACGTGCTTCGCGTGTGATCACCTCTTCATGCATGCACTTCATGCGCGATCGCCGCGTGCATGATTGCTTTGCTCGCATGCACGCTAAACTATGCGCAAGCGCATTACGAATCTGCCCAGCTGAGCTGCGGCAATCCACTCTGCCGCACCTATCAGCTGGGCTGAAAAAGAAGAAATAAAAGGTAGGAATAACGTGAGGCGGGTGGGAGGGCCTAGCTCCAGAACAAAGAGAACTGGTTTGGTGACGTCATATCGTCACCGCTACCAGCTCGGCCGAACCGGGCCAAACCAGGAGGAACCCACCACTGGCTGTTTGGTGTCAGTGTGGGTAGAGATTAAGGATTTGGGATCGTGGCGTCTGACTGCCACCCGATGTTCGTGGATCCTGGTTTTTAATTGTCACACTAAACTAAACTAAACTAAACTAAACTAAACTAAACTAAACTAAACTAAACTAAACTAAACTAAACTAAACTAAACTAAACTAAACTAAATTGTTTAGTCTGTCCCACGTAGAATTACTTGCAATGTTTACAATTGATTTTGTAGATTACAAGATCGGGAAGATACAGATACAGAAGGATGAAAGAAACAATTTACACTGACAAGAGCCTTGTACCAAGAGCCTTGGTGGTGTAGCGGACTAAGTGGTGTTATGTAGTACTTAGATGCCAGCTGCCTGCAATTAGTGTGAGTTCAAATCTCACCAGGCTCAAGGTTGACTCAATCTTCATTCCTTCCGAGGTAGGTAAATTGAGGACCCGGATTGTGGGGGCAATAAGCTGACTTTGTAGAAACACCGCTTATGGGGGTGGGGTGGCAAAAGCCCTAATAAGCAGGTATATACAAAAGAATGAAGGCTATTGCTATAAGTGCATTGTAAGCCACCCTGAGTCTTCGGAGGAGGGCGGCATATAACTCAAATAAATAAATAAATAAATAAATAAATAAATAAATAAATCCCCTAACTCCGCTGAAGATGTTATCTAGCCTGGTAATGAAATGTTTGGAAACCGACCCACAAGCTCGGAGAACGAATGTTCACCCTCAAGAACATATTTCCTGACAGGGAGAATCATCAATCAGTGGACTGGCTTGCTCCAACACTGGAGGTCTTCAAGAAGAAATTGAACAACCATTTGTCCAGAATGGTATAGGTTCTCCTGCATGGGCAGGAGGTTGGACTACTAGACTTCCAAGTATATTATTCCGTGTTATTTTCAAACGGTGAAGCATTCTAAAATAAACTATTTTTTTTTAGCTGTCTGTAGAAAACATCCTGCTTTTCACTAAATCTATCAAATCTAGTACATGGTCTAGTGTGACAACATAAATGTTGCTACCTCTGTGTTTTATTCTTATTATCTACGTGCCACGGGAAGTCCTGTCACAAGCGGTGGCACCAGCGCGATTCAGAGTGTTGCAATGTAGAGTGCTGCTAGAGGCCGGGAGGCTGAAAACGGACCTATTTTAGGCTGGCTGCGTGCACCCCGTTTTGGCCGGTGAAGTGCTGCAGGAGGCCGTCCAGGCCAAAAATGGGACAGAGGGGGCCATGCATCCCCCCCCTGGTCCATTTTGGCTGGCAGGGTGCTGCAGGAGGCGTCCGTCCCAACTACCCCCCCTGCTCCCTGCCCCTATCCCCCGCTGGCCCGCAAAGAACTACAATGCTGATCCAGCCCTCGAAGAAATCCAGTTTGACACCCCTGGTTTAGACAGTCACTTATTTAAAATGGTATAGGTTCTCCTGCTTGAGCAGGGGACTGGACTACAAAAACCTCCAAGGTCCCTTCCAGCTCATTCTATCCTATTCTAAGATCAAATTGTTGAAAGTGACTCTGGATCTATGGAATGTTTCCTTGCATGGTTAGTGCATTAGTAGAAATCTTGACATAACTCAATGTTATAGGGATGAATCAGAGCTACATTCATCCGATGTTGCTGCTTCAAGTGACTGGAGAAGCTTAACCTGTTAAATGTCGGTCTGGGTGCTGTATGTTGTGGCCCGTCAGTGGCCTGTGCAGATTGTAGCTGATTCTGACAACGAGGAGGCTGGTGTGGTGCGGCGCCAGCAGCCTGTGCAGCTGGCACTTTGAGTCGGACAGTGAGGAGGCTGGAGAAGATGAAGTGCCAGAGGCAGGGATTCAGCCAGGGCCTTCAGAACCTCCAGAAGCTCCCTTAAGTGAAGAGGACAAAGAGGTGGAGCCTCTTCTCAATGCACGGGCGCGCAGAGCTGCCAAAGGCAGGAGTGGCTCCTCAGGAGGAGGTCTCCTCGAGAGTAAGGCTTGGGGCTAATTGGCCACTCCTTTAACCTATTTAAAGAGGAACGCCGATTGAAGCAAGCTGTAGGGAACAACTTTTAGTTCACTCTCCTTCGCGCCTGGATTCTCTGCAACATTGCTTCTGGGCTTTCTGCCAACCCTAGTAAGATTGTGATTACCTTATCTTAGGATTCTTGTACGCTGTTAAGGAAGTTTATTAACAGCCTTTGTTTGAAAAAGACTGAGTTATTTGAGTAAATTAAGTTTTGTACAGACTTGGTGTGTGCTGCATTCTTTGGGGTCCGTAGCTGGGGCAGAACACTGTGCTTCCAAACTCAGGTTAGATAAAACAAAATCGGACATCTTACAGCACACTTGTAAAATCATAATACGACAAGTCTGAACACAAAGAACAAAATACTCCGGAATTTGAGCTGCTTAAAAAGGCAATTCCTTTGTTCTTTTAAGCCGCAAGAGGAAATTGTGAGCATCTCATATTAAGTGAAATCAAAGAAGTTTCTCTTTATTTCATTCAATTTGTACGTCACCCAAGGATTCTGCTGGGATTGTAAGAAAACATAAAATTAAGAACAATAAAAACAAGGCAACTGTTAGGAAATGATTATTACTTACCTTGTTGGGTTGGCAATATATAAACCCTCAATATAGCTTTAAGACTGCTGTATTGCAACATACTGTGTCCTGATTGGTTAGCTCTGTAGCCAATCTCCTTAAAAGGGAGCTAGAAACATGGTTTGTTTTTTCCCTTTGCTATTCTTGCTCTCTGATATCTCTGTATGCTACTGTTTGCAAATCCAGAAGCACTATTTATTGTGAATGACTACGACGACTGGTAAGAAGACTTTGTTATTCGATTATCCCTGGAATGTCGTTTTGCTATCTCCTGCTTTATATGTGGATGACCTGGACTGTTTATTGGATTGTGCCTTACTATTTCCTGAAAGTAAACACAACTCAGTGTATCTGTGTGTTGGCTGTGTTTATTCGTAACTACTCTCAATCATTTTCATGTGCATACTCTTGCTACTCAACACTTGGACAAATAGCCAGATCTTAGGGCCTTTTGAAACACTAGTGGGGTGAGAGTTACGACACCATCTTTTCTTATTCTGCACCCTGGTCCTGAACAGGGTGAAATACTCAAAATTCGAATAAATGAGCAGGATGCTAAGGTTTTCTTCAAGAAATTAATATATAGAATATAGAATATATATTTCTATATCGGCTACTACTAAGTTTAGAAGCGTTTGGATGAATGTATTCTTCTGTTATGGTTGCAGTTTTGTTTTATGAATGTTTTTATAGTTTTATCATTTTGTTTTCTTGAGAATCTTGCCGAATCATTGAGTTGGGCGGTGTACAAATTGAATTCAGGAGTTAGAGGAAGAATTTTGCATAGTTCAGGCCAAGAACAGACATAAGGATGGAACCAAGTAAAGCTAATATTTCTATAAGTTCTCACCTGAGTGGATACTTTGATGAGAAATAAGGGAATTGCTATTTCTAAAGTCGGTCCAAGGAATTATATGGTTTTTCTCCTGTGTGGATCAGTTTATGAGAACGAAGGGATCTCTTTTCACGGAAGTGCTTTCCACACTCCGTACATTTATGCGGTTTCTCCCCAGTGTGAATCAGTTTGTGGGAATGAAGAGATCTCTTTTCACGGAAGCTCTTTCCACACTCTGTGCATTTATATGGTTTCTCCCCAGTGTGAATCCTCTCGTGGAGAGTCAGGGAACTGTTTTGGCTGAAACTCTTTCCACACACCGCACATTTATATGGTTTCTCCCCTGTATGGATCCTTTTGTGAGAAGTCAGGTGACTGATATCGCTGAAGCTCTTCCCACAGTCTGCGCATTTATACGGTTTCTCCCCCGTGTGGAGACTTCTGTGCGATGTAAGCTGACTGTTCCACATAAAGCTCTCCCCGCATTCCATACACTTATATGGTTTCTCGCCCGAGTGGCTCCTTTTGTGGGAAATCAGATTCCCACTTTGGCTAAAGCTCTTCCCACACTCCGTACATTTATAGGGTTTCTCCCCTCGGTGAATCCTTTTGTGAGAAGTCAGCGATCCATTTTCCCGGAAGTTCTTACCGCACTCCAAGCATTTGTAGGGTTTCTCCCCTGTGTGGATGCTTCTATGGGAAACAAGGGAACTGCTCTTTCGGAATATTTTTCCACACTCCGTGCACTTGTACGGCTTCTCCCCGGTGTGGATCCTTTTGTGAGAAGCAAAGGCGCTGCTACCCCGGAAGCTCTTTCCACACTCCAGGCATTCGTACGGTTTCTCGCCGGAGTGGCGCCTTTTATGGGAAGTGAGGCTGCTGCTCGTGCTGAAGCTCTTCCCGCACTCCGTGCATTCATAGGGTTTTTCCCCTGTGTGAATCCTTTTATGGGAAGTCAGCTGACTGTGCCACCGGAAGCTCTTTCCACACTCCAGGCATCGATACGGCTTCTCTCCCGAATGGCTCCTGGTATGGGAAGTCAGGGAGCTGTTCTTGCTAAAGGTCTTTCCACACTCGAGACATTTAAAGGGCTTCTCCCCCGTGTGGATCCTTCTATGGTAAGTAAGCGAACTGTTCTTGCTGAAGCTCTTCCCGCACTCAGTGCATTTGAAGGGTTTCTCCCCCGTGTGGATCCTTCGGTGACAAGTAAGGTAACTGCTTTTTCTGAAGCTCTTTCCACACTCCGTGCATTTATAGGGTTTCACTCCTGCGTGGGTTATTTGGTGGGAAATGAGGGAACGGTTGCAGCCGAAGCTTTCTCCACATTCCCTGCATCTATGTAGCTTTTCTTCCACGTTGATGCTTCCGCGTGTAGAGAAAGTCCGATTTGAATATTTTTTCACCTCTCCCATCGGGCAGCTCCTGTAAGGTTTGCTTACATCAAATCTGTCTTTGCATGCTTTCAAGTTTTTCCCCGCACATTTTCTCTTCTTTTTTTCTCGATGCTTTTGCTCGGCGAGAAAGTCTTGAACAGGAGCACATGGGGAAATGGATTTTTTGTTTATTCCCTGGGTGAGTTGCTTCCTCTCCAAACCTTTTGATCTCCTTTCGTTGGCCAACTTCTTTTTATCTTCTTCTTCAGGATGATGTGCATGGAATTGTTGGATGTAATTTCTCTCCTCTCCCTCATGTGCTCTTTCTGCAGAGAAGAAAGAATGAAAATATTAAGTAAGGCTAAGGAAAAGTTATAAAGATTAAATCCGCAAACTACTGTTTAGCATTTTTCAAGGCTATTCCACGGAACAACATAAGGTAACCATGAAGGAAAACCAGGATTTTGTATGTAAAATTGCACAGCAGGGACATGAATAATTTCTATTTTTGAGTACAGTAGCAGAAAACTTTTTAAAAATTGGAATTCATATAAACATAGCTATGTGTCCTTGCCCAGTTCTCATCTCAATAAATTAATGATACGTAACCCTGTATATGAATCTCAGCAAGCATAAGTATAAAGTACAGGTAGTCCTCACCTTAAGATCATTTAGAACTGTTTGAAGTTACGACGGACCCCAAAAGGTACTTATGACCTAGTGTCAAAGTTCCAATAGCCAGGCTCTCCCCTCAAGGTCATATGAATGCTTTTTGGGAGCTTAGTAACCAGACCAGATTTATGGCCATTTCTGGTGTCCTGCAGTCACATGACGGCAATTTACAATTTTGCTGAAAAACAAATTTCCGGTTTTGGGCAAAAATGCCCCATAGTAAACAATGGCTTCAGTGAATGCTGCATTTGCTTAATGACTGTGTCAGTGTCCCAGCACTGACATATAAATAAAGGGAGGAGAAGCCTGAACTTTTGCCTGCTAAATCCCTTTGAAGATCTCTCCCTTTGGGATCGGAAAGGGAGGGATTGGGGGGCAAAGGTCAGTACTGACTGTGAAAAGAGTCAGGATCAGATTGCTGTGCTTGAATAAAGAGAAAATTTCCTTAAAGATCGGCAGTTTGGAAATTCATTTATTTTGAGATAGCATCGAAACCTGACAGACGGTCAGTACTGACCTTTGCCCCCCAATCCCTCCCTTTCCGATCCCCAGTTCTCTGCTTCTCATTGGCTATCTTCCAAGTCACTTTCCTGATTCCTTCTTCGTCAGATCACAGGAATGTCTCCCCTCTCCCCGTCTCCGAGGAGACAGATCTTCAAAGGGATTTAGCAGGCAAAAGTTCAGGCTTCTCCTCCCTTTATTTATATGTCAGTGCTGGGACGCTGACAGACTGTGGATTTATGTCAATGTCGAACTGAACCTGGCAGAAGCCATTTTCCTAGTACATCATTGCCACCCAGTACGGAAGTGGGGGAGGAAGGTGGAATACCTTACTAGACACAACATAGATTTTTCTCCTGGGAACCAAGGTCATCAACCCAGGTGATGGAGGAAGGAGGAGAAAGATGCCTGAGGAGCCAGCCAAATAACCTAATTGGCCAATGTGACCAGTGACACTCGAGGAAGGGTTTATTGCTTGTTTTTTATAATTATGCTGAAACTATGGGAAAGATCCAGAGTTGGTTTTCCACTAAATGTGTCGATATGATGTACCCAATAAAGAGGTTCTTTGAGGAAGCAAGTGGCCTTGGAGTTCTGATTTGTTTGGGTTCCTTGACAATTCACTTAACAACCATGGCAATGGTTCACTTAATGACTATGGCAATGGTTCATTTATTGGCCACCACAAAAAAAAAGGTCTTAACTTGACTCGCTTCCATGATAACCTGCTTTACGAACATCAAGGCTCCATTACAGTCATAATTTGAGGACTACCTCAAGAAGTGGGATCTAGTCGGCCCTCTGGGATGAGATTTCCCCCCTCCCCTGAATTCTGATGGCTCCTCTTATTGGTTCGATTTTTTTTGGTTCGGTTTTTTATTTGCTGCTCTTCTCCGGAGACTCAGGGTGGCTTACAATGCATTAAGCAACAGCCTTCATACTTTTGTATATACCTGCTTAGTAGGGCTTTTGCCCCCCACCCCCACCCAAGCGGTGTTCTTTTTTATACAAAGTCAGCTTATTGCCCCCACAAACCGGGTCCTCATTTTACCTACCTCGGAAGGATGGAAGGCTGAGTCAACCTTGAGCCTGGTGAGATTCGAACTTGCAGTAATTGCAGGCAGATGGCAGCTAAGTGCTATTTAACAGTGCTTTAGTCCACTGCTCCACCAAGACTCCCCTCAATGATCTTCACAAAAGTGTTGAAAACCTGGCTATTCCCCCAGACTTTGGGGCAGGAGGATAAATGAATCCTTGTTGGAAGTGGGTGTTATATGTTTGTTTTGAGCTCCTCATGTTGTCTTCATGGTTTTTTTTGTACTTTATCTTTTTCATTTTAAGCCATTCAGAGTTCTGGGAGCCAGGGCATCTATCAAGTTTATACATGAATACATTTTTCATCTCTGCAACCTCAGGATGGTCGCATGAATAGGGAACGTCTGTTAAAAAGAATATCTTTCCCTATAACCATGATGGCGAACCTATGGCACGCGTGCCACAGGTGGCACGTGTGTCCATATCAGTGGGCACACCAACTCAGCTCTGGTACACATGCGGGCACCGGCCAGCTGATTTTCGGGCCTTCTGGGCCCACCAGGAGTAGGGAAACAGGCTGTTTCCTGCCCCCGGAGGGGCTGCGGGGGAGTGAGGAAGGCCCATTTTTCTTTCTTACCAGATCCTCTTTATGTATCTGCAGAGGGCGAAAACAGCCTTTCCCACTCCCTCGGAGGCCCTCCAAAGACCTGAAAGGGCCCATTTCCCAACTCCTGGTGGGACAAGAAGTGACTTTTTTGCTGTCCCCAGCCTCCTAGAGAGGAAATGATCCCTTTCAGGCCTCTGAGGGACTGGGAAAGGCTCTTTTCACCCTTCCCAGATGCATAGAGAGGATGTGGAGCCAGATAAGAAAGAAAAACGGGCCTACCGGGCCATCACGTGCCAGGAGCGGGGGGGGGGAGGGGGGTTGCACATGCATGTGCAGGGCAGGGCGCATAGAATTATGGGTGTGGGCACCCGCATGCACGGACCTCCCTCGCCCCCCCCTCCTGGCACGCGATGGCAAAAAGGTTAGCCATCACTGCCCTATAAGGTCAAAGAATCTGAACGAATACAGCGAACCTCGTTAATACCGTGTTTCTCAGAAAATAAGACTGTCTTGTTTTCTTTTAGACTTGAAAATAAGCACTTCGGCTTATTTTCATGGTGGTCTTACTTTTTTTGAGGTGCAGCAGGCCAGACTCGGTTGCACTGTCGCTTCCATTCCAAACCTTCAGCGTTCGGAATGGAGGCTTTTTGGCGAACGGGAGGAAACTGGGGAGGAGGATTTTGCTTATCCTTCCCTCAGTCTGTGCTGAGCTTGAGGAATGGATGACAGGCAGGAAAATCCCCCTCCCCATTTTCTTCCCATTCGCCAAAAAGCTTCCCACGAGCCTCCCAAAAAGAGGGATAAAGCAAAGCAGCTGGCCGCGGAGCTGCCAACTTCAGGGAAGCAGCCCAACATGCAGAAGCACTGCACCCAGAAAGAGAAGGGCAACAGCGGTATTTGCGCTACTCCAAGGGGCCAGCGGGCTGCAGCTACAGCTAGACAGTTGCCCCCTCCCTGTACCGCCACTCATGCTTATTTTTGAGGTAGGGATAATATTAGGCCCACCCCCAAAAAATTAGGGTTGGGCTTATTGGTGGTCTTCTGAGTGTGCTTCAAGGTTCTGGTTATCACCTTTAAAGCGCTCCATGGCTTAGGACCTGGTTATCTACGGGACCGCCTGCTACCACCAATAGCCTCCCACCGGCCAGTACGCTCCCATAGAGAGGGGCTCCTCCAGGTGCCGTTGGCCAAACAATGTCGACTGGCGGCCCCTAGCCTTCTCTGTGGGGGCACCTACGATCTGGAACAAGCTCCCCCGGAGATACGGAGGATCCAGGATCTGCGCACCTTCCGTCGCGCGCTTAAAACGTTTTTATTTCATCAAGCTGGCCTGGCCTAAATCTTCTCCCCTTTTTAAATGTAAATTTTAATTTGTTTCTAAATTATGGGGTATTTTAAATTTGTTCAGCCAAATTATTTAATTCGTTTTTATTCTATTTTAAATTTTTGTATTTATGTGTTTTATCCTGTGGCTGTTCACTGCCCTGAGTCCTTCGGGAGTAGGGCGGTATAGAAATTTAATAAAATAAATAAATAAAATAAATTATTGGGGTGGGTCGTGTTTTCGGAGAAACACGGTATAAATGGTGATAGTTTATAAAGATTATTAGGTGCAATAGAAATAATAAATAATAAAATAATAATACATATTATTTCCACAGCCAGGAAGATAAAGCAGAAACGGTTAAATTGATTAAACTAAATATAATTTGCAGCTCTTCTTTTACACCAGAAGATCAGTGGGCCCATAAGAGGCATGTTGGCTCAATAGATGGTATCCAGAAATAATGAGTTGTGGGGATAAGGATATGGAGCGAAAGGTCCTTACCCAGAGAGGCGACATTCTTTGAATTCTCCAGCATCACCTCCCCGTGGAGGGCTTTCTGATCAGCATCCAGATGGGACCATTCCTCCTCAGAGAAATACACAGCCACCTCCTCAAAGGATACGAGACCCTGAAAATGGAAATGAAATGTCCCCATTAAAGGTCAGACCAAGGATAGAGGCTCATAACTAGAGCAGATGGCCTTCGAATGGTCCCCTGCAACTCTCTGCTCTTTCTCCTCCTACCTGACTTGGAGGTTCACTTGCTCTTTCAAAGACGGTAGAAGAAGGAGCAGATCCCACAAACACCATGGACGTCATCCCACTGTCTGTAAGGGAGACAAAAGCAATGTAGACTTCAAATAATATTGTTAATAAAATATGGGGAGATTGTCAGGGTTCCAAGTAACATACCCACAGCAAACAAAACTCTGAGGCAGGCAATTACCTCAAAGAATAGGTTTATTAGATATGCCATATTGGCACAGGCTGGTGAAAACCGACTCTGACTATTCCCACGGTTTTCACCCAATTAAAAGTAAAAGTTTGTCACTTTCTTTTATCAGGTCCGCCTGATTCGCCAGTTGCGTCCCTTTCTGGATCGGGACTCGTTAAATACGGTCACTCATGCTCTCGTTACTTCCCGCCTGGACTACTGCAATGCTCTTTACATGGGGCTCCCCTTGAGGAGCACTCGGAGGCTCCAGCTGGTCCAGAATGCGGCTGCGCAGGTGATTATGGGAGCGGCGTGGCGCTCCCATGTGACCCCCCTCCTGCGCGAGCTGCACTGGCTCCCGGTGGTCTTCTGGGTGCGCTTCAAGGTTTTGGTTATCACCTTTAGAGTGCTCCATGGCATCAGACTGGGGTATTTACGAGATTGCCTTCTGCTACCAGTAGCCTCTCACTGACCAGTATGCTCCCATAGAGATGGTGCCATCGGCCAAACAGTGTTGAGTGGCGGCCCACAGGGGGAGAGCCTTCTCTGTGGGGGCACCTACCATCTGGAACAAGCTCCCCCCGGAGATACAGAGGATCCCGGATCTGCGCACATTTCGTCGTGCTCTCAAAACATTTTTATTTCAGCAGGCTGGCCTGGCCTAACTCTCCCTTTTAAATTTTTAAATCGTTTTAATCTGTTTTATAAATTGGGTGTTTTAAATTTGTTTTCGGCCAAAATATTTAATAATTTTAATGGATTTTTAATGTTTGTATTATCTGTATTTTATCTTGGCTGTTCACCGCCCTGAGTCCTCTGGGAGTAGGGCGGTATAGAAATTTGATAAAATAAATAAATAAAATTTCTCAAAATAATCAGTCACATGGTCCAATCAGGATGCTGTCCAGTTGCTAGGTGACTCCAGTCTCCTCCTGAGCACCTGCAGGAATGTCCTTGGTTCCCAAGAGAAAGTATTTTGCTTTGACTACAACACCCCAACTATCCCCAACTTCCCCCTCCCTCTCCTCTTCTCCAGTGTGTCAGCACTGAAGTTTCAAAATGGCCTCAGTCAGGCCAGCTTCAAGGTTGACAGAGATATTGCACCAAAGGACTTTCCTCACCTGCTGAAATGTCACAACGCTGATCTTCCCTGGAGCTGCCTCTGAGAAGGAGCTCCCTCCCTTCCTCTGGATTTTCCATGACAGTCTCCAAGAAGCTTCCCTGGGCCTGTTGTATCCCATGACACAAAGAATGGGAAATAATGAACCAACACACAGAATGAACCGGGTCCTTATACTCTGTCCTCAGCTTTGTAACTTAATCTCTCTATATTCATCAATGAAGATGAAGGAAAGAATTATCCCAAATATTTCTGGAAGGAGATACATTACCTAAAGAATTAAACATCTCATATTACATGCTCAGAATCATGAGGTATAGTCGTACACTTATGGGAAGCCACCTAGAACTAAGAAAAAATTTCCTGACAGAAAAATTAACCAGTGGAACAATCTGCCTCCAGAAGTTGTGAATTCTCCAACACTGGATGTTTTAAAGAAGAGATTGGACAACCATTTGTTAGAAATGGTATAGGGCAGTGAAGGCTAACCTTTATGCAATTGCGTGCCATAAGTGGGGTGAGCGCGGGGGGGGGGGGGGTGTTGTGTAATTCTATGCACCCCACCCAGTGGTGGGTTGACCCCGGTTCGTACCGCTTCTATAAAACTGGTAGTAAAACTGGTGGGAGGCTCCGCCCACTGACACTGATGTCATCAAAACGCTTCTGCGCATGCTCAGAAGCTTCTGTGCTTGCGCAGAGGAGTGTGCGTTCGCGCTCGCTTCACTCTCGCGTGCGTGTGGCTCCGTTGCAAACTGGTAGTAAAGGTAAGGAGAACCCCCCCCGGCCCCACCTCCACGCGCTCCCCCCGCTTTTGGCACGTGATGGCATGGTGGGCCCAGTAGGCCCATTTTTTTGGTCTCCCCAGGCTCCAGAGCCTTTCTAGGAGCCTGAGGAAGGCGAAAACGGCGTTCCCCACCCCCCTGGAGGCCCTCCAGAGGCCAGAAATGGCCTGTTATCCCAGGGGGTGGAGAAGGCTGTTTTTGGGGAAGGCTGTTTTCACCCTCCTCAGGCTCCTAGAAAGGGTCTGGAGCCTGGGGAGAGCAAAAAAAGAGCCTTGGTAGTACAGTGGTCTAAGGCACCCTGTTATTAAGCTGGTTATTAAGACCAGCTGCCTGCAATTTCTGCAGGTTCGAATCTCACCAGGCTCAAGGTTGACTCAGCCTTCCATCCTTTCTAAGGTAGGTAAATTGAGGACCCAGTTTGTGGGGGCCATAAGCTGACTTTGTATAAATATACAAAAGGATGAAGGCTATTGCTTAGCACATTGTAAGCCGCCCTGAGTCTCCGGAGAAGGGCGGCATATAAATGAAATTTAAAAAACAACAACAACAAAAAAAAAAACCCCGGCCCTCCGGAGGCAGGAAACATTCTGTTACCCTACTTCCGGTGGGCCCAGAAGACCCGAACAGAGCTGAGTTTGCATGACCACCAATATGGCACCGCGTGCCACCTGTGGCATGCATGCCATAGATTCACCATCACAGATATAGGGTTTCCGGCATAAGCAAGACTAGAAGACCTCCAAGGTCCCTTCATTCCATTCCATTCCATTCCATTCCATTCCATTCCATTCCATTCTATTCTATTCTATTCTATGAACCGAACATCTCTGAAAGCTGAAAAAATGAAGTCCTCTCACCTGTGATTCTTTCTGCTTCTCCTCCTCTGCCTGGCTTAAGAGGAAGCCTTCTGCCAGGGCCACCGCTTGGGAACTAGTCTCTGCTCCACATTCCCAGACCCAGCCCTCCATCTGCAGGGGCAGGAGGGCCAGGAGTTGCTCCAGGATCACTAGGTCCAACATCTGAGCCTTTGTGCGTCTTTCTGGCTGAAGCCACCGACGGCAAAGGTGGTGGAGATGGCTGCATATCTCTCGGGGACCCTGAGACTCTTGGTACTGGATGCTCCGGAAGTGCCAGCACTGAACCTCTGAACTGATGCTTTCCTTCTCCAGGATCTTCTGTCTGGTTCTTGCCCAGGTCTCCCCAACTTTTTCGGCTCCTTGATCTTCTGGGTGTTGTCCCTCCATATTTTTTTTTTCCTCTATCACAGATCCAAATGCAGCCAATGGATCTCTTGGTTCTCCACAGACCTTTTCCTTCCTACGACCTGGATTATATGAAGAGAAGGAACACAAGATGTTTCAGCTGCTATACTTGAATGCAACCCAAAAGTCATTTCTAGACATTCCCACCAGTGGTGGGTTCCTCCCAGTTCGGTCTGGTTTGGCCGAGCTGGTAGCAGTGACGATATGACGTCACCGAACCAGTTCTCCCCACAACCGCCCTCCCACCCCTCCACGTTATTCTTACCTTTTATTTGGTCCCACCCTCAATCTATTGCTGCCTCCTGAGTCCCAGCTGATGACTAGAGGGAAAAAAACTGTTTAAACTCTTGCTGCGGGGCTTCAAAGGGCCATCCTACAGCTGATCAGTATTAAAAGCAAACAAATGAGTCAGGTCTTAAGTGCGAGGACTGGTCGTAAGTGCGAGGACCTTCCAGAAATGACTGACCAGTTAGCCACGCCCACCTAGTCACATGACCTCCAAGCCACACCCGCAAAATAAGCCACGCCCACAGAACCGGTAGTAAAAAAATTTAGAACCCACCCCTGATTCCCACACAGATTGGGACGTTGACTCTTTAAAAATCCAGGGAGGCAACGTCAGAAATATTATGAGGAAAAAAAAAAGATAATTTGGAGTCAATCAGGAAAGATCACAGGTAGTCCTTGAAGCAATGGGTGGAAACTAATCAAGGAGAGAAGCAACCTAGAACTAAGAAGAAACTTCCTGACAGTTAGGACAATTAATTAGTGGAACAACTTGCCTCCCGAAATTGTGAATGCTCCAACACTGGAAGATTTTTAGAAGAGATTGGACAACTATTTGTCTGAAATGGTATAGGGCAGAGGTCTTCAAACTTGGCAGCTTTAAGACTTGTGGACTTCAACTCCCAGAATTCTCTAGCCAGCATGGCTGGAGAATTCTGGGAGTTGAAGTCCACAAGTTTTAAAGCTGCCAAGTTTGGGGACCCCTGGTATAGGGTTTCCTGTCTGAGCAGAGGGTTGGACTAGAAGACCTCCAAGGCCCCTTCCAACTCTGTTATTCTATTCCTGTTCCATTTCCTGTTCATCCCATCCCATTCGATTCCATTTACTGACCATTCAAGGTTACAACACCATCGAAAAATGGAGCATGACCATTTCTCACGTTTACGACCATTGCAGCATCTTGATGGTCACATAATCGAAAATTCAGATATTTGACAACTGACATGTATTATGACGGTTGCTGTGTCCCAAAATCATGTGATCATTTTGGGAACCTTCTGACAAGCCAAGTCAATGGGGAAGCCAGATTCATTTAACAACCGTGTTACTAACTTAACAACTGTAGTGATTCACCTAACAGCTCTCGACAGGCTCAAGGTTGACTCGGCCTTCCATCCTTTCTAAGGTAGGTAAATTGAGGACTCAGTTTGTGGGGGCAATAAGCTGACTTTGTATAAAATATACAAAAGTATGAAGGCTATTGCTTAATGCCTTGTAAGCCTCCCTGAGTCTCCAGAGAAGGGCGGCATATAAATCAAATTTAAAAAAAAAAAAAAACAACTGTGGCAGGGGTGAAATGTAAAATTTGTTACTACCGGTTCTGCGTGGCTTGGTGGGGTGGTATAATTTGACTGGGTGGGCGTGGCCAACATTTTTTTTTAAAAAAAAAACTTTTCAAAGCATTTTTTTCTAATGCTTTGAAAAGCCTCTGCCGATCAGGCAACTCAGCTGGGATCGTCAGAGACTTTGAAAAGCCCCTGACGATCCCAGCTGAGCCGCGCGATCATCAGAGGCTTTTTGTTTTACTTTTAAAAGCATTTTTTCGTTGGAAGAGGTTGTAGAAAAAATGCTTTTAAAAGTAAAAAAAAAACAGCCTCTGATGATTGCGTGGCTCAAGCGCAGGGATTTTTGCTACCGGTTCTCCAAACCACCCACCGCCATCGCTACCGGATCAGGCGATCCGGTCCGAACCGGGAGCATTTCACCCCTGCCTGTTCCTGTTCCTGTTCCATCCCATCCCATTCTATTCTATTCTATTTACTGACCATTCAAGGTTGCAACACCATTGAAAAATGTGGCATGACCATTTTTCACGTTTACGACCATTGCAGCATCTTGATGGTTACATAATCGAAATTCAGATATTTGACAACTGACATGTATTATGACAGTTGCTGTGTCCCAAAATCATGTGATCATTTTGGGAACCTTCTGACAAGCCAAGTCAAGCCAACACAACCGTATTACTAACTTAGCAACTGTAGCGATTCACCTAACAACTGTGGCCAGAAAGGTCGTAAAGTGGGACAACACTCATTTAACAACTATCTCACTTAGCCGCTTACATTTTGGTCATTGTCGAGAACTGCCTGTATGGGGAAGAAACAGATTTTCGTGTTTCTCTGTCAAATATGGAGAAAACATATTGTGGAGATCTTGGATTTTTCTTTCCTTGCAGTAAAGAAAGCATCAAAGTTTGCTTTTTAACAGCCTCCTTCGACTTTTCTCCATGCAGGACTTTATACCAGTCAACATAACATGCGCACACTTCAAACCCAAGAATACACTAAGGCAGAAATTTGTCCACCCCAAAGATAAAACATCAGGACAAAAACTGAGCAATGTGGTATAGGCAGTACAATGCAGTGAGCGGATTGTGCAAATCTGTACAATGGGGAAACAAAACAACCACTTCATAAACGCATGGCATAATATAGGAGAACAAACACATCAGGACTAGATTCAGCAGTCTATCTGCAAAGGCCACTCTTCTGAAGACAACAAAATCCACATTTTAGACAGAGAGGACTGCTGGTTTGAAAGAGAGGTCAAAGAGGCCATTTATGTCAAAATTGAACATGGATGTTCATCTCTCAACAGACGCCACCTATGAAGAGGAAGGAGAAGAAAAAAGAGGTCTATGAAAATATTTACAGACCCCTCGCATCCTGGACATAAACTGTTTCAACTCCTACCCTCAAAACGAGGCTATAGAGCACTGCACATCAGAACGACTAGACACAGGAACAGTTTTTTCCCGAATGCCATCACTCTGCTAAACAAATAATTCCCTCAAGAGTGTCAAACTATTTACTAAGTTTGCACTACTATTAATTTTCTCATCGTTCCCACCACCCATCTCCTCCCACTTATGACTGTATGACTGTAACTTACGATTTATATTGATATTGTTTCCTGATTGCTTATTTGTCCCCTATGACTATCATTAAGTGTTGTACCTTATGATTCTTGACGAACGTATCTTTTCTTTTATGTACACTGAGAGCGTAGGCACCAAAGACAAATTCCTTGTGTGTCCTATCACACTTGGCCAATAAAAAAATCTATTCTATTCTATCTCCAGTTTATAACACAGTTTCAATAGTTCCTTTCAACAGTTCCAAGAAGGCTCTACGCCAGGGGTGGGTTCTCAAATTTTTTACTACCGGTTCTGTGGGCATGGCTTATTTTGTGGGCGTGGCTTGATGGTCATGTGACAGTCCTTTAGGATTTAGCAGAGGTACTGGTCTACCAGGCTTTTAACTGCTTGCAGAGCTGTACCGATCTACCCATGTATTTTTGCAGGCACTGATCTACTCATGTATTTTTGCAGGCACCGGTCCACTGATTTGTTTTCTTTTAACACTGATCAGCTGTACGGCGGCCCTTTGAAGCCCCACAGCAAGAGTTTAAATAGTTTTTTTCCCTCTAGCCATCAGCTGGGACTCAGGAGGCAGCAATAGATTGGGGGTGGGGCCAAATAAAAGGTAAGAATAACGCGGGGTGGGGGTGGGGGTGAGGGGCTGAACCGGTTCAGTGATGTCATATCGTCATCGCTACCGGCTCGGCGGAACCGGGCGGAAACCACCACTGCTCTACACCCATTTGCACCACTCAGGTGACCCTGAGGACACAGATAAATCGCCAGGTGACTTTACTGACTCTCTGAAAGGCTGCAAACGACCAGCTGTCTGCGAGGAGTTTAAATCCTACCATTCGCCACCATCTTGCCAGAGCTGAAGGAGCTTCTTGGATGAGAAGTGAGTCGACTTCAAAGAAAAAATCAAGGAAGTCCAGTTGCCTTGTGAAAAAGCACCTTTGGGACAACCATGCTCTGGATGACTGAGAATCTTCATAGACTAAAACCTAGCCACCCACCGCAATGGGCTCCATTCCCGTAACATGCAAAGCCCAAGTGAGAATAAGTTGTCAAGAAGCTTCCCACGACACCAACGGTGTGTGTCCCTGCGATACGCTGCAGTCGAAAGACCATTCTGACATTTTTCCAGGTTGAGCGTTGCCATGCGAACTCCTCCCTCTTTGCGACTTTTTCTCGGAAAATAGGGGAAGGAGGTGGTGATGAAAGGGTTCACCTCTATTTGCATCCCCATGTCCGCAGAACTGGATTTCTTCCTCCGGGTGAGAAAAGCTGATGGGATGCTTTCCTGTTCCCCCCTGCCTGGCTCCTGTCTGAAAAGGTGTGGCGGGGGAACATGGAACCTAGGCTCTTCCCCTCCCAAGGTTCAGCAGATGGATGAAGAATTGGCGTGTCTCCATCTCCTCCCCAGAAGCAGAGTTCCCACCACACTCACCCACAGTCACTTCTGCTGGTCCATCCCTGCTTGCATTCAGCCTCTTTGGCCAAGGTGAGAGAGAGAGCGCAGAGTCCTAGAGAGGCCAGACTCTCCCTGATGGCACTCACTTCCTGCCTTGTTCTGACACATCTCAGGATTCAGAAGAGAGACCCCCTCCAACCTGGCATGAAGGATCTGCACAGGCTCAGTTTCTTCTCTGAAGCAAGAGATAGCCAGTCCTTGATGTTCGCAGAAGGAGCCCCCTGGTGGGCTCTCCGGGCAACGGAAAGGACCTCTTGCAATAGGGGAGCGCATTTTGGGGGCTGGGGCAGGATGACAGGGGTAGGTAGAAAGCACATGGTGAGAAGAATAGAAAACAACTTTTAAAAATCCCAAAGGTGCTTTTTTCAAGAATAAACTGGACTTTCTGATTTTTCTCTGAAGACGTTTCGCTTCTCATCCAAGAAGCTTCTTCAGTTCAGAGCTCTTGAGCTCCTCTCCTCTCCATCTCTTCTCCTCTCCTCTCCCCTCCCCTCTTCTTAATTTCTTCTCCTCTCCTCTCCCCTCCCTCCCCTCCCCTCCTCATCTCCTCTCCTCTCCACTCCTTTCCTTCCCTTTCCCTTCCCCTTCCCGTCCCTCCCCTCCCCTCTTCTTCTTCTCATATCCTCTCCCATTCCTCCCCTCTTCATCTCTCATCTCCTCTCCCTCCCCTCTTCTTCACCCCTTCTCCTCTCTCTCCTCTCCTCTTCATCTCTTCTCATCTCCCCTCCCTTCCCTTCCCTTCCCTCCCTCGTCTTCATCTCTTCTCTTCTCCCCTCCCCTCTTCATCTCTCCTCATCTCCTCTCCCTCCCCTCCCCTCTTCATCTCTTCTCTTCTCCCTTCTTTCCCCTCTTCATCTCTTCTCTTCTCATCTCCTCTCCCATTCCTCCCCTCTTCGTCTCCTCATCTCCTCTCCCTCCCCTCTTCTTCACCCCTTCTCCTCTCTCCTCTCCTCTTCATCTCTTCTCATCTCCCCTCCCTTCCCTTCCCTCCCTCGTCTTCATCTCTTCTCTTTTCCCCTCCCCTCTTCATCTCTCCTCATCTCCTCTCCCTTCCCTCCCCTCTTCATCTCTTCTCTTCTCCCTTCTTTCCCCTCTTCATCTCTTCTCTTCTCCCTTCTTTTCCCTCTTCATCTCTTCTCTTCTCATCTCCTCTCCCATTCCTCCCCTCTTCATCTCCTCATCTCCTCTCCCTCCCCTCTTCTTCACCCCTCTCCTCTCCCTCCTCCTCTTCATCTCTTCTCATCTCCCCTCCCTTCCCTTCCCTCCCTCGTCTTCATCTCTTCTCTTCTCCCCTCCCCTCTTCATCTCTCCTCATCTCCTCTCCCTCCCCTCCCCTCTTCATCTCTTCTCTTCTCCCTTCTTTCCCCTCTTCATCTCTTCTCTTCTCCCTTCTTTTCCCTCTTCATCTCTTCTCTTCTCATCTCCTCTCCCATTCCTCCCCTCTTCATCTCCTCATCTCCTCTCCCTCCCCTCTTCTTCACCCCTCTCCTCTCCCTCCTCCTCTTCATCTCTTCTCATCTCCCCTCCCTTCCCTTCCCTCCCTCGTCTTCATCTCTTCTCTTTTCCCCTCCCCTCTTCATCTCTCCTCATCTCCTCTCCCTCCCCTCCCCTCTTCATCTCTTCTCTTCTCATCTCCTCTCCCATTCCTCCCCTCTTCGTCTCCTCATCTCCTCTCCCTCCCCTCTTCTTCAGCCCTTCTCATCTCCTCTCCTCTTCATCTCCTCTCCTCTCCTCTCCCTTCCCTTCCCTCCCCTCCCTCTCTTCTCTCCTGCCCTCCCCTGCCCTGCCTTCCCTTCTCTTCCTTTCTGTTCCCTCCTCTCCTCTTCGGGGGGGGGGGTGCCTGAATGCTCCCCCCACCCCCAAACAATCCATGCCATTATTTTGGGCTGGCATCTTTGTATGAAGGTACCAAATTCCTTTTTATTCTCCATCCCCATCACCTTGCGGCCCCCTCCCGGGCATTGCAAGAGGTCCTTTGCATTGCCCAGAGAACCCACCAGGGGGCTCCCTCTCTGCCAACATGAAGATGGACCCTCTCCGGCTTCAGAAAAGGAAACCGAGCATGCGCGGACAGAGGTGTTTCGTGGGCGTGGGGGGGGGGAGTTGAGTGACATCAAGGAGAGGTTGGCCTCTCTAGGACTTTGCATTCCCTCGCCCCGGCCAGCAGGCAAAGAGGCTGCAGGACAGTCTTGCGGGCAAAGAGATTCCGACGTGACCCCCCCCCGGGTGAGTGGGGGCTGGGGGCTCCGACCTTCCCCTGCCCCCCCCTTTCCCTGCACGTGCCACAGGACCGCAGGAGGAGGAGGAGGAGGAGGAGGAGGCTTTTGCAATGGCAGGACTCAAGCAGAGAAGGAGCTTTCCAGGGATGGAGACTGGAATGGAACAGGGATAGGAATAGAGCAGTGTTTCTCAACCTTGGAAGCTTGAAGATGGGTGGACTTCAACTCCCAGAATCCCCCAGCCAGCACCGCTGGCTGGGGGATTCTGGGAGTTGAAGGTCCACCCATCTTCAAGCTTCCAAGGTTGAGAAACACTGGACTAGAGGGTAGGGTAGGGAATAGAGTAGGGTAGAGAATAGACTAGAGTAGAGAGTAGAGAATAGAAAGAATAGAGTAGAGTAGAGTAGAGTAGAGTAGAGTAGAGAATGAATAGGAATAGGAAGAGAAGAGAGGAGGAGAAGAGAAGAGAAGAGCTGGAAGGTACCTTGGAGGTCTTCTAGTCCAACCCCCTGCTCAGGCAGGGAACCCTACACCACTTTGGACAAATGGTTAGCCAACCTCTTCTTAAAAACTTCCAGTGTTGGAGCATTCACAACTTCTGGAGGCAAGCGGTTCCATTGATTCATTGTTCTCACTGTCAGGAAATTTCTCCTTAGTTCTAAACTTAAGTTCTGAGTAGGGTAGGGAATAGAGTAGGGTAGAGAATAGAGTAGGATAGAGAGTAGAGTAGAGAAAGAATAGAAAGAATAGAATAGAGTAGAGTAGAGTAGAGTAGAGTAGAGTAGAGTAGAGTAGAGTAGAGTAGAGAATGAATAGGAATAGGAAGAGAGGAGAGGAGAAGGGAAGGGAAGAGAAGAGAAGAGAAGAGAAGGTACCTCGGAGGTCTTCTAGTCCAACCCCCTGCTTAGGCAGGGAACCCTACACCACTTTGGACAAATGGTTAGCCAACCTCTTCTTAAAAACTGCCAGTGTTGGAGCATTCACAACTTCTGCAGGCAAGTTGTTCCACTAATTAATTGTTCTCACTGTCAGGAAATTTCTCCTTAGTTCTAGGCTTAGTTTTAAGTACGGTAGGGAATAGAGTAGGGTAGAGAATAGACTAGAGTAGAGAGTAGAGTAGAGAAAGAATAGAATAGAGTAGAGTAGAGTAGAGTAGAGTAGAGTATGAATAGAATAGAAATAGAATAGGAATAGGAATAAGAATAGAATAGAATAGAATAGAATAGAATAGAATAGAATAGAATAGAATAGAATAGAATAGTTGGAAGGGATCTTGGAGGTTTTCTAGTCCAACCCCCTGCATAAGCAGGAAACCCTATGCCATATCAGAGAAATGGTTATCCATTGAAGCCAGAGGGACTCCGAGCTTCTTTCCAATGTGGCTGCATTGGACTAAAGAGGCGTCAAGGCTACTCGTCTTCCAGCAGGTTGGGACTATTGAAGTCACATGATCCAAGACACATCAAGCTGGAACCCGGCTTCTTGAAGGCGCATGTGTTAGGCTTGATGCGAGGAAAAAGAACTATAACATAAACACGGGCTTAACAACTGCGGCATAAGAGGTTGTAATATGTGGCAAAAGTTACCAAACAACGGCCTTTCTTAACAACAAAAAGGCTGGGCTGCATTGCGGTTGAGGACTTCCTGTAAGGTTGTGTTATTAATAAAAACAGGGTGCAGAGTGAGTGCAGAGAAGAGCAACCAGGATGATGAGGGGACTGGAGGCTAAAACATACGATGAACTGGGCCTGGCTAGTCTAGTGAAGTGAAGGACCAGGGGAGACAGGAGAGCATCTTCCAATATTTGAGGGTCTGCCACAGAGAAGAAGGGATCAAGCTATTCTCCAAAGCAAGTGAAGGCCAGACAAGGAATAATGGATGGAAACTGAACAAGGAGAGATTCAACCTGTAAATAAGGAGACATTTTATGACGGTGAGAGCAATCAACCCATGGAACAGAAGTTGCCTTCAGAAGTTGTGGAAGCTTCATCACTGGAAGCTTTCAAGAAGATTGCCATCTGTCAGAAACGGTGTACAGTCTCCTGCTTGGGTGGGTGGGTGGGGGTTGGACTAGATGACCTCCAAGGTCCCTTCCAACTCTGTTAATCTGTATTCAGTGCTTGGTCCCCTTCATCCAGCCACAGGCCTACTAACTTGCCTAGGATAATAGCCAACCAAATCTCTTTGACCTTAATGGTTTGACATCAACCTCAGCAGATTTTAGTAATTCTGGAACCTTTTTTTCCTCCCTCCCCAGATCTAGAAGCTGAAAGCCACTTGGGCCTCCTCGTCTGGGAGACCAAAGACCTCCTAATCAAAAAGGCTGAATGGGCTTGAAGAATTTCTCCAGGGTTTTGTTGACGATCCAGACCGTATGAATGAAAAGATCGTTGGAGTTCCTCAACCTCCATTGGCCCTGTTGGCAACAATGTTGGAGAATGGAGAAGAAATGGAGGAACATTACCCGGTGGGCAAGGACTCCTGGGCAGGAGCTGAGCAGAAGACCCTGGAGGTGAAAGCCATCAGTTCAGAGGTCCAGCACAGGCTCTTCAGGAGCATCCACTACCAAGAGGCCAAGGGACCCCGTGAGATTTGTAGCCACCTTCACAAACTTTGCCATCAGTGGCTGCAACCGTTGAGGAACACCAAACGGCAGATGCTGGACCTGGTGGTTCTGGAGCAGTTCCTGGCTATCCTGCCTGCAGAGATGCAGAGTTGGATCCGGGAGTGTGGAGCAGAGACCAGCTCCCAGGCGGTGGCCCTGGCGGAAGGTTTCATCCTGAGTCAGGTGGAGGAGCAGAAGGAACATGTACAGTTGAAGGTGAGAACCTCATTTAGGGGAAACGTTCTATTACTACATGGCTTAGGCCCGGGATACCTGGTGGACCATCTCCGGCCAGCAACAGCTCCCTATCGCCCAGTGCGCTCTCACAGGGAGGACCTCCTTGGGGTCCCGTCAGCCAGACAGTGTCGGCTGGCGACTCCCAGGGAGCGGGCCTTCTCTGTGGGCGCACCTACTCTGTGGAATCAGCTCCCCCTGGAGCTCCGGATGGCCCCTGACCTTCGCTTTTTCCGCCGTGACCTCAAAACATGGCTATTTGGCCTGACAGATTGGATTGAAGGGTTTTTTAAAGGGGATTGTATTGTTTTTATATTTTTATATTTAAACACTGAATTTTATGTGTTTTTTATTGTTGTGAGCCGCCCTGAGTCCTTCGGGAGAGAGGGCGGCATACAAGTTTAATAAAATAAATAAATAAATAAATTACTCGTTCCATCCCCATGAGAGCTTCAACGTTATGATCTGAAAGCAAGAATCCCTTCATTTCCTTTTATTTCAGGTCCAGGCACCATCTGTAGAGGTCATTGAACATCACACGGATTGCAGGGATTTGTCAAATCCTCCTCAGGAGCTGCTTTTGGGAGCCGTCTCTAAAAATCTATGTCAGGACACTTCAAAAGGTAAAAGGAAGGTCCTTTAAGGCAGGGTGGTCAAACTCGATTTCATTGAGGGCCCCATCAGGGTTCTGTTTGACCTTGAGGGGGGAGGGGGGCGTGGCCAGGGGGCATGGCCAGCTTGACGCCACATGTGTCGGGGGCGGCTGTAGTGGCTGGAGCGCTCTGCCAGTGAAAACAGGCTCCTGAGCCTCCCGCAAACCTCTGCCAGCGAAAACGGAGATTTGGAGAGCTGCACGCAGCCCTCACAAGCTCCATTTTCAGCTGTGACAGCCTCCTGCAACCCTCTGCCAGTGAAAACGGAGATTGGGAGAGCCCCCCGCGGCCCTCGTAACCTCCGTTTTCGGCTGTGACAGCCTCCTGCAACCCTCTGCCAGTAAAAACGGAGATTAGGAGAGCCTCCCGCGGCCCTCGTAAGCTCCGTTTTCGGCTGTGACAGCCTCCTGCAACCCTCTGCCACTGAAAACGGAGATTGGGAGAGCCTCCCGCAGCCCTCGTAAGCTCCGTTTTCGGCTGTGACAGCCTCCTGCAACACTCTGCCAGTGAAAACGGAGATTGGGAGAGCCTCCCGCGGCCCTCGTAAACCTCCGTTTTCGGCTGTGACAGCCTCCTGCAACCCTCTGCCACTGAAAATGGAGATTGGGAGAGCCTCCCGCGGCCCACGTAACCTCCGTTTTCGGCTGTGACAGCCTCCTGCAACCCTCTGCCAATGAAAACGGAGATTGGGAGAGCCTCCTGCGGCCCTCGTAAGCTCCGTTTTCGGCTGTGACAGCTTCCTGCAACCCTCTGCCAGTGAAAACGGAGATTGGGAGAGCCTCCCGCGGCCCTCGTAAGCTCCGTTTTCGGCTGTGACAGCCTCCTGCAACCCTCTGCCAGTGAAAACGGAGATTGGGAGAGCCTCCTGCGGCCCTCGTAAGCTCCGTTTTCGGCTGTGACAGCCTCCTGCAACCCTCTGCCAGTGAAAACGGAGATTGGGAGAGCTGCACGCAGCCCTCGTAAGCTCCGTTTTCGGGTGTGAAAGCCTCCTGCAACCCTCTGCCACTGAAAACGGAGATTGGGAGAGCCTCCCGCGGCCCTTGTAAGCTCCGTTTTCGGCTGTGACAGCCTCCTGCAACCCTCTGCCAGTGAAAACGGAGATTGGGAGAGCTTCCCGCGGCCCTCGTAAGCTCCGTTTTCGGCTATCACAGCCTCCTGCAACCCTCTGCCAGTGAAAACGGAATTTTGGAGAGCCGCACGCACCCCTCGTAAGCTCTGTTTTCGGCTGTGACAGCCTCCTGCAACCCTCTGCCACTGAAAACGGAGCTCAGGAGACTCATGCATGGCCCTTGCAAGCTCCATTTTTGGCTGTGACAGTCTTCTCCAACCCTCTGCTTTGCTGTTTCCAGGGTGGCCCCAAGGGCCAGATCTAAGTACCCCACAGGCCGGATCCGGGCCCCGGGCCTTGAGTTTGACACCACTGCAGTATGGTGTTGTCGGAAAGAGTTCAACTCCCTCTCATTCTTCTACGCCTCTCGTTTATAATTTCTCCTTATCTTTTATTTAACTACTATTTAAAAAGCCTGCTTCCAATTTTATTTCTGTCACAGGGAACGGATCAATGCTGCCAGCATTTTTAGGATCATCTGCTTTTTCTGGTGGATCCAAAACAGCAGTTGGAGCTTCAGCTCAGGTATTTGAGGGGTGTGTGTGGTGTTAAACATCAGAGGTGACGTGATGGGCTGACACTGATTCAGGAAGATTCACTTCTTCTTAAGCAGGATGCATGCTAATCTACTCCTCAAGAAAAATGTTTCATGGGACTGCAGAACATTGCAAAAGGCCGTAAATACATCCCGGTTGTGTTGAGCACCCAAAGTGACCATGGAGGAGGCTGATCGTTGGAACTTTGAATCTTTGTTGTAGGTACTCTATTAGATAGATCTGTCAGAACTTTGAACAGTCACTAAGCGATAGGTCATAACTCTCGGGCTACCTGTATCTTTGCAGCTTTTCTTTTCTTGCCCAAAAATGAATAGAATAGAGGAGGAAGAGGAAGGAGGGGAAGGGGAGGAAGAAGAAGAAGAAGAGGAGGAGGAGGAGGAGGAGGAGGAGGAGGAGGAGTTGGAAGGGACCTTGTAGGTCATCTAATTCTAGTCCAACTCCCCACCCAAGCAGGAGACCCTACACCTGTGATGGCGAACCTATGGCACGCGTGCCACAGGTGGCACGCGGAGCCATATTAGTGGGCACGCCAGCTCAGCTCTGGGGCGCATGTGCGCGCCGGCCAGCTGATTTTCGGGCCTTCTGGGCCCACCAGAAGTAGGGAAACAGGCTGTTTCCTGCCTCTGGAGGGCCTGTGGGGGTCGGGAAGGCCCGTTTTTCTTTCTTACCTGGCTCCAGATCCTCTCTGTGTATCTGGGAACGGCGAAAACAGCCTTTCCCACTCTCTTGGAGGCCCTATGGAGGCTGAAAGGGCCCATTTCCCCACTCCCGGTGGGACAGGAAGTGACTTTTTTCCTGTCCCCAGCCTCCAGAGACTCCTAGAGAGGCTCCTACAGACTCCTAGAGAGGCTCCTACAGACTCCTAGAGAGGTTCTGGAGGCTGGGGACAGCAAAAAATGTCACTTCCTGTCCCACCGGGAGTTGGGAAATGGGCTGTTTTCGCCATTCCCAGATACACAGAGAGGATCTGGAACCAGGTAAGAAAGAAAAACGGGCCTACCAGGCCATCATGTGCCAGGAGCGGGGGGGGGGAGGGGGAGGGGGTTGTGCACACATCCACGTGGGCACGTGCGCGCGCGACCCTCCCCCGTCCTCCCCCCTCTCCTGGCACGCGATGGCAAAAAGGTTAGCCATCATTGCCCTACACCATTTCTGAAAGATGGCAGTCCAGGCTCTTCTCGAAAGCCTCCAGTGATGAAGCTCCCACAACTTCTGAAGGCAACTTCTGTTCCATGGGTTGATTGTTCTCACTGTCAGAAAATGTCTCCTTATTTCCAGGTTGAATCTCCCCTTGTTCAGTTTCCATCCATTGTTCCTTGTCTGGCTTTCAGGTGCTTTGGAAAATAGCATGACCCCCGCTCCTCTCTGTGGCAGCCCTTCAAGTATTGGAAGACGGCTATCATGTCTCCCCTGGTCCTTCTCTACTTGAGGCATAGGGTTCACTTTGTGTCATTTTTTTTTTTTTTTTGCTCATTCTGGCTTAATTCTAGCTTTGAATTGCTCTGGAATGACTCTGGAATTGCCCTTTCACTGCACCTGCCTTTCTCACAGCAGACAGTACTGGTTTGCTTCTACAACCACACTTTCAAGCTCCTTTAACTTGCTTTCCAAGTTCTTCAGGACTTCCAGGGCTTCTCTCACTATATCTTCTTGACCAGAGGTGGGTTTCAGCAGGTTCTGACCAGTTCTGGAGAACCAGTAGTGGAAATTTTTGAGTAGTTTGGAGAACCGGTAGTAAAAATTCTGACTGGCCCCACCCCCATCTATTCTCAGCCTCCCGAGTCTCAGCTGATCAGGAGGAAATGGGGATTTTGCAGTAACCTTCCCCTGCCACGCCCACCAAGCCATGCCACGCCCACCAAGCCACACCCACAGAACTGATACCGTGTTTTCCTGAAAATAAGACCCTGTCTTATATTTTTTTGAACCCCGAAATAAGCACTTGGCCTTATTGCCATGCACTCAAAAGCCCAATTGGGCTTCTTATCAGGGGATGTCTTATTTTCGGGGAAACAGGGTAGCAAAAAAATTTGAAACCCACCACTGTTCTTAACCCTACTGCTTCTGTGTCCCATCCGTTTTTTCCTCACTATGCTCAGCTGATATAACTGTCCTTTCCTTTCCCTTCCCTTCCCTTCCCTTCCCTTCCCTTCCCTTCCCTTCCCTTCCTTTCCTTTCCTTTTTTCCTTTCCTTTCCTTTCCTTTCCTTTCCTTTCCTTTCCTTTCCTTTCCTTTCCTTTTTTCTTTCCTTTCCTTTCCTTCTTTAGGTTTAGGTTTAGGTTTATTTGATTTGTATACCGCCCTACTCCCGAAGGACTCAGGGCGGTGAACAGCCAACAATAAAATACATAAATACAAAAAATTTAAAAACCAGATAAAATCAAATTAAATCATTTTGGCCCAGACAGATTAAAACACCCCAATAATTTAAAAACAGATTAAAGTTTACATATTTAAAAAGGGAAGAGATTAGGCCAAGCCCACCTGATGGAATAAAAAGGTCTTCACAGCATGGCGGAAGGAGCGCAGATCCGGGATCCTCCGTATCTCCGGGGGGAGCTCATTCCAGATGGTAAGTGCCCCCACAGAGAAGGCTCTCCCCCTAGGGGCCGCCAGTCAACACTGTTTGGCTGACGGCACCCGGAGTCCCTCTCTATGAGAGCGTACTGGCCGGTGGGAGGCTATTGGTGGTAGTAGGCGGTCCCGTAAATAACGAGGTCCTAAGCCATGGAGCGCTTTAAAGGTGGTAACCAAAACCTTGAAGCGCACCCGGAAGACCACCGGGAGCCAGTGCAGCTCGCGCAGGAGAGGTGTTACATGGGAGTGCCATGTCGCTCCCATTACCACCCGCGCGGCCGCACTCTGCGCCAGCTGGAGCCTCCGGGTGCTCCTCAAGGGGAGCCCCATGTAGAGAGCATTACAATAGTCCAGGCGGGAGGTGACGAAGGCATGAGTGACCGTGCGTAACGAGTCCCGATCCAGAAAGGGACGCAACTGGCGAATCAGGCGAACCTGATAAAAAATCCTCCCGGTCACGGCCGTCAAGTGCTCTTCTAAAGACAGCCGTGAATCCAGGAGGACGCCCAAGTTGCGAGCCCTCTCCGTGGGGGCCAATGATTCGCCCCCAATAGTCAGTGATGGTGTCAACTGACTATATCGGGACGTCGGAAACCACAGCCACTCGGTCTTGGATGGGTTGAGCCTGAGCCTGTTCCTCCCCATCCAGATCCATACGGCCTCCAGGCACCGGGACATCACTTCAAGGGCATCGTTGGGGTGATCCGGGGTGGAGATGTACAGCTGGGTGTCGTCAGCGTACTGATGGTACTCCACCCCGAAACCACGGATGATCTCGCCCAGCGGCTTCACATAAATGTGAATCTTTTCCTTTCCTTTCCTTTCCTTTCCTTTCCTTTCCTTTCCTTTCCTTCTTTTCCTTTCCTTTCCTTTCGTTCCCTGCCCTTCCCTGCCCTGCCCTGCCCTTTCCTTTCCTTTCCTTTATCCTTTCCTTTCCTTTCCTTTTTTCCTTTCCTTTCCTTTTTTCTTTCCTTTCCTTTCCTTCTTTCTATTCCTTTCCTTTCCTTTCCTTTCCTTTCCTTTCCTTTCCTTTCCTTTCCTTTCCTTTCCTTTCCTTTCCTTTCCTTTCCTTTCCTTTCCTTCCCTTCCCTTCCCTTCCCTTCCCTTCCCTTCCCTTCCCTTTCCTGCCCTTCCCTTCCCTTCCCTTCCCTTCCCTTCCCTTCCCTTCCCTTCCCTTCCCTTCCCTTCCCTTCCTATGTAGTTGGCTTCTATGGTATGGTTGGCTTTGGGCTAGCATGGCCAGCTGTAAGCTGTGGCTGGGTACAAAAGTGTTAGGCAGGATGGATCCCTGAGATGCCATCACAAGCCATCTACTGTTTGTCACAGAACAACTCCCACTGCTTCTATTCGATTGTGCAACTATCAGACAGGATGGAAGCCGCTGACAGCTCTGCTTGAGTAAGAAGGAAATTGGAATTCCTTTCCCTGAATTGACTGAAAGAATTCAGGCAACTGTATGAAAACTTGCCCCAACTGTACTTTTGGTGAGAGGCTGTAAGCTCGGTCCATTCCCTTGCACAATTTTTTTATACCGGCTAGAAAATAAAACATGACTCCACTGTAGATTTCTTGTTTGGTAATTTGTCAACAAAGAGGACTGTCAGATCATGGAAAACTCTTTCCTTCAGCAGGGCTCTGTGTCCTTCAAGGAGGTGGCTGTGTATTTCTCGAAAGAGGAGTGGTCTCGTCTTGATGCCCACCAAAAAGCCCTCCACGAGGAAGTCATGCTGGAGAATTCTCGGAATGTGGCCTCCCTGGGTAAGGACCTTGCTCGGTCCTTAAATATTGCCTTGTATGTTTATGGAGATTCTCCATCGTCGAGGTCATGGTTGTCCTAAAGGAGCTTTTCAAAAGGCAATTAGACTTTCTTGATTTTTTTTTCCCTTGAAAACATTTTGCTTCTTTTCCAAAAAGCTGCTTCAGTTCTTCAGAGCTTGATGAGAAGCAAAACGTTTTTTAAGGAAAAAAAAACCCAAAGTCCAGTTGCCTTTTGAAAAGCACCTTTTGGGATACTTGTAGATTTTGTGGATAGAATTAGAATTAGAATTGAATTCAAATACGACGCTATAAACTCATAAATTAAAATAAATTATAAATTCATAATTTCAAATACGCTATAGAGCACTGCACACCAGAACAGCTAGACACGAGAACAGTTTTTTCCCGAACGCATCACTCTGCTAAACAGATAATTCCCTCAACACTGTCAAACTAGTTACTAATTCTGCATTACTATTAATCTTCTCATCGTTCCCACCACCCATCTCCTTCCACTTACGACTGTATGACTGTAACCTTGTTGCTGGTATCCTTAAGATTTATATTGACTGTTTCCCTATGACTATCATTGTGTGTTGTACCTTATGATTCTTGATGAATGTACCTTTTCTTTTATGTACATTGAGAGCGTATGCACCAAAGACAAATTCCTTATGTGTCCAATCACACTTGGCCAATAAGAAATTCTATTCTATTCTAAAGAGCTGGAAGGGACCTTGGAGGTCTTCTAGTCCAACCCCCTGCTTAGGCAGGATACCCTACACCACTTCAGACAAATGGTTGTCCAGTCTCTTCTTAAAAACTTCCAGTGTTGGAGCTCTTCAAATACAAGCTGCATTTACTCTAGTGCTGACATAAGAAGGAGAAGCAGAGGCGTCTGGAAAGGGACGTTTGACTTTTCACCTACTTATTTTCCCTGGAGATAATATCCCCTAGGAGATGGGATGGGAGGGGGAAATTCCTTTGAGCTGGAGCAGTAGATTAGGGGTAGAGTGACTTGGAAGATGGCCAATGAGTGCAGAGGAGTGGGGAAAGGAAAGGGAGGGTTTTGGGTCAGGAAGTCAGTGTTGGCTGCAATGGAGTCGGAGTTAGAATGTCGTGCTTAATAAATGGGAGTTTTTCATCAAAGACTTTGTTTGAAATGCAATTTATTTGAGACGACCTCGAAACCTGACACAGATGCAACAATAGTGGAATTTTCTTTATGAAGAAATCATGAAAATAAGCAGAGGTTTTTTGAAGGTTTCTATCCACTGATATAATAGACATTGTCCATTTCAATATTATATGTAAACTTAGTAATAACCAAGACTAAATCAAGCTATTATGTTTCAACCTGGGTTTAGAAACAAAACAGTCCTTGTTAAAATTCCAGCAGGAAATTCACAGTCACTTTCTATAGTTGTTCTTTATTTCCTTTCTCTGGCCTTATTACAATTGTCATTCTCTCTTTTTTTCCCTCCAGGGGGTAATGAGCAAGGGAATAAAAAGTGCAAAGAAACCCTCCAAACTTTGATGCTGGAAGAGGGAAAGGAACTGTTTGCAAATCAAACGGAACCAAAAACGCGCGGGGAAAGTCACTCCAAAAATGGAAGGAAACGAGGCTCTTCCTTTCCGTGGCCTCAAATTCAAGATTTGTTTGTCCAACCAAACAGCCATCTTAAAAGTAAGGGGAAATGTTTCAGGAAAGGCGGAGAAATATTGCAGGATGTATCCGATGTAAATAAAGCTTGCAGAACCCTAGTCAAAGAACAGAAGTGTCAGTTCAAGGAAAACAAAAAGGGTTGCCAACGTATTTTTGCCCTGTCTCTGCGCAAAAGAGTCAGCACGGGGGAAAAACCCTACAAATGCACGGAATGTGGGAAACACTTCAGCAATAGCAGTTCCCTTACGTGCCACAGAAGGATCCACACCGGAGAGAAACCCTATAAATGCGCGGAGTGCGGAAAGAGTTTCAGTAGCAGCAGCAACCTCACTGCTCATAAAAGGAGCCACTCGGGAGAGAAACCATATCATTGCCTGGAATGTGGGAAAAGCTTCAGTACAAGCAGCAGTCTTACATCCCATAAAAGGAGCCACTCGGGAGAAAAACCATACAAATGCCCGGAGTGTGAAAAGAGCTTCAGCACGAGCAGCAGCCTAACGTCCCATAAAAGGAGCCACTCGGGAGAAAAACCATATAAATGCCCGGAGTGTGGAAAGAGCTTTAGTACAAGCAGCTACCTTACTTCTCACAAAAGGATCCACACGGGAGAGAAACCCTACAAATGCACGGAGTGCGGGAAAAGCTTCAGCAACAGCAGCAGCCTCACTTCCCACAGAAGGAGCCACTCGGGGGAGAAACCCTATACATGCCTGGACTGTGGGAAGAGCTTCAGGAAGAGCAGTAATTTTTCTTCGCACAAAAGGATCCACACAGGGGAGAAACCCTATAAATGCAGGGAGTGTGGAAAGAGCTTCAGTCAGAGCAGTGACCTCATATCCCATAAAAGGATCCACACCGGGGAGAAACCCTACAAATGCATGGAGTGTGGCAAAAGCTTCAATACCAGCAGTAACCGTGCTTCCCATAAAAGGACTCACACAAGGGAGAAAATCTACAAATGGATGAAGGTACATTTTAACAAAAGCACCAGCATTTCTAAACATAGAAGGATCCATACCGGAGAGAAACCGTATAAGTGCACAGACTGCGGGAAAAGCTTTAGGAGGACCACAACTTTCATTTGCCATAAAAGGATTCATGCGGTGGAGAAACGTTATAAATTCTTGGAAGGTGAAACTGGAATATAAGAAAACACTTATGTTCTCACAAGAGGATCCGTTTAGGAAAGATAACCTATCGGAGCACGGACTGTGGAAAGAGTTTTAATTAATGTTCTCACCTTACTTAGCCACATTCAGTCGATAGAGAGCAGAAAAATGTCCCAACTGCACAGAATAGTAAAAGAGCTCCTATTAACGTAGGTCTTTTACTAGTACTAAGGAGAAGCAATGGGGAGAAAGAATATAGATACCGGGAATGTGAGAAGGGCTTCAACAGAAGCATTGGACACCGTTCTGCCATTATGGCTGCGTATAGGAATGAAAATACGTAGTTGTGTGGAAAGAGCTTCAGCTGAAAGAACTACTATCTGTTCTGTCCCCGTTCCACTCACGCACCTCCACAGACGCCCGGAGTTAATAAGCCACACGACAAAATTCTTTGAAAATAAAGCTGGCAGCAACCCAGTGGCTAGCTGCCAATTCAGACTTTACTCACACAAAACAAAGATTAGACTGCCAGCATTCTGATAAAACAGGCAGAGTTTTCAACAATACAAGGTTTAATCCAAAGGCAGTCCGATAAAGCAGGCAAAGTCCAGTAACGCAGAGATCATGGATTATTTCTAGTTTTTGCTCGTCACAAACTGAACCGGCCACCATTTATACCCTGTGGGGTGTGGTCCAGTGACTCAGCTAATCTCTGGCACGCCTTCCCCTCTGCTGCGCACGCTTCTCCCTGCGCCTCTGGCGAGGGTCCAGCCAGCACTTATCTCCTTCGTCGCTGTCCACCTGTGGCTGCGGGGACGTGCTTGGCTCTGAGCCTATCTTTTGGCCTTCGGTGTCCTCCGGAGGCATTGCCAGAGAGGAGGGTCCTGGAGAGGGAGGCCTTGCTAACTCTTCTTCCTCACTCTCAGAGTCTGCATCTGTCGATAGCCCAGGCTCAGGCAACAGAGCCACAACACTATCTTTTTCCCCACACAAAGGATGGATGAAGTGTGGAAAGTGTTTCCATACAATATTAGTAATAATATCTCAATTCTCTTTTGTAATGTTTAATGTTAACAGATTGGCATCTTTTGTGTTACCCAGAAAGGTTTTAAAAGGATGGGAATGGCAGTTTTTATGGAAATGGTTGGTAGAGAAGATGTACGTCACTGCTCCTACTCCTACGGTAGCAGACAGAGGGTATATCCCAGGCCATCTGCCCAGCTTCCATCCTACCAGGCTCATGAAGCTCTGACAACAGCAATTCAGGCCAGAATCAACATGTTCCTTGGACTACTGCTACAGAATCACAATTTGTAGGACTGCTTTGATGATTAATCAGAAGCTGCAATTGGTGTAGAAACTTGTTTTTGGAGTGTAGCGCTTACATTTGGAACCTGCCCTCACTACCTATAATATTCCAAATCTAGTTCCATTCCTCGTTTTTATGTACATAACCCTACACTGAGTTATTTGAGAAGACACGTCCTTCAAAATTATTTTTATCACTCTAAGCTGAGTTGGGTCAACCACCTCTGAGAAAATTTTTTTGGTAGATTGGTCATTTAGTCCAACCCCCTCCCCCACCCAAGCAGGAGACCCTACACCATTTCTGACAAATGGCAGGCCCTTAAAAGCTCTTCTTGAAAGTTTCCAATGATGAAGCTCCCAATTTCTGAAGGCAATTTCTGTTCTGTTGGTTGATTGTTTTCACTGTCAGAAATTTTCTCCTTATTTCTAGATTGAATCTCTCCTTGATCAGTTTCCATCCATTATTCCTTGTCTGGCCTTCGGGTGCTTTGGAAAATAGCTTGACCCCCCTCCTCTCTGTGACAGCTCTTCAAATATTGGAACATTGCTATCATGTCTCCCCTGGTCCTTCTCTTCACTAGACTAGCCATGCCCAGTTTCTGCAACCGTTCTTTGTATGTTTCTTTTCATTCTGTAAGCTCAGCTGGGTCAACCACCTGAGAACTCAGGAGGTCTTGGGTCCAAAGCAGGGGTGAAAAATCCAGCAGGTTCTGACAGGTTCTGGAGAATCAATAGCGGAAATTTTGAGCAGTTTGGAGAACCGGCAAAGACTGCCTCTGGTTGGCCCCAGAGTGGGGTGGGAATGGAGATTTTGCAGTATCCTTCCCCTGCCATGCCCACCAAGCCACACCACACCACGCCCACCAAGCCACGCCCACAGAACCGGTAGTAAAAAAAATTGGATTTCACCACTGGCCCAAAGGCAGGAACAATTGTATAGAACAAGTTTCCTCACAGATACCTTGCACATTATGGTTAGCCTTTTACAAGATTTATTTATTTATTAGTCATATTTCTATGCCGCCCACTCTCTGAGGACTCTGGGCGGCTTACACCAAAGACAGTATACTAAATACGATATTGTCCCCAACAATCTGGGTCCTCATTTTATCCACTTCAGAAGGATGGAAGGCTGAGTCAACCTTGAGCCGGTGAGATTTGATCCGCTGATCTGCTGAACTAGCAGTCAGCTGAAGTAGCTGAAGTACTGCACTCTAACCACTGCACCACCTCGGCTTTTATATCACAAACATCATTTTGTTTAAATGAGCTTTTGAGCCGTTCTGGTGACCTTCATTTTGTGGTAGGTCCTTGTTCCAATACTTTTATTGGATGCCAAAATCATTCATGAATTTGGGTAAGAAAAGCAGTTGTAATAAATTCTTGGTTAGCTTTGGGATGAACATCTAGCGCTCTTGACTTTATGTAGTCCAGCTACAGTTTTTGTAGCTCAAGAATACCTGTTTCCAACACCTTCAAACTAAGTTTCCAAACTTCAAACCATGTAACAATTGATGGCACCTAGAATTAAACTTCGGATCCTGTTTTAGATGGTTAACACTCTACCATTGAAATTATTAGAAAGTTGGATTTTAATATTTTGCCAAGAACACATCTGCACAGTATTTGATGCCCTATTAATCCTTCCCAACATGATCATAATTTTTTTTTTCTACACATGAATCTTTTGGCTTATTTCTCAATACGCTTATTATTTCTCAATACACTTTGATATCTAAAGTTAAAGCTACTACCACTTCCATCCTATATCCCAAAGTCTGATCAAATAAATCAAACATAATACCTCTGGGCCACAGTATTAATGTAGAAAATTGTTAAGGATTGGGCCTTTAGATTATATTCGTTTTACTGTAAGAATTCCATAGATTAGAGGTTTTCAAACTTGGCAGCTTTAAGACTTGTGGACTTCAATTCCCAGAATTCTCCAGCCAGCATAGCATAGCTGGCTGAGGAACTCTGGGAGTTGAATTCCACAAATCTTAAAGTTGCCAAGGTTGGAGACCCCTGGATAAAAATATATATATTTTCCTTTGCTATTAATCCTTTTTACTAACTTGTAACTTCTGTGCTTTGGTGTTGTTGAAGTTTCCTTTGCATTAAGGCTCATCGCCCTTGGTCCAATATTCTTATCCTAAGAAGTTCCAATGCACATTATTTATATGGGGCTTGTTCTGTAATTATTCATAGCAGAGTATTTGTATCATCCTAGGTGGACCAAATTGTTATTATTGTTAAAGTGTTTAATAAATGTGATCCCTATACGTCATTTGAGTTTAGGTGGGTCCTGTTAGATTTATTGGAAGAGGGAGAAATACAGATCACTGTCTTGGATCACCCGATGAAAAGGGGAAGATACAAAACTAACGAACACAAGAATTTAAGGATTAATGTTTTTCAAAAGGATGACTAAAGAAGTCCTGTGGGATGTGCAGAACTCAAAATGGACAGGCTTGGTCAAGGTTTCTGTTAAGGAATTTGCAGAGTAACCCTTGAGTAGCAAGGGTGTGCACATGAAAGCGATTGAGAATAGTTACGAATAAACACAGTCAACACACAGATACACTGAGTTGTGTTTACTTTCAGGAAATAGTAAGGCACAGTCCAATAAACAGTCCAGATCATACACATATAAAGCAGGAGATAGCCAAAACGACAGTCCAGGGATAATCCAATAACAAAGTCTGCTTACCAGTCATCATAGTCATTCACAATAAACAGTTCTTCTGGATTTGCAAACAGTAGCATACAGAGATATCAGAGAGCAAGAACAGCAAAGAGAACAAACCATGTTTCTAGCTCCCTCTTAAGGACATTGACTACAGAGCTAACCAATCAGGACACAGTATGATGCAATACAGCAGTCTTAAAGCTACATTGATGGTTTATATATTGCCAACCCAACACGTTAGGTAATAGTCATTTCCTAACAGTATCTTTTTTGCATTCAATGAGATCTCCGATATTCCTTTGACTAAATGCCAAAGTCGTACAGAACGCTATTATCTTTCCACCAAAGGTGGTCTCTATTTTTCTACTTGCATTTTTTTATGTGCTTTCAAACTGGCAGAAGCTGGGACAAGGAACAGGAACTCACCCCGTTACACGGCACTAGGGATTCGAACCGCTGAACTGCCGACCTTTCTATTGACAAGAATAGAATAGAATTACAGAGTTGGAAGGGACCTTGGAGGTCTTCTAGTCCAACCCCCTGCCCAGGCAGGAAACCCTATACTACTTCAGACAAATGGTTATCCAACATCTTAAAAATTTCCAGTGTTGGAGCATTCACAATTTCTGCAGGCAAGTTGTTCCACTTATTGTTCTAACTATCAGGAAATTTCTCCTTAGTTCCAAATTGCTTCTCTCCTTGATTAGTTTCCATCCATTGATTCTTGTTCTACCCTCAGGTGCTTTGGAGAATAGCTTGACTCCTTCTTCTTTGTGGCAACTCCCGAGATATTGGAAGACTGCTATCATGTCTCCCCTAGTCCTTCTTTTCATTAAACTAGACATACCCAGTTCCTGCAACTGTTCTTCATGTTTTAGCCTCCAGTCCCCTAATCCTCTTTCTTGCTCTTCTCTGTGCTCTTTCTAGAGTCTCCACATCCTTTTTACATCGTGGTGACCAAAACTGGATGCAGGATTCCAAGTGTGGCCTTACCAAGGCCTTATAAAGCGGTATTAACACTTCACGTGATCTTGATTCTATCCCTGTTTATGCAGCCCAGAACTGTGTTGGCTTTTTTGGCAGCTGCTGCACACGGCTGGCCCATATCTAAATGGTTGTCCACCAGGACTCCAAGATCCCACTCACAGTTACTACAAGCTCAGTGTCTTAGCCACTGAGCCACCACATCTCCTTAATAATATATTTTTTCTCATGTTTTTAAAAAAATTACTTTTACCAATCTATTTTCCCTATCGTTCTTACACCTTCACTAATTGCTCTTATAATAATGATGTGTTCATAATAAGACATTCCTTTGCACAGAAACCTGCTTATATCAAAAAGAGAAAGCACAGACTTTGTGCGTGTGTGTTGAAGCAGACTTTCACAAAAGTTGGAATGGAGGCAGCTGTCTCTTTTTTCTGTCCATGAAGAGATCCATGCAGGAAAGAATCCTTATAGATGCTGCATAGAAAGAGCTTCAGATGGAGAAATAACTTTTGCGGTCCCATGTGCCACACTCATCACACTAAATGGACCCCGCAGTTTACTGTCCGTCAGTTTTGGTCACCTCTCGCATCGCACTTCCTCGTCAAATACAGCCATTTATTTATTTATTCTGATTTTTATCAGCCAGCACTTCCTAGGCTGTGAAAGGAGCCTACTTTCCAAAATGCTACTCAAACCAAAATGCTTTTTTCCCCCTTCACCTACACGTACTTTTTCCTCATATTTTGCTTCAGTTCATTACTTTTTAGTCAGGCTGTCCCATTGGGCATCTTGCTTTCTGGTTTGGATTTTTCTTCAAGTACTTTTATTTTTTCCTCAGGCTTTCCAGGCCTCTTGATTTCCTCAAAGGGTGCCTTTCCTGAGGCAAACTCTCGACCTCGGCTGTGTCTTCTTCAGTGGGCTCAGCTGCACCTGAGTTCCTTTCCATCCATGTAAATCGCACCCCCTCCCCCAACTCCTGGCTCTTCAAGAGAAGATCCTTTCACATCCACCGATGGTGGGATTCAAATAATTTAACAACTGGTTCTCTGCCCTAATGACTGGCTGGGTAGGCATGGCTAGGTGGTTGACTGGGTGGATGTGGCCAACTCCATATCATTCGCATCCAGGGGTGTCTCTCACCTCATCCTTCCCCTCCCAGCCATTGCTCCTCTCGCTTTATTTCACACATTTAATACTTAATGTCAGCGTTCCAAATAATGCACCGATAGAAATGAGAACTCCGCGGCAGGCAAGTTCCTCAAAGAACAGCTTTATTGGATACATCATATTGGCACAACTGGTGGAAGACAACTCTAAAAGTTCCCACAGCTTTCACCTAATTAAAAGTAAACGTTTGTGTCCCACCCCCCACAAGTCACTGGTTATGTTGCCTAATCCAGGAGTTGCCTAGTTGCTTGGTTATTTCCAGGGTGGGATTTTAGCAACCGGTTCTCTGCCTGGTTGCTGGGGGGCGTGGCCATGGCCTATTCGGCCTCCTACTCAGCCTCCAAAATGGGCTCAGCCATGTTCACTTCAGGGTTGACACTTAAATATGAACTATAAAAGAGGTGCACAAAACTAGATTTTTGTTTAGTTTTATAATATTAATGAAAAACTATTACATAACACCTGAGAAAAACCAATAAAACTGTTACGTCAGATATTTCCATATTGCTTTTCGATTGGCATCCTCACTTGCAATTTTCTTCATATTCAATTGAGTATCATCGGTCGTGTGATTTATCCTTAGCCATTTTTCCACTGTAGGAGTAGGATCCCATTCCTTTAGCGGTAGGCCGATTAGACTAATAGTCATTATATTTGATATATTAGAAACACTTAGGTGACTTCTCTTCTCTGAACATATTGTGTTCATGTTTGAAAAACCCGTTTCCGCTTCTGCTGAACTTACAGCAATTGTTCTGACAATATTTTTAGCTCTTTGAACACCTTTAGGAATTACATAGTTCTGGGAATTTTTAAAAACATTTCCCACAAAATCTCGATAATCATTAATATCAATTTGGTAATTGAAAACATCATTAAATACGAGCAATTGTTCTTCACCTGCTTTCCATGGAACTACTTCTTCTTCAGTATTCCAGTAATCTGGCTCCAGAAATTTGAGAAATTGTAATTTATTCCTGTCTTGAAATTGGTTACAATCTGTTTTTAAATGTTCACAATCCATTAGCCTTTTCTTCAAATTCGTTACGATGTTTTCTAAAAGTCTTTCCCGAGGAAGCCCAATAAATTGATGATTTTTTATAAATTTTATATTTTTGAAGGTTTCTGAAGTAATTAATCCATCAACTTTTTTTTCATATGGACCCTTTTCCTTTCGAAGCATTTGAAATGCTTTAATAGATCTTATCACAAGTTCTTCAGCCTTTATTATGTCTACATGTTTTGCTTGCAGTGCATTTGAAAGAAGAGAAATTTCATCTAGAATATCAATCATCAATGCCAAATCAGTTATAAAATAGATATTTTCAAGACGGGCAGCCATACCTAAGTACTTTTCATTTGAATGAAAACAGTGATGTAGTGCTGGATAAGCGTGCCACACAGCTAGGGTTGACCTTAAACTACAGGCAGCCCATCGTGGTCCCAAAATACTACCAATTTTTATAATTTCAATTCCAAGTTGTTCGGATATTTTGGTAAGTTCAATTTGGTTCTTATTGGATTGATGAAAAATAGTATATATCTTATCAATAAATATTTTAAAATGATTTACTTGCTTTATTTCCTTTATCGAATCATCTAAAACAAGTTGGAGGCGATGGTTTAAACAGTGCCAGATTACTATGTTTGGAAACTCTTTTGCTATCCTAGTGCTCACTCCAGATTTTCTCCCAAGCATAACGCTGGCGCCATCGGAGCAAAATCCTATTAAATTTTTTTTTAGATAGTTCTTAGTAAGCCCAACATTATTTAAACTTTGCATGACTGAAGAATATATTGTCTCTGCATCTTGTTTTTCCAATTCAACTAGCTCAAGGAAAATCGTTGGTGATGTATCTGAATCCTCAACTTTTAAGAAAAGTATCACAACTGGTTTGCAAGATACTGTTGAGGCTTCGTCAATAATCAAACATATTTTCAGATTATTTTCAATAATTTTAGTAAATAATTGTTTTTTAATTTCTCTTGCAATGAAATCAACTATTTTCACTGCAGTTTTACGTGAATGTAATCCTATTCCCATATCTAATCCATTTTTAATTTGCATTTCTATCTCATCTTCTGTGTCTGAAAATGGTTTACATCTTTGGGCCAGGCTGTAAACTGTATTAAATACTCTACAAGTAATTTGTATATATTTCTCATTCATCTTATATTTTGCTGTTGAAGCCTCCTCACCTTGTTTTATGTTCTCTTTACAAATACTATGAGCTTTTGATGAAAAATGTTCTTTCATTTTTTTCCTTAGAGAAGCTTGCTTTACCTCTCTATTTCTCCCTGCTGCCTCAATCTGAAAATGTTTCCATTCTTTTGACACATGAACACTTTTCATTTTTAGGAAGTCATGTTTTGCACAATACTTGCAACCTAGCTTTTTGTTAGCAATTTCCAGTCCATCATGTTTTTCTTTAAAATAGTTATATTGTTGCATTGTCCAGCATTCAGGAAGATTGTTTTCAATTTTGGAGATATCATTTATCTCAATAACTGACGAGCTGTTTTCTCCAAGTTGGAGTGGTTGGAGTTGTTGTGCTTGTTGTGCTTGTGACTGCTTTATATCATCCAAGGCCATTTCTGATACAACGGATTCCAATCTTGGTTTCTTATTGATTCTTGCTGAAAAATTCTGTCGCCTTTTCATCCTGTTAAGGGCAACTGCAAAAATTTTTTTAAATGTTTTAGTTTGGACTTGATTGTGGTTGTAAGTTACCCATAATCCCTGTACATGTGAGAGCAATTTACCAAAAACTAGGCGAGCGGCCAAGGCAGGTGAGGTGAGAAAAGGAGTGGCTGGGAAGGGTGGGGCAGAGCCAGCTGGTGCACAAAAAGTTAGCTACCAGTTCTACTGAACCAGTACGAACTGGCTGAATCCTACCACTGACCACTACCACATTATAGGGCTTTACTGCCCTCTCTAAGCAGTTTCCAGAGACTGCATATTGCCCCCAAAAATCTGGGTCCTCATTTTACCAACCTTGGAAGGATGGAAGGCTGGGTCAACCTTGAGCTGGTGAGGATCGAACTCCTGGCAGTGAGCTGAATTAGCTTGCAATACCGCATTCTAACCACTGCGCCACCATGGCTCCTGAGTGCTCTCAGGAGCTTGGTTGTTTTCTTGCAGACGTTTCAAAACCCAAACTAGAGTAGGTAACATCAGTGCTAGATAGTTATCTAGTTTGGGTCATGAAATATTTGCAAGAAAACAGCATTGTTTCTGTCAGAATTCTGTCATTCAAGGTAAACATGTCCAAGAAAAGAAAGGAAAAACATTAACCAAGTAGCCTACAGTAGAACCTCTGGTCACAAATGTTTCTGACCACAACCAAATTGGTTTTTTTTGTAAGTGCCAAATTTCCTGTTGTTTGTTTACAAACAACAGCAACCCATGTGTGGCCGCTACATTAATATTGGTTAGGTTCGGGTCACGACCAAATCGGGTTGCGGCCAAAGTTATGGAACGAATTATGGTCGTGACCAGAGGTTCTACTGTATATGAGAAAAGTCAATTTTTAAATAATACAAACAGGGACTTTCCCATCAACAAGAGATAGATAGGTGAGAATGAGCGTCATTAATCATATTAGTAAAATTAAAGAGAAACAAACAAAAAAATCAATGAAGGAGGACCTCCTCTCAAATATTAGATGGCAAATTATTACGTGGGGCATCTAACCAGATTGCTTTTGACCACTTTTGTCTTAGGAAGAGAAGAATGGATCTCCTCTTTGTCCAACCCAGGAAATAAGTTTGATTGGAGATACGTTCACAAGAACTAGTTATTTCCATAAATCTGGAAGAATCCCTCTTCTTGGGGTCTCAGCTAATAACAGGGAAACTTACCCACAGAAGCCAAATTTCTGGAGTTCTCCAGCATGACTTCTTTATGAAGGGCTTTTTGATCCGGATCCAGTTGAGACCATTCCTCCTCGGAGAAATACACAGTGACGTCTTCAATAGTGACGAGACCCTGAAAAAGGAAGAAAAGCAAGTTTCAGTATTAACAGATGAGTCTAGGAAAAATGTCTATGTTCTTCGCCTTGGTTGACCTATCCCAAAAGTTCAGAGTGAAAAAGGGGGCTCTTTCTTTGCCAGATTCAAAACTGGGCAAGAATGAAGTTGATTTCCTACCGGTAGTAAGAATCTTTCAGTGTAAATACTTTAGGCATCACACCTCAACAGTTTTGAGAAGTTAAGCTCATGTCAATCACATCAATCTAAATTTCTCTATTTCATGTTGCTGGTGGAAACCAGTGGTGGAATTCAGCCAGTTCGCACCTATTCGGGAGAACCGGTTGTTAACTTTCTAAGCAGTTTGGAGAACCGGTTGTTGGAAGAAATCTTATTTTGTTTTTTCCCACTTTACAAGGCTAATCCTGTAAGCAAGGCAGGAAGGAAACATTCTGGTGTTGTTTCTAGCCTAATCTTTATTGCCCTGCTTATAGAAACTGCCTCTCTGTTAACCGTTATTACATTGTAACAGCTACGGTGAAATGCCCATCGATGTGAGTGACGTTGAGTTGGCCACGCCCACATGGTCACATGACCACCGAGCCACGCCTAGCCATCTGGTCATTAGGGCAGAGAACTGGTTGTTAAATTATTTGAATCCCACCACTGGTGGAAACTAGTGTAAAATCCTAGTCGCACTAACAAAAATGAAGCTTGGCAAATGGTCTCCTCTATCTTTTGGTTGATGTTCTTCCTACCTGAACTGGAGGCTTAGTTGTTTTTTTGGGTTCATCAGAAGAGGGAGAGAGCCCAATGAATACCAATGACTTCATGATATTCTCTGTGTAGGAGACAAAAGCGATGGAAGGAGACTTTTTAAAAGCATATTTCATTCAAAGAATAAGGGGGAGGAAGAGGCTATACAGAGGAGGATCCAAAGGACAAAAGGGAGCTGGACTTTCTTGAAAGAACTTCATGCAGCTTAGGAGGACCTTCCCTTACCTGGTAAGATCAACAAACTTGGACTTCCCTGGGGGATCTTCCAAATAAGCAGTTCCTGGGGAAGATTTAAGGGGTTGCTCTTTCCATTCAGATGTTGAGAAATGACCCCCGAGAGAGGCCTTTCGACCTGATAAGAAACACAGAAGAGGAAATAGAGAGACCACCTGAAGAAATGGACACAACTGGACATCTTCAGGAGAAAAGCCCTTGTTTTAATAATGCCAAAAAGTTAAAAACATAAACATATATCAATGTCCCAAAGATGTTTTTTCTGAAAGACTTTCTTGGTTTTTTCCCTTTAAAAATGTCTTGCTTGTCATCTAAGAAGCTTCTTCAGTTCTTCAGAACTGAAGAAGCTTCTTGGATGAGAAATAAAATGTTGACCTGGATGAATGAGAATCTCCATAGCAGACGTGGGTTTCAGCAGGTTCTGACCAGTTCTGGAGAAGTTTCAGGTAGTGGAAATGTTGAGTAGTTCGGAGAACCACTTTTGACTGGTCCCGCCCCCATCTATTCTCTGCCTCCCAAGTCCCAGCTGATTAAGAGGAAATGGGGATTTTGCAGTAAGCTTTCCCTGGAGTGGGGATGGAATGGAGATTTTACAGTATCCTTCCCCTGCCATGCCCACCAAGCCATGCCACGCCCACAGAACTGGTAGTAAAATTTTTTGAAACCCAGCACTCAGCACCGAGTGCCGTCGGTCAGGCAATGTCTGTTGAGGACCCAGTTTGTGGAGGCAATAAGCTGACTTTGTATAAATATACAAAAGTATGAAGGCTATTGCTTAACGCATTGTAAGCTGCCTTGAGTCTCCGGAGAAGGGCGGCATATAAATCAATTTTTTTTAAAAAAAAAAAAAGGTCGGCTGGCGGCCCCCAGGGGGAGAGCGTTCTCTGTGGGGGCACCCGCCCTGTGGAACGAGCTGCCTCCTGGAATACGACTGATCCCGGACCTCCGGACCTTCCATAAGGCCCTGAAGACTTATTTATTCCACCAAGCCGGCCTAGCCTAAATGGTTCTTAATTGGGATTTTAAATTTTATAGACTTGGGGGTTTTAAATTGGGAAGCCAATGATTTAATTCTTTTTTAAGTTAATATCTTAACTTTTGTATTGTATGTATTTTTAATTTTGGCTGTTCACCGCCCTGAGTCCCTTCTGGGAGTAGGGCGGTATACAAATTAAATAAATAAATAAACAAACAAACTTATATTAAGATGTATATTAAGACCCCCTTTCAGCTCTGAAGATGAAGGTCTCTCACCTGCAGCTCGACCTGCTTTTTCTTCACCTCCACCTGACTCATGAGGAAACTTTCAGCCAGGGCCACCGCCTGAGAGCTGGTCTCTACTCCACACTCCCGCACCCACCTCTGCATCTCTGGGGGCAGAAGGAACAGGAGCTGCTCCAGAATAACCAGGTCCAGCATCTGTGCCTTTGTATGTCTTTCTGGCTTCAACCACTGATGGCAAAGGCGATGGAGTCGACTGCAAAGTCCTCGGGGACCCTCAGCCTCCTGGTAATACACCTTCCTGAAGTTTTCACGCTGGACCTCCGAGCTGATAGAATCTTCCTCTGGATTCTTCTGTTCAGTTTTTATCTTGACCTCCACATAGTTCCCAAACTGAGCAGCAGGAGGGCTTTGTCCAACTTCTGCATCTAATGGGTGTTGTCCCTCCATTTTTTCTTTATTCTCTAATCCAGGTGCAAAAGATGCCAACAGCTGCTTGGATCTCCAAGACCAAGGATATGAAACGGGCTAATGGATCTCCACCGGACTTATATTTCCCTGGACAAATCTCGATACATCAGCTAGCCTTCCTTACGTATGAGATAGTTTGGTCCACAAACAACTTCTACCTGCGAGTTTGAAAAGAAAACAAGATTTCAGAATCAATGTTGCTGTTTTACACCTCTTTTTCATTTCCAGGTGGGCCTAGGCCAGAGCAGAGAAAGAATGTGGGTGTCTCTGGATAGGAGAGGTAGAAGGAAAATAACTTAGAATATAGAAGGGATACCATATTTTTTGGAATGTAAGACGTCCGGAGTATAAGACGCACCTTAGTTTTTGTGGAGGAAAATAAAAAAAAAAAATTCTGCCTCTGCCTACCAGCATCCGTTGCTATTCATCTGGCTAGCGTCCGGTCAGTGTGTGTGAGAGTTGAGGGCTATTTGGAAACTGAAACAGTATTTGCTGTGTGAGCAACAAGGAGACATCATGGATCCTGGGCATGGCTTAGCTCAACTGTTCTGTACTAAGACTGCATGCCATGCTGATCTCTGAAACTAAAACTGAAAGTGATACTCCTCTCCTCTGCTTGTGTTTGGTTGTATTTACTAAAACTTGCTTTTGGTATCGTATATTTACTTCATGTGTTACATTATATATAAAGAGAAGTTATTGAATCCTGCTGAATCAGTTACTTGTGTGTGCTTTCTGGATGTGATTGCTGGCTGCAAACTCTGCCACGTCCTTACAGCAAATAGCGAATAGCCAGGTCAGCTTCAGCACATTATTGCAGCCTGATTTAGCACAAGCAGCCGATTGGTGGGTGGATCGGCCTCCTGGAATACCCCCAATCAGATGTTCCAGGCTGCAGGGATTGCCACAGACCATCGCCTCCTCCATGCCTCATGTTTTTGACTACATTCGGTGTATAAGATGCACCCAAATTTTCACCCTTTTTTGGGGGGGAAGTGCGTCTTATACTCCAAAAAAATATGATAAATTTAGGAGGACTTTGAATTTCTTCTTCCTCACAGCCCACCCTATTTATTTATTTATTTATTTATTTATTTATATCTATCTATCTATCTATCTATCTATCTATCTATCTATCTATCTATCTATCAGATTTCTATACCGCCCTTCTCCTTTCGGACTCAGGGAGGTGAACAGCCAAGATACAAAACATATACACAAAAGTTAAAAATAAATTTAAAATAATTAAATAAATTTGGCCCGTAATTTAAAACATTTCAATTAAAACCCATATCAAATTATAAAACCAACCATAAAATCAGGACAGCCCGGCTAACTGAAAAAAAAAAAAAAGGTTTTTAGGGCCCGATGAAAAGTCCGGAGGTCGGAGATCACTTGTATCTCTGGGGGTAGATTGTTCAGAGGGTAGGTGCCACCACAGAGAAGGCTCTCCCCCTGGGGGTCGCCAGCCGACATTGTCTGTCCGACGGCACCCTTAGGAGGCCCTCTCTGTGGGAGCGAACTGGCCAGAGGGAGGCAATTGGTGGCAGAAGGCGGTCCCGTAAGTACCCCGGCCCTAAGCCATGGAACGCTTTAAAGGTGATCACCAACACCTTGAAGCGCACCCGGAAGTCCACCGGAAGCCAATGCAGCTCGCGCAGGAGAGGAGTCACATGGGAGCGCCCCGTCGCTCCCATAATCCCCCGCGCGGCTGCATTCTGCATCTCTTTACTTCTTCAGGGAACAGATCTCATTCACGGATCTCTCCAAGCAATGAATTCTTCATTCTGGAAAGAAGTAAGTAATACACAGCAACTGGTCGCTTGAGTTCAACATTGGCTGAAGCAAACTCTGAATCTCAGACTAAACACTTGTAGGCACTTTCAGTTTCCCCCTTTAAGTGTCTGATATTCATCCTCCCAGGTCTTTCTTCTTCCCAGGGATGGGTGGGGTGGGGTAGGATGGCTTTGTTGCATCCTCAAAGTTTGGCTGGTTGAGTCCTTCTGATGGAAACGCCCCTTTCAAGAGACCCAACAAGGGGACGGGTTCACACAACACGCCCAAACCAGATGAATGGACACCGATGTCTGTGCTCACATTAAATGCGCCAACCACACTGCCAGCTTAATGGGATGTGGAGTCCTTGATGTCCTCTGAGCTTGGCTGTTTTCTTGCTGATTGTCCATTACACAACTAGACATCAACAATGCTAATGGGGATTCTCTGGTCCACACCTTCTCCAGAAATACCTGTGTGGCTCCCCCCACCCCAGGCCTTGGAGTGGAATCAGGCATTTTGGGGGAAAGTGGGGAGGGAGAGATGGAGGGTTCCTCAGATCCCCTCCTCCTTCCTTGGGAGGCTGTTGTTTCTTCCAGGAAGGGGGAAGCAACACGGATGGTCTGAAACTCTGTCCTCCCCCCACCCGCTGGCAATTGCATGCAAAGGGACAGCAGGGGAACATGGGGCCAGGGTCGTCCCTCACCCCTTGCTAGGAATCCAAGGACTGGATGAGACCCCTTTGCAAACACTAGCATGAAGATCCCCCTCCTGAGAAAAGACCCCCCTCTCACCAGGCAGCGGGGCAAAAAGTCCTAGAGAGGCCAGAGATTAACCTTCTTCCTTCCAAACAAAGCTTGAATAGGGAAATTATCCCATCAATAAACATAGAATTAAGCGTCACCAAAAACCAGTTTCAGACCAAAACTCAGAAAGGGTATATAAAATCACACGTCTGAAGGTCAATCTTTCCAGCTAGCCAAGAAGCCTTGCTGAATGTCACTCCTCTTGGTTCCTTGTCATTATTTATTTATTTATTTATTTATTCATTCATTCATTCAAACTTCTATACCGCCCTTCTCCTTTCGGACTCAGGGTGGTGAACAGCCAAAATAATTAAATAAATTTGGCCCGTAATTTAAAACTTATCAATTTAAAATCCGTATCAAATTTTAAAACCAACCATAAAATTAGGACAGTCTGGCTAACTGAAAAAAATAGGTTTTTTAAACCTATTAAAAGCTTCTTTGATCATTATGTCCTGGCTGGAAGAAACTCAACCTCCGGATCAGTGGTGGGTTCCTCCCGGTTCGGTCCGGTCCGGCTGAGCCGGTAGCGGTGACGATATGACGTCACCGAACCGGTTCTCCTCCCCCTGCCCTCCCACCCCCCACCCCCGTTATTCTTACCTTTTATTTGGTCCCACCCCCAATCTATTGCTGCCTCCTGAGTCCCAGCTGATGACTAGAGGGAAAAAAACTGTTTAAACTCTTGCTTCGGGGCTTCAAAGGGCCGTCCTACAGCTGATCAGTGTTAAAAGAAAACAAATGAGTCAGGTCGTAAATGCGAGGACTGGTCGTACATGCGAGGACCTTCCAGAAATGACTCTGACCAGCTAGCCACGCCCACCTAGTCACATGACCTCCAAGCCATGCCCACAAAATAAGCCACACCCACAGAACTGGCAGTAAAAAAATTTAGAACCCACCCCTGCTCCGGATCCTACCTGGAGTGGGATCACTATCCCGCCCTCCAGAAACCTTCTGCCTTTTGAGCCCTTCCTGGCAAAGGAGCTGCTGGGGGGCAGATTTTCCCCAAAGCTGTGGGGTTTTCTGACCCACCACAAATAGCAGAAATACCTGTGCAGTTTCCCCCACCCCTCCCCCCCTTGAAGTGGAATCCAGCAGTTTGGGGGCAGGGGGGAGTCCTGCTTCCCTTTTGTAACGCAAGCCTTCCCTCCCCCGCACTCCCATTCAGAGGCTTTCTCAGGAAATGGGGAGGGGGGAGATGGAGACCCCCACCAGATCGCCTCCTCCTTCCTGGGGATGATGCTGTGTTTCTTCCAGGGAGGGGGGGAAGCAACAAGGCTGGTCTGAAACTGTTCCCCCCCCTTTACACGTGAATGCAAAGGGACAGCAGGGGAACATGGGTCCAGGGCCTTTTCGCCCGTCTGCTGCACGCACTCCAATGAAAGGTAGCCCCCTCCCCTCCTCGCACATGTGCACAGCCCCGGCAAGGCAGCCCTGCCATGGGAGGGGCACCGTGGAAAGAGGCAGAGCCCCCTCCTTACTGGGGGTTTCCTTCCCCCCCTTCGCTTCTAGGGATCCAGACCAGTGCCCACCCCAGCAGTATCAGGGGGAGCCAGCACAGCACATGGATGCTTCTCCCCAACAAGCGCCCCCAAAGAGAGAGGGAGAAAGACGCAGGTGCTTCCAGCCCCAGAGATGGAATCAGTGGGTCTGGATTGGTGGGGGGAGGAGTTTTCTTAGAACTTCGGGATTGGGACGGGCCCAGAAAAGCGGAAGGAGCAATGAGACTTCTCCCTTCTGCCGCATCATCGGTCTCCGGGCAGAGTCTCCCTTGTTTTATTTATTTATTTATTTATTTATTACATGTATTTATATGTTTTCCGCTGGAGGAGTTCCGCGCAGAGAGAGAAGTGGAGAAAGTGGTGGTGGTGGTGGGTCCCTTCAGTCTTTTTTTGGGCGGGCGCAGCCCAAGGGGGGATTCACGGCAGCCCCGAAGGAGAGTGTGGACTTCTTTTTGCCTCCCACCCCACCCGGATCCTATCTGGAGATGGGGGCTGCAATGGATGAACAATGTGGAGGTGCAGCCCCCGAGGACTTGGGGGGGGGGGTCTCTGAGTCGGCTGATTCAAGGGAGGCTCCCTCCCCCAGACAGAGGAAGACAGCAAATAATCCAAACACAATAAAAATAATTAAATCACAACCTATTATTGCTTAGTGCATTGTAAGCCGCCCTGAGTCTCCGGAGAAGGGCGGCATATAAATCAATTAAAAAAAAAAACACCGTTTACACAAGAAAAGAAAAGCCCTATCTGGCTCATTGCTAGAGCTGTTGCTTGTTAGACCAATTATCAGAACAAATAGACACAGGAACTAGACAGATTTCTCAACCCTGCTTCTTTTCAGGAACAGAGATTAATTTTCTTCCTTCCAAAAAAAGATGAATAGGGAAATTATCCCATCAATAAACACAGGATTAAACATTACCAAGCACCAAAAACCAATTTTAGACCAAAACTCAGAAAGGGTATATAAAATCACTTTTGAATATCAATCTTCCTAGCTAGCCAAGAAGCCTTGCTAAATTTCACTCATCTTGGTTCCTTGTCATTAAAAGCTTCTTTCCAGCAGCTCTGCTTCGTTATTCAATTTATTTTTCAAAGTGTTGATCATTAAGTCCTGGCTGGGAGAAACCCCACAGGGGACAATTTCCTCCCTACACTGGTGAGTCCTTCAGTGCCTTCACACACACACACACACACACACACAATTCCTCTTTGGGAGTGCCCCTCCCCCAATCTCATAGAGTCACTGGCAAAGGGGCTGCTGGAGGGCAAGTTTTACCCCAGCCCACCACAAGTAGCAGAAATACCTGTGCGGCTCCCCCCACCCCTCCCCCCTCCAGCATTTGGGGGAAGGGAGGATTCCTGCCTGCCTTTTGTAATGCATGCCTTCCCTCTCCCCCCACTCCCATTCAGGCTTTCTCAGGAAATGAGAAGGGGGAGATGAAGGCCCCCCACCAGATCCCTTCCTCCTTCGGGGGTTGATGCTGTGTTTCTTCCAGGGAGGAGGAAAGCTGGTCTGAAACTGTTCCCCCCATCCTCCCCTTGCTAGAATTTCAAAGACCCCCTTGCAAAGTCCCAGCTCATGGTTTCTGCCCCCTCACTAGGCCCCGCCCATTCCCTGCAAGGCTTTCCTGCACTTTGCAGGGAAAGAGCCCAAGAGGGGAGGAGAGGAGCAAAGTCCTAGAGAGGCCAACTTTTCAGTGACATCATCACCCCTCTGAAAATCCCAAGGTCCAAAGTTTGAAACCCCACACACCGAACCGGTCAGAGGTTCCTGCGCGTGCTCGGTTTCTTCCTGAAACTTCTTAGGCCACCTTTGGTGGTTTTTTTTTTTCTTTGCAGATTCCACCCCCTGGGGGGGCTTGTGTCTGCCACACAGAGAGAGGAACCCCTTTGCAAAAGGGATGGGAGGAAGGAGGCCTTTTTTGCAAGTGGGGCTCAGGATGATGGGAGAGGAGGAGGAGGAGCAGTGGTGGGATTCAGCCAGTTCGAACCGGTTCGGCAGAACCAGTAACTAAACAGTTTCTGGAGTTCATGGAACCTGCTGAATAACCTTCCTCCCCCGCTCCACCCCTCCCCATCTGCCACCCCCCAAATTGCATCAATAAGGGGGACGGGGGGGGGCTATGTGAGGGGCAAGAAGCCCTGCCATGGCGGGCCCGGGGGTGTGCTGGGAGAAGAGAAAACAAGAAGGGAGGGCCATCCTAGGGAGCCACCCCACTCCCCACTCCTGGGATCCCAGCCCCTTTCTCTCCCCACGAGCTCGCTCCTTTACCGGGGATCTCCTTCGCTTCCAGAGATCCGGACCAGCGGCCTCGCCAACAGTATCAGGGGGAGCCCAGCAGAGCACGTGGATGCTCCCAGCCCCAGAGGCGGAATAGGTGAGTCTGGATTGGGGAGAGAGGAGTTTTCGTAGAACTTCGGGATTGGGTGGGGCCCAGAAAAGCGGAAGGACCAATGAGAATTCTCCCTTCTGCCGCGTCATCGGTCTTTGGGCAGAATCTTCCTTGTCTTCACCCACCGGAGGACAGTTCGAATCAGAGAGGAGAAAGTGGGAGGGGGATCCCTTCGGTCTTTTGGGGGGAGGGAACGCAGATCAAGGGGGGGAGGGTATCAAGGCTGCCCTGGAGGAGTGTGGGATTTCTTTTTGCCCTCTCCAGATCCTACCTGGAGTGGGAGTGCCCCTCCCCCGATCACGTGCCCGCCCCTCCCGAAACCTTCTGCCTTTTTGAGCCCTTTCTCGCTCACTCCCATTCAGGAAATGGGGAGGGGGGAGATGGAGGGCTCCCCCAGATCCCTTCCTCCTTCCTGGGGATGATGCTGTGTTTCTTCCAGGGAGAGGGAAGCAACATGGGTGGTCTGAAACTCTTGTCGTCGTCCCCCCCCATACATGGATGGAAAGGGACGGCAGGGGAACATGGGGCCCGGGCCATGCCCCGCCCCTTGCTAGAAATCCAGACTGGATGAGACCTTCTTGCAAATCCTAGCCCCCCCCCCCCCCCACTCTCCAGGCAGCGCCCATTACCTGCAAAGCTTTCCTGCAGGTTGCACTGAAAGGCCAACCTTTCAGTGGCATCTGAAAATCCCAAGGTCCAGTGATGAGATTCAGCCAGTTGGAACCGGTTCGGGAGAACCGGTAGCGAAACTTTTTCCGGACTTCGTGGTACTTTTTTTTTTGTTTCATAGTTATAATGTACACTGAAGACGGCATTTAATTTCGTTACCTTCCTCCCCAGCCCCACCCCTCCCCATCTGCCACCCCCCAAATTGCATCGATAATGGGGGACCGCGAGGGGGGGGCTAAGGGAGGGGCAGGAAGCCGGCCGGAGGGGAGGGAGAGGAAGAGGAGGAGGAGGAGAGAAAGCAAGAGGAGCCCCGTCTCCTTCCAAGCGCCCCAATGAAAGGCAACCCCCACCCCACGCTCGCGCAGTCCCGACAACGGAGCCCGGGAATGGGAAGGACGCCGGGGAAAGAGGCAGAACGGGCGGCCACATCAAACCAGAAGCCTTTAAGGAGAAGCACATTGTTCGGGGGCGGAAAAGAGACGTCTTGCTTTCTTTTTTTTTTTCATTTTTCACTTTCTTTGACTCTCCTAAATCCCTTTCGCTTTCTGGGGGCTGGAAGCGCTCGCAGCCTCGAGTGGCGCTCCTGGCTTTATCCAGGGACAGGCAGGGCCATCCTAGAGATACACCCCACTTCCCACGCCTGGGATCCCACAGCCCCTTTCTTTCTCCCCCACTTCCCCAAGGAGAGCTGGTGGCCCCTTCCCAGCCCCTCTCCTCCTCCCACTCCTCCTTTACCGGGGATCTCCTTGGCTTCCAGAGATCCGGACCAGCGGCCTCGCCCAGCAGAGCAGGTGGATACTTCTGGCCCACAAGCGCCCCCGAAGAGAGAGGGAGAAAGACGCGGGTGCTTCCAGCCCCCGGGGAGGAAACTGTGGGTCTGGATTAGGGAGAGAGGAGTTTTCTTAGAACTTGAGGATTGGGTGGGGCCCAGAAAAGCGGAAGGACCAATGAGAATTCTCCCTTCTGCCGCGTCATCGGTCTTTGGGCAGAGTCTCCCTTGTCTTCACCCACCGGAGGAGAGTTGGGCGCAGAGAGAGAAGCGGAGAAAGTGGGAAGGGAGGAGGGAGTCCCTTCAGTCTTTTGGGGGGAGGGGACAGAGATCAAGGAGGGGGGGTTTCATGGCTGTCCCGGAGGGGAGTGTGGACTTTTTGCCCCCGCTGGATCCTACCTGGAGTGGGAGTGGCCCTCCCCCAATCACGTGGAGTCACTCCCCTGCCCGCCCCTCCCCAATCTTCTGCCTTTTGAGCCCTTCCTGGCAAAGGGGCTGCCGGAGGGCAGCTTTTACCCCAGCCCCCCTGCAAATAGCAGAAATACATGTGCGGATGTCTCCCCCCCCACCCCCACCCCACCCCCACCCCCGCTTGGAGTGGATCTTTTGTAATGCAAGCCTTCCCTCTCCCACCTCCCATTCAGAGGCTATCGCAGGAAATGGGGCGGGGGTGGGGGAGAGATGGAGGGCTCCCCCAGATCCCCCCTCCTTCCTGGCGACGATGCTGTGTTTCTTCCAGGGAGGGGGAAGCAACACAGCTTGTCTGAAACTGCCCCCCCTCCCCGCTGTGGATGCTCCTGCCCCACAAGTGCCCCCAAAGAGAGAGAGGAAAGGCGCGGATGCTTCCAGCCCCAGAGGCGGAATCGAGAATTCTGGATTCTGGTTTTATAAAATGTTTTATAGATGGCATCTAGACCCAAAAAAGTTATCTCGTATGTATCCGAATGTACAACCAAAATGTTGGAGATGTAAATTGTGAGGATGCCACTTATTTTCACATTTGGTGGACATGTAAAAAGGTTAAAGCGTTTTGGATAAAAATTTGGTGGATTTTACAAAATATTCTGAAAAAGAGGTTGAAATTTACACCCCAGCTGTTCCTGCTGGGTATAGTTACGGTTTGTACAGTTATAGAGACTAAATTGATTTTGAATTTAATAACTGCAGCAAGACTCTTGGTGGCACAATATTGGAAGAAGCAAGACTTACCTACAATCCAAGAGTGGACAATGAAAGTTACAAACCTAGCGGAAATGGCAAAAATCTCGGCGTACTTGAAGGATCATTCAAATGAAAGATATTTAAGAGACTGGAGAAGATGGATAGATTATATTCAAAATAAATACCGGAATAAGAAATTGCAGATAGGTTATGAATGACTATATAGATATTTGGTGTGTCTTTAAGTAATCAAGCTAGGCGGATAATTAGGGAATTGAAGGAACAAGAGATGTGGAATGTTATAATTATTTAGACTAGGATTGATCATGATTGTTGAAGGTTATACCCTGTAATTTGTTCTGGGAAGAGGAGGGGGGAGGGGGAGACTGGGGCAGGGAAGAGGGGGGGAAATATGTAAACTTTTTGTAAAACTTTTCAATAAAAAAAAAAAAAAGAGAATTCTGGATTGGGGAGGGGGGGAGGAGAAGTTTTGACCGAATAGAATAGAAGGGACCTTGGAGGTCTCCTAGTCCAGCCTCCTGCTTAGGCAGGAAACCCTTCGGACAAATAATAATAATAATAATAATAATAATAATAATAATAATAATAATAATAATAATAATAATAATAATAATAATAATAAATAATTTTATTTCTTCTTAAAAACTTCCAGTGTTGGATGGAGCATTCACAACTTCTGGAGGCAAGTTGTTCCACTGGTTAATTGTTTTCCTACAAACTTCGGAATTGGGCGGGCCCAGAAAAGCGGAAGGACCAATGAGAATTCTACCTTCCCCTTGCATCATCGGTCTCTGGGCAGAGTCTGCCTTCTCTCCCCCCCCCCCCCGGGAGAGGGAGAGAAGAGAGAACTGTTCTGCCCACCCCCCCTTCCCGGCAGCTTCTGCCTTTTGCTCCCTCCCTGGCAAAGGGGCTGCCGGAGGGCAGGTTTTACCCCCAGCGCTGTGGGGTTTTCTGACCCACCACAAATAGCAGGTTGGGTTCCATTCAAGAAGTGCTGTTGTGGATCTCAATAGCAGAAAAATCAGAGGGGAGGAAGCAGGAATCCCTTCCTTCCTTCCCTTCTTCCCTTCCCTTCTTCCTTTCCTTCCTTCCCTTCCCTTTTTTGAAGGGACATCCTAATTTATTTATTTATTTTATTAAATTTCTATACCGCCCTTCTCCCGAAGGACTCAGAGCGGTGAACAGCCAGAAGATAAAAACACAGAAATACAAAAATTTAAAATAGATTAAAAATGAATGAAATGATTTGGCTGAATTTAAAATACCCCATAGTTTTAAACAGATGAAAATTTGCATTTAAAAATTTATATTTCAAAGGGGAGAAGATTTAGGCCAGGCCTAAATCTTATAGGGATGATGAGATTATCAATCCCATAATAGGGAAATAATAATAGAAGCAGTAGAATTAGTGGGACATAATAATCGAATCAGTTGAATTACTTTTAACTTGCTGTGTCACTTTTTCAAAGAATTGCTTGTGCTAGTCGTAAAATTAATCTAATCTGCATTTGGCTCCTGTAAACATTTGCTTCTGTTATGTATTTGTAGAATTACTCTAACTTGGTAGTACAGTGGTTTAATGCACCCTGTTATTAACACAGCTGCCTGCAATTTCTGCAGGTTCGAATCTTACCAGGCTCAAGGTTGACTCAGCCTTCCATCCTTTCTAAGGTAGGTTAAATGAGGACCCAGTTTGTGGGGGCAATAAACTGACTTTGTATAAAATATATACAAAAGTATGAAGGCTATTGCTTAACGCATTGTAAGCCGCCCTGAGTCTATGGAGAAGGGCGGCATATAAGTCAAATTAAAAAAAACAAAAACAAAAAAAACCCTTGCATTTGGCCTCTGCAAAACAGGAGCTCCTGCCATCAATCTGAATCTTGTTTTTCTGTGCCACTCAACACCTGGTACATATCTCAGGTTAGAAGCTGCATATATCATTGCCTGTCAGGGATGAGGTATAACACAGCCAGCACATCTGGGCTGCCCCGCTACACTTTTGGCCCCAGCTCTGTTTTACACCTTTGGATCTGGGTTGCTAAGCACCCAGCCCCGTTCCCTGTGGCATCAAGAGGCCCAGGAGCAGATGAGAAGAGAACAAAGGGATAGCCAGGGATGAGGGAAGTTTGATGAGGGAAGCATCCATCTTGCCCAGGGCCATAAGGAATGCTTTGAGGATAATGAAGGCCTGGACCAGGGGGCTGGAACTGGGTACCAAACTGATGTCTCTGAAGATATGAAAAGGACGCCATACTTTCCTTAAGCGTGGACTTTCTCCGCATGCTCTTTGCTTGTTCGTTATGGGATGGCGTTGACTTAAGTGCTTCTCTGAATCTTACAAGTCCTTTCCTTCCCTCCTTCCTTTCCTATCTTCCTTCCCTTCCTTTCCTTTTCCTTCCTTCCTTCCTTTCCTTTCCTTTCACCCATCCATTCATACATACACACACAATCCTTAGGATACTAAGACTATGAAAAACCAGATTTTCCCCTTAGGAATCTTTGAAAAGAACCATTCCTGGATTTGGCCTCTTTCAGCTGCAGCCCCTTGCCCTCCCAGCCTCTGCCTCTGAGGGATCCTGGCCTTCCCCTCCCATCACCCAAGAGGCCCTCCTTCCAGAGTAGCTCCAGGGTGATTCCTCCCACCCCCTCACCCCTTGCCAGTCTCCCTTTCAGGTATCCTTTCCCTCCCCCAAATGAGCTGGAGAGAACTCAGAGGCCCCTTTCAGAAACTCAATCAAATCACAATAGAGCTGGAAGGGACCTTGGAGGTCTTCTAGTCCAACCCCCTGCTCAAGCAGGACACAGAGGAGGAAAGGGCACAGGCAGATTTTGTCCTGATCACAGGGATTTTCTGTGGTTTGGCCTTCAGGTCCAACAAGTCCAATCCTAGAAAATGTTGCACAAGCTCTAGACTTCTTGGTCAGACAAATTCGGTGAATCTGTTTTATGTTTTATTTATTTACGATTTTGTCGCCTATCCGGTGCAGAAACATATATTTGTTTCTCTTTTCAGCCAGATCATAATGCAAACAAAATTCACTCACATGAGCCAAGTCCAATGACCAATAAATGCAAATCGACAGGTCTTGTTTTTGCAGTAAAAACTGGATTAAGAAATAAATGCGTGGTTCCCGCAGCCTCATCCCATAGAGTCAGATCTGGCTGAGCAGCTTGTTTGGGCACCGCTTCTGTAACCCGGGCACCCAGCTGGCGCTCCGGATCTGCAGCCATTTCCACCTCCACCACAGCTTGGGAAGGGGAGTAGATGGTCTCGACATAAATCGTCGAGCTAGCCCCTGTAACTCTGTCCGTGGCTGTCTTCCTCCATCTTCCCTGAGTCTTCATACCTCCTGGTATCTGGTCGACATTCGGGGCTCAGGACCCCGGACAGCACCCCGGGGATGGGGGAGCTGGTTGGAGTTTTAATGCAGATTTGGGTTAATGTCAGAGTTCCAAGTAGCACCCACAACTAAAGGAGACTCCGAGGCTTGAAGTTCCTCAACGTTTCATTTTATTTGAGATGTCATATTGGCACATCTGGCAAAACCCAAATCTGAAAGCTTCCAGATTTTCCCCACCCAAAAGAAAGTTCAAATCCCTGTCCAGCACCCATATGTCCATCACATAGTCTAACCCAAACCCTCCAGCTGCAGGGCAGAATGTCCTTGACACTAGGAGAAAGGGGCGTGGTTATGGCCGTGGTGGTGTGAGGACGTTTTCTCCACTTCGCAGGGCATTTTACGGAAGATAAATGTGGATTAAAGTGTTTGAAATGCACCGATAAGGACCAAAATTTTATAAATTGTATCGGAAGAGCTACTGGCCCAGCAGATTGACTTTGGAATCGGTAGGTCACCCTGAACGACTCAAATTTTGAAGCTTTTTATAGCGTGGGAAAGTGGAAGGAGTGAGGGGTGACCAGATAGGCAGTCGCAATTGCATATTTGGAGTAAATAGCTGCCTTTGTTCTCATTACTACCGCGATCTGTGTTTGTTTTTGCTGTGGGATAAAAGCACGGAACATCAAAAGACTGGTGGAAGGGTTCTCTTGGAAGAATATGTAAACTTTAAGTTGATCTTTTGTTTGTGAAAGTGCTTGAGTTGAAGCAGCAAAACGCATTTCTGGGCAGTGCCTTCCAACGGATGTTAGCTTTTTTTCTTTTAGGGAAATTACGTAAGCTGAATTGAGAACTATAAACTTTTATTGCTGGTCCTTTTGAGTGCAATAATAAGCTGTCTCAGCTTCAATATTGGATTGTTGTCCCTTAATCTTCATTACAGACCCTCTTGGCAAAAGTGGATAATTAAAACTTATTAAAAAATGGCGACCCAACAATCCTTAGAAATGCAACAAGTTGCTGTGGCCTTAACTAAAATTAGTGAAAAGATATCAGGACTGTCAGATAGTATGGATAATATGACATTGGAAATTAAAAGAATGAAGCAAGAAATGAATGAAAATTTTGCAAAGCAAACAGTAGAAATGAAAATAATTAAAGATGAAATTGAGCAGATTCATACACATGATGCAAAGATAGATCGGCAAATTGGAGAAATCTTTTTTAAAAATGAACAACAAGATAAAAAAATTTGTCTTTTGGAAGAAGAAGCGAGGAAATATAATCTGGTTATTCGTGGAATTCAAGAAGAAAAAGTGGACAATTTGAAACAACGAGTTTTAAAATGGCTCAATGACTTGGATACACAAATCACATTTACAGCAACAAATCTGGCAAGTGTTTTTAGAATTGGGTTTAAAAGACAAAACGGTTTAAATAGAAATGTACTTGTCAGATTTGCAAATCTTAGTGACAAATTGGAAGTGATGGTGAAAGTGAGAGAGATGGGTGAAGCTTTGAAATTTGAGGAGAAAATTATTCAAGTCTTTCCAGATATATCAAGAGAAGAAAGGGCGTGGAGATTTTTTTTGAAACCAATCACAAAGGTTCTGAGAGACAATGGAATTAAATATAACTGGAGACCACCACAGCAACAAAAATTTTTTTATAAAGGAAGAATGCAAATAATTACTTTGGAAACAGATGCAGTGTTATACTTACATGAACTTGGATTGATTGTAAAGTATGAGGATGTAACAGAGATAAAAGATCAAATGCTCAAGATGGGTGGAACATATGCAAAAACATCAACACCAGAAGAAAAAGGGGCTGCTGGAGGACAAGACCCTAAAGGATTAAAGCGGAAGGAAATCTCACCTGCGATGGTTGAACAAAAGAAAAGTCGTGATGATATAATGGGAGATGGAGTGGATAAGAAATTGAAGGATCTTGAAAAAGAATTGCAGGAAGCTGAGTGCGGGGAAAAGTTACCACCCTTTTCTCTGAGAGATGAATTTAAGTAGACTACCCGAAAGAAGTGACCCGACCATTGGCACGTCCCCTCTCCCCCACTCTCTTTATAGAGGCAGAAACCAATTGAGGATGTGGGGGACGAAGATTGTTTGTTATTCAATGTTTGATGTGTTTTTTGTCCTTTTTTGTTTTTTTTTATTGTTTTTTTTCTTCTATGTTGAATGTTGTTTGGAATGTGGGAGATTGGTGTTGGGATCTGGGCACAGAAAGGAAGAGGAGGGGAAAGGATTAAAAAAATTACAGTTTAAATGGGTTTAATAAAAATAATGACATGGAATGTGAAGGGTACAGGGAATCAGATTAAGAGAAGACGATTGGAACTTAAAATTAAAAGAGATCTACCAGATATATTATTTTTGCAAGAAACCCATCAGAAATCTGAAGACTCAAATAAAATGTATATAAAGGGTATGCAAATTTATGAAAAATCTTTTGGAACTTCAAAAGCAAGAGGAGTTGCTACATTGATATCAGATAGGGTATATTTTGAAAAAGAACAAGTAATTGTGGATGAAGAAGGAAGGTATGTAATAATTGTGGGAAATATTAACGAGGAAAAAGTGACACTGGTTAATTTATATTTACCAAATGAGAAGCAAAAAGAATTTCTTGAAAAAATAACTAAAATTTTGGAAATCGAAAGTGTAGGGAAAGTAATTGTGGCTGGGGATTTTAATTTAATTAGAGATAAAATAGATAGTACTAACCCCACTCGTTGTGGAGAAGCAAATAAAATGGGGATCTTAAATAAATGGATGTTTCAAAACGGTGTGGTGGATGCCTGGAGAGAAGTGAAAGGAACTGAAAGAGTGTACACTTTTTACTCTAAGATACATAATACATATTCAAGAATTGACTATATCTTAGTTTCTAAAGATTTGTTGAATAATGTGGATAAGATAGATGTGGGAATTTTTAAGGATTCTGATCATGCAGAAGTTACGATGGAAATAGATTTTAATTTTGAGAAAAAAGGAAGTTGTTGGAGATATGATGAAAAACTGTATAAAAATGAGGAGGATAAAAAATGGATATTTAAAAAATGGGAAGAATGTTGGAGATTGAATGATAATGGAGAGGTTAAATTTGAAATTGTTTGGGATGCGATGAAAGCAGTGTTTAGAGGGGAAAGTATCAAGTTATCAAGCAGAAAATATAAAAATTATAAAAATAAAATTGAAAAAGATAAAAGCCAGATTAAGGAATTGGAAAATCAATTTTTGCTTACTAAAGAAAAGTTTTTTTTGGAGGAATTAAATCTGCTAAAAAATAAATTGATAGAAGAAGATATAGAATTGGTAAAAAAGAATATGAGATATTTAAATAGGAATTTTTTTGAATTTAGCAATAAAAATTCTAAGTTATTGGCAAGGATGGCGAAAAATAAAAGAGAGAAGAGAGAAATTGGAGCCTTGATAGATGATAAGGGCATAAGACGCTATAAAAAATTAGAAAAATGTGAAGTGGTCAGGAACTTTTTTCAAAATTTATATTCGAAAAAATTAATTGATCGGGGAAAACTGAGAAGCTATTTAGAAAAACATGTTGTGAAAATTGACCAAACATATAAAGATTTAATGGAAGAAGATATAACACAAGACGAGATTAATGGAGTAATACAAAAAATAAAATTAGGGAAAGCTCCAGGTGAAGATGGATTACCTGCTGAGTTTTATAAAGAATTTAAGGAAATAATAATACCAAAATTGCAAAAACTATTTAACGGAATTTTACATGGTGGAGAAGTTCCGTTGTCATGGAACAGAACGGTGATATCTATAATCCCTAAACCAGATAAAGACTTAGAAAGGATTGAGTCCTATCGGCCCATCTCTTTAATTAATCAAGATGCAAAGATATTTACTGCCATTATAAGTAATAGATTAAGTAGATTTATAGATAGATATATAAGTTATAACCAAGTAGGTTTTGTGAAGGGTAGATATATGAGTGATATTGTCAGAAGAGTATTAAATATTATAGATGTTGCTGAATATAATGCTGATAAAATAGGTATAATATCATTAGATATTTTTAAAGCTTTTGACTCTGTACAATGGGAAACTATTAAAATAATTGTTGAGGTACTAGGTTTTGGTAATAAGTTTATACATGTTATTTCAAAACTGTATCAAAAAAGTAGTGCAAGAGTGAAGGTGAATGGAAGGCTGACAGAAGAGATAAGATTGGAAGCGGGTACAAGACAAGGATGTCCCCTGTCTCCAACATTATTTTTATTGGTTATGGAAATTTTGACTAAAATGATAGAAAAAGATGAAGAATTGGAAGGCTATAAGGGATATAAGATAAATCTGTATGCGGATGATACTTTGATTATTTTGAAAGATATAGAGAAAGATTTGAAAAAGATACATAAGCATTTGGAAGAATTTGAGGAAATGACAGGTTTGAAAATAAATTGGTCAAAATCTGAATTATTAATGAATAATAATGGTAAGGAGTGGGAGAATATGCAAGAACAACTTGGGATAAGGATTAAAAAAACATTGAAATATTTGGGCATAACACTTTCACTCAAAGTTAAAGAAATGAAAAAATTAAATTATGATGTGGCGATGAATGAAATTGAGAAAAAGATAGATAAATATAAAATGATAAAGTTGTCTTGGTTTGGTAGAATTGCAATGTGTAAGATGATGTTGTTGCCAAAGTTTAATTTTTTATTTGAGATGTTACCGTTAAACTTGACAGAGAAAGATATTGAAGGATATCAGAAGAAATTGGATAAATTTTGCAATGGTGGGAAAAGACCTAGATTAGTGAAGAAAATGTGGTATCAAAATCAAAAGGAAGGTGGATTAGGAATCCCCAAACTACTCAATTATTATTGGGCTTATGCTATTCGGACTGTGGTAAAAATATTTAAAGGTGAAGATAGTCATTGGAGAGATTTAGAATTAAAGGACATTAAGAGATTTGGCTCAACATGGTTTTTAGATAAAGCAAAATCAAAATGTGTAATTAATAGCTATTGGTTAAAGGGATTGAGTAAAATTTGGAACAAATTTGTTAAAATTTTAATTCCAGATATAATTTTCTTAGGGAAGACAATTGAAAATTGGCCGATTAAAACTAATATAAGTCGTGATAGGGTAATGGAAGATGAAAATATACAAATTATAATAGATTGGTTAAAAACTTTAGAAAATGAAAGGAGGAAAAAAGAAATCATTGAAAAATTGGGTTTGGGCTGGTTTGAAAAAATACAGATAGAAAAATGGACTAAGAAGGTAAGGGACAATTGTTCGATAAGTAGAAGTAAAACTGAATTTGAATACTTAGTATTCCAAATTATGAAAGATGAAATTGGACTAAAGGGACTCGTTAGTAAGATATATAAGATTATAAATTTTGATGGAAAACCACAAAGGGTGATGAAGATGAATTGGGAAAAAGAACTTAATATTAAAATATCAGATTTAGATTGGAACGTGAATTGGAAGAGTAGAATTATGAAGACTTTATCTGTAAGGATTAAAGAGCACAATTATAAGGTTGTTTGGAAATGGTATTTGACTCCATTAAGATTGTCATTGATGGATAAAAAAATTAGTAAACAATGTTGGAGATGTGACATGGAATTAGGGACTTATGAACATATGTGGTACAAATGTGATAAAGTTAAAAAGTTTTGGCAACAATTGGAGGAAAGGATATTTGAAATGATGGGGAAAGCAATAATATTGAGACCAGAAACTATATTACTGTTGATAATTAAGGAAATAGAACCAACAAAATATGAAAAAGAATTGATTAGAATTATGATTATAATGGGTAGAATTATAATAGCCAGATATTGGAAATTAGATGTGAATTTTAGAATAGAAGAATGGTATTGTGAAATGTGGAAATTAGCTTTAAATGATAAAATGACATGTGATATTAAAATTAGAAATGGTGACTATAAAGAAGATATTTTCTGGAAAATTTGGAAACCATTTGTGGACTATGCGCTGGGAAAATTGGATGCTTCGGTACCTGTACCCCGAGAACGTGGATTTTGGCGATCATGAGGATATATCCGAAGAACCAAATCTTCCTTTCTTATGTATAGCACAGGGTGAAGTATTGTATATGTTGTTTGTAATGTTAGTAATTTAAAATATAAAATGAATAAAAAAATTAAAAAAAAAAAAAAGACACTAGGAGAAAGGAATATTATTTTGACTACATATCCGCCCAGATCCATACAATCCCCACTCCCAGTTTCCCACAACACTAAATGTGGCAGCCCTGAAGATCCAATCCCCAAGATGGCTCCCAGGCCTGACAGATTAAAGGCCGGAAGACTAAAAAAAGAATGGTTAGAGGAACTGGGCATGGCTCATCTACTGAAGAGAAGGACCAGGGGAGACATGATAACAATGTTCCAATATTTGAGTGGCTGCCACAGAGAGGAGGGGGACAAGCTATTTTCCAAGGCACCTGAAGGCCAGACAAGGAATAATGGATGGAAACTTATCAAGGAGCGATTCTAACTAGAAATAAGGAGAAATTTTCTGACAGAACAATCAACCAATGGAAGAGCTTGCCTTCGGAATTTGTGGGTGCTTCATCACTGGTGGCTTTCAAGAAGAGATTGGACTGCCATTTGTCAGAAACAGTGTAGGGTCTCCTGCTTGGATGGGGGGTTGGACTAGGTGAATGACAAGGTCCGTTCCAACTCTGTTAATCTAATATCTAATTTTCTCCCCAAACCACCAGAGGGCAAAATATTCTTACAATGGATGGAAACCAATCAAGGAGAGAAGCAACCTGGAACTTTCTTACAGTGAGGACAATTCACCAGTGAAACAGTTTGCCTTTAGACATTGTGAGTGCTTCATCAAGAAGAGACTGGACAGTCACTTGTCTGAAATGATATAGAATCTCCTGCTTGATCAGGGGCTGGACTAGAAGAGCTCCAAGTTCCCTTCCAGCTCTATTCTGATTTTGATTTGGAATCCTCAATCCATCCTGGTGCTTTTTTGCTAAGTAGGAGGTTTTAAAAGAAAGATGAGTATCAGTGGAGATTAAGGTTATCATTTGCCCTGAAAGTGATGTGTGGATGCCAATATTTAAGTGGTACATTTCAAGTAACTCCCTCTGATGAGTATATCCACTAGTAAAGTAAAGTTAGAGGCAGAAATGCAATTAGTCCTGAATCCCTTACTATTGTTTCAGCTTTTCTTCCTTTGCTTACTATTGTCTCAGTCTGCCTTTCCACCCTGCTTCACATTATGTAACACAAGTAACAACTGAGAAAGAAAACCATAAGGAAAAGGGGGTTATAGTGATGCTGAATTAGAAAATGCAACTCATAGGTTCTTTCTCCTTATTTTGTGGTGATCTTTCCTTGCCTTCCCTCGTGTTGCCCATCTCTGGACTCAGAAAATCTTATCAATACCTTTTTTAAAGAGAAGTCTCCAGAACTGGACACAGTATTCCAAATGGAGTCTCACTAAAGCCCTATGTAGAGGGATAGGAGCTCCTTTTTGCTGATGGTGGTACATCTGGTGATGCATCCCAGAATGTTGTCTCTTCAAAGCTGCCTGGCCACACTGTTTACTTTTTTGGAGTTATCATTCTTTCAGTGCCAGTGTAACTTTTTTCACATAGTTGTTTAAAAAAAGTGCTGCTTGAACTCATTAAAACAGTTCTAGAACTGTGGAAATATCTTTGTGTCTATTCCAACCTTCCTCCCCACAGGGAGCCTTAAAGCAAGTAGTGTCAACTCTCAAAACGACTCAAGCTGAAGCCATATTTTTCTTGCTTCGTTTCTTAGTTGCCATACTTAGGGGTGGGGGGAATTTGTGGAATGTAGAATGTTTTCCTCCAATGTGCCGGATATAACAATAATAAGGCTCCTGAGAACCAAGGCCAAATCAGTGTGGCCAAAAATGGCAGGAGGGAGTGCTGAGAAGTTCATCATCTGCTTTCTTGGGTAACCTGTGATACAAGGGGGCTGGACAGCATATATTTTTTACTTATACCTAAAATGTGGGAATTATTCAATTTTGCTTTCACCTTTGACCGTGCAGATATGATGTACCCAATAATGAATTTGGGGGTTTTAAATTTCGTTCTTTGAGCCAATTATTTAATTGTATTTTAATGGTTTTTTAACATTTGTATTATATGTATTTTATTTGGCTGTTCACCGCCCTGAGTCCTTCGGGAATAGGGCGCTATACAAATTTAATAAATAAATAAATAAATAAACAAACTGGATTTTTGAGGAAGCCAAGGCTTTAGAGTCTTGAATTGGTTGGGAGTATTACTGGGAACTATGACAAGTAGTTTTATTAAGGGAAAGCAGTGGTAGAGAAATATGGATGCATATTAAGTTCTCATAGCTAGGCAGCCTACTGGCCAATCCAAGCAATTCCTGATTTACAATAATTTATTAAGTAACCATTTGAAGTTACAAGCTAACATTGCAAATGATCAATCAAGAAGGAAGATCTTTGGAAAGCAACGGGGACCAAAATATCATGAAATTAAGAACTACTTCAATTTTTTTTTACTTTAGTCCTTCCCAATGAATCATGCAAAAATGCAAATGGGAACTTTCTATGGAGTATCAAGATACTCCAATCTGCCAACAAAGGAGAAAATGTGTAGCTCACGGTTGAAACGAGGGGTCCTTGGTGGTCTCTGAGCTTGATTGTGTTGTTGCAGACTTTCATTAGCCAAACTAGGGAATAACATCAGTGCACCAACCAACCTCAGAGCACAGGTGGGTTTCAGCAGGTTCTGACCAGTTCTGGAGAACCAATAGTGGAAAATTTAAGTAGTTTAGAGAACCAGTAAATACCACCTATGACTGGCCCCGCCCCCATCTATTCTCTGCCTTCCAGCTGATCTGGACAAAATGGGGATTTCACAGTAACCTTTCCCTGGAGTGGGGAGGGAATGGGAGATTCTACAGTATCCTTCCCCTGCCACGCTCACCAAGCCACACCCACAGAACCGGTAGTAAAAACATTTGAAACCCACCACTGTGTCTGCTTTGTCAAATTAAGATCTGAGTCCACCAGTATGAATGTAGAAGCAGGGAACCTTTTTCGGTCAAAGACTTCTTATGATGAGATGGAATAATGACAGATGTCAACGTAGAGTGTGTGGAAAAAGCTTCCAGGTGAACAATTTGTCTTTCAAGCAAGGGGCCAGAATGAACAGAAGCTGAAACAAATGCATGGGGAAAATACATTTTTTAAGCATTAAAGCCATATTTTTGTCTTTTTATGGTTTGCCATAATATCAAGGTAACTTAAAATTAAGTAACTATCAGTTGTGTAGTTACTTGTTAAACATGCATAAAATTCTCTTCATTGCATGATTAAAAATTATGACGTTACTTCCATTTTTTAAAATGGATTTTCAACCACTTTTCCATATTTTTAAATTTTGTTTTGCTCACTGTAGCTAACCTCTGTGTGTCATTGTTGACTCCAAATCTGGTCAAATGTTTTCATAGCAATGGAGTCTTTAGCTTTTCTTGTTTTGCTTTTCCTTTTTCCTTTTCTTTCTCTCTTTTCATTTATTGTCTAATATCCCTGCCTTAAATTCTCCAAGGGGCTTAAGCTTCCTAGTCACATTTCTTGAGGTGAATTTCCTACTCAATGCCTATGTAAAAATGGTTTTCATCATCATAGTTTAGCTTTCTATTCCTTTTCTTTTTTTCTTCCTTTTCTTTCATCAGATTTTCCTTTTCTTTCATCAGAAGAGACCTGAGAGGGTCTCTGCCCTTTCTCCTCCGTCCTTTGCTGAGAGGCTGAGCGAATAGTTTGGGAAGGGCAGCTGCATGTATTGAATTAGAGAAATAAGAAAGAAATAAAATCATTTTCCTGATTGTGGCCTTCCTGCCTGTGTCCCATCTGCCTCCTCTTCAGGCGGGAATTCCCAACAACCGCAAGACAGAAGCTGTCTTTCCCACAGAGGCTCCTGCTCCTCCTCTTCTGACCGCCCGGCTGTTTCTGACAGGATTTGGACCCTTTGGAGGCCTCCCACAATCTCTGCGGAGCCTTCAGGGCGGTTGTTCCTGAGGGAAGCGACTTTAAATCCTCCAGAGAGATTTTTCTTCGTCTCCACAGACGGTTCCTGGACAGGAAAGAGAGGAAGATGGAGAAAGTGCTGCCTCTGAAAACCACAAAGCTTTTCTTGGGCTGGCAGGCATTGAGAGGAGCCTTTCCTCCTACTCCGAAGCCCATCATCCCTGCCCTCTCCTTTCCCCTCAGACGCGCTCCTCTTTCCCGCCCTTTCTACAATCCTGGCACTTTGCCCCTAATCCACCAGGGGGAGTCCTCTGCTAAGAGAAGGGAACTCCCGGCGCTTCCCCATTGGTCCACTGGACGGCAAACGTCACGGTCGGCTTTGTAGGGGTAGCCGGGAAGGAAGTGACATCTTGAAAGCTTGCCGCTCTAGGACTCCGCACTCGTTCTCCTTAACCCCTGGGGCTCCACAGGAGGCGGAGAGGCTGCGGGAGAGTCTGGCGGGGGGAGATCCAAACGTTCCCCGTGTGAGTTGGGGCTCTTCCCGGGCAAAGGGAGGCGCAGGAGGGAGAGACCCCCGCCCGGCCCTCCTACAGCTTCAAACCCAGATCCCATGCTCCCCAGCTGCCCTCTCCATGCGAAGAGCCCGAGTGGGGGGAGGGGAGGGTCAGCCTTGCGGAGGCTCAGAAGGTTATTCAGTGGCTCAATTCCACTTTCTAATTCTAATTTTTCTTTCCATCTCAGATACACAAAGTCGAAACCATTTGACAAATTTGCAAGGCAAACTTATTTTTTGGGAAAAGAAAAAGGGTGGAATCCCTTGGGGGGATCAATCCTGCAGCCCCAGAAATGGTCCCGTGAAGGAAAAGGCATCTGGAGACCCACCAGAGTCCTTGGAGCCATTTGCAGTTGCTCTGCAGGACAGAGAAAGGATGGAGACACAACCTTTTGGAAAGGAGGGAGGCGGAAAAGGCCCTTCAGCTGCTCAGCCTGGGAAGCGGGAGAAGCTCTGGACAAGGACTGGGCAGAAGATCCTGGAGGAGGAAACCTTCCTCCCTTCAGAAATTCAGCCCTGGAAGTTCATCCAATACCGGGAGGCTGAGGGTCCTCGAGGACTTTGCAGCCGACTCCATGGCTTTTGCAGGCGATGGCTGAGACCAGAAAAGCACACCAAAGCCCAGATGCTGGACCTGGTGGTTCTGGAGCAGTTCCTGGCTCTTCTGCCCCCAGAGATGGAGGGCTGGGTGCGGGAGTGTGGAGCAGAGATCAGCTCCCAGGCGGTGGCCCTGGCGGAAGGCTTCCTCCTGAGCCAGGTGGAGGAGCAGAAGGAGCAGGTGGAGTTGCAGGTGAGACAATTTAGGGAGCTCAAAAGGGAATAAAGAATTGTTTGAATGTTTCACCCCTACTTCCCAAACTTGTCTGACATTCATAATATGTGGAGATGTCCCACAATTCTTATGGGACATTGTTCCATTTTTTTCTCATGCAGGTTCACTGATGGATGTCGGGTGCTTTGAGATTGTGTTCCAAATATAAGATTTCACTTTACTTCATGTGATGTACATTAATTCTGCTTCTTTTTTCCTTCTTCCTATTGGAAGTGCTGCACTGTGGAGATCAGAGATCCTGAAGGAAGGAAGAAACCATCAAATCCCCCCCAGGAGCTATTTTCCAGGAGGATCCCTTGGGAGGATCAAAGTCAGGACCCCTCAGGAGGTAATTGAAGATCCCCTGATTACCCATCTGTCTTATCTTCGCTCTTTCTTCTATACGATTCCTCCTCCTATTCATACTTCTCCACATTAATTGCATCTGCAGATAATTTCCCAGCGACCCTCTTTAGGTGAGCCTCCTCCTCTTGGGTAAGGGGGAGATTGAGGTCCACCTGAAGGAAATCGCTCAACTTGGTTCCCAGTTGGATGCCGGCGTGATTGCTGGCCCAATGGAAGCCTTTGAGGCAGGTTCTTGCTCTGATATCTGGGAACGGTTTGACCCTGTTGCTCCTGAGGAAGTGGACAGGATCCTGGGGAGTATGGGTGGGTGCAAGCACCTGTGTTTTAGACCCATGCCCCGCCTGGCTTGGGAAAGCCTCGGGGAGATGACAGGTGGGTGGACGCTGGCGGTCATTAATGCTTCCCTACAGGAGGGGGCAGTGCCCCAGCACTTGCAGGAGGCTGTGGTCCACTCTCTTCTTAAGAAGCCATCCCTGGATTCCACCCTATTGAATAATTTCCAACCTGTCTCCCAATATTCCTTTTTTGTGGAAGGTGGTTGATGCTGCAGAAGACCCCTTGCATAAGCCTGATGATGGCAGATGAGATTGTGCCGAAACGTTGCCAAAGTGATCTCAATCTTACATGGGAAAAGACCCGAATACACCAAGACTTGCATACCTGTTACCGTGAAAACATATATATATATATATATATATATATATATATATATATATATATATATATATATATATATATATATATATATATAGTCAAGCATGTAATAATTAACAGATATAAGTATAAGCATAATTATGAATACATGAAATGGATACATATAAAAGGGAACATTAGGAGAGGGACGGTAGGCATGCTGGTACGCTTATGCACTCGCCTTAGAGACCTCACTGGGGTGAGGTCGACAGTAGATGGTCTAAGGTTAAAGTTTTGGGGTTTAGGGGAAGAAACAATAGAGTATGGTAGTGCATTCCAGGCATTAGTGACTCTGTTACTGAAGTCATATTTACTGCAATCAAGTTTAGTGCAGTTTTCCATAACTTTGTATCTATTGTGTGCTCATGTATTGTTGTGGTTGAAGCTGAAGTAGTCATAACCCGTGGCTGTTAGGGGCTGGATGGGGAGCAACGGGTTGAAACTAAACCCTGGCAAGACTGAGTAGCCCTGGGTTTGGGGTTCATTGGCCAAGGGAGAATTGCCACTTCTGGTCTTGGATGGGGTGGCACTACCCCTAGCAGACCTTGTGCCTAATCTGGAGGTTCTCCTAGACCAGGGGTCAGCAACCTGTGGCTCCGGACCCACAAGCAGCTCTTTGGACCCTCTGCTGTGGCTCCCTGTCAGGTGATCCCACTTCTGGCTGACCTCGCCCTCCCCCCCAGTCATTCCCAGTCACTCCTCGCCTGACCTGAGAAGGTAAGGGCAATGGCAGGGGGTGGAGAAGCGGCCAGGGCAGAGACAGAGAGGTACAGAGAGAGGTGGAGAGACAGAGAGAGAGGAGAGGGAAGGAGGCAGAGGAGAGAGAGATATGTCAAAAGGATTTTGTTGTTCCCAGTGTTTTTTAACAACTTGTTCTCTGCCCTAATGACTGGCTGGGTAGGCATGGCTGGGGGGGTGTCATGTGACTGCTGGAGGTGAGTGATGTCAAGTTTGGCACACCCACCCAGGTTTTGTGGCTCTCGGTGTTTTCTGTGGATTATCTGAGGGACCGTCTCTTACCGGTTACATCTGCCCGGCCCACCAGAATGTTGAGGCAGGGAATGTTGCGGGTCTCATCCCCTAGGACAGGGGTCAGCAATCTGCGGCTCTGGAGATATATGTGGCTCTTTCGCCCCTCTGCTGCGGCTCCCTGCCACTCAAAATGCAATCACTTTTCACAAGACCGGGCGGCTCTGTCAACCTAGCACGCAAAGTCCGGTCAATGGCGGACCTGAAGCGGTGGTAACCAGCAACAAGACGGGAGATCGGAGATCGGAGGTTGCAGTGGCGAAATAGGATTACCATATCTTTCCCTGTTGGTATGAGCGATATCAGAGGAAGGGGCTGGTGGAGTCGGGTGTGAAAGTCTCAGAAGAGAGCGAGCGGCGACTGGATCTGAATGAGCAGACTGCAAACGAGAGAACCCGACGAGCCAGCAGAGAGGAGAAAGTGATTACTGGGATTAACGGCGTGAGAAGTGGTTTGGTGGACAGAGCAGAGAAAGGGATAAGAGCTTTGAAGAACCTTTATTTTGTTGCCTACTGTTACAGACTGATCAGAGAGTGTGTTAGTTGGAGAGAGGTCTGAGCGTCCTAGAAGAACAGGAAGTGCAGCCATTATAAGGATTAGTCAGGAGACAACGGGAGAGGCTGACGACGGACAATCTAGCAGTAGAAAACCATAGAGAAGAGTGTCAATAACTGATTTGCAAGATGTATGTTAGGCGACTTTAACGGTATTGTAGACCCAGACAGAGATTACAAAAGTGGGAAAATTAAAAAAAATAAAAGGACATCTTTGCCAAAAAGTTTTTTTGATTCGGTGGATGAATTAAACCTAATTGATATGTGGCGAACATTGCATCCTTCTGATAGACAATACACTTCCTACTCGAACCCGCAGAATTCCTGGTCTAGAATAGATATGGTATGGGCTACAAGGAAACTAGGATTGGAAATTAAGAAGGTCGATATGAGCACAAACACCTGGGCAGATCACAAGCTCCTCGAAATAAATTGGCATTATTAACAGAGATGGAGATTACAGACGAACTTACTGAAGGAAAAAAAGTTTATATTTAAACTGAATGAAGAAGTAAAGCAATTTTTTACAGAAAATGGTAATCAAGGTACGCTAGAGAAATTGTTTGGGATACTATGAAGGCTTATGTGAGAGGAGTAGCTATATCGTATATGGCGTTTAAAAAAGAAAAAAGGAAGGCTAGGGAGGCCCACATCAAAAGGTTAGAAGAAGCGGAAAATAAACTACTGCAAAACCCGGGAGACGAGGTGGCTAAACAAAAGTGGATGATGGCGAGACATAGGTTGAATATTTTGGAACAGGAGGAGATAGCGCAAAAAATAAAAAGAACAAAGCATTACTACTTTGAGAACGCTAATAAGTCCGGAAGGTGGCTTGCATATAAATTAAAAAAAGAAAATGAAAAAAGTCAAATTCTTGTATTAGAAGATTCTAAGGGTAACCTCCTGACGAAGGAAGAGGATAAATTAGAAAGAACAAGAGAATTTTACGAAGCTCTATACAAAGAGGAAGAGATTGAGCCAGATAAAGTGGAACAATATCTGATGGAAGCTAGTCTACCTCATATAACAGAAGAAGAGAGGGAAATGTTGAACAATAAAATTACAATAGCGGAACTCAAAAGTGCTCTTACTAAAATTAAAAAGAATAAAACCCCAGGTCCAGATGGACTCCCAGGGGAAATTTATATAAAATTTAACGAAGCATTGCAATTAGAATTATTAGAAATCTTTAATGAAGTCTTGGTGGGTACAAGAATCCCGGATACATGGAGGGGAAGTGTACCTCACACTCATATTGAAAGAAGGTGCCGATCTGAAACAAATTGCAAATTATAGATCCATCTCCTTACTAAATTCAGATTATAAATTGTTTATGAGTATAATAGTGGAGAGGGTGAAATTTTTTTTAAACCTTTGGATCCACAAAGACCAGAATGGATTCCTTCTAGGGAGACTAATGAGGGACAATCTGAGAACGGTATTAAATGTTATGGAGTATTATGAGCAACATCCCGAAAAGCAGTTGGCGCTAGTGTTTGTGGACGCCCAAAAGGCGTTCGATAACCTGAATTGGAGCTTTATGGTTAATCAAGTTAATTTAATGGGATTTGGGGCAAATTTTAGGAAAATGATTGAGAATATTTATCACAAACAGAGGGCGAGTATACTAATAAATGGGGACAAGACTTGAACATTTCAGATTCAAAAGGGAGTAAGGCAGGGATGCCCCCTATCCCCTCTACTTTTCATCTTGGCGTTAGAAGTGTTACTTAGGAAGATTAGATCTAATAAAGAAATCAAAGGACTAAAGATTAGGAAAGAATTTTTCAAAACAAGCCTTTGCAGATGATGTGGCACTAATAACAGAAGACCCATTAGAAACTGGCCTAAAATTACTTCAGGAAATACAGAAGTATGGAGAAGTTGCCGGCTTTAAACTTAATAAAACAAAAACCAAAATAATAGTGAAAAATGTAACAGAAGCATATAAGAAAAAGTTGGAAGAATCTTTAGGTCTCCAGGTAGTGAAGAAAACAAAATATTTAGGAATTTGGATAACTTCGAGGTATTCATCATTAAAAGAAGATAATTATACCCCACTATTACAAAAAATAAACCAGCATTTAGATAGATGGAAAAAGCTAAAATTGTCTTTCACGGGTAAAATAGCAGCAGTTAAGATGAATATCCTCCCCAAAATTATATTTCTATACCAAAGCATACCGGTGAGTTTAGACAAAAAATTCTTTCCAGATTTGAATAAAAGTGTTAGGAATTTTTTATGGGAGGGAAACAGCGGCCAGATAGTCTATGCGAAATTTTGGAAAGATAAAACCATACCACCAGAGGAAATTTTAATAAATAAAATTTTAGAGTGCGCAGAAATGTCAAAACTAACAAACGAACTAAATAACGATGAGGAATCAAAATACCATGTAGTATGGGGAAAGTGGTACGAATGGTTAAACAATTTTTTTTTTTTTTAAATTTGATTTATATGCCGCCCTTCTCCGGAGACTCAGGGCGGCTTACAATAAGATTAAATCATGATGTCAGGGTATGCTTATTTCCTGCAATTTAAGTGTGAAGTTTGCCTGATGTATACTTTGTAAATATGTACAAACACTGCACCTCTGATTTTAGTAGAGATTTGATGTTTTTAACCATAAAACTAATAAAGTATACTTTAAAAAAAATGTCTAAAATAAATAAATTAAATATTTTCTAAATGTCTAAAATAAATAAATATTTATTTTGAAATTATTTATTCCTTACAGAGAAAGAAAGAAAGAATTTTTCTGGTTTTCATGACGGCGATCAATCAGTGGCTGAACCTCTAAATCAGGTAAGAAAAGGAAGAGTTATTAGATCTATATTCTCCCTTCAGGAAGTGAAGTGGGTGTGCAGAATGCTCTTTCTCCTATTCCTCCCCTTGTTTGGACTGGATTATTTTTGTGTCCTTCCACAACATGGAGAGCAGAATAGCAGGTTGAAGTTGCTGTCAGCCAGCATAGCTTCCTCTGGTTGTCTTGTTCTGCTAGGTGCTCCTCCAAATTTGCCTTTACAAGAAGCAGTTCTTTTAAAGTCCTTCAAGAATTAGGAATAAATGTATCACAGTGGCAGGAATTGCTAGACCACCTTTCTTTTTTTAATTTATCAACCTCCTAAGGTACAGATTAACAGAGTTGGAAAGCACCTTGTAGGTCATCTAGTCCAACCTCACTACACCATTTCTGACAAGTGGCGGTTTAGTCTGTTCTTGAAAGCTCCCAGTGATGAAGCTCCCATGTAACTTCTGTTCCATTGGTTGATTGCTTTTTTTAAAAAAAGTTTTTTATTTTTATTTCTTATACACATAATGTAAATGTACATTCTCTTATACATAATTGGTCACACATATCCATATTTTTCATAAAGAAAGCATAAAAATAAGGCATTTTAATTACATTTTTAGCTCCTTTTTTTAGCTCCTTTTTTAGCTCCTTTTTAGCTTTTTAAGCGTAAATTGGGTCTTAATTGGATTGTTTTAAATTGTGGGCCAAAGCTGTATAATTCTTTTAATTGATTTTAATTTTTGTATTGGTATGTTTTTTATTCTTGGCTGTGCACCGCCCTGAGGAGGGCGGTATATAAATTAAATAAATAAGTAATAATAATAATAATAATTTGGAGTTGCTCTTCTACTCTTTGTTTTCCCTCATTTCACAGCATACCTTCTCCTCCTTTCTTTCCCTTCCCTCCCTCCTTTCCTCTTCTACTTTCTCCCTCTTCCTCTTCATCCTCTTTCCTCTTTTCCCTTCTTTTCCCCCACTCCTCCCCTCTTTTCCCTCTTTCTCACCTTCTCTCCTACTCCTGTCCCCGGTCCAATCTGTCACTTTTATCCTCATAATTGTACATTTATACTTATAATCTTCTTTCTTTTCCCCCCTCCCATCCCCCTTTTCCATTTACTCTGGTGTCATCTCGGTTTCTATTTCTTTTTGTCCTCTCCCTCATTTAACTTTCTATTATCTAAATCATTTATCTATCATCTTTCATTCATATTTCTTTTCTAACCATACATAAAACCCTCCCCATGTCTTTAAATACACCGATTCCTCTTTATATTTTATTCTTAGAATTAATCTATTCATTTCCACACAGTCTAAAATCTTTTTTATTACTTCATCTTCTGATGGGATTTTTTCTGTTTTCCAATTTTGCACAAATACAATTCTTGCTACTGTTATTATATGTATAATTAAATACACTTCTTCTTTGCTGTATCTCTCTGGCAGAATACCCAATTAAAAATAAACCTCTGGTTTTAATTCTATAGATTTATGTAACATTTCCTCCAACCCTCTGGACCAATAATTTTTTGCTTCCGTACATGACCACCACATATGATAATATGTTCCCGGCAAATGCCAACATTTCCAACACTTGGCTGATTTATCCTTAAACATTTTTGCTAATCTTTCTGGTGGCATATGCCATCTATCAAAAATTTTATACAAATGTACTTTATATTTATTTATTTATTTATTTTATAAAATTTGTATGCCGCCCTATCTCCAAGGACTCAGGGCGGCTCACACCAACAATCAACCAAGCGACTGTAAAAACAACAAATACACATAAAAAATATCAAAAAATATTTTTTTAAAAAAAGTTAAAATATACTACCCCATCAGTCCAGGCCGGGGGACATCAATAGCCAGGTTTTCAATTCACGGCGGAAGGTACGAAGGTCAGGGGCTAGCCGGAGCTCCAAGGGAAGTTGATTCCAAAAGGTGGGGGCACCCACAGAGAAGGCTGTACCCCTGGGGGTCGCCAGTCGACATTGTCTAGCCAACGGCACCCTGAGTAGGCCCTCTCTGTGAGAGCGTACCGGGCGATGGGAAGTTGACGCTGGTTGCAGGTGGTCCGATAAATAGCCTGGACCTAAGCAATGAAGGGCTTTTTAGGTTAGCACCAGCACCTTGAATCTCACCCGGAGGGCAACCGGCAACCAATGCAAGCCACGCAGGAATGCTGTAACATGGGAGTATCGGGTCCCTCGTGCAACAACCCGCGTGGCCGCATTCTGCACCAGCTGAAGCCTCCGGGTGGTCCTCAAGGGCAGCCCCAGGTAGAGAGCATTGCAGTAGTCGATCCGGGAGGTGACTAGCACATGAGTGACTGTGCGTAGGGCATCTCGGTCCAAGTATGGGCGCAACTGGTGCACCAGGCGAATCTGGGCAAACGCCCCCGGGTCACAGCCGTGATATGATCCTCCAAACTCAGCCGTGAGTCCAAGAGGACGACCAACTTGCGCGCCCTGTCTACAGGGGGCAACACCTCGCCCCCAATAGACAGCGTTGGAACCTCTTGCTTGGCCCGAGATGCTGGTATCCGCAGCTACTTGGTCTTGGCCGGGTTAAGTTGAAGCCTGTTACTTCCCATCCAGATCTGTACCGCTTCTGGGCACCGGGACATCACGTCGAGGGCATCACTGGGCTGGTTCGGGGTGGATATAAAAAGCTGGTATCTAAAAGGTATCATCAATATGCTGATGATACCCCACCCCAAAACCACGGATGATCTCTCCCAGCGATTTCATGTAAATGTTGAACAGAAGGAGCGAGAGGACTGACCCCTGGGGCACTCCACAAGTGAGGGGCCTCATGGCCGACCTCTGCCCCCCTGCCAACACCGCTTGCGTACAACCCAAGAGGTAAGAGGTGAACCACCTTAAAACGGTGCCGCCCACTCCCAACCTCTCGAGGCGTTGCAGCATGATACCCTGGTCGATGATATGAAAAGCCGTCGAAAGATCTAATAGGACCAGGACTGAGGAATGACCCCTGTCCCGAGCCCTCCAGAGAGCATCCACCAGCGCGACCAATGCCATCTCTGTGCTGTACCTGTAACCCGATTGGCATGGATCGAGGTAATCTGCTTCATCCAGGACCATCAGAAACTGACATGCCACCATGCTCTCAACAACCTTCACCAAAAAGCGAAGGTTGGAGACCAGACGAAAGTTGCCCAAAATGGTTGGATCCAAGGCAGGTTTCTTAAGGAGGGGCCTACCCACCGCCTCCTTCAAGGCGGCAGGAAAACTCCCTCCATCCATAGATGCCATTATCACTGCCTGCATCCAACTGCATGTCACCTCCCGAGCTGCATAAACCAGCCAGGAGGGACACGGGTCCAGTATGCAAGTGGTCGCACTCAGCTTACTCATGATCCTGTCCACTTCCTCCGGGGTAACAGGATCGAACTCTTCCCAGACAACAAGACCCGCCGCCTCCCCACCATCCGACCCTGCCCAGTCAGAGTCCAAGCCATTCCGAATCTGAGTGATCTTGTCCCGCAGATGTTGGCTAAACTCCTCAGCTCGCCCCCGCAAAGGGTCCTCCCCCACCCTCTGATACAGGAGGGAGCGGGACACCCTGAACAGGGCAGCCAGGCGATTATCTGCGGACACGTTGAGGGCAGAGAAGTATGTATGCTTCGCCGCTGCCATCGCCTCCAGGTAAGACCGTGTGAACGATCTTAGCTGGGCTCGGTCAGATTTGGAACGACTAGTCCTCCAACAGCTCTCTAGACCTCTCCTCCTGCACTTCATCCCCCTGAGCTCCTCAGTATACCAAGGGGTAAGCCGGGGTCTGAGCCGGGTCAGAGGCCTCAAAGGCATGATATGCAGTTGCCATTGTCAATTTATAATTCCTTTCCCATATTTGTTGCCATTTCTCTAATTCTGTTGCATAACCAAAGTTTTTTGCCCATGTTATCATTTTCTTTTTTATTTCTTCATCTTCTAGTCTAATTTGCAACAAGTAATTATACAATCTATTAATCATTTTTCATCCTTTCCAATCATTATCGGTGGCCCGCGGGGAAGCACCTTCTCTGTGGCTGCCCCAGCTCTCTGGAACCAGTTACCTCCTGAGGCCCCCACCCTATTGGCCTTCCGAAAAGCAGTGAAGACCTGGCTTTTCCGGCAGGCCTGGGGCCGTTGATCTCGCTGTTGCGATCTTGTGAGATCCGGCCATGAATGGTGTGAATGGGTTTTAATGTTTTAATTTTTAAATGTTTTTAAAGTTTTTATAATGTTTTTTTTATATGCCACCTGAGTCTCCGGAGAAAGGTGGCATATAAATTGAACTAATAATAATAATTATCTGATCCAACTCTGATTCCCCCAAATTAAAACCCTATCAGTTTCAATCCCTTGTTTTTCTAAATCTTGTTTCTGTTTTAGTTCTCCCTTCTCTGTTAAAATATCCTTGTATCTTACAATATTGTTCATATTAAACAAATTTGGATGTATCAATGCTTCTATTGTTGAAAGCCGCATTCGTATTTCCATATAATGTTTTTCTTTTGCTCTCTCCCATACTGCTAACAAGCCATTCCTTACACAGTGTCTCTGGAAGTATCCATGTAAGTACCCATTTATATTCAAAGATATTATTTTAATTTTAGATTTAGATTTAGATTTTATTTAATTTCTATACCGCCCTTCTCCCGAAGGACTCAGGGCGGTGCACAGCCAACAATAAAACAAGTCCAAATACAAAATTTAAAAAACATTTTAAAAAACATATTAAGCCATTGGCCTAATCATTAAAAATAAACCCCAATTAAAAAACATGTCTAGGCCAGTCCCGTCTTGAGGGTGCATAGGTCAGGGAAAGGTGCATAGGTCAGGGATTCTCCGTATCTCTGGGGGCAGTTCGTTTCAGAGGGCAGGTGCCCCCACAGAGAAGGCTCTTCCCCTGGGGGCCGCCAGTCCACACTGTTTGACCGACGGCACCCTGAGGAGTCCCTCTCTGTGGGAGTATATTGGCCGGTGGGAGTCGGTAACAGAAGGCAGTCTCGTAAGTATCTGGGTCCAAAGCCATGGAGCGCTTTAAGGATGGTCACCACCACCTTGAATCGCACCTGGAAGACCACCGGGAGCCACTGCAGCTCGCGCAGGAAGGATGTTACATGGGTGCGCCGAGTCACTCCCATAATCGGCCGTGCGGCCGCATTCTGGACCAGTTGGAGCCTCCGAGTGCTCTTCAAGGGGAGCCCCATGTAGAGAGTATTACAGTAGTCCAGATGGGAAGTGATGAGGGCATGAGTGACCGTGCGCAAGGAGTCAGAAAGGGGCGCAAGTGGTGAATCAGGTGAACCTGATAAAAACCTGGCCACAGCCGTCACATGCTCTTCTAGCGACAGCCGCGTATCCAGGAGGATACCCAAGTTGCGGGCCCTCTTTGGGGGCTAGGGTCTCGCCCCCAATAGTCAGCGTTGGAACCAGCTGGCTATACAGCCACTCAGTCTTGGAGGGGTTGAGTCTGAGCCTATTTCTCCCCATCCAGATCAGCACAGCCTCCAGACACCGGGATGTCTGAGACACTGCATCACATCAAGTGCATCATTGGGATGGTCAGGGGTGGAGATATACAGTTGAGTATCATCAGCGTACTGATGTAACTGCACCCCGAAACCATGGATGATCTCACCCAGCGGCTTCACATAAATGTTGAACAAAAGTGGTGAGAGGACCGACCCTTGCAGCACCCCACAAACAAGGCACCACGAGGTCGACCTCTGACCACCTGCCAACACAGACTGCGTACGGTCAGAGAGGAAGGAGGAGAACCACTGTAACATGGTGCCCCCCACACCTAACCCCAGTGAGGACCCAGTTTGTGGGGGCAATAAGCTGACTTTGTATAAATATACAAAAGTATGAAGGCTATTGCTTAACGCATTGTAAGCTGCCCTGAGTCTCCGGAGATGGACGGCATATAAATCAAATTTTTAAAAAAACCAAAACCCTCCAACCAACGCAGCATGATACCATGGTCGATGGTATCAAAAGCCGCTGAGAGATCCAATAGGACCAGGACAGAGGAACAACCCCTGTCCCGGGCCCTCCAAAGATCATCCACCAATGCGACCAATGCCGTTTCTGTGCTGTACCCCGGTCTGAAGCCCGACTGGAACGGATGCAGATAGACAGCTTCATCCAGGTAGTGGAGAAGTTGTCGCGCCACCACACTCTCAACAACCTTCCCCACAAAGCGAAGATTGGAGACTGGACGATAATTCGCTAATACAGCTGGGTCCAAGGAAGGCTTCTTGAGGAGGAGCCTTACCACCGCCTCTTTCAAGGTGGAGGGGAAGAAGCCCTCACTCAAAGAAGCGTTAATAATCCCCAGTCCTTCCGCCAGACAGGAAGGTTCCATCAGTCCGGCAACACCATCCCTGGTAGCTGCCTAGAGGAGGCAAAGTGGTGCGCCCAGGGGCAATAAAGGGCAATCCTGGATCAGAAAATGCGCCCAGATAGACAAAGTAAGGAGCCAACCTCTCCAACTCCAGCCAACCCCTTCCCATCTCCACATATTCCTGGGGAGGGAGGGGGGCCTAGCAGCCTCCACTCCTCCAGCTGCCAGAAGATCACATATAGAGTCAATGGTGGTCAATGGTGGTCTAGGAATGAAAGGAAGTCGCAAGGTCTTCCTTGTGTGGCCCAGCAGGAGTCCAGCCCAACTGCACCGGCCGCGCCCTTGCCTCCATTCGTTTGCCGCCAATCATTTGCCCCCCCGTCTCCCTCCGGCGCTCACTGCGTCTCTCACCGGCAACAGTGAGCGCTCCCGGGCAGCCCCATCGAGCCCTCAGTAGCTCCAACGGAGCTATTCTTTTCTCAGATCTGTCACTCTTCTTGGAATTTATTTCAATGCCACTACTTCTCTCCCTTTTTGCTTTATCGTCATGTTTCTCATCAATTGCAATATCTCTGTTCTCAATCTTTTCCTGGTAAATATGACGTGAATTTCTCTAGGCAGATTATTTCTTATCGCGTATCTTATGTGCACTCGTCGATCCCATTTAATATACTTTCCTTGTTTCTTCGATTGCTTCTGCTAATATCTCTGTAATTTTCTCTGCTAAATTTCCTCTTTTCTTCTTCAATATTTTGGAATCTTAAATAATAATCAGCTTTATCCATTTTGAGAATTATAATTGTTTTTTCCTGATTTTTATCAGTAATTGTAAGTCTATAATCCATTTCTTCTACTTTTTTCTCCGTTCCTTCTGTTTTTCCTTCCACTTGCTGTAATCATTGTTCATTTTTCCATATCATCTCTTTAACTTCTTTCAGTTCTCCTTCTATTTTTTCCATTCTCCCATCTACTTTGTCTAAATCTTGTCTTCAGGTATTCATAACATATTTTTTAATTCTGTGTTGATTTTCTCTTGCTGTGGTATAGGTTCTTTTGTCTTTAGCCCTGTGGTACCAGGCACTGTTGATATTGATGGTGATGATAGATGTTGTGTTATTTTCTTCATCTTGTTTTTTCAAGACTTACTGCCCAATTTATAATCCAAGTAAACTACTTCTTCAAATTCAAATTTCCCAATCAGACTTTTCAGGTTCTTGATACCCTAATCCAGGGGTGGGCAAATGTGGCCCTTTTACAACCTATGGACTTCAACTCCCAGAATTCCTGAGACAGCGCTTGGAATTCTGGGAGTTGAAGTCCACAGGTTGTAAAAAGGCTACATTTGCTGACCCCTGCCCTAATCCACATAGGTTTAATCTAAATCCATAAAAAAGAAAAAGAAAAAGGTAGAAAGGTTGTGTCAAAAAAAAACCCAAAACAACCGACGCCCAAAAAAAAAAACAAAAATGGAAAAAAAGAGAAAAGAACAAGCAAGATCAGAACAAAAATAAAGTTCACTGATAAAAAATTTAAGGCAAAAGTGTTTACTCAAAATATCCAACCAAGCAATAAAAAGATTTTTAAAAGTATATAGTATAATCTCCCAGAAAGAATTAAACAATAGAAAAAACCATGCCAATCCTAAAACTTCTGTAGAAAAGAAACTTCTACAAAAAAAGAATAAAAAAAGAACAAAAAGAAAACACAGAAAATAAAAAATAATATTCCAAAATATCACTATTCCAAAATAATACAGTCTATGATTCTGTTGATAGTTTTTTGGCAACTGTAGCACACGTTAAGCGATTGTCCACTAGGACTCCAAGATCCCTGTTCCACATACTACTTTTGAGCCAAGCATCACCTATCCTATGGCAGTGCATTTGCTTTTTTTCCCCTAAATGTAGCACATTACATTTCTCACCATTGAATTTCATTTTGTTAGAAGGTGCCTGTCAAGCTTCGATGCTGAGACGCTGCCATCGCCAATCTCTCAATCCCTCTATATCTCGAGCCTATTTTGTGCAGTGTTGGTATTCCTGCCAATTTGATATTTTCTGCAAATTTGATGAGTTCCCCTTCAACCCCCTTGTCTAAATCATTGATGATGATGAACAGATCTTGCAAATCGTCCTGTTCTGTTCTTTTTTCCGTGTTCAGGAGAGTCTTGTGTCCTTCGAGGAGGTGGCTGTGTATTTCTCTGAGGAGGAATGGTCTCAGCTGGATCCTGACCAGAAAGCGCTGCATTCGGAAGTCATGCTTGAAACCCATAGGAACGTGGTCTCTCTCGGTAAGAGTTTTCTTGTCCCAAATCAGAGAGTTCAAGAAGACAGATTATAGTTACTTTTTATTAAAAAATCACTAATCAGATATTGTCTCCCGGGAGGGAGAAGGGAAGGATCTGGCCTTCTCATACTCCAAGAAAGGAAAGAGTCAGTGTCTTTGCTGAGATGCTTTTGGGGCATTCCTTATCTGTATTTTTCCATTGCTATTTGAACTTATCTGTGGAGGCTGAGAAGAATGGGGTGTGCTTTTATGTGTCCTCTGGAGATCATGTGATAAGATTATGTTGTCATTTGTCCTCTGAAACCTCTCCAAATTGTGTGGGAACAGAACTTTCACGCTCAGGCCATGGAAGAGCATTTGCCCAATTCAATTCAAGAACAAAGACCTCATGCAGTGTGACTCAGAGTATCCTAGGATATAGTTGATCCCTGAGTTACAACAGTTCACTAAGCGACTGTTTCAGGTTACGACCTAGCCGTCTCCCAAGTACTTAAGACCCAGTGCTGAAATTACAAATGTTACAGCACCACGGCCCTCATTCATACTTACAAATGACAGCAGAGGTGTTGCAACAACAATCACCCTACCTGTACCCCCACCCCACCCTGCTCGGACTTACGTTACGAGGATGTAGCGAGCCATCGGTTCCTTTGCCTGCTTGGGTGCATTTGCAGAAAAAAGAGGCCTAAAGTAGTGAGAGATACACAAGATCAACAGTGGGAAATCTAGCAGTACTGATCTCACATGATCTCACACTACAGTACTTTAGGCCTCTGTTCTCTGCTAACCAAGGACTGCAGGAGATCCAGGGCAAAATGCTTTGGAAACAAAGGGGAGGCCTCTTTGTTTTCAAAGACTTTTGCTCTGGATCTCATGCAGTCCTCAGTTTGTAGAGAACACAGGCCTAAAGTACTGCAGTGTGAGATCCTGCAAGATCATTAGTGTGAGATCTTGCACTTCTGGTTTTTTGTGATCTCGCGGTAAAGTATTTTAGGCCTCTGTTCTCTGCAATTGGAAACCTGTACCAGATCCGGCCAAAAAACCCTTGGAAGCCGATGAGACTTTGGGGCAGCAAAATAGCCATTGTTGAATCTTCCCAAACTTTCCAGTCTCAGCGCGATGAGCGTTTACAAGCCAACGGGAGACTTCAGGGAAGGGACTTGGCTCCAAAGTCTCATCGCTGGGATCAAGGAACGGGCCGAGCGGGAGTCCTGCCTGCCAGACAGATGCCGTACAGTAGCTGCTCCAAAGTACACCGGGAAAGAAGGAGCTTTTTTCAAAATGGTTTCAGTTCTCACAGGTCTCTGCTGAAATTAACCCAGCACAATAAGTCTTAAGTTTTCTCCTTGTTCATCCTTGGGTGTTTCCCCTGATCATTCCATGATTCAAAACAGACTTTGATTGAGATTTGCACATATATAGATAATTGTAAAGAAAGAGATGTTTTCTAGATATTATCAAAGCTTTCAGGACTCAGAAATATAGAAATCATCCTGTCTATATCATGCCACTGTAAGCATGCAAACATAAAACGTAAAAGAATTCTGGAAAATTTCAGAAGTAAATTCACTTGTACGGTTTGATCTTTTTCTCTAACCTTGTTATTATTTTCATTTCTCTTTTGCTTTGAAGGTAATAATGGGCAGGAGAGTCAGGATTCCTGTGAACTGTTCCAAGTGATCAATGCTAAATTACTTACAGGAATTCACACTGAGGAGAAACTATACAAATGCAGAGAGTCTGCTAACAGGTTCAGAAGACGTAGTAATCTTATTTCCCCTAAAAGAATCCACGTAGGGGAAAAGCCATTTAAATGCATGCAGTGTGGGAAAACCTTTGCTCGCAGATTTGTCCTAAGATCACATGAAAGGCTGCACACAGGGGAGAAGCCGTATAAATGCATGGAATGTGGAAAGACCTTTGTTCGAAGAGGTCATCTTATTTCCCATAAGAGCATCCACGCAGGGAAGAAGCCATATAAATGCCTGGAGTGTGAAAAGACCTTTGCTTATAGTAATGGACTTACTATTCACAAAGTGATCCACACAGGGGAGAAACCGTATAAATGCATGGAATGTGGAAAGGCCTTTGCTTATAGAACTGGACTTACTGTTCACAAAAGGATACACACTGGGGAGAAACCGTATAAATGCATGGAATGTGGAAAGGCCTTTGCTCGAAGAGGTCATCTTATTTCTCATAAGAGGATCCACACAGGGGAGAAGCCGTATAAATGCATGGAGTGTGGAAAGAGCTTTGCTTATAGTAATGGACTTACTATTCACAAAAGGATACACACAGGGGAGAAACCGTATAAATGCATGGAATGTGGAAAGGCCTTTGCTCGAACATATCATCTTAATTCCCATAAGAGGATCCACACAGGGGAGAAGCCGTATAAATGCATGGAGTGTGGAAAGAGCTTTACTCAAAGGGGTAGTCTTATTTGCCATGAGAGGATCCACACAGGGGAGAAGCCGTATAAATGCATGGAGTGTGGAAAAACCTTTGTTCAAAGGGGTAGTCTTAGTTCCCATGAGAGGATCCACACAGGGGAGAAGCCGTATAAATGCATGGAATGTGGAAAGACCTTTGCTGAAAGACGTAGTCTTAATTTCCATGAGAGGATCCACACAGGGGAGAAGCCGTATAAATGCATGGAGTGTGGAAAGGCCTTTCTTCGAAGAGGTAGTCTTATTTCCCATGAGAGGATCCACACAGGGGAGAAGCCGTATAAATGCATGGAGTGTGGAAAGACCTTTGCTCGAAGAGGTAGTCTTATTTCCCATAAGAGGATCCACACAGGGGAGAAGCGATATAAATGCATGGAGTGTGGAAAGGCCTTTGTTGGGAAAGTTATTCTTACTTCTCATAAAAGGATCCACGTTCAGGAGAAACTGTATAGCATTAGTAATTCCACTTAGACTTATATACCAGTCCACAATGCTTTATAGCACTCTTTGAGCAGTTTACAAAGTCAGCATATGGTCTCCAGCAATCTGGGTCCTCATTTTACACACCTCAGAAGGATGAAAGCTGAATCAATCATGACCCTGTCAGAATCAAACTTCTCGCTGTGTGCAATTAGCCTATAGTATTGCATTCTAAACGCTGATCCACCACCATAGATTTTGATCTGTATGCATATTGTGCCTTTCGGATCCAAACGAGACAAGGTAGAATCCAACAAAATGAAATTTAATGTGGAGAAAAGTAAGTTTTTACACCTGAGCAGGAAAAACAGATTACCTGAAACCTGGCTCAAAAATAGTAACTGTGAAGGGTCCTTGGAGTCGGAATGGATGATCAATGAAGCATGAATCACCTGTGTGCGGCAGCAGCCAAAAAAGCAAATACAATCCTTGGTTGTATAAACAGAGGCATAGAATCAAAATCATATGAAGTATTAGTACCGTTCCATGATGTCTTAGTAAGACCACACCTGGAATACCGCATTCTGTTTGGGTCATCACAAAGTGCAAAGAAGAGTAGCTAAATTGATTAAAGGACGGAAGACTAAAACAAGAACAGTTATAGGAACTGGGCATGGCTAGTTTTGTTACAAAGAAAAATACCTAACTATATACATTTGTATAATTAAGCTTGTATATATATATATATATATATAAGTCAAAATATGAAGTGTGCCACATTCCTCCCCCCTGACTCCTCCTTACCTTTTCTGACTCCACCCACTGTATATATAAGCAGCTGTTCCTGTCAGAATCCTTTTGCCTTGCCTAATGATCTCCTGTGAAAAGAAACATGTAAATAAAACAGTGTTTTGAATTCTCATATCTCGCATACTAATTATTGGGCCTATAATTAAAAGAAGAATTATAAGCAACAAAACTGGTAGCAAGAGGATGGTTGAAGAAGGACCGATCTATCAAAAAGATGCAAGAGACACCTACTACAACTGAGGTAAAAAGAAGACCCATAACAAGATTATTAAATAAAAGAATGGCAGCTCAATTAACTCCCACAGAAAATATAATAAAAGACAGGCATTTACTTAACACAAATATCCTGTCAGAAGTAAAAAAATCACAGACTGAAAATAAAGACACTCCCTCAGTCATCAAACAAAACATAGATGACGATAAAAAGAAAATAATAGAATTAATAGAAACAGCTCCAAATAATCCTAAACTGTTTGCGAAACTCCACAATGTCATAAAAGACTACGGAGCAGCAACGGATGAAAAGGAGACTGAATACTGTCAAGATATAAAAAATACAATGGGAGAGTCAAGCAGCAAACATATAACAGCTGATGAAGCCGGCGACATTTTCGCGCCTTTTTCATGGCGGCCATTTTTGAAAGAAACATCAATAAAAATGGCCGACCAACGAATAAAAAGCTATTCATCTAACTCACCTCCAGAGCCAGAGATAAACGATGATGTACAGCTACTAACCGCAGCATTCAAAAAGAAAATTAAACTACCGAGCCCACAACCTAAAAGCCCGGAAAAACACACCAAACTAATATTCTATACAAATGAAATTGCAAATGATCTAAGCTGCCTTGAAAAAGAAACCGCATTCTACGAAAGTAAACTCAGACCATTCCCAGCGGAAACCCGCCACCCAACGAACACCAGAAACTACCAAGAAGATGTAAAAAAAGAATCATACTTACCAGAAAGAAGAGAACGATCTACGCAGTCCATGTGCACAGATGGCGACCCAGGATGGACCCTGCCTCGCGGCCGAGCAGCAGAGCGGGATCGCCGAGCCTTCCTGGAGGACTGCGGAAACCATCGGGACTACAGAGATGCCCCGAGGATCCAGGTGACTTCCCAGACGAACGCCGAGCACCTGGAGCCGACTGGGATGAGATCAAGAGACCAGCAGGTGGACTGGGATCTCCAAACAAGAGCCGCCGGTGTGGGAGCGCTCTACGGCGACTGCGAGTCAAAAATAAGATCTGAGCATGCGCAGTCTCCATCTACAAAAAAAGGAGAGTACAGAGAGATAAGTCAGTATAGACATACACTTACCATACCAATGCCATATTGTGAGTACAATAATGACTTAGATCTACAGCAACAAACTGTAAATAGTTTTCCACATCACTCAGGGGTTTTACCAGCAGAACACATAAAACTAAAATCAGATGGGACTAACTTGTTGGAATGAAGCCAACAGCTCCAGGTGATATACTTAAGAGAAAATATGTTGTTCCTAATTGCCAATCCTCCCAACAGGCTTTGGACTATTGAAGTAGATTGTATACACCATAAGGCGTATTATATTTTAATTGCCACTATATCACCTAGTATATATCCCAGTATTGAAAACCATCTGACAGTTTATGAAATATTCCAAAAATTATTTAATTTATTCCATAGCAAAAGCGTTGCATCAACAACTAGAATATCTAGGGAATTTTATTCTGCTAAGTTAAAAGGTGGGACCACCATGAGTGAGCACATCATAAATCTAAACGCAACTAGGGCTGACCTTATCCAAAGGGGAGAATACATTTCTGAAAGCAGCATGAAAAGCATAATAATTAACTCACTAGATTCAAGTTGGGATAACTATATCACCTTATTAGATAGTCTTAGTTTAGAGCACATCAGCTTAGAAACTCTAACTAGCAAACTCATAACAGAAGATAGACTAAGGAGAGAGCGATCCTTGAGTCACAGAGAAAATGGAAACACAAAGAGAGTAGAATTCCAAAGTAAAAATAGATATACACCAGAGTGTCACACATGCGGTTCCAAATACCATTACAAAAGAGACTGTCCAAAAAATAATAGAGACATGGACTACACATATCACAGAGAAAGAACTGGTAAGAAAATTAATCTATCAGATAGAAAATCACCAGATTATAGATATAAACGTAGGGAATCCCCCAATCCTAAAGATAGAAGAAAATACAGAGATGATTCTAGAGAAAATAAATACGGTTCACTATTTGGATTAGGAAACAACGAAAAATCAAAAACAGAATCTAATAATGCATGGCTTATCGATTCCGGAGCTACAAATCACACCACTCATGAAAAAAAACACCTTAGCGACTTCACAGAAAAGAATTACTATATAGAAGTGGCCAACCAAAGTAAAGTTCTAGTGAAAGGAATAGGCACCATTTTCATCAAAGGCTTAGGAAGAATAGAGGGGGTACTTTTTATACCAGAAATCCCACACAATATATTAGCTATACATAAACTAAATGAGGAAAAAGGGATAAAAGTGACATTCAAAAGTGGGAAAGTGCATATAACCAAAGACAAAAGGAACATAGGTAAAATCATTAACAAAGGGGGATTAACATACTTCCTACTAGAAGATGATAAGTCGACATGTACAAACACAGAATTAGAAAACAAAGAAAATAAAGCTAACACACATGAAAAATTTGAGAATAACATAAACGAAAGTCACACAGATGATAAAACTGCCAATAAGAAGGTGTCATGTGGTAAACCAATTCACGATGAATGTGCCCATCTACTTCACAGGAAACTAGGACATGCTAGTTTCCCAGTTATCCAGAAAATGTTAGAATGTACTGATGATGCTAAAGTAAAGAGTTGCAAAAATTACTTAGAGTGTTCTGTATGCAAATCTTCTAAAAGTAAAAACAAACCTAGACCTAAAAAAGCCACTCGCACCACACACTCAACATTCCAATTATTACATATGGACATAGTTGGCCCCATGAAACCATCAATCAAATACAGAAAAAGATATTTTTTAACTATAGTGGATGATTTCAGCAGATTTGTATTTGTATATACACTTAATCACAAAAGTGAAGTATTTAAGAAATTCAAAGAATTCCACAAAAGAATAGAAACACAACACAACATAAAAATTAAACAAATAATGACAGACGGGATCAGAATTTCTGTCAAAGGAATTCTTTAATTGGTTAAAATCACAAGGAATCATACATTTCAAATCTTGTCCTTTCTCAGTTTTTCAAAATGGCGTCGTAGAGAGGAAAAATGGTTTGTTGCAAACCATGGTTAGATGTGTGCTAGAGGATGCTGGTTTAGGACAAACATTCTGGGCTGAAGCTCTAACGTATTCAAATTACACCTTAAACAGGTTGTGGTCTAGTGTAATTGGTAAAACTCCATACGAGGTCATGTACAACAGAAAACCCAAAATCAGTCTCCTGCATATTTTTGGAGTTACTGCAGATGTTTACGTCCCAAAACAATTAAGGCGTAAGGGTGAGAAAGTATCAAAAAGATTAAGATTTATGGGATATGAATCAGGAACCAAAGGATACCGATTCATAGACAAAAATAATAAATTCATCATTTCAAGATCAGCTGTATTTCATGAACATGCAAACTGGTCCAAAATTCACCTAAATGATTTATGTCCCTTAGCAAAGAACACAACCAACACAAACAGAGAACACACACCACATACAACAAAATCCAATGCACAAAAAATAGAAAAACCCAAACATCATGAAATAACAACTAAAGAATGAAAAATGAATCATCCTGTCATTCAAGTAGACAGACTAACAGAAAAAGAAGCTAAATACATGCACGATACTGAATTACCCCCAATAGACCCATTAGACACAATAGAAACAAAATACCCAAAAGATTTGAAGATTACATACTATCCATAAATGGCAACAAAATAACACCTAATTCATAGGAAGAAATATTAGAATTGCCACAAGAAGAAAGGTTAAAATGGGAACAAGCAATAAAGAAAGAAATGGATAGTTTAAGGGAATTGAATGTATATACCACCACAGAACCACCAATAGATAAGACACCAATTGGAACGAAATGGGTATTTAAAATTAAAGAGTTAGAAGACGGAAAATCATTATACAAAGCCAGATTAGTTGCCCTAGGATATGCACAGAAATTTCCAGATGATTATGTAGATCAGCGGTTCTCAACCTGGGGGTCGCGACCCCTTTGGGGGTCAAATGGCCATTTCACAGGGGTCGCCAAAGCCCTCTCTCGCCCCCCCCCACGCCTTCACTCACCCTCACCCTCTGCCTCTGTTGGATCGCCCGGTCGCCGTTCGCTTACCCCGCCCACCCCCAATGTATTGCTGCCTCCGGAGCCCCAGCTGGTGGCTAGAGGGAAAAAAAACTTTAAATTCTTGCCGCGGGGCATCAAAGAGCTAGCTGCAAAGAGGTAAATTCCTGGAGCAAGTTTTTTTCCCCCTAGCTATGCTGAAAAGAGAAAGCGCAAGAAGGGTCTTAGCTGCAACGTGACAAAATGAGGCAGAGAGATTTCTTTTTCTTTTTCCTCACCAAAAAAGGTAGGTACAAAGCTGCAAACAATGGGAAATTTAGGGCAAGAGGAGGTTCAAGATTTTAAAACACAAAAGAAAAAAAGCTCTATTTAACTAGGGAATTGTAATAATTGAGATACTATTAATTGTATATGGTGTTGAAAGCAGAAATGGTTGTGGTTTGGAGGAATATATGGGGGAAATAATTTGGTTTATTATTATTGGTAAATATAATTAATTGATTTGTAAGAAATTGGATTGCATGGAAATAATTGGAATATTCATGTTCATATTGATTAATATACAAAAAAGGTAGTTATATAACTAATTGATTTATATTAAAATGTTGAATTTATATTAAACAACTAATATTACATAATTAACCAATGTGAGGATGGATATAAAAATAGATGACAATGGGAAGGGGTATAATATAGAATAGAAGGGAAAAATTGAATTTGATTAAGATTAGAGATGAGGATGAAGGGTAATATTGGTTTTTTTAAAAAATAGATGAGGAATAAATATGGTAAAAAGGAAATATAGAAATTGTAAATTTAATTGAAATGACTAAATACTGTGTTGGAAGAAATATCCTTCTGGGTTCTGCTCCAAGTGGGGAAAAAGACACTGGAAACATGGAGACTGCTTGGAAAGATGGTTTAATGGTGGACAGGATCACATGGCTTGATGGGGCCCATTGTGTTAGTTTCTGTTGCTATTGTGTTGCAAATGTCCTTTGACAAAGGATTAACTTTCTGCCTCTGGCCCATTAACAAAGGGTGGGGGGCAGGAAGGTGGGAGCTGCTTTGTCTGTAAAATATGCTTCTCCGTTTCTCATCCAGGGAAATATAATATTCTGCCTTTTTAATATTTCCCAAACTATTTCACTCTTCTAGGAAAGGGGTGGGTGCTAACCTCCTACAACTGTTTAAATTTGTGAACCGGCCAAATACTCTGTTCAAAGAAAATACATTGTATGTTTGTATGTGTGTTTCTAATTATTGCTATTTATTCATATTTGTTCTCTTTTATTCTTTAAAGTTTAACAATTCATTATTTATCTTAATATCTTTATATTTGTTTGGGGTTGGCTTTCTTCCCTTTCATCTTTTTTATTGTACAGCAATCTTTCTCCTCAAACCTACCACCTCTGTCTTTTCTTTCTTACTTACTTTCTCTTCCCCCCCTCTTCTTCTTCTCCCTACTTCCTCTTTCTCCTTCTCCTCCTCTCTTCCTCCCTCTCTTACCTTCACTCCTCCTCTAATTTCCCTTCCCTTCCTTCAACCCTCTCTATTGCTGTATCCTTTTATGCATATGGACTACTCAGAGGGCTGAAAAAGTTATTTTTGACTGGTCCTCGCACTTTTGACCAGTCCTCGAACTTACGACTGTCCTCACAATTTATGTTTTTGCCCTATCTTGTCACCATGGTGAAGAGAAGCAGTTGGGAAATGAGTGACACGGTTGTTAAGAATGGTAGAATGGGCATAAATGATGACCAGTCATAACTGCGAAGACCGGTCAAAAGTGCGAGGACCTGTCAGAAATCACATTTTTCAGCCCTCTGGGTAGTCCTTTTGTACACAGGGACTACTCAGAGGGTTGAAAAAGTTATTTTTGACTGGTCCTTGCACTTTTGACCAGTCCTCGAATTTATGACTGTCCTCACATTTTACGCTTTTTGCCCTATCTTATACCATGTTGAAGAGAAGCAGTTGTGAAATGAGTGACATGGTTGTTAAGAATGCTGCACAGGCATAAATGTGAGGATGGTCATAAGTGTGAGGACCAGTCAAAAGTGCGAGGACCTGTCAGAAATGACTTTTTTCAGCCCTCTGAGTAGTCCCTATACACATAGCCATGGCCATTCGGTCACATGACCTCCAAGCCACGCCCACAAAATAAGCCACGCCCACAGAACCGGTAGTAAAAAAAATTTAGAACCCACCCCTGGTTGGGGGTCACCACAACATAAGGAACTGTATTAAAGGGTCGTGGCATTAGGAAGGTTGAGAACCACTGATGTAGATATTTACTCTCCCACTATTAGGTCAGAGAGTGTCAAGAGTGCACTGATAATAGCATCAATCCTAAATCTGGATGTATATCAGTTTGACGTTCAAACAGCTTATCTGCACGCAAACCTTGACAAGAAAATCTATGTGAAAGCTCCTCCAGATAATGGTGCACAAAAAGGAGAAATATGGCTATTAAATAAAAGTTTATATGGGTTAAAACAATCTGGAAAGCGTTGGTACGAATGTTTGGCAAAAACACTAAATGACATAGGTTTTTCAGCTACATCAACTGATCTGTGCTTCTTTATTAGAAAAACAAACGAATCTATAGAATACATACTCATTTATGTAGACGACATTTTATATTTTGGCCAAGACAAATACAGATGTGATGAATTCGCCGAAAAACTAAGTAAACATTTCACCTTGAAGACCTTAAGGAAAGTAAATAAATATCTAGGTGTTCAGATTGACAAAATAAGTGGAGGTTTCAAACTGTCTCAAACAGAAAAAATATTAGAACTTTTACAAAAATGTAATATGATAGACTCTAAAACCTGCGAGACCCCCATGCAGACAGACTTTACAAAAAACATGAACAACGAGGGTGAACCATTTAAAGATAACACCCTATATAGAACTATTATTGGTTCATTATTATATATCTCCAATTGGACCAGACCGGACATCACTCTTGCTGTCAATCTCTTATCAAGACATGTTAGCAACCCAAATTACTACCATTGGGAAGGAATAAAAAGAATTCTTAGGTACCTTAAGTTTAGTGCTGATGCTTGCTTATATTTAAAACCTGTTAACTCTAATAAACCAATATTGACATGTTATGCTGACACAGATTGGGCTGGGGATACAAAAAGCAGAAAAAGCACTTCAGGATATGTTTTCTTTATAAATGATTGCCCTGTTTATTGGTATGCTGATAAACAGAATTTGATTGCCACCTCCATGGCGGAAGCTGAATATATCTGTCTTTCTAAGGCTACCAACAATCTGATATGGTTCGATGACCTTTTATCCAATATCTGGACTGAACCCAATAACCATATATGAGGACAATAAAGCTGCTATAGACATATTAACATCAGAAGCAGTAAATCAGAGGTCACGTCATATTGATATCAAATATAAACACGTTAAACAATGATCTAATATAGGATTAGTTAAAGCCACCTATTGCGATACTCATGAACAAGTTGCTGATATATTGACAAAACCTTTACCAAATAATCAACATGCTTATTTGTCTTCTAAATTAAATGTGTATATATAAATTTTTTAAAAAATCATTTAAACGTTAGGTATTTTTAGAGGGGGTTTTGTTACAAAGAAAAATACCTAACTATATACATTTGTATAATTAAGCTTGTATATATATATGTCAAAATATGAAGTGTGCCACATTCCTCCCCCCTGACTCCTCCTTACCTTTTCTGACTCCGCCCACTGTATATATAAGCAGCTGTTTCTGTCAGAATCCTTTTGCCTTGCCTAATGATCTCCTGTGAAAAGAAACATGTAAATAAAACAGTGTTTTGAATTCTCATATCTCGCATACTAATTATTGGGCCTATAATTAAAAGAAGAATTATAAGCAACAAGTTTAGTGAAGAGAAGGACCAGGGGAGACAGGATAGCAGTGTTCCAATATTTGAGGGGCTACCACAGAGAGGAGGGGGTCAAACTATTTTCCAAGGCACCTGAAGGCCAGGCAAGGAATAGTGGATGGAAACTTATTAAGGAGCGATTCTACCTAGAAATGAGAAATTTTCTGACAGAACAATCGACCAATGGAAGAGCTTGCCTTCGGAAGTTGCGGGTGCTTCATCGCTGGTGGCTTTCAAGAAGAGATTGGACTGCCATTTGTCAGAAATAGTGTAGGGTCTCCTGCTTGGATGGGGGGTTGGACGAGATGAACAACAAGGTCCGTTCCAACTCTGTTAATCTAATATCTAATTTTCTCCCCAAACCACCAGAGGGCAAGATAAGGAACAATGGATGGAAACTAATCAAGGAGAGAAGCAACCTGGAACTTTCTTACAGTGAGGACAATTCACCCGTGGAACAGCTTGCCTTCAGATAGCATGGGTGCTTCCTCACTGGACATTTTTAAGAAGAGACTGGACAGTCACTTTCTGAAATGTTATGGGATCTCCTGCTTGATCAGGGGACTGGACTAGAAGAGCTCCAAGTTCCCTTCCAGCTCTATTCTGATTTTGATTTGGAATCCTCAATCCTTTCTTGTGCTTTTTTGCTAAGTAAGAGATTTTAAAAGAAAGATGAGTATCAGTGGAGATTAAGGTTATCATTTGCCCTGAAAGTGATGTGTGGATGCCAATATTTAAGTGGTGAAACGATTCCCTAATCATTTCAAGTAACTCCCTCTGATGAGTATATCCACTAGAGTAGAGTTGCAGGCAGAAATGCAATTAGTCCTGAATCCCTTACTATTGTTTCAGCTTTTCTTCCTTTGCTTACTATTGTCACAGTCTGCCTTTCCACCGTTTCACTTTATGCAAGTAATAACAGAGAAAGAAAACCATAAGGAAAAGGGGGTTATAGTGATGCTGAATTAGAAAAATCGTACCAAGATCTTCTTTTAAGTGAAGTCTCCAGAACTGGACTCAGTATTCCAAATGGAGTCTCACTAAAGTCCTATGTAGAGGGATAGGAGCTCCTTTTTGCTGCGGGTGATACATCTGGTGATGCATCTCAGAATTTTGTTTGCCTTCCCAGCTGCCTGGCCACACTGCTTACTTATGTTGCAGTTATCCTTGTTTCAGTCCCATGGCAACTACTTTCACAGAGTTGTGTAAAAAAAGGGAAGAGAAAGCAGTGGTAGGGATATGTGGATGCATATTAAGTTCCCATAGGTAGGCAGCCTACTGGCCAACCCAGGCAGTCCCTGATTTACAATAATTTATTAACTAACCATTTGAAGTTCCAATGGCAATAAATGATGGCTCTGACCTCCTCCGTCCCTCCCAAATTAGACATACTCCAGGATATGAGAATGAAAACCACTCTGGTGTGCTAACATTGCAAAGGATCAATCAAGAAGGAAGATCTTTGGAAATCAATGGGGACCAAAATAAGATGAAATTAAGAATTACTTCAAAAAATTACTTCAGTCCTTCCTGATGAAACACGCAGAAATGCGAATGAGAACTTTCTCTGGGATGTCGAGATACCAAAAATAATCCAGCCTGCCAATAAAGGAGAAAATGTGTAGTCTCTGATTGAAATGTGGGGTCCTTGGTGGTCTCTGAGCTTGATTGTGTTGTTGCAGACCTTTCATTAGCCAAACGAGGGACGATCATCACTGCACCAACCAACCTCAGAGGGCACCAAGGACCCCTCAATCCAACTTGCATCCACTGTGTCAAATTAATCACTGTGTCAACCAGGATAATGCAGAATCAAGGAACTGTTTTAGGTCAAAGACCCCTTAGGATGTGATGGAATAATGAGAGATGTCAATGTAGACTGCATGCAGAAAGTTTCAGGGTGAACAATTTGCCTTTCAAGCAAGAGGCCGGAATGAACAGAAGGGAAAAAATGCATGGAAAAAATACATGTTTCAAGCATTAGGACCACGTTCTTCTCTTTTTATGGTGTGTCATAACATTAAGTAACTTAAAATTAACTATCAGTCGTGGAGTTACTTGCTAAAGATGCATAAAATTCTCAATGGAGCCTTCAGCTTTCCTTGTTTTGCTTTTTCATTTTCATTTTCTGTTTCCATTTATGGTCTAATGATATATCCCTGCCTTCAATTCTCCAAGGGGCTTAAGCTTCCTAGTCACATTTCTTGAGGTGAATTTCCTACTCAATCCCTATGTAAAAATGGTTTTTCCTCCTCATAGTTTAGCTTTCTATTCCTTTTTCAGGATCTTCCTTTTCTTTCATCAGAAGAGACCGGAGGGGTCCCTGCCCTTTCTCCTCCCCCCTTTGCTATTAGGCGGAGGGAAAAATTTGGGAAGGGCAGCTGCATGTATTGAATTAAATAAATAAAAATAAATAAATTAAAATCATTTTCCTGATTGTGGCCTTCCTGCCTGTGTCCCATCTGCCTCCCCTTCAGGCGGGAGTTCCCAACAACCGCAAGACACCAGCTGTCTTTCCCACAGAGGCTCCTGGTCCTCCTCTTCTGACCGCCCGGCTGTTTCTGACAGGATTTGGACCCTTTGGAGGCCTCCCACAATCTCTGCTGAGCCTTCAGGGCGGCTGTTCTTGAGGGAAGCGAGTTCAAATTCTTCATAGAGATTTTTCTTCATCTCCACAGATGATTCCTGGACAGGAAAGAGAGGAAGATGGAGAAAGTGGCGCCTCTGAAAACCACAAAGCTTTTCTTGGGCTGGCAGGCATTAAGAGGGGGCTTTCCTCCTACTCCCAAACCCATCATCCCTGCCCTCTCCTTTCCCCTCAGACGCGCTCCTCTTTCCCGCCCTTTCTACAATCCTGGCACTTTGCGCCAAATCCACCAGGGGGCGCCCTCCCCCAAGAGAAGGGAACTCCCGGCGCTTCCCCATTGGTCCACTGGAGGGCGAGCGTCACGGTCGGCTTTGTAGGGGTGGCCTGGAAGGAAGTGACATCTTGAAAGCTTGCCGCTCTAGGACGCCGCACTCGCTCTCCTTAACCCTTGGGGTTCCGCAGGAGGCGGAGAGGCTGCGAGAGAGTCTGGCGGGGGGAGATCCAAACGTTCCCCGGGTGAGTTGGGGCTCTTCCCGGGCAAAGGGAGGCGCAGGAGGGAGAGACTCCCGCCCGGCCCTCCTACAGCTTCAACCCCAGATCCCATGCTCCCCAGCTGCCCTCTCCATGCGAAGAGACCGAGTGGGGGGAGGGGAGGGTCAGCCTTGCGGAAGCCCAGAAGGTTGTTCAGTGGCTCAACTCCACTTTCTAATTCTAATTTTTCTTCCCATCTCAGATACAGAAACTGGAAGCCATTTGTGGTCTTTGCAAACCAAAATTTTCTCTTGCTGGGAAAAAAAAGAGCGGAATCACTTGGAGGGATCAGTCCTGCAGCCCCAGAAATGGTCCCGTGAAGGAAAAGGCATCTGGAGACCCACCAGGATGGAGACACAACCTTTTGGAAAGGAGGGAAGCGGAAAAGGCCCTTCAGCTGCTCAGCCTGGGAAGGTGGGGAAGCTCTGGAGAAGGACTGGGCAGGAGATCCTGGAGGAGGAAACCATCCTCCCTTCAGAAGTTCATCCCTGGACGTCCATCCAATACCGGGAGGCTGAGGGTCCCCGAGGACTTTGCAGCCGACTCCATGGCTTTTCCAGGCGATGGCTGAGACCAGAAAAGCACACCAAAGAGCAGATGCTGGACCTGGTGGTTCTGGAGCAGTTCCTGGCTCTTCTGCCCCCAGAGATGGAGAGCTGGGTGCGGGAATATGGAGGGGAGACCAGCTCCCAGGCGGTGGCCCTGGTGGAAGGCTTCCTCCTGAGCCAAGCGGAAGACCAGAAGGAGCAGGTCGAGTTGCAGGTAAGAGTTCAAAGACAATAGAGAATCTGTTTGAATACTTCACCCCTCCTTCCTAGACTTCTCTGACATTCATAATATGTGGCAATGTCCCACCTATTCTTGTAGGACATTGTTCCATTGTTTTCTCATTCAACCACAGGGATGGATATTGGGGGCTTTGAGGTGGCGTTCCTAACATAGGAATCCACTTTACGTTGTGTGATGTACATTAATTCTGCTTCTTCCTTCCTCCTATTGGAAGTGCTGTACTGTGGAAATCAGAGATCCTGAGGGAAAGAAGAACCCACCAAATCCCCCTCCGGAGCTATTTTTCAGGAGGATCTCTTGGGAGGATCAAAGTCAGGACACCTCAGGAGGTAACTGAAGATCCTCTGATTACCCATCTATCTTAACTTTGCTCTCTCTTCTCTTCTATACGATTCCTTCTCCTATTTATACTTCTCCACACTAATTGCATCTACAGATAATTGCCCAGCGACTCTCTTTAGGTGAGCTTCCTCATATTGGGGAAGGGAGAGATTGAGGTCCACCCGAACGGGCATGCTGAGGAATTGGGGGTTTTTCTGGAAGACAAAATAGCTTGACTTGGTTCCCAGTTGCTATAATAGATATACTCATCAGAAGGAGTTACTTGAAATGATTACGGAATCTGCACCACTTAAATATTGGCATCCACACATCACTTTGAAGGCAAATGATAACCTTAATCTCCACTGATACTCATCTTTCTTTTAAAACCTCATACTTTGCAAAAAAGCACCAGAAAGGACTGAGGATTCAAAATCAGAATAGATCCTATATCATTTCAGACAAGTGACTGTCCAGTCTCTTCTTAAAAATGTCCAGTGAGGAAGCACCCACAATGTCTAAAGACAAACTGTTCCGCTGGTGAATTGTCCTCACTGTAAGAAAGTTCCAGGTTGCTTCTCTCCTTGATTAGTTTCCATCCATTGTTCTTTATCTTGCCCTCTGGTGGTTTGGGGAGAAAATTAGATATTAGATCAACAGAGTTGGAACGGACCTTGTCGTTCACCTAGTCCAACCTCCCGCCCAAGCAGGAGACCCTACACTATTTCTGACAAATGGCAGTCCAATCTCTTCTTCAAAGCCACCAGCAATGAAGTCCCCACAAATTCCGAAGGCAAGCTCTTCCATTGGTCGATTGTTCTGTCAGAAAATTTCTCCTTATTTCTGGGTAGAATCACTCCTTTTTTTTTTTTTTTATTGAATTTGTATACCGCCCTACTCCTGAAGGACTCAGGGCAGTGAACAGCCATAGAATAAAAACATATAAATACAAAATTTAAAATAGAATAAAATGAATTAAATAATTTGGCTGGGCAAATTTAAAACCCCAATAAGTTAAAACCCCAATAATTTAAAACCAAATTTAAAATTTCCATTTAAAAAGTAGAAAGACTTAGATCAGGCCAGCTTGATGAAATAGGAAAGTCTTGAGCGCGCGATGGAAGGTACGCAGATCCGGAATCCTCCGTATCTCCGGGGGGAGCTAGTTCCAGATAGTAGGTCCCCCCACAGAGAAGGCTCTACCCCTGGGGGCCGCCAGTCGACATTGTTTGGCTGACGGCACCCGGAGGAGCCCCTCTCTGGGAGCGTACTGGTCGGTGGGAGGCTATTGGTGGTAGCAGGCGGTCCCGTAAATAAGTTAAAGGCTTATCAAGGCTCCTTGATAAATTTCCATCCATTATTCCTTGTCTGGCCTTCAGGTGGCTTGGAAAATAGCTTGTCCCCCTCCTCTCTGTGGCAGCCCCTCAAATATTGGAACACTGCTATTCTGTCTCCCCTGTCTCTTGACTAGACTAGCCATGCCCAGTTGCTATAACTGTTCTTGTTTTAGTCTTCCATCCTTTAATCAGTTTAGCTTCTCTTCTTTGCACTTTTTCCAAAATTTCAATATCTTTTTTACAATATGATGACCCAAACAGGATGCGGTATTCCGGGTGTGATCTTACTAAGACATCATGGAACGGTACTAATACTTCATGTAATTTTGATTCTATGCCTCTGTTTATACAACCAAGGATTGTATTCGCTTTTTGGCTGCTGCCACACACAGATGATTCATGCTTAATTGATCATTCTGACTCCAAGGACCCTTCACAGTTATTATTTTCGAGCCAGGTTTCAGGTAATCTGTTTTTCCTGCCCAGGTGTAAAAACTTACTTTTCTCCACATTAAATTTCATTTTGTTGGATTCTACCTTGTCTCGTTTGGATCCGAAAGGCACAATATGCATACAGATCAAAATCTATAGAGACGTGGTGGATCAATGGTTAGAATGCAGTACTATAGGCTAATTGCCCACAGCCAGCAGTTTGATTCTGACAGGGTCATGGTTGATTCAGCTTTCATCCTTCTGAGGTGGGTAAAATGAGGACCCAGATTGCTGGAGACCATATGCTGACTTTGTAAACTGCTCAAAGATTGCTGTAAAGAATTGTGGAATGGTATATACGTCTAAGTGGAATTACTATTGCTATACAGTTTCTCCTGAGCGTGGATCCTTTTATGAGAAGTAAGACTGCCTTTCTGAGCAAAGCCCTTTCCACATTCCATGCATTTATACGGCTTCTCCCCTGTGTGGATCCTTTTGTGTATTCTTAGGTAACTGCAATGAGGAAAAGTCTTTCCACACTCCATGATGAATAAGATGACCAATTTGAGCAAACGTCTTTCCACACACCATTCATTTATACGGCTTCTCCACTGTGTGTATCATTTTGTGGATAGTAAGTCCATTACTATAAGCAAAGCTCTTTCCATGTTCCATACATTTATTCGGCTTCTCCCCTGTGTGGATCCTCTTATGGGAAGTAAGACTACCTCTTTGAGCAAACGTTTTTCCACATCCAAGCATTTCCACACCAGGGTGCTTTCCGTTGCTGCTGCCTCCAATTTGGGGTTTCAGTCACCCCGGGAATCTTCCAGAGCATGATGGAGCGTTTACTTCATGGAATTCCCGGGGTTGTGCCATACTTTGACGATGTATTAGTATCGGCCGCCAACACCACCGAACTTCTTAAAAGACTCAGAGCGGTTCTAATCAAATTCCAGAGAGTGGGGCTCCAAGTTAAGCGAAGCAGTAACGTACCTGTAGTTATTAGAACCAATGGGGAAAGTAATTCCTAGCAAGAGTCTGTGAGTGAGGCAGGGTTAAGACGTTCGATCAGAAGCTGGCGCCGATTGGCATACTTCCAAGAATACGCATGTGCCATCCAGGTGGAAAGGGGTGCAATGTATTAAGTATGCTGAAGTAGGAAGTAACATTCTGTTCGTTGATTGATTAAAGTAACGTTCTGTTGTGATTGGTTGAGCCGCATGACAGCTGGCTTTATAAGAGCTGTCAGGCAGAGTTCTAAGCAGTTTCAGTTATAGCTGTGGCAGTTAGCCCAGCCGTTGTCGGCCACCAGCACCACCAAACTTCTTAAAAGGCTCAGAGCGGTTCTAACCAAATTCCAGAATGGGGGGCTCAAAGTTAAGCAAAGCAAATGTATTGTAGCTGCTTCCAAAATCGAGTTCTTGGGTTTCCTGATTGATGGTAAGGGTATACACCCTACAGAGTCTAAGACGAACGCTATTTTACATGCCCTTGCTTCCACCAACAAGGCCGAACTTCAAACCTTCTTAGGCCTTTTAAACTTTTATGCAATTTTCATACCACACAAGGCATCTATTGCGGAACCTTTGCATCGTTGCTGAACCGGGGGACACGTTGGAACTGGGATTTAACTTCAGCTGCTGCATTTACTAATGTCAAACGTATACTTGTTTCAAACTCTGTCCTCGCTCACTACTACGAGGCCCTATCCCTAGTGCTAGTGTGTGATGCTTCTCCATATGAGGTGAGAGCGGTCTTACATCACCGTTTCCCTGATGGCCGTGAAGCCCCGTTGCATTTTTCTCCCGGACTTTGGCTTTAGCGGAGCAAAATTATTCACAGCTAGACAAGGAGGCTCTAGCATTGGTAGATGGAGTCAAGCAGTTTCATCATTACCTATATAGTCGACCTTTTACATTAGTGAAAGAACATAAGCCTCTGCTTGGTCTACTAGCAACTGACCGTCAAACTCTGCAATTCCTATCCCCGAGATTTACCAGGTGATCTGTGTTTTTATCTGCCTACGACTACACGCTCATGTACGTGCCAGGCAAGAATCTGGCTCATGCTGACACCCTCAGCTGGTGCCCCATGCCAATGTTGCTCTCTGACCCAGCTCCCGCCTCATCAGTCCTGATGATTGAAGACTCACCTTTTGTTTTGACGGCGGCTGACATCGCTCGAGTTTCATCCCGCGATCCAGACATCTCCACAGTTATGGACTGGGTCCACAAGGGCGCGTGGACATGAAGTGGAAACCGTACACTATCCGTAAAATGGAATTATCTGTCATGGGGGGTTGTTTATTGTGGGGACACAGGGTGGTGATTCCAAAATCTTTACGGGTTTCTGTGTTAAAATCATTGCATTCCGGACATCCAGGAATAGTCCGAATGAAGGCTTTAGGTAGAGCCTATCTCTGGTAGCCTACTCTTGATCAATGTATCACTGACTGGGTTGCCACTTGCCGCCCTTGTCAAGAGTCTCGGCCAATGCCCCCTAAGGGTAAACCCAGGGAATGGGAAGACCCCACTGGCCCGTGGTCCCGCCTTCATATAGACTTTGCGGGGCCATTTCATGGTCAAAATTTTTTAGTGGTGGTTGACGCGTACTCTAAATGGATTGAACTGATACTTATGCACTCAGCATCCTCAGAGGCCGTTATAAAGGCCCTTCATACACTATTCTCAACCCACGGGTTACCCGACCTATTGGTGTCTGATAATGGGCCCCAATTAACTTCTTCCACATTTGAGTTGTTCCTTGCCCAATTAGGTATCAGGCATGCACTTATCTCTCCTTACCAGCCGGCCAGTAATGGCCTTGCAGAAAGGGCTGTGAGATCCGCAAAGGAGGCATTAGGCCGCATGGGACCAGGGAAATGACATGACCATAGTATATGTTGGTGCAACACATCTTGTGTTGCCCTTGTCAGGTTACCAATCGGAGTCTGGCAGAATTACTGATGGGTCACCGGCTGCGTACAATTCTCGATAGGTTACACCCCCATTATGGTTTCTCTCCTGAGTGGATCTTCTTCTTTTTTTTTATTCAAAAAGTTTTTTTTTATTTTATAAACAAACAATACATAATCAATCAATCTATATATCTTCTAAATACATCTTTTGTGTCTTCTTTTTGCTCCTCCAATATTTATTATATCTTAATATTATCATTTCCTTTATTATGACATTTCCCCCACTTTCCTTACTTCTCTATTAATACATTCATCTTTCAATTTTATGAAAATTAGACAACCATTTTATCCCCACACAATCTTCAACCCCCCCTTCCCCACCCCCACCCCCGACTTCCCAGAGCAAAAACAGGGTATAGCATTAAACAAACATAAGCTAAAATAAATTAACTTACTACAAGATTCAAAACTCAAAGCCTTCTCGGTTGGGGCGCCCACCCTCTGGAATCAACTCCCCTTGGAGCTCCGACTAGCGCCTGACCTTCGCACCTTCCGCCGGGAATTAAAAACTTGGCTTTTCAAATCCCTTGACCTGGTCTGATAATGGGTTAATTTTAAATTTTTTAGATTTTAGTCTTTATTTTTATTGTGGCTTGTGTTTTATTGTTGTGAGCCGCCCTGAGTCCATTGTGAGATAGGGCGGCATATAAGCCGAATAAAATTAATTAATTAATTAATTAATCCATTGAGTTAAATTATTTCTAACTCTTGAGTTCATTTTTCAAAATATCAGTTTCAAAACTTTCAGAAAGCTATCCATTAACTTTAAAGTTAATCATTTTAATACCTCAGTAATTTTTAAAAAGCTATCCATTTTTAGTTAAACGTTTTTACGTAAACTTAAAAAATACTAATTTCAGTAAACTTTTCAAATTTATTATTAAAATCATCCCCAAAAGAAACTAATCTTCAATTCTTCCTTTCTTTCTATATTTTTTCCAGTCCTTCTTCTTCAATAGTACTTTCTTCTTCAACATTGCTCCTCCCCCTGCTTTTATTTTTGAAAGTTTTTGAATATAGATTTGAGGCTGATGCTTCTTTGGAAATCGTTCTCTTCTAAAAGTTACCTCCTTCAATTTGAAACCTCCATTTCGACTCTTCCTGCTTATATAATCAGTCACTTCCTTCCTTGAAAATTGATTCTGTCTATCAAGCCAAAAATTGTCACAATAAAGTTTATCAGTCTGCAGGAAAGAGTCTATTTGCTGCTTTTCAGTTAACTGCATAGAAGCTTCTGCCAAAACCTCTGTTTTCAGTGTGCTAACTTCCATCGTGATCCTGACAGCCTCTTTTTCCTGCTCCAAAGTCGAAATAACTTGATTTTCTTCCTCTTTTCCAGCCAATAAATCATTGTTGTTCTCCAGATTATAATTTTGAATAGTCCTTTCAACTGATTCCAATATAACAGAAGTATAAAAATTTAAGAGTTCTTGTAAAACCTTTACAGTCACAACTTCTGAATTTACTGGCTCATTTAATAATGATTCTCCATCCTTGATGTCAGCCATATTTCAATTCCCACTTTAAATTTATTCAGCTGTCAGGTCAATAAGTTCAATAATTTTCCACACAATTTAGAAGTATAAAGTAGTTGGGGTCAGCACCATAGTCTTTTTCATTCCACTAGCACTTTAAATCTTTTTCTTGCCGCATAATCCAATAGCTTTTACAATGTTGCAGCTTTAACGATCACTTTCACTAGTAAGTTTCGTTTTAACGCCCTTAAGCGCCATCTTTTTTCTTTTTCTTTTAAGCGGAGTTAAAGTTTAATACTTGCATTTTCTGTTCTCCTGATTTTGCTCTGCCAGCGTCCAGGTTAAAATTTTCTCATAATCCTTAAATTTGCTCTGTTGGTGTGGTCGCGACTCCTTGTTCTGCATAAAGCAAAATCGTCCCGGATCCGGAGCACTGAAGGGCTTTCAGGGAGCTCTCACCCTGCAAACCCCAGACTTAAAAAAAAAGCCTGGGGGTCTAGGGGAGCTCTACCCAGACCCTTCTGCTCTTCTCTCCCCCTTTTTTCCTGGGGAAAGTTTCGAGCCACTAGAACAGCTGATTTTCACTGTTCTAGCGGCAAACGGAATCACGGGGCTGGAGCTCCTAAAGGAGCGTCCATTCGGGGAACGCGGAGCCACCGGAAGTCCCTGAGTGGATCTTCTTATGGGAAATAAGATTACTATGTCTTCTGAACTTGTTACCAGACTCTCTGCATTTGTATAGCTTCTCCGTAGTGTGAATCCCTTCATGGAAAGTAAATTACCTGTTTGTTCTAAAACATGTTCCACATTACAAACATTTGTAAGGCTTCTCTTTTGTGTCAATCACTTTTTGAGATTTAAGGAACTTATTTCCAAGAGAAAGAATGAATGTACCATTGTAACTGTCTCTTACCTGTTACATCTGCCCGACCCACCATAGTGCGGAGGCAGGGAATGTTGTGGGTCTCATCCCATAGGACAGGAGTCAGCAACCTGTGGCTCTGGAGCCACATGTGGCTCTTTCACCCCTCTGCTGTGGCTCCCTGTCACTCAAAATATGTGTCACAACTGCCAATGTGTGACACCCACCAGCACACGATTTATTGAGCTTTTCAACCTCCGGTAGGCCAACAATGGATAAATCCAAGAAAAGAAAAGTTTCAGAACAAAACCGAACGTTTAATTCAACTAGATATGCTAGTTTTGTGGCCACTCAAGAAATAGCCAGGCACAGGAAGGGTTTTTGTGGCTCCTGGTGTTTTCTGTGGGAAACAGGTCCAAATGGCTCTTTGAATGTTTAAGGTTGCAGACCCCTGCCCTAGGAAGACATACCTCATGAGACCCAGAAGAAGGGCCTTCTCCATTGCGGTTCCCTCTCTGGAACATCATCCTTCCCAGAGATTAGAATGGCCTCCCACAGTAGCACTCTTCCGGAAGTCCCTGAAAACCTGGTTCTGCCAGGGGTCCTGGGGAACCCAGAGTGGGATGGAACCCATACAATGGCTCCTGTGAGGTGCTTTCGACAGGGCAGGGGGTGGGGGTGATTTTATTATTTTAATGTATTATGTAATTCTCCTTTTATTAGTTTTCTTATTTTAATATGGGTTTAATATTTTGCAAGCTGCCTTGAGTCGCCATATGCAAATAGGCGGCATATAAATTGTCTAAAATAAATCAATAAAATAAATATTTTGTTAATTATTTATTTTGAAATTATTTATTCCTTACAGAGAAACAAAGAATGAAATTTTCTGGTTTTTATGACGGTGATCAAACAGCGGTTGAACCTCTAAATCAAGTAAGAAAGGGAAAAATTATTAGATCTGTATTCACGCCTTCAGGAAGTGAACTGGGTATGCAGAATGCTCTCTGCTTCTATTCCCCCCCCCCCCCCCCCTTGTTTGGACTGGGTTATTTTTGTGTCCTGCCACAACATGAACAGCAGAATAGCAGGTTGAAGTTGCTGTCAGCCAGCATAGCTTCCTCTGGTCGTCTTGTTCTGCTAGGTGCTCCTCCAAATTTGCCTTTACAAGAAGCACTTCTTTTAAAGACCTTCAGGAATTAGGAATAAACGTATCACGGTGGCAGGAATTGCTAGACCACCTTTCTTTTTTTAATTTATCAACCTCCTAAGGTACAGATTAACAGAGTTGGAAAGGACCTTGTAGGTCATCTAGTCCAACCTCACTACACCATTTCTGACAAGTGGCAGTTTAGTCTGTTCTTGAAAGCTCCCAGTGATGAAGCTCCCACTTCTGAAGGAAACTTCTGTTTCATGGGTTGATTGCTTTCACTGTCAGAAAATGTCTCCTTATTTCTAGGTTGAATCTCTCCGTGTTCAGTTTCCATCCATTATTCCTTGACTGGCCTTCAGGTGCTTTGGAAAATAACTTGACCCCATTCTTTTCTATGGCAGCCCTTCAAATATTCGAACACTGCTATCGTGTCTCCCCCAGTCCTTCTCTTCACTAGATTAGCCATGCCCAGTTCCTGCACCCGTTCATCGTATGTTTTAGCCTCCAGTCCCCTCATCATCTCGGTTGCTCTTCCTTGCACACTTTCTAGAGTTTCAAGATCTTTTTTACATCATGGCAACCAATACCGGATGCAAAGTTCCTAAGTGTGGTCTTACCAAGGCATTATAAAGTGGTACTAATACTTGATTCTATCCCTTTCTTAATGTAACCTATGATTCTATTGGGTGTTTTTTGGCAACTGTAGCACACTGCTGGCTCATGTTTAAGCAATTGTCCACTAGGACTCCAAGATCCCTGTTCCACTTAACTACTTTTGAGCCAGGCATCACCTATTCTATGCCAGTGCATTTGGTTTTTCTTTCCTAAATGTAGCACATTACATTTCTCACCATTGAAGTTCATTTGGTTAGAAGGTGCCAATCTGTCAATCCTTCTATATCTCAAGCCTATTTTGTGCAGTGTTGGTATTCCTGCCAATTTGGTCTTGTCTGCAAATTTGATGAGTTCCCCTTCTATCCCCTTGTCTAAATCATTGATGATGATGAACAGAACTTGCGAATCCTCCTGTTCTGTTCTTTTTTCCGTGTTCAGGAGAGTCTTGTGTCCTTTGAGGAGGTGGCTGTGTATTTCTCTGAGGAGGAATGGTCTCAGCTGGATCCTGACCAAAAAGCGCTGCATTCGGAAGTCATGCTTGAAAACTATAGGAATGTGGTCTCTCTCAGTAAGTTTTCTTTTTTCTTTCTTTTTTATTGAAAAGTTTTATAAAAGATACAAACATTTTCTCCCCCCCTCCCATCTCTCCACCCTTACCCCATCCCACCCCCCTTGCCCACCCATCCACCCTTTCCTCCTCCAGTTTCCCCCCCACACCCCTCCCTAGACTTCCCAGAACAAGCACAGGGTATAGCATTCACAAACATAAAACTAAAATATGCTAACAATTTGTTAACTTCAAATTCTCCCTAGGTCTTTAACTCCTTATAACTCAAAACACTATAAACATAAACTAAAAATTAAAAATGTTTCATTCATAAGCTATATGAAACTTCTTAGTCTGATACTTGTTCTGAATATAGTCAATTCATCTTCTTCATTCCGATATATATCTTTCGTTTGAGTGATCTTTAAGATATGGTGAAATTTTCGCCATCTCTGCCAAATGCGCAACTTTTAGTGTCCATTCCTCAATAGTAGGTGGATCTTCTTTCTTCCAATGCTGTGCCACCAGTAACCTGGCTGCTGTTATTAAATTTAAAACCAACTTAGTCTCTGTCACTGTACAATCCGTAACTATTCCCAACAAAAAAAACTGTGGTGTAAATTTGATCTTTTTCTTTAAAATATTTTGAATAATCCACCATATTTTTATCCAAAAAGCCTTAATTTTTTTACATGTCCACCATATATGAAAATACGTAGCATCTTCACACTCACATCGCCAACATTTAGGTTGTAAATTTGGATACATACAGGCTAGTTTTTTTGGATCTAAATGCCATCTATAAAACATTTTATAAAAGTTCTCTCTTAAATTTTGGGCTTGTGTAAACCTTACATTTCTAACCCATATCTTTTCCCATGTTTCCATCATTATTGGTTCTCTTATATTTTGTGCCCATTTTATCATACAATCCTTGACTAGCTCTGTTTCTGAATCTATTTCCACTAATACATTATACAACCTTTTTATGTGCATTTGACTTTTGTCTCTTATTTGTTTTATCAAGTTCTCATCCTGTTGCAAAATACCAATTTTCTGATCTTCTCCCCATCTGGCCTGCAGCTGTCCATACTGAAACCAAGTTCTAATTATTCCTTCTTCTTTTAATTGTTCCATAGATTTTAGTTGTAGTCTAATTCCTTCTTTATGAAGGAGTTCCTTATATGTAATCTTATCTTGTTTTTGCTCCACATTTATATTCTCTATCGCGTGTCTGGGTACTGTCCATATTGGTAACTTATCGTTTAATTTGTATTGATACTTCTTCCAGACACGCAATAAAGTATTCCTTAATATATGACTTTTAAAAGTCTTATCTATTTTCTTATCATACAATAAATAAGCATGCCAGCCGTAGACCAGACCATATCCCTCAATGTTTAATAACCTTTCCTCCGTTAAATTTATCCAATCAGTAACTGCTGAGAGAGCAGCGGCTTCATAATACAATCTTAAATTGGGCATTTTAAGACCTCCTCTTTCTCGGGTATCTTGCATTATCTTTTGATTTACTCTCGGTTTCTTCCCTGCCCACACAAACTTATTTATGCCCTTGTGCCATTCCTTCAAATTTTCATCTTTTTTAAGTATAGGTATCATTTGAAAAAGAAATAAAAACCTTGGTAAGACATTCATTTTTACTGCCGCTATCCTTCCCAGCAAAGACAATTGTAATTTTTTCCACTTTTCCATCTCTTTCTGTATTTTTTGCCACAACGGTTCATAATTGTGCTGGTATAGTTTCATATTTGTAGTCATAATATAAACCCCTAAATATTTAACCTTCTTTACTATCTCAAATCCTGTTACCCTTTCTATCTCTTCTTTATGGCTTTTAGTCATATTTTTAGCTATTATCTTTGTTTTAGCTGTATTTATTTTAAAACCAGATACTTGTCCATATGGGTTAATTATATCCATCAAGGCTGTAATTGATTGTGCTGGTTGGGCTAAGGTAACAACCAGGTCATTCGCAAATGCTTGTAACTTATACTCATGCTGTCTAATTTTAATTCCCTTTATTGTATCTGTCCCACGTATTTTACTCAGTAAAATTTCCAGCGTCAAAATAAACAACAATGGAGACAAGGGACAACCTTGCCTTGTTCCTTTTTCTATATTAAAAATATCTGTTAAACCACCATTGATTGTTATTTGCACTGTTTGTTTCTGATATATATTGCCTTAATAGATTGTATAAAATATTCTCCAAGTTGCATCCTTTCTATTAATTTCAATAGAAAATGCCAATTCAATCTATCAAAGGCTTTCTCCGCATCCAAAAATACTAGCACTGTGGGGACCTGGTTGTTCCTCCCCAAATACTCTAGTAAGTTAACAATTTGCCTTACATTACTTTTCATTTGTCTACCATTTATAAAACCAGTTTGATCATGATGAATCATTTGCTGCATAACTGTCATTAATCTATTTGCTAATATTTTAGCAAAAATCTTATAATCTGTATTTAAAAGTGAAATCGGCCTGTAGTTTTTTGGATCTGTATGATCTTGACCCTCTTTTGGGATCAAAGAAATAAAAGCTGTCTTCCAAGTTGGAGGTACCTCTCCTCCCTGTTGTATATTGTTAAATAATTCCTTCAGTGGTTCCACTATTTCCTCCTGTAAACTTTTATAATAAACAGCTGTCAAATCATCCATCCTAGGAGCTTTACCCACTTTCAACTGCTTAATTGCAAACAAAATTTCCTCGGAAGTTATCAATTGATTTAAACTATCCCTCTGCTCTTTTGAAGTTATATAAATATTCTCTTTCTGCAAATATCTATCTATATCTGCCTCTTGAATTTTATCACCAGTATACAGCCTTGAGTAAAACTCTAAGAAAGATTTTTTAATCAATTTTTGCTCATAAACCTCTTTACCTTTGTATTTTATTTTCTCTATAGTCCTTGATTTCTGCTTTTTCCTTAACAAATATGCTAACCATCTACCAGGTTTATTGGCATTACAAAAAGTATTATGTTTAGCATATTGTAAATTAGTTGCCACTTGATCTGCTATTAATATATTAAATTGACCTTTCAGTAAATTAATTGCCTCTTTAATTTTCTTACCTGTTGGATTAACTAAACACTCGTTCTTGTTTTTTAATCTCTTCTTCTAATTCCTTTCTTTTTTCCGCCCTGTTTTTTTTTTGTACTTATTATTCAAATATATCAAAATACCTCGCATATATGCTTTACTTGCATCCCACACCATTTCCATCGATGTACCCTTTTGCATATTCGTAACGAAAAATTCTTTCATAAATTTTTTACACTCTTTAACATTTTCTTCATATCTAAACAAATTATCGTTTAACCTCCAGGACCTCCTAAGCCCCTTTCCATATTCCAGTTCCATCCAGACTGGACTATGGTCTGTCAATGTTCTTGAACAAATCTTCGTATTCTTCACCCTGGAAAAGAGGTCGTTAGTAATTAGTATAAAATCAATCCTTAAAAAGGATTGATATCTATCCGAAAAGAAAGTAAAATCTTTTTCTTCTGGGTTTCTTTCACGCCAAATATCCCTCAACTCCCAATCATCCATGATCTCCAAAAACGATTTGGGCAGTCTTGCTTTTGCTGAGACATTTTGCTTAGGTCCCTTCTTGTCCTTTTTAACATCCAAAACACCATTCCAATCACCCAGTAGGATACAAGTTTTATATCCCCACTTAGAATGTAGGAAATTATAAAATTTTTCCTGTTGTTGGTTCGGGGCATATACTCCAATTAAAAGTAATTTTTCTCCCTTTATTAAAAGTTCAATCGCTAAGAATCTTCCTTGATCATCTGCTTCAATTAATTTAGCAATTAAGTCTCTTTTCAGATATATAACTATACCATTTTTCTTCTCTGGTGCTGCCGCTACATAATGTGTACCTAATCTTGTATTCATTAAATATTTTTGATCTTGTATCCTAATATGAGTCTCTTGTAAACAAATTACATCATTTTTAAATTGTTTAAGATAGTGAAATATTTTTCTCCTCTTCTGTGAAGAATTCAAACCATTAACATTCCAAGTTAGAAATCTAGTTCCCATGTTTGGGCCTCTGAAGCTTTTGGAGCATTTGCTGATGGTCTTGCCTCATTTGACTTTTAGGTCTAGCTCCTCCCACTGCTTCTGTTTTTGTAGTTCCTTGAGTTGCCATCTGGAGTTGTTGCTGTCTTAATTCTTCCTTGCGTTTAGCTGTTGCTGCTCTGGTCTGTCTTTGATCCTTTGGTTCTTCTGGTATATCAATTAAATCAGCAATCTGGATTTGTAGCAAATCTTCTTGACTGGTCGAGGCTCCCCCCTGGACTACTGTCATCAACTCTTCTCTCTCTCCTTCCATTACTTCCTTTTTTCTTTTAACTTCTGGTGATTTTGGTGGCCCAGCCTTTAACACGTTGGCATAGAAATCTCTTGCTTTCCATACTGTATTAAGCTGGTATCTCTCAACCGAATAGTTCACCACTAGGCCGGCTGGCACTTCCCATCTATACTGTATCTGGCATTTTCTCAGTTCATCCACCAGGAAGACATATTCCCTTCTGGCTCTCAACATTTTGGGGGGGGGGATTTCTTTCATTGTCATCACCTCCTGGCCTTCAACTTGAAGCTTCTTATTAAAGGTAGCCTGTAAAATTTCATTACGTAGTCTCCTTGTGGTAAAGTATATTACAATGTCTCTTGGTAAATGTTTCTGTCTGGCCACCCACAAATTGATGCAATATATCTGCCAGCCTAACTCCACTTTCTGCTCCCCCAACATCTGTGCCAGTGCTTCTGACATGATCTCTTTCAAATTCTCTTGTTTGTTCTCCTTCACCCCTCTTATTCTTAGAGCAAATTCCATATCTTTGTATTGAATCATTGTTACATCAGCTTCAGCCCTTCCAATTTTGTTCTGAGTCTCTCCTAATTTATTGTCCAAAATTTCAGTAAATTGCTTAATTTCTTCAACCTTATCATCCAAAATTTCAATGTTGCCTGCCAAACCTTTAAATGCCAGTATTATATCATCCCTAATCTCATCTGAAACAGTCTGTATTTTTTCATTAGTTTCATTACTTTTTTCATTAATCACAGTAGCAATTTTATCCTGTGTAACTTTTAGGGCTTCTTGTAGCATTTCAAACGTTAAAGTCTGTGGATCTGTTGGGGGAACAGAGGCTTGCATTCTAGAAGTATGAGCTGGAGAGCTTCCGGCACTCCCAGTTCCTTTAATAGGAACAGTCTTTACAGGTTTTGAGGCCATTTTTCAGTTTAAGTTAATCTTTGTATTTTAATCAGAAGCCAAAAAGAAAGAGTTCAACCAAATCAAAAATTTTCCAGTCTTAAATTGATGTCTTAGAATCCTCCTTCTCTCAGTACAAATTTTTTTCCAAGCAAGAGACTTTCAGCGAAACGAAACTTTCCTGTAACTTTCACTTTCCACACCCTTTCAAGCCTCAATCGCCATCTTGTTACAAGTTTGTTAAGTTGTTATTTCTGAAGGAGGTAATGAACAATGGAGTTAAGTTTAGATACTTGCAGTCTGACTTCTCCTGGCTTGTTCTGCCTGCAGAAATTTAGGATGCTGGAGATCCCCTTAGTTGTTATTGGCAGAATTGGTCGTGGCACCTTGCTCCGCTAATTAGCAGAGTTGTCCCAGGTCCGGAGCAGATTGACAGGCTTCTAGGGAGCTCTCGCCCTTCGTGCCCCAGAATTTCTCCTAGGGCACTTGCGGAGCTCTACCTTCACCTGTCAGCTCTCCTCTCTCCCCTTTACCCGGGGAGAAAGTTTCCAAGTCGCCAGACAGCTGTTTTTCGGCTGTTCTGGCAGCTTTTACGATACCGGGGATCGGGCGCTCACGGAGGAGCGTCTGCGACGCGCACGGAGCCAACCAGATGTTTTCTTGTCCCAAATCAGAAACAGATGATAGATAGTTTTTATTAAAAAATCACTAATCAGATATTGTCTCCCGGGAGGGAAAAGGAAAGTATCTGGCCTTCTCGTACCCCAAGGAAGGAAAGAGTCAGTGTCTCCTTGCTGAGATACTTTTGGGGCATTCCTTATCTGTATTTTTCCATTTCTATTTGAACTTATCTGTGGAGGCTGAGAACAATGGGGTGTGCTTTTATGTGTCCTCTGGAGATCATGTGACAAGAATGTGTTGTCATTTGTCCTCTGAAACCTCCCCAAATTGTGTGGGAACAGAACTTTCACTCTCAGACCATGGAAGAGCATTCTCCCAATCCAATTGAAGAACAAAGGCCTCATGCAATGTGACTCAGAGCATCCTAGGATACAGGTGATCCCTGAGTTACGACAGTTCACTAAGCGACTGTTTCAAGTTACGACCTAGCCATCTTCCAAGTACTTAAGAGGCGGTCCTGAAATTACAAATATTACAACACCACGGCCGTCATTCACACTTACAAATGACAGCAGAGGCATTGCAACAACAATCATCCTACCTGTATCCCCACCGCACCCTGCTCGGACTTAAGTTACGAGGATGTAGCGAGGAAATCGGTTCCTTTGCCTGCTTGGGTGCATTTGCAGAAAAAAGAGGCCTAAAGTAGTGAGAGATACATAAGATCAATAGTGGGAAATCTGGCACTACTGATCTCGCATGAACTTGCACTACACTTCTCGTCTTGTGTGATCTCGCACTAAAGTAGTTTTAGGGCTATGTTCTCTGCAAACTAAAGCCTGTATCAGATCCAGCCAAAAAGCCCTCACAAGCTGATGAGACTTTGGGGCAGCAAAATAGCCATTCTTGAAGCCTCCCAACCTTTCCAGTCTCAGTGCAAAGAGCATTTACAAGCCAATGGGAGGCTTCAGGGAAGGGACTTCGCTCCAAAGTTTCATCATTGGGATCAAGGAACGGGCCGAGCAGGAGTCCTGCCTGCCAGACAGATGCCCTGCAGTAGCTGCTCCAAGGTACACCGGGGAAGAAGGAGCTTTTTTCAAAATTGTTTCAGTTCTCACAGGTCTCTGCTGAAATTAACCCACCTCAATACATCTTAATTTTTTTCCTTATTCCTCTTTGGGTGTTTCCCCTGATTATTCCAGGATTCAAAACAGACTTTGATTGAGATTTGCACATATATAGATAATTGAAAGAAAGAGATGTTTTCTAGATATTTTCAAAGCTTTCAGGATTCAGGAATATAGAAATCATCCTGTCTATATCACATCACTGTATTTATTTATTTATTTATTTATTTGTTTGGGTGATTTTTATACCACCCTTCTCCCGAAGGACTCAGGGGAGTGTACAGCCATGATAATAACAATGACAACCCAAAATTTAAGAAGATCAATTAAAATAATTAAATCAATGGCCATAATTTAACCATGCAAACATAAAACTTAAAGGAATTTTGGAAAAATTCAGAAGGAAATTCACTTGACTTTGTACGGTTTTTATCTTTTTCTCTAATCTTGTTATCGTTTCTCTTTTGCTTTGAAGGTAATAATGGTCAGGAGAATCAAGATTTTGGTGAACTGTTCCAAGTGATCAATGCTAAAGCTGGAAGGGAGAAGTTTGGAATTCGAATGGAACCAGAAACCCATGATAGAAACCAGTCGAATAATTGGAATCAGGGAAGCTTATCTTCCACTGATGCTCCGATGCAAGACTTTCTTGCCCAACAGGAGAAAATAAGGAAAAAATATATTGGGGAAAGTGTGAAGCCAATCAAAGCTAAATTACAAGTAAAAGAACACTATTTAAACCAAAACAAAGGAGAAGATGCTATAAGAAGACACAACGGACAAAGTTACAATGGGACATTCATTCCTTTTCTTGGAAATAAGTTCCTTACATCTCAATCGGTGATTGACACAAAAGAGAAGCCTTACAAATGTTTGGAATGTGGAACATGTTTTAGAACAAGCAGGCAACTTACTTCCCACGAAGGGATTCACACTGGGGAGAAGCTATACAAATGCAGAGAGTCTGGTAACCGGTTCAGAAGATGTAGTAATCTTATTTCCCCTAAAAGAATCCACGCAGGGGAAAAGCCATTCAAATGCATGGAGTGTGGAAAAACCTTTGCTTATAGCAAGGGACTTACTACCCACAAAATGATCCACACAGGGGAAAAGCCATTTAAATGCATGGAGTGTGGAAAAACCTTTGCTCAAAGGAGTAGTCTTATTTCCCATAAGAGGGTCCACACAGGGGAGAAGCCATATAAATGCATGGAGTGCGGAAAGACCTTTGCTCAAAGAGGTCATCTTATTTCCCATAAGAGGATCCACACAGGGGAGAAGCCGTATAAATGCATGGAGTGTGGAAAAGCCTTTGCTCAAAGTGGTCATCTTTTTTCCCATAAGAGGATCCACACAGGGGAAAAGCCATTTAAATGCATGGAGTGTGGAAAGACCTTTGCTCAGAGCAGTGTCCTAAGAGTACATGAAAGGCGCCACACAGAGGAGAAGCTGTATAAATGCATGGAATGTGGAAAGACCTTTGCTTCTAGTAATGGACTTACTATCCACAAAATAATCCACACAGGGGAAAAGCCATTTAAATGCATGGAGTGTGGAAAGACCTTTGCTTATAGTAATGGACTTACTGTCCACAAAATGATCCACACAGGAGAAAAGCCATTTAAATGCATGGAGTGTGGAAAAACCTTTGCTCAAAGAGGTCATCTTATTTCCCATAAGAGGATCCACACAGGGGAAAAGCCATTTAAATGCGTGGAGTGTGGAAAGACCTTTGCTCACAGCAGTGTCCTGAGAGTACATGAAAGGCGCCACACAGGGGAGAAGCCGTATAAATGCATGGAATGTGGAAAGACCTTTGCTTCTAATAATGGACTTACGAGCCACAAAATGATCCACACAGGGGAAAAGCCATTTCAGTGCATGGAGTGTGGAAAGTCCTTTGCTTATAGTAGTGGACTTACTATCCACAGAACGATCCACACAAAGGAAAAGCCATTCAAATGCATGGAGTGTGGAAAAACCTTTGCTTATAGCAATGGACTTACTACCCACAAAATGATCCACACAGGGGAAAAGCCATTTAAATGCATGGAGTGTGGAAAAACCTTTGCTCAAAGGAGTAGTCTTATTTCCCACAAGAGGGTCCACACAGGGGAGAAGCCATATAAATGCATGGAGTGCGGAAAGACCTTTGCTCAAAGAGGTCATCTTATTTCCCATAAGAGGATCCACACAGGGGAGAAGCCGTATAAATGCATGGAGTGCAAAAAAACGTTTGCTCGTAGAAGTAGTCTTATTTCCCATAAGAGGATCCACACAGGGGAGAAGCCATATAAATGCGTGGAGTGTGGAAAAACCTTTGCTCAAGGTAGTCATCTTTTTTCCCATAAGAGGATCCACACAGGGGAAAAGCCATTTAAATGCATGGCGTGTGGAAAGACCTTTGCTCAGAGCAGTGTCCTAAGAGTACATGAAAGGCGCCACACAGAGGAGAAGCTGTATAAATGCATGGAATGTGGAAAGACCTTTGCTTCTAGTAATGGACTTACTATCCACAAAATGATCCACACAGGGGAAAAGCCATTTCAATGCATGGAGTGTGGAAAGACCTTTGCTTATAGTAATGGACTTACTGTCCACAAAATGATCCACACAGGAGAAAAGCCATTTAAATGCATGGAGTGTGAAAAAACCTTTGCTCAAAGAGGTCATCTTATTTCCCATAAGAGGATCCACACAGGGGAAAAGCCATTTAAATGCATGGAGTGTGGAAAGACCTTTGCTCACAGCAGTGTCCTAAGAGTACATGAAAGGCGCCACACAGGGGAGAAGCCGTATAAATGCATGGAATGTGGAAAGACCTTTGCTTCTAGTAATGGACTTACCAGCCACAAAATGATCCACACAGGGGAAAAGCCATTTCAGTGCATGGAGTGTGGAAAGTCCTTTGCTTATAGTAGTGGACTTACTATCCACAGAACGATCCACACAGAGGAAAAGCCATTCAAATGCATGGAGTGTGGAAAGTCCTTTGCTTATAGTAAGAGACTTACTATCCATAAAATGATCCACACAGAGGAAAAGCCATTTAAATGCATGGAGTGTGGAAAGTCCTTTGCTTATAGCAAGGGACTTACTATCCACAAAATGATCCACACAGGGGAAAAGCCATTTAAGTGCATGGAGTGTGGAAAAACCTTTGCTCAAAGAGTTCATCTTGTTCACCATAAGAGGATCCACACAGGGGAGAAGCCATATAAATGCATGGAATGTGGAAAGACCTTTGCTCGAAGAAATTATCTTATTTCCCATAAGAGTATCCACACAGGGGAGAAACCATATAAATGCTTGGAGTGTGGAAAGTCCTTTGCTCAGAGCAGTGTCCTAAGAGTACATGAAAGGCGCCACACAGGGGAGAAGCCGTACAAATGCATGAAATGTGGAAAGACCTTTGCTTATAGTAATGGATTTACTATCCACAAAATGATTCACACAGGGGGAAAGCCATTTAAATGCATGGAGTGTGGAAAGTCCTTTGCTTATAGTAATGGACTTACTATCCACAAAATGATCCATACAGGGGAAATGCCGTTTAAATGCATGGAGTGTGGAAAGTCCTTTGCTTATAGTAAGGGACTTAATATCCACAAAACGATCCACACAGGGGAAAAGCCATTTAAGTGCATGGAGTGTGGAAAGTCCTTTGCTTATAGTAAGGGACTTACTATCCACAAAATGATCCATACAGGGGAAAAGCCATTTAAGTGCATGGAGTGTGGAAAAACCTTTGCTCAAAGGAGTAGTCTTATTTCCCATAAGAGGATCCACACAGGGGAGAAGCCATATAAATGCATGGAGTGTGGAAAAACCTTTGCTTATAGCAAGGGACTTACTACCCACAAAATGATCCACACAGGGGAAAAGCCATTTAAGTGTATGGAGTGTGGAAAAACCTTTGCTCGAAGAAGTAGTCTTATTTCCCATAAGAGGATCCACACAGGGGAGAAGCCATATAAATGCATGGAGTGCGGAAAGACCTTTGCTCAAAGAGGTCATCTTATTTCCCATAAGAGGATCCACACAGGGGAGAAGCCGTATAAATGCATGGAGTGTGAAAAGGCGTTTGCTCAAAAAGGTAATCTTACTTCTCATAAAAGGATCCACGCTCGGGAGAAACTGTTAAGCAATTCTAATTCCACTTAGACTTATATACTATTTCACAATGCTTTACAACACTCTCTGAGCAGTTTACAAAGTCAGCATATGCTCCCCAGGAATCTGGGTCCTCATTTTACCCACCAGAGAAGGATGAAAGCTGAATCAACCATGACCCTGTCAGAATTAATGGTACCAATGGAATTGCTTGCCTTCAGAAGTTGTGAGAGCTTCATCACTGGATGCTTTGAAGAAGAGATTGGACTGCCAATTGTGTAGGGTCTCCTACTTGGGCAGCGGGTTGGACTAGATGAACTACAAGGTCCGTTCCAACTCTGTTAATCTAATATCTAATTTTTTCCCCAAACCACCAGAAGGCAAGATATTCTTACAATGGATGGAAACTAATCAAGGAGTGAAGCAACTTGGAACTTTCTTACAGTGAGGTTAATTCACCAGTGAAACAGTTTGCCTTCAGATAGCGTTGGTGCTTCCTCACCGGACATTTTTAAGAAGAGACTGGACAGTCACTTGTCTGAAATGATATAGGATCTCCTGCTTGATCAGGAGGCTGGACTAGAAGAGCTCCAAGTTCCCTTCCAGCTCTATTCTGATTTTGAATCCTCAGTCCATTCTGGTGCTTTTTTGCGAAGTATGAGGTTTTAAAAGAAAGATGAGTCTCAGTGCAGATTATGGTTATCATTTGCCCTCAAAGTGATGTGTGGATGCCAATATTTAAGTGGTACATTTCAAGTAACTCCCTCTGATGCTTACTTCGCTTACTATTATCACGTTCTGCCTTTCCACCGTTTCACTTTATGCAAGTGATAACAGAGAAAGAAAACCATAAGGAAAACGGGGTTATAGTGATGCTGAATTGGAAAATCCAACTCATAGGCTGTGTGTCCTACTTTTATGGTGATCTTTCCTTGCCACACAATCTTATCAATACCTTTTTTAAAGTGAGGTCTCCAGAACTGGACACAGTATTCCTAATGGAGTCTCAGTAAAGCCCTATGTAGAGGGATAGGAGCTCCTTTTTGCTGATGGTGATACCTCTAGTGATGCATCTCAGAATGTTGTTTGCCTTTACAACTTCCTGGCCACACTGTTTACTTTTTTATCATTATTTCAGTGCCAGTGTAACTTTTTTCACATAGTTGTTTAAAAAAAGTGCTGCTTGAACTCATTTATTAAAACAGTTCTAGAACTGTGGAAATATCTTTGTGTCTATTCCAACCTTCCTCCCCACAGGGAGCCTTAAAGCAAGTAGTGTCAACTCTCAAAACGACTCGAGCTGAAGCCATCTTTTTCTTGCTTTGTTTCTTAGTTGCCATACTTAGGGGTGGGGGCAGGGGGAATTTGTGGAATGTAGAATGTTTTCCTCCAAGGCTAAATCAGCATGCCCAACAATGGCAGGAGGGAGTGCTGAGAAGTTCATCATCTGCTTCCTTGGCGAATGTGACCTGTGACACGAGGGGGCTGGACAGTATCTATTTTTTACTTATACCCAAAATGTGGGAATTATTTAATTTTGCTTTCACCTTTGACTGTGCAGATATGATGTACCCAATAAACCGGATTTTTGAGGAAGCCAAGGCCTCAGAGTCTTGAATTGGTTGGGACTATTACTCGGAATCATGGCAAGTAGTTTTATTAAGGGAAAGCTGTGGTAGGGAAATGTGGGTGCATATTAAGTTCTCATAGCTAGGCAGCCTACTGGCCAACCCAAGCAGTTCCTGATTTACAATAATTTATTAAGTAACCATTTGAAGTTACAAGCTAACATTGCAAATCATCAATCAAGAAGAAAGATCTTTGGAAAGCAACGAAGTCCAAAATATCATGAAATTAAGAACGACTTAAAAAAATTTACTTCAGTCCTTCTGGATGAATCATGCAGAAATGCAAATGGGAACAATCTCTGGAATATTAAGATACCAAAAATAATCCAGCCTGCCAACAAAGGAGAAAATGTGTAGCTCATGGTTGAAATGAGGGGTCCTTGGTGGTTTCTGAGCTTGATTGTGTTGTTGCAGACCTTTCATTAGCCAAACTAGGGAAGATCATCAGTGCACCAACCAACCTCAGAGCACAGGTGGGTTTCAGCAGGTTCTGATCAGTTCTGGAGAACCAATAGTGGAAAATTTGAGTAGTTCGGAAAACTGGTAAATACCACCTGACTGGCTCCGCCCCTATCTATTCTCTGCCTCCCAAGTCCCAGCTGATCAGGAGGAAATGGGGATTTTGCAGTAACCTTTCCCTGGAGTGGGGAGGGAATGGGAGATTCTACAGTAGAATTAAAGAACTTTCGTCCAGTCTTCAACCTACCCTTTGTGGGAAAGGTTGTAGAGAAAGTGGTGGCACTTCAGCTCCTGCGGTCATAGGAGGAAACGGATTATCTAGACCCTTTTCAGTCTGGCTTCAGGCCTGGCTACAGCACGGAAACTGCCATGGTCAAGCTGATGGATGATCTCCAGCGAGCCCGAGATGGGGGTCATTCCTCCATCTTGGTGCTACTTGACCTCTCAGCAGCTTTTGATACCATTGACCATTGTATTCTTCTGGGATGACTAAGGGAGTTGGGAGTGGGAGGCACTGTGTTATGGTGGTTCTCCTCCTATCTCTCTGGTCGGTCACAGTTGGTGTAGGTAGGAGGACAGAGGTTGACCCCTAGGCCCCTTGTTTGCAGGGTGCCTCAGGGCTCGGTCCTCTCTTCCCTCCTATTTAACATCTACATGAAGCCGCTGGGTGAGCTCATCCAACGATACGGGGTGAGGTATCAGCAATACGCTGATGATACCCAGCTGTCTATCTCTACCCCGCATCAATTCAGTGAGGTGGTGGATGTGATGTGCTGGTGCCTGGAGGCTGTGAGGGTCTGGATGGGAGTCAACAGGCTCAGACTTAATCCAGATAAGACCGAGTGGCTGTGGGAATTGCCTCCTAAAGACTATGTTGATTGTCCATCCTTGGTTCTGGGGGGGGGGAGAAATTGTCCCCCTCAGAACGGGCTCGCAATTTGGGTGTCCTCCTAGACTCACAGCTAAGATTAGAACAACGTCAGCTGTGGCTAGGCGGACCTTTGCACAGGTTCGCCTGGTGCACCAATTGCGACCCTACTTGGATCAGGAGGCTCTCCTCACAGTCACTCATGCCCTTGTCACCTCACGGTTAGATTATTGCAACACGCTCTACATGGGGCTACCCTTGGAAAGTGTTCGGAGACTATAGTTGGTCCAGAATGCAGCCGCGCGAGCTGTCGTGGGTGCACCTAGGTACACCCACATTACACCAATTCTCCGTGAGCTGCACTGGCTCCCTATTGGTCTCTGGTCACAATTCAAGGTGTTGGTTATTACCTTTAAAGCCCTACATGACTCAGGGCCAGGTTATCTTCGAGACCGCCTTCTACCGCATAGCTCCCAGCGACTGGTAAGATCCCACAGAGTTGGTCTCCTCCAGGTCCCATCAGCTAAACAATGCCGGCTGGCGGGCCCGCAGGGGAGGGCCTTCTCTGTGGCTGCCCCAGCTCTCTGGAACCAGTTACCTCCTGAGATCTGGACCATCCCCATCCTATTGGCCTTCCAGAAAGCGGTGAAGACCTGGCTTTTCCGGCAGGCCTGGGTCCGTTGATCTCGTTGTTGCGATCTGGCGAGATCGGGCCATGAATGGTGTGAATGGGTTTTAATTGTTTTTAATGTTTTAATTTTTAATGTTTTTATATATGGTTTTTAAATGCATTGTAAGCAGCTTTGAGTCTTCGGAGAAAGGCAGCATACAAATTGAACAAATAAATGAATGAATGAATAAATACAGTATCCTTTTCCTGCCACACTCACCAAGCCACACCCACAGAACCAGTAGTAAAAAAATTTGAAACCCACCACTGTGTCTGCTTTGTCAAATTAAGATCTGAGTCAACCAGTATGAATGTAGAAGCAGGGAACCTTTTTCGGTCAAAGACCTCTTATAATGTGATGGAATAATGACAGACGTCAATGTAGAGTATGGGAAAAGCTTCAGGGTGAACAATTTGTCTTTCAAGCAAGGGGCCAGAATGAACAGAAGCTGAAAGAAATGCATGGGCAAAATATATTTTTCAAGCATTACAGCCATATTTTTGTTTTTTTATGGTTTGCCATAATATCAAGGTAACTTAAAATTAAGTAATTTGTGTAGTTACTTGCTAAACATGCATAAAATTCTTTTCACTGCATGATTAAGGCCCATTGCTCTTCAACATCTTCATCAATGACTTGGATGAGGGGATAGATGGGGAACTCATCAAATTTGCAGATGACACCAAGTTAGCAGGAATAGCCAACAGTGCAGAAGATAGGCTCAAGATACAGAAGGATCTGGACAGAGTTGAACATTGGGCGCTATCTAACAAAATGAAATTCAACAGTGAAAAAAGCAAGGTTCTACATTTAGGCAAGAAAAACAAAATGCACAGGTACCGTATATGTGCTCAATAGTAGTAACTATGAGAGGGATCTTGAAATCCTGGTGGACAACCATTTAGATATGAGCCAGCTGTGTGCAGCAGCTGCCAAAAAAGCCAAAACAGTTCTAGGCTGCATTAACAGAGAGATAGAATCAAGATCACATGAAGTGTTAATACCACTTTATAATGCCTTGGTAAGGCCACACTTGGAATATTGCATTCAGTTTTGGTCATCACGATATTAAAAAGATGTTGAGACTCTAGAAAGAGTGCAGAGAAGAGCAACAAAGATGATTAGGGGACTGGAGGCAAAACATGGAGAACGGTTGCAGGAACTGGGTATGTGTAGTTTAATTAAAAGAAGGACTAGGAGAGACATGATAGCAGTGTTCCAATATCTCAGGGGCTGCCACAAAAAAGAGCGAGTCAAACTATTCTCCAAAGCACCTGAGGGTAGGACAAGAAGCAATGGGTGGAAACTAATCAAGGAGAGAAGCAACTTAGAATTAAGGAGAAATTTACTGACAATTAATAAGTGGAACAACTTGCCTGCAGAAGTTGTGAATGCTCCAACACTGGAAATTTTTAAGAAGAGGTTGGATAACCATTTGTCTGAAGTGATGTAGGGTTTCCTGCCTGGGCAGGGGGTTGGGCTAGAAGACCTCCAAGGTCCCTTCCAACTCTGCTCTTCTATTCTATTTTTAAAATTATGACGTCACCTCCATTTTTAAAAATGGTTTTTTAACCACTTTTCCATCTTTTTAAATGTTGTTTTGCTCACTGTAGCTAAGCTCTGTGTGTCATTGCAACTCCAAATGTGGTCAAATGTTTTCATAGTAATGGAGCCTTCAGCTTTTCCTGTTTTCCTTTTTCCTTTTCTTTTTCTCCTCATTTATGGTCTAATGATATATCCCTGTATTCAATTCTCCAAGGGGCTTAAGCTTCCTGGTCATATTTCTTGAGGTGAATTTCCTACTCAATCCCTATTTAAAAATGGTTTTTCCTCCTCATAGTTTAGCTTTCTATTCCTTTTTCAGGATCTTCCTTTTCTTTCATCAGAAGAGACCGGAGGGGTCCCTGCCCTTTCTCCTCCCCCCTTTGCTATGAGGCTGAGGGAAAAGTTTGGGAAGGGCAGCTGCATGTATTGAATTAAATAAATAAAAATAAATAAATTAAAATCATTTCCCTGATTGTGGCCTTCCTGCCTGTGTCCCATCTGCCTCCCCTTCAGGCGGGAGTTCTCAATAACCGCAAGACACCAGCTGTCTTTCCCACAGAGCCTCCTGGTCCTCCTCTTCTGACCGCCCGGCTGTTTCTGACAGGATTTGGACCCTTTGGAGGCCTCCCACAATCTCTGCGGAGCCTTCAGGGCGGCTGTTCTTGAGGGAAGCGAGTTCAAATCCTCCAGAGAAATTTTTCTCCATCTCCACAGACGGTTCCTGGACAGGAAGGAAAGGAAGATGGAGAAATTGCTGCCTCTGGAGACCACAAGCTTTTATTCGGCAGGGAGGAATTGTGAGGGGTTTTTCCCTGTATTCCCATGCCCATCACCCCTGCCCTGTCCGTTCTCCTCAGGCGCGCTCCAGTTTCCCGCCCTTTTTACAATCCTGGCACTTTGCGCCGAATCCACCAGGGGGCGCCCTCTGCTAAGAGAAGGAATCTCCCGGCGCTTCCCCATTGGCCCACTGGAGGGCGAGCGTCACAGCCGTCTTTGTAGAGGAGGCCGGGAAGGAAGTGACATCATGAAAGCTTTCCGCTCTAGGATGGTGCACTCGCTCTCCTTAACCCCCGCAGAAGGCGGAGAGGCTGCGGGAGAGTCTGGTGGGGGGAGATCCAGAAGGTCCACTGGTGAGTTGGGGGCTCTTCCCGGGCAAAGGGAGGCGGAGGAGGGAGAGACCCTCGCGTGGCACTCCTCGGACTCCAACCCCAGATCCCATGCTCCCCAGCCGCCCTCTCCATGCAAAGAGCCCGAGTGGGGGGAGGGGAAGGTCAGCCTTGCGGAGGCCCAGAAGGTTGTTCAGTGGCTCAATTCCACTTTCTAATTCTTAATATTTGTTTTTCTTCCCATCTCAGATACAGAAACTGGAAGCCATTTGTGGTCTTTGCAAGGCAAACTTTCCTCTTGAGGGAAGAAGAAAAAAATCAGAATCCCTTGGAGGGATGAGTCCTGCAGCCCCAGAAATGGTCCCGTGAAGGAAAAGGCATCTGGAGACCCACCAGAGTCCTTGGAGCAATTTGGAGCTGCTCTGCAGGACAGAGAAAGGATGGAGACAAAACCTTTTGGAAAGGAGGGAAGCGGAAAAGGCCCTTCAGCTGCTCAGCCTGGGAAGGGGGGGAAGCTCTGGACAAGGACTGGGCAGGAGATCCTGGAGGAGGAAACCATCCTCCCTTCAGAAGTTCAGCCCTGGAACTCCATCCAATACCAGGAGGCTGAGGGTCCCCGAGGACTTTGCAGCCGACTCCATGGCTTTTGCAGGCGATGGCTGAGACCAGAAAAGCACACCAAAGCCCAGATGCTGGACCTGGTGGTTCTGGAGCAGTTCCTGGCTCTTCTGCCCCCAGAGATGGAGAGCTGGGTGCGGGAGTATGGAGCAGAGACCACCTCCCAGGCGGTGGCCCTGGTGGAAGGCTTCCTTCTGAGCCAGGTGGAGGAACAGAAGGAGCAAGTCGAGTTGCAGGTAAGAGTTCAATAGAGAATAGAGAATCTGTTTGAATACTTCACCCCTCCTTCCCAAACCTCTCTGACATTCATAATATGTGGCAATGTCCCACGTATTCTAGTAAGACATTGTTCCATTGTTTTCTCATATTTCTCACATAACCACATTGATGGATATTGGGGGCTTTGAGGTTGTGTTCCGAATATAGGAATCCACTTTACATCATCGTATGATGTACATTAATTCTGTTTCTTCCTTCTTCCTATTGGAAGTGCTGCACTGTGGAAATCAGAGATCCTGAGGGAAAGAAGAACCCATCAAATCCTCCCCAGGAGCTATTTTTCAGGAGGATTCTTTGGAAGGATCAAAGTCGGGACATCTCAGGAGGTAACTGAAGATCCTCCAATTACCCATCTGTCTTACCTTCACTCTCTCTTCTTTCCTATACAATACCTCCTCCTATTTATACTTCTCCACACTAATTGCATCTTCAGATATTTGCCCAGCGACCCTCTTCAGGTGAGCCTACTGCTCTTGGGGGAAGGAGGATATTGAGGTCCACCGAGGGAACCTTAGAGGTCTTCTAGTCCAACCCACTGCTCAAGCAGGAGATCCTATCCCATTTCAGACAAATGGTTGTCCAATCTCTTCTTAAAAACCTCCAGTGTTGGAGCACCCACAACGTCTGAAGGCAAATCTTTCCACTAATTAATTGTTGTCACTGTTTCTCTTTAATTCTAGGTTGCTTCTCTCCTTGATTAGTTTCCATCCATTGCTTCATGTTCTGCCTTCAGGTGCTTTGGAGAATAGCTTGACTCCCTCTTCTTTGTGGCAGCCCCTGAGATATTAGGACACTGTTGTCATGTCATTCCTGGTCCTTCTTTTTCATTAAACTAGACATACCCAATTCCTGCAATTGTTCTTCATATGTTTTAGCCTCCAGGCCCCTAATCATTTTTGTTGCTCTTCTCTGCACTCTTTCTAGAGTCTCAACATCTTTTGTATATCGTGACAGCCAAAACTGATGCAATCATTTCACTTCTCATCCAAGAAGCTTCTTTAGTTCAGTTCTTCTTCAGTTATGAACTGAAGAAGCTTCTTGGATGAGAAGCAAAACATTTTCAAGGAGAAACCAAGGAAGTCCCATTGCTTTTTGAAAAGCACTTTGAGTTAATTTCTATGCCTGCATAGAAGGCATTTATTTCTGAAATGTTCTGTTCATAGTTCATAGACATCATAAAGTAACAAAACTTACAGCCCAGTGACCTACTCGTGAGCTTCGATGTCATATCCCTCTTCACCCAAGTACTAATCAAAGAAGCCTTGACAGTTATCCAAAACAAATATAACCCCCACAAGCACATCTTAGATCTGACCAACCACTGCCTATCCAACACATACTTCATCTATAATGGACAGAAATACAAACAAATAGAAGGAGCAACCATGGGATCACCCCTCTCACCTGTCATTGCCAACCTCTATATGGAATACTTTGAAACCCAAGCTCTAGAAAAATCTGATCACAAACCCAAACTCTGGCTCAGATATGTAGACGACACCTTCATAATCTGGCCACATGGGAAAGAAAAACTGGACAACTTCCTCACACACCTCAACAGCCTACACCCCAAAATACAGTTCACCATGGAAACAGAAGCGAACAACCAACTTCCCTTCCTGGATGTCTTAGTCTACAGAAAATCCAATGGCTCCCTAGGACACACTATCTACCAGAAGAAAACACACACAAACCGCTATCTGCACGCACTCTCACACCACCACCCTGCCCAGATCAACTCTGTAGCCAAGACACTCATTTCCAGAACAAAACGCTTAGCTGACAAACAATACCTAAAAACCGAACTACACACTCTCACTAACGTACTAACATCCAATGGATTCCAAAGAAATAAGATCACCAACCTAATCCAAAAAGAAATCCCCACTAAAATCCAAGACAGAGAACAAGAAAACTGCAAAACCCTCCTCCCATACATAAAAGGCACCACAGACAGAATAAGCAAAATCCTCCACAAACATAACATCAAGACAGCATTCTGCACAAACTGAAAAATATCCACCATCCTAAGGAACCCCAAAGACAAAATTGAGTTAGAAAATCAAGGAGTATATGAAATCCCATGCACCGCCTGCCCCACCACGTGCATCGGACAAACCAACAGACGAATAAGTGCACGCATAGAAGAACACAAGAACTCAGTCAGAAAAGAGGAACCAACTTCTTCCCTGGTCCAACACCTTAAAGCCACAGGACATGATATTGACTTTAAAAAGACCAGAACTATCGCCAAAACTGAACACTTTAACAACAGAATAATCAGAGAAGCCATCAAGATAGAAAAACGCCCACACAGCATGAACAAACGAGACGATACCTCCCACCTACCAGCCATTTGGAAACCCGCCCTTATTGACAAACGAGTTCCTAACACGACGAATGACACCAGACCCACACTCACGAGAGCCACACAGGATGTCACCACCACACATCCACGCAGAAAGCAGACTCAAACCCACACTGATAATGAGCCACGACCAAGGACCAGAAGCCAGACCGCAGCTGCATCATTAGCCACTTTAAACCCCTCCAATCCATACATGAAGCAGACGGACACCCACCATGAAGAGCTCGCACGGCCACAAACACAAAGCCAAACAACAACAACGCAGCTCACCAGCTCAAATCCCCCTGCAACTCAGACTAAGCTGTGCACAACCAAACCCCCACCCGAACAGAACACACCCCCAGCCAATCAGAGCACAACCAAACCCCATCCAATCAGAGCACAGCCAAGCCCCTAACCAATCAGAACACACCTCCACCCAATCAGAGCACAGCCAAGTTCCCACCCAATCAGCTCACATCCCCACTAGCAGTTAAAAGGAAGAGACAGCTGCGATCTCACATTGCTCCTGGAAGCACAAAACCGAGAACACCAGCCTGAAGATGACGAATGAGACTTCGTCGAAACGTCGCCAAGACACTTCCAATTTTACGTGGGAGAAGACCCGAATAACCAAAGATCTACATACAAACACCCGCGAAAACCTGAGAAAACATATATATATATATTTCCAACCTGTCTCCAATATTCCCTTTTTGGGGAGTTGGTGCACGTATGCACTTGCCTTAGAGACCTCTTAGGAATGGGGTGAGGTTGACAGTAGACGGTCTAAGGTTAAAGTTTGGGGGTTAGGGAAAGAAACCACAGAGTCTGGTAGTGCATTCCAGGCATTACTGACTCTGTTACTGAAGTCATATTTTCTGCAATCAAGTTTAGCGCAGTTTACCATAACTTTGTATCTATTGTGTGCTCGTGTATTGTTGTGGTTGAAGCTGAAGGAGTCATTGACAGGTAGGACCCCTGCCAGTCAAGATTCAGGCCTGGATTTGGGACAGAATCGTCATTGGCCACCAGGGTGGATTTGATTTAAATCAAACTGATTTAAATCACGATTTAAATCACTAGTCAGTAAGTCTTGATTTAAATCATAGTTTTCTACATAAAGACTAATTCTTGCTGGTATAACTTTAATATGCAAGTAGATGAAGATTTTTAGAATAACAACTTTTCATATTAGTTTTTTTATCCCCAGTTTAATAGGTTAATCATTCATATTTGGACAACTTTTCTGTTGTACTTAGGAAGGAGAAAAATAATCATTACCTTAAAAATAACAATTTAATTAGATTTATTCAACTGAAACAATAACATTACAGCATATGTTATTTGCTTAAACAAATATCCATGTTTGTTAACTAATTTGGCTAAACAAAATATATATATTTTAAGAAACTTAGACTGTCAGCCCAGCCTACACATGAAAAACTTAAATACTGTCCTCTGTAGCTCACTCGTCATCTTCATCTTCTTCTTTGTTCATAATCTGGAAAAGAAAAACAAGCTTTCCTGCTTTATTGGGTCCCAAACGATTTCTCAATTTAGAATGAATGAGTCCAAAGGAAGAGAATATTCTTTCAACACCTGCAGAAGAAGCTACTGCTGTTAAAAGTGAAATCATAACTTGGACAGTCTCTAAATCCAAGTGCTTAAGTGACTTCCACCAGTTCACTGGTGTGACTTTCTTTAAGATATCTTCAGCAAACATATATTTCTTGAATGGTGCCCCCTTAGCTTTGAAGTTTATTATAGTTGGCATTACAGATGGATGATTGCTGGATACCCATGTCATAGCTAACACCTCTTCCTCATCACTTAAGTTTTGACCCTGATATTGGATATTGACAATATTTGCCAAAAAATGAGCTGGAGACAGTACTTGTCCCATTCGTTTTTTTAATGCTTGTAATTTAATTCTGTCCATGTGTAGTTCTGTTTTTAAGTGTTCACTCAGTTCCTTCCAAATTTCAACAGCATCAGCAATAAAACAGCTATTTTTCTATATTTTGTTTAAAGCTTCAGAGATGGGTTTCAGGATGCTCAGCATATGTTCAACATTTCTCTTAAGCCCAAAGTTGAGGATTTTGGCCGTGACAGTACCATCTATTTTATCTCGATTTTGTTCACAATCTGTCATCAGAATAGGCCAGTTCTTGATATACTGCTCAAAATAGTCCACCACAGAGTTCCATCTAACATCTTGTGGGAGCGTTAGCTTGGTTCCACCCATCCTTTTCAGAGCTGCTGCAGCAAAATGATTGTTACGGAAGTATTTAGCAATTTCAAGAACATTAGTTTTTATTTCTGGAACACTTAAGTCTTTGGCTAAGAGGTGCAGCAAATGAGCACTGCAACCATATATTATTAGCTTTGTATTCCCTTCCTGCTCTTCTAAATTTCTTCTCATCTTGGATACATTTGCAGCATTGTCTGTGACCAAACTGCGTACTAGACATTTGAATTTTTGTTCACATGTTATTATAGCTTTTACTGCCACTTCTTGTAAGTATTCTGCTGTGTGTGCATTTCCTGACATATCAATTGTTTGTGCAAGGAAGACTTTCCCTTCTTCTGTTGTTATACAAGCACATACAATAGGATCATTGTGGACATTACTCCACCCATCAATACTTAGGTTAACAATTCTACCCTCCAGAGCTGTTGCACATTGCTCCATTTCTCTGTCATACACTTTATCCAGCAGTTTCCCTGCAACATCTACTCTACTGGGTGGACTGTATCCTGGTCTCAGTGACTGAACCATATTCTATTCACTGAACTTCTTGAAACTTAGCACTGAAGGGGTTGATTCTGTATTCATAGGTTTTTATTTATTATTAATTTATTTATTAATTTTATTTCTATACCACCCTTCTCCCGAAGGACTCAGGGCGGTGTACAGCCTGATTAAAAGCACAAGATAAACAAAATTTAAAAGTAGTTAAAGTTATTAAATAAAAGGCTCAGTTACAAAACCCCAAATTTGAAATCCCTTTTTAAAAACCAATTAAAATCTTTATATTGATAGTCCCGCCTAGCGGAACAACAAGGTTTTGAGGGCACAGCGAAATACACGGAGATCAGAGATTTTACGAATTTCAGGGGGCAGTTCATTCCAAAGGGCAGGGGCTCGTAGGGTTTGTAGAACAATAGGATTAAGGTCTTTTTCTCAACTCTGTTCATGTTATAACATTTTTGCTGTGAAGAAGAGGCATGTGATCTCTCCTGAGTCAAATTCAGTTTTGAGAACTGCAAAAGTAAACCAATATCTTGTAGGCAGAGAAACTGCCCAATAATCTTACAAAAAGCTCTGGAAGAGCATGACATTGTGAATGGATTAATGGAATTTATTTACCAAAAAAATTAAACATACAGCCTTATTCTACATAATTAAAAAACTAATCTTTATTTTATGATGGAATAACCTTTGGATGGTAATATATTTTCCTCAAAAAGCATTTTATTTAAAAAAATCCGATTTAAATCAAAAAAATCCGATTTAAATTTTAAAAATCTGATTTTTTTGATTTTTTTAAAAAAATCATTGATTTTTATCCACCCTGTTGGCCACGCTTTTGTATGATCTCTGGCGAGAGCGGGATGTGAGTGACGCATCCATCCTTGCTCTACTTGACCTCTCGGTGGCTTTCGATACTATCGACCATGGTATTCTCCTGGGATGGCTTCGCAGGATGGGAGCGGGATGCCTTGTGCTATCCTGGCTCACTTCCTTCCTCTGCAGCCGTTCTCAGTCAGTGTTGATAGGAGGGGATAGATCCAGCCCTCATGCACTGCTTTGCGGGGTTCTGCAGGGCTCGGTACTCTCCGCTCCTGTTCAATATTTATATGAAACCATTTTGTGAGATCATCTGCTAGCATGGACTGAGATATCACCAATATGATGATGATACTGAGCTGTATGTCTTGGCCCATGGTGGGTTAAGCAATGCTGTGTCCTCCCTATCGCAGTGCTTGGAGGCTGTTAGGAGCTGATGGGGAGCAATGGGTTGAAACTAAAGCCTGGCAAGATAGAGTGGCTCTGGGTTTGGGGTTCGTTGGCCAGGGGAGAATTACCACGTCTGGTCTTGGATGAGGTGACACTACCCCAAACACATCCTGTGCCTAATCTGTGGGTTCTCCTGGACTCACAACCCCTGCTCGAAAAGCAGGTGGCGGTTGTGTGCAGGAGGACCTTTGCGCAACTATGGGTTGTGCGCCAGAAACAGCCCTTCCTGAATCGACAACAGTCACTGATGCCCTAATCACTTCCCATCTTAACTATTGCAACACGCTCTACATGGGGCTGTCCTTGACGAGCATGTGGAAGCTCCAGTTGGTGCAAAATGCAGCAGCCCGCATGGTTTTCTGCAGACCCTGGTGTGCACAAGTAACACCTCACCTGCAGGAGCTGCATTGGCTGCCAATTTCCTTCCTGGTGCAATTCAAAGTGCTGGTTGTCACCTATAAAGCCCTCCATGGCTTGGGACCAGGTTATATGAGGGGCCATCTCTTATTAGTTACATCTGCCCAACCCACCAGAGTGCGGAGGGAGGGAATGTTGCGGGTGCCATCCCCTAAGAAGACACACCTGGTGAGACCCAGAAGAAGGGTTTTCTCCGTGGCAGCTCCCTCTCTCTGGAACATCATCCCCCAGAGATTAGAATGGCCCCCCACAGTAGCACTCTTCCAGAAGGCATTGAAGACCTGGTCCTGCCAGTGGGCCTGGGAAACCCAGAGCGGGGTGGAGCCCATTAAACGGCTCCTGTGAGATGCTTTTGCCAGGGGTGGGGGTGATTTTATTATTTTAATGTATTATATAATTCTCCTTTTATTAGTTTTATTATTTTAATATGGGTTTAATATTTTGTAAGCCACATTGAGTTGTCATGTGCGAATAGGGGGCATATAAATTGTCTAAAATAAATCAATAAAATAAATATTTTGTTAATTATTTATTTTGAAATTATTTATTCCTTACAGAGAAACAAAGAATGAAATTTTCTGGTTTTTATGACGGCGATCAAACAGTGGCTGAACCTCTAAATCAAGTAAGAAAAGGAAAAGTTATTAGACTTGTATTCTCGTCTTCAGGAAGTGAAGTGGGTGTACAGAGTTCTCTCTCCTACTATCCCACCCCCCCTTGTTTGGACTGGGTTATTTTTGTGTCCTTCCGCAACATGGAGAGCAGAATAGCAGGTTGAAGTTGCTGTTGAAGCATAGCTTCCTCTGATTGTCTTGTTCTGCTAGGTGCTCCTCCAAATTTGCCTTTACAAGAAGCACATCTTTTAAAGTCCTTGAAGAATTAGGAGTAAACGTATGACAGTGGCAGGAACTGCTGGACTACCTTTCTTTTTTAATTTATCAACCTCCTAAGGTACAGATTAACAGAGTTGGGAGGGACCTTGTAAGTCATCTAGTCCAACCTCACTACACCATTTCTGACATTTTGGCAGTCTAGTCTCTTCTTGAAAGCTCCCAGTGATGAAGCTCCCATGAAACTTCTGTTCCATTGTTGCATTGCTTTCACTGTAAGAAAATGTCTCCTTATTTTCAGGTTGAATTTCTCCTTGTTCAGTTTCCATCCATTATTCCTTGTCTGGCCTTCAGGTGCTTTGGAAAATAGCTTGACCCCTCCTCTCTGCCCCTCAAATATTGGAGCACTGCTACCCTGTCTCCCCTGGTCCTTCTCTTCACTAGACTAGCCATGCCCAGTTACTGCACCCGTTCATCGTATGTTTTAGCCTCCAGTCCCCTCATCGTCTCAGTTGCTCTTCCTTGCACTCTTTCTAGAGTCCCAAGATTTTTGTTACATCTTGGCAACTAATACTGGATGCAAAGTTCCTAAGTGTGGTCTTACCAAGGCATTCTAAAGTGGCACTAACACTTCATGTAATCTTGATTCTATCCCTCTCTTAATGCAACCTATGATTCTATTGGGTGTTTTTTGGCAACTGTAGCACACTGCTGGCTCACATTAAGGGATTGTCCACTAGGACTCCAAGATCCCTGTTCCACTTACTACTTTTGAGCCAGGCATCACCTATTCTATGGCAGTGCATTTGGTTTTTCTTTCCTAAATGTAGCACATTACATTTCTCACCATTGAAGTTCATTTGGTTAGAAGGTGCCAATCTGTCAATCCTTCTATATCTCAAGCCTATTTTGTGCAGTGTTGGTATTCCTGCCAATTTGGTCTTGTCTGCAAATTTGATGAGTTCCCCTTCTATCCCCTTGTCTAAATCATTGATGATGATGAACAGATCTTGCGAATCCTCCTGTTCTGTTCTTTTTTCCGTGTTCAGGAGAGTCTTGTGTCCTTCGAGGAGGTGGCTGTGTATTTCTCTGAGGAGGAATGGTCTCAGCTGGATCCTGACCAAAAAGCGCTGCATTCGGAAGTCATGCTTGAAAACTATAGGAACGTGGTCTCTCTCGGTAAGAGTTTTCTTGTCCCAAATCAGAGAGTTCAAGAAGATAGATTATATCTGTGTAACATTAAAAGTGTAATAGATGATAAGTGGGATAAAATCAAAGATAAATTGATAAAGTTTAAGATATTAAGAATCGAGGAAAGGTCAAGAGATTAAGAATTAGATACAACTTGGTCTTATAAAGTGTAATAAAAATGGAGTGCTATGGAATTTGAAATTAAGATCTGTGGTGATAAAATTGTAGAATAAATAATTAGAATAAGAGGTTAGAATATTGTTAAAAAAATTTTTTGATGCTGATGGTAAAAGATATAAGGTGAAGAAGAACAAGATATAATTAAGATTGATATACAGATATAAAAATGAGTGAGAGTTAATTTGAAATTAAAATTGTATTGATATAATGGATTTGTTTAGAGGAAGATATTAGAATTTATGTTAAAACTTGTTCTTTTATGTTTTGAATTTTTATTTGTAAATGATGTAATGGGAAATTGTGAATGGAGCTTGTTAAAGAAATGTAAGCGTGGTAACCATCGATGACCGGATCGAGGCTCTGCTCTTGAAAGCTATATTTTATGTTTAAATTTGGAAAAAAAAAAAAAATTACAAAAAAAAGAAAAAGAAGACAGATTATACTTACTTTTTATTTAAAAAATCACTAATCAGACATTGTCTCCTGGGAGGGAGAAGGGATATGGCCTTCTTGTACCCCAAGGAAGGAAAGAGTCAGTGTCTCTTTGCTGAGGTCCTTTTGGGGCATTCCTTATCTGTATTTTTCCATTTCTATTTGAACTTAACTGTGGAGGCTGAGAAGAATGAGGTGTGCTTTTATGTGTCCTCTGGAGATCATGTGAGAAGAATGTGTTGTCATTTGTTCTCTGAAACCTCCCCAAATTGTGTGGGAATAGAACTTTCACGCTCGGGCCATGGAAGAGCATTCTCCCAATCCAATTGAAGAACAAAGGCCTCATGTAATCTGACTCGGAGCATCCTAGGATACAGGTGATCTCCGAGTTACGACAGTTCACTAAGCAACCATACCAGCCCTCTCCTAGTCCTGAAATAATGAATGTTACAGCACCACAGCCGTCATTCACACTTACAAGTGACAGGCGTTGCAACAACAATCATCCTACCTGCACCCCCACCCCACCCTGCTCGGACTTATGTTACGAGGCCGTAGCGAGCCATCGGTTCCTTTGCCTGCTTGGGTGCATTTGCAGAAAAAAAAGGCCTAAATTAGTGAGAGATACACAAGATCAATAGTGGGAAATCTGGCACTACTGATCTCACATGATCTTACACTACAATAGTTTAGGCCTCTGTTCTCTTCTCACCAAGGCCTGCACGAGATCCAGGGCAAAATGCTTTGGAAACAAAGGGGAGGCCTCTTTGTTTTCAAAGACTTTTGCCCTGGATCTCGTGCAGTCCTCAGTTTGTAGGGAACACAGGACTAAAGTACTGCAGCCTGAGATCCCGCAAGATCATTAGTGTGAGATCTTGCACTTCTCGTGTGATCTCGCACTAAAGTAGTTTAGGCCTCTGTTCTCTGCCATCAGAAGCCTGTACCAGACCCGGCCAAAAAGACCTTGTAAGCTGATGAGACTTTGGGGCAGCAAAATAGCCATTGTTGAAGCCTCCCAATCTTTCCAGTCTCAGTGCAATGAGCGTTTACAAGCCAATGGGAGGCTTCAATCAAGGGACTTCGCTCCAAAGTCTCATCGTTGGGATCAAGGAACGGGCCGAGCGGAAGTCCTGCCTGCCAGACAGATGCGGTGGAGTATCTGCTCCAAGGTACACCGGGGAAGAAGGAGCTTTTTTCAAAATGGTTTCAGTTCTCACAGGTCTCTGCTGAAATTAACCCACCTCAATAAATCATTTGCACATATATAGATAATTGTAAAGAAAGAGATGTTTTCTAGATATTTTCAAAGCTTTCAGAACTCATGAATATAGAAATCATCCTGTCTATATCACACCACTGTAAGCATGCAAACATAAAACTTAAAAGAATTTTGGAAAAATTCAGAAGGAAATTCACTTAACTTTGTACGGTTTGATCTTTTTCTCTAACCTTGTTACCGTTTTCATTTCTCTTTTGCTTTAAAGGTAATAATGGGCAGGAGAATCAAGATTCCTGTGAACTGTTCCAAATGATCAATGCTAAAGATGGAACGGAGAGGTTTGGAATTCGAATGGAACCAGAAACCCATGATAGAAACCAGTCAAATGATTGGTATCAGGAAAGCTCATCTTCTACCGATGCTCCGATGCAAGACTTTCTTGCCCAACAGGAGAAAATAAGGAAAAAATATATTGGGGAAAGTGTGAAGCCAATCAAAGCTAAATTACAAGTAAAAGAACACTATATAAGCCAAAACAAAGGAGAAGATGCTATAAGAAGACACAACAGACAAAGTTCCAATGGGACATTCATTCCTTCTCTTGGAAATAAGTTCCTTACATCTCAAAAAGTGATAGACACAAAAGAGAAGCCTTATAAATGTTTGGAATGTGGAACATGTTTTAGAACAAGCAGGCAACTTACTTCCCATAAGAGCATCCACACAGGGGAGAAGCCGTATAAATGCATGGTGTATGGAAAGACGTTTGGTCAAAGAGGTCATCTTATTTCCCACAAAATGATCCACACAGGGGAGAAGCCGTATAAATGCATGGAGTGCGAAAAAACCTTTGCTCGAAGAAGTAGTCTTATTTCCCATAAGAGGATCCACACAGGGGAGAAGCCATATAAATGTATAGAGTGTGGAAAAACCTTTGCTCAAATAGGTAATCTTATTTCCCATAAGAGGATCCACACAGGGGAGAAGCCGTATAAATGCATGGAGTGTGGAAAAACCTTTTCTCAAAGAGGTCATCTTATTTCCCATGAAAGGTTCCACACAGGGGAGAAACCGTGTAAATGCATGGAGTGTGGAAAGACATTTGGTCAAAGAGGTCATCTTATTTCCCACAAAATGATCCACACACGAGAGAAGCCGTATAAATGCATGGAGTGCGAAAAAACCTTTGCTCGAAGAAGTAGTCTTATTTCCCATAAGAGGATCCACACAGGGGAAAAGCCGTATAAATGCATAGAGTGTGGAAAAACCTTTGCTCAAAGAGGTAATCTTATTTCCCATAAGAGGATCCACACAGGGGAGAAGCCGTATAAATGCATGGAGTGTGGAAAAACCTTTGCTCAAAGAGGTAATCTTATTTCCCATGAAAGGTGCCACACAGGAGAGAAACCGTGTAAATGCATGGAGTGTGGAAAGACGTTTGGTCAAAGAGGTCCTCTTATTTACCACAAAATGATCCACACAGGGGAGAAGCCGTATAAATGCATGGAGTGCGAAAAAACCTTTACACGAAGAAGTAGTCTTATTTCCCATAAGAGGATCCACACAGGGGAAAAGCCGTATAAATGCATAGAGTGTGGAAAAACCTTTGCTCACAAATGTAGTCTTATTTCCCATAAGAGGATCCACACAGGGGAGAAGCCGTATAAATGCATGGAGTGTGGAAAGACCTTTGCTAAGAACTGTGACCTAAGAGCACATGAAAGGTTCCACACAGGGGAGAAACCGTATAAATGCATGGAGTGTGGAAAGACGTTTGGTCAAAGAGGTCATCTTATTTCCCACAAAATGATCCACACAGGGGAGAAGCCATATGAATGCATGGAGTGCGAAAAAACCTTTGCTCGAAGAAGTAGTCTTATTTCCCATAAGAGGATCCACACAGGGGAGAAGCCGTATAAATGCATGGAGTGTGGAAAGGCCTTTGCTCGAAGAGGTAATCTTATTTCCCATAAGAGGATCCACACAGAGGAGAAGCTGTATAAATGCATGGAATGTGGAAAGATGTTTTCTGAAAGAGCTCATCTTATTTGCCATGAGGGGATCCACATGGGAGAAGCCGTATAAATGCATGGAGTGTGGAAAGACCTTTGCTCGAAGACGTAGTCTTATTTCCCATAAAAGGATCCACACAGGGGAGAAGCCATATAAATGAACGGAGTGTGGAAAGGGCTTTCCTCAGAAACTTAGTCTTACTTCTCATAAAAGGATCCACGCTCAGGAGAAACTGCGTAGCAATAGTAATTCCACTTAGACTTATATACCAGTCTATAATGCTTTATAGCACTCTTTGAGCAGTTTACAAAGTCAGCATATGGTCTCCAGCAATCTGGGTCCTCATTTTACCCACCTCAGAAGGATGAAAGCTGAATCCACCATGACCCTGTCAGAATCAAACTTCTGGCTGTGGGCAATTAGCCTATATTACTGCATTCTAACCGCTGATCCACCACCATAGATTTTGATTTGCATGCATATTGTGCCTTTCGGATCCAAACAAGACAAGGTAGAATCCAACAAAATGAAATTTAATGTGGAGAAAAGTAAGCTTTTACATCTGGGCAGGAAAAACAGATTACCTGAAACCTGGCTGGAAAATAGTAACTGTGAAGGGTCCTTGGAGTTGGAATTGATGATCAATGAAGCATGAATCACCTGTGTGCGGCAGCAGCCAAAAAAACGAATACAATCCTTGGTTGTATAAACAGAGGCATAGAATAAAAATCACATGAAGTATTAGTACCGCTTCATAAAGACTTAGTAAGACTACTCCTGGAATACCGCATCCTGTTTGGGTCATCACATTGCAAAGCAGATGTTGAAACTTTGGAAAAAGAGCAAAGAAGAGCAGCTAAGCTGATTAAAGGCCGGAAGACTAAAACAAGAACTATTATAGGAACTGGGCATGGCTAGTCTAGTGAAGAGAAGGACCAGGGGAGACAGGATAGCAGTGTTCCAATATTTGAGGGGCTGCCACAGAGAGGAGAGGGTCAATGTCAGGTATGCTTCCTTCAAAGTCCAAGAAAGAATGACCCACCGTTTCCATGGCAGCCAAAGCAGTAAAAGGCGGCTATTTTCCAAGGCACTTGAAGGCCAGACAAGGAATAATGGATGGAAATTTATCAAGGAGCGATTCTACCTAGAAATAAGGAGAAATTTTCTGACAGAACAATCAACCAATAGAAGAGCTTGCCTTCGGAGGTTGTGGGCGCTTCATTGCTGATGGCTTTCAAGATGAGATTGGACTGCCATTTGTCAGAAACAGTGTAGGGTCTCCTGCTTGGGCGGGGGGTTGGACTAGATGAATGACAAAGTCCGTTCCAACTTTGTTAATCTAATATCTAATTTTTTCCCCAAACCACCAGAGGGCAAGATAAGGAACAATGGATGGAAACTAATCAAGGAGAGAAGCAACTTGGAACTTTCTTACAGTGAGGACAATTCACTCTTGGAACAGCTTCCCTTCAGATAGCGTGGGTGCTTCCTCACTGGACACTTTTAAGAAGAGACTGGACAGTTTCAAGTAACTCCCTCTGATGAGTATATCCACTAGAGCAGTGTTGCAGGCAGAAATGCAATTAGTCCTGAATCCCTTACTATTAATTTCAGCTTTTCTTATTTGCTTAGTATTATCACAGTCTGCCTTTCCACCATTTCACTTTATACAAGTAATAACTGAGAAAGACAACCATAAGGAGAACGGGGTTGTAGTGATGCTGAGTTAGAAAATGCAACTCATAGGCTCTTTGTACTAATTTTGTGGTGATCTTTCCTTGCCTTCCCTCCTGTTGCCCATCTCTGGACTCACACAATCTTATCAATACATTTTTTAAAGTGAAGTCTCCAGAACTGGACACAGTATTCCAAATGGAGTCTCACTAAAGCCCTATGTAGAGGGATAGGAGCTCCTTTTTGCTGAGGGTGATACATCTGGTGATGCATCTCAGAATTTTGTTTGACTTCCCAGCTCCCTGGCCACACTGCTTACTTACGTAGCAGTTATCATTGTTTCAGTGCCATGGCAACTACTTTCACAGAGTTGTATAAAAGAAGGGAAGAGAAAGCAGTGGTAGGGATATGTGGTTGCATATTAAGTTCCCATAGGTAGGCAGCTGGTGGCCAACCCAGGCAGTCCCTGATTTACAATAATTTATTAACTAACCATTTGAAGTTCCAATGGCAATAAATGATGGCTCTGATCTCCTCCCCCCCTCCCAAATTAGGCATACTCCAAGATATCAGAATGAAAACCACTCTGGTGTGCTAACATTGCAAAGGATCAATCAAGAAGGAAGATCTTTGGAAATCAATGGGGACCAAAATAAGATGAAATTAAGAATACTTCAAAAAATTACTTCAGTCCTTCCTGATGAAACATGCAGAAATGCGAATGGGACTTTCTCTGGGATATCCAGATACCAAAAATAATCCAGCCTGCCAACAAAGGAGACAATGTGTAGCTCATGGTTGAAATGAGGGGTCCTTGGTGGTCTCTGAGCTTGATTGTGTTGTTGCAGTCCTTTCATTAGCCAAACGAGGGACGATCATCACTGCACCAACAAACCTCAGACGGCACCAAGGACCCCTCAATCCAACTTGCATCCACTGTGTCAAATTAATCACTGTGTCAACCAGGATGAATGCAGAAGCAAGGAACCGTTTTAGGCCAAAGACCTCTTAGGATGTGATGGAATAATGAGAGATGTCTGTAGACTGCATGCAGAAAGCTTGAGGGTGAACAATTTGCCTTTCAAGCTAGAGGCCGGAATGAACAGAAGGAAACAAATGCATGGGGAAAATTTATTTTTCAAGCATTAGGGCCACATTCTTCTATTTTTATGATGTGTCATAACATTAAGTAACTTAAAATTAAATATCAGTCGTGTAGTTACTTGCTAAAGATGCATAAAATTCTCAATGGAGCCTTCAGCTTTCCTTGTTTTTCTTTTTCATTTTCTCTTTTCATTTATGGTCTAATGATATATCCCTGCCTTCAATTCCTCGTCACATTTCTTGAGATGAATTTCCTACTCAATCCCTATGTAAAAATGGTTTTTCCTCCTCATAGTTTAGCTTTCTATTCCTTTTTCAGGATCTTCCTTTTCTTTCATCAGAAGAGACCGGAGGGGTCCCTGCCCTTTCTCCTCCCCCCTTTGCTGTGAGGCTGAGCGAATAGTTTGAGAAGGGCAGCTGCATATATTGAATTAAATAAAAAAGAAATAAAAAACATTTTCCTGAGTTGTGGCCTTCCTGCCTGTGTTCCATCTGCCTCCCAACAACCGCAAGACACAAGCTGTCTTTCCCATAGAGCCTCCTGGTCCTCCTCTTCTGGCTGCCAGGCTGTTTCTGACAGGATTTGGACCGTTTGGAGGCCTCCCACAATCTCTGCGGAGCCTTCAAGGCGGCTGTTCTTGAGGGAAGCGATTTTAATTCATCCAGAGAAATTTTTCTCCATCTCCACAGAGGGTTCCTGGACAGGAAGGAAAGGAAGATGGAGAAAGAAATTGAGAGGGCCGTTTCCTCCTACTCCCAAGCCCATCATCCGTGCCCTCTCCCTTCCCCTCAAACGTGCTCCTCTTTCCCGCCCTTTCTACAATCCCGTCACTTTGCCCCTAATCCACCAGGGGGAGCCCTCAGCTAAAAAAAGGAACGTCATGCGCTTCCCCATTGGTCCAGCGCAGGGCGAACGTCACAGCTACCTTTCCATAGGCGGCTGAGAAGGAAATGACATCACAAACACTTGCCGCTCTAGGACTTCGCACTCGCTCTCCTTAACCCCTGGGGCTCCACAGGAGACGGAGAGGCTGCGGGAGAGTCTGGCGGAGGGAGATCCAGACGTTCCCCGGGTGAGTTGGGGGCTCTTCCCGGGCAAAGGGAGGCGGAGGAGGGAGAAACCCATGCCCAGCTTTCCTCCGGCTTCCACCCCGGGTCCCATGGTTCCCAGCCGCCCCCTGTCTGAGGAAGAGCCGAGTGGGGGGAGGGGAGGGTCGGCCTTGCGGAGGCCCAGCAGGAGCGGAGAGAAGCCGGGCGAGGAGGAGGCAGGATTCGCACCAGGCTCCCTGTCTCCGGAGGGGAGAGAAGCGGGGCGGCCTCTCCAGCTGCCTCCTTCCCGGCCCTGCGCTGGGATGAGCCTCTTGGGGCTCCGGGGAGGTTGGGGGAAGGTCGCTCAGTGGCTGAATTCCACTTTCTAATTCTTAATATTTGTTTTTCTTCCCATCTCAGATACAGAAACTGGAAGCCATTTGTGGTCTTTGCAAGGCAAACTTTTCTCTTGAGGGAAGAAGAAAAAGAGCGGAATCCCTTGGAGGGATCAGTCCTGCAGCCCCAGAAATGGTCCCGTGAAGGAAAAGGCATCTGGAGACCCATCAGAGTCCTTGGAGCCATTTGGAGCTGCTCTGCAGGACAGAGAAAGGATGGAGACACAACCTTTTGGAAAGGAGGGAAGCGGAAAAGGCCCTTCAGCTGCTCAGCCTGGGAAGGGGGGGAAGCTCTGGACAAAGACTGGGCAGGAGATCCTGGAGGAGGAAACCGCCCTCCCTTCAGAAGTTCAGCCCTGGAACTCCATCCAATACCAGGAGGCTGAGGGTCCCCGAGGACTTTGCAGCCGACTCCATGGCTTTTGCAGGCGATGGCTGAGACCAGAAAAGCACACCAAAGCCCAGATGCTGGACCTGGTGGTTCTGGAGCAGTTCCTGGCTCTTCTGCCCCCAGAGATGGAGAGCTGGGTGCGGGAGTATGGAGCAGAGACCACCTCCCAGGCGGTGGCCCTGGTGGAAGGCTTCCTTCTGAGCCAGGTGGAGGAACAGAAGGAGCAAGTCGAGTTGCAGGTAAGAGTTCAATAGAGAATAGAGAATCTGTTTGAATACTTCACCCCTCCTTCCCAAACCTCTCTGACATTCATAATATGTGGCAATGTCCCACGTATTCTAGTAAGACATTGTTCCATTGTTTTCTCATATTTCTCACATAACCACATTGATGGATATTGGGGGCTTTGAGGTTGTGTTCCGAATATAGGAATCCACTTTACATCATCGTATGATGTACATTAATTCTGTTTCTTCCTTCTTCCTATTGGAAGTGCTGCACTGTGGAAATCAGAGATCCTGAGGGAAAGAAGAACCCATCAAATCCTCCCCAGGAGCTATTTTTCATGAGGATTCTTTGTAAGGATCAAAGTCGGGACACTTTAGGAGGTAACTGAAGATCCTCCGATTACCCATCTGTCTTACCTTCACTCTCTCTTCTTTCCTATACTATACCTCCTCCTATTTATACTTCTCCACACTAATTGCATCTACAGATAATTGCCCAGCGACCCTCCTCAGGTGAGTCTACTGCTCTTGGGGAAAGGAGGATATTGAGGTCCACCAAGGGAACCTTAGAGGTCTTCTAGTCCAACCCGCTGCTCAAGCAGGAGATCCTATCCCATTTCAGACAAATGGTTGTCCAATCTCTTCTTAAAAACCTCCAGTGTTGGAGCACCCACAACGTCAGGAGACAAATCTTTCCACTAGTTAATTGTTGTCACTGTTTCTCTTTAGTTCTAGGTTGCTTCTCTCCTTGATTAGTTTCCATCCATTGCTTCATGTTCTGCCTTCAGGTGCTTTGGAGAATAGCTTGACTCCCTCTTCTTTGTGGCAGCCCCTGAGATATTAGGACACTGTTGTCATGTCATTCCTGGTCCTTCTTTTTCATTAAACTAGACATACCCAATTCCTGCAACTGTTCTTCATATGTTTTAGCCTCCAGGCCCCTAATCATTTTTGTTGCTCTTCTCTGCACTCTTTCTAGAGTCTCAACATCTTTTGTATATCGTGACAGCCAAAACTGGTGCAATCATTTCACTTCTCATCCAAGAGAAGTGGATTCACTTCTTTAGTTCAGTTCTTCTTCTGTTATGAACTGAAGAAGTTTCTTGGATGAGAAGCAAAACATTTTCAAGGAGAAACCAAGGAAGTCCCATTGCTTTTTGAAAAGCACTTTGGGATAATTTCTATGCGTGCATAGAAGGCATTTATTTCTTTCCCCTGTTCACTCAATGGAACTACCTTACTTGTCAGAAAGTGCGTATAGAACTGTGCAAATTGCATATTACAAATAAATGGACTTGGTTTTGAAAAAAAGCAACCACAAAGTCTTTTACAACGCAGAGGAACAATCTCGAATTAAATTCAGACTAAGTTCTAGACATTAATTCGCTGGTTCGTAGCTTTGCATGCTATTCATAACCAAGAAACCTGTTTACCAACTACACAGTCCACAAAGCTGAAACAAAGCACAGTTGACATCTCTTTTGCTTAAAATGCTGAGGTATTTGTGGTTTTTCTGGAAGACAAAATCGCTCGACTTTGTTCCCAGTTGGATGCTGGCGTGGTTGCTAGTCCGGTGGAAGCTTCTAAGGCAGGTTCTTGCTCTGATATCGGGGAACGGTTTGACCCTGTTTCTCCTGAGGAAGTGGACAGGATCCTAGGGAGTATGGGTGGGTGCAAGCACCTATGTTTTAGACCCATGCCCCGCCTGGCTTGGGAAAGCTTCCTGGGAGATGACAGGTGGGTAGACGCTGGCGGTCATTAATGCTTCCCTACAGGAGGGGGCAGTGCCCCAGCATTTGAAGGAGTGTGGTCCACCCTCTTCTTAAGAAGCCATCTCTGGATTCCACCCTGTTGAATAACCTGTCTCCAATCTTCCCTTTTTGGGAAAGGTGGTTGAGAAGGTGGTTATGCAGCAGCTCCAGAGGTTGTTTGAGCATATCTTGGCAATGTTTCGACGAGATCCCACTCGTCATCTTCACGCTGGTGCACCAAAACTTTTGTGTGTGTGTGTGTGTGTATATATATATATATATGTAGCTCTTTGGTTATTCGGGTTTCCTCCCACGTAAAATTGGAGGTGTCTTGGCAACATTTTGACGAAGTCTCATTCGTCATCTTCAGGCTGGTGTTCTCGGCATCGTGTTTCTAGGAGCAATGTGTGTGATCGCAGCTGTTTCTTCCTTTTAACTGCCAGTGGGGGTGTGAACTGATTGGGTGGGAGCTTGGCTGTGTTCTGATTGGGTGGAGGTGTGTTCTGATTGGTTGGGGGGTTGGCTGTGCTCTGATTGGATGGTTGTTTGTTCTGTTTAAGTGGGGGCTTGGTTGTGCTCGGGTTAGTTTGAGTAGCAGGGGGATTTGAGCTGGTGAGTTGTGTTGCTGTTGTTTGGCTTCGTGTTCGTGGCCGTGCTATCTCTTCATGTTGGGTGTCAGTCTGCTTCATGTATGGATTGGAGGGGTTTAAAGTGGCTAATGATGCAGCTGTGGTCTGGCTTCTGGTCCGTGGTCGTGCCTGATCATCAGTGTGGGTTTGAGTCTGCTTTCTGCGTGGATGTGCGGTGGTTACATCCTGTGTGGCTCTCGTGAGTGTGGATTTGGTGTTATTCTTTGTGTTGCTCCCACCCAATCAGTTCACACCCCCATTGGCAGTTAAAAGGAAGAAACAGCTGCGATCACACACATTGCTCCTAGAAGCACGAAGCCGAGAACACCAGCCTGAAGATGACGAATGAGACTTCGTCGAAACGTTTCCAAGACACCTCCAATTTTACGTGGGAGAAAACCCGAATAACCAAAGACCTACATACAAACACCCGCGAAAACCTTAGAATATATATATATATATATATATATATAATTTCCAACCTGTCTCCAATATTCCCTTTTTGGGCAGCTGGTAAGCTTATGCACTTGCCTTAGAGACCTCTTAGGAATGGGGTGAGGTCGACAGTAGATGGTCTAAGGTTAATGTTTGGGGGTTAGGGAAAGAAACCACAGAGTCTGGTAGTGCATTCCAGGCATTAGTGACTCTCTTACTGAAGTCATATTTTCTGCAATCAAGTTTAGCGCAGTTTACCATAACTTTGTATCTATTGTGTGCTCGTGTATTGTTGTGGTTGAAGCTGAAGGAGTCATTGACAGGTAGGACCCCTGCCAGTCAAAATTCAGGCCTGGATTTGGGACAGAATCGTCATTGGCCACCAGGGTGGATTTGATTTAAATCAAACTGATTTAAATCATGATTTAAATCACGATTTAAATCACTAGTCAGTAAGGCTTGATTTAAATCATAGTTTTCTACATAAAGACTAATTCTTGCTGGTATAACTTTAATATGCAAGTAAATGAAGATTTTTAGAATAACAACTTTTCATATTAGTTTTTTTATCCCCAGTTTAATAGGTTAATCATTCATATTTGGACAACTTTTCTGCTGTACTTAGGAAGGAGAAAAATAATCATTACTGTTGTGTATTTGGAGGGACACACACACACTGAGGCAGGCCTCTGCAGCAACTGTTTATTAACACAACAAGCTCGTGGCTAACATGTCTTGAAAGAGTAACAGTACAGAACAGAGAGCAACGAAATAACTTCTAACCGGCTTTTTATAGCTAGCTGTCAGATTGTGTAACCAATCCGACAGCTGATATTTCCCGCTACTTTTGTTGCTAGCGGCTGCTCCAATCAACACTCAGCAGCGCTAGTCAACCTGAATACTCAACACTCCTTCCCACCTGGACCAGAACATGCATAATCAGCCAGATACGCCGGCCGGCGTCGGCTCCGTTCTGAGCGTCTAAGCGCCGGTACAGCTGGAGGTGTGGCAGGGGTTTTAGTAATAGTCCCGGACGGAGCTTCCTCCCTCTCCGGTGGTAGAACTTCCGGAGTAATTGCCCCGTCAGGTGTCGGATGTATCTCGGCTGGCGGGTCAGGAGGTGGTTGACCAGCGTCGTCTGGTTGGACCGTTGGCCAACCTCGCGTGGTGACAGACGGACAAGGTTTTGCTTCTGAGGCTTCTTGGGGGTCGCCTGCATCTGCCACACGTCTCATTAGTTGGTTAATGTGACGCTTCCACACTCTCCTATCAGTGAGCTGGACCCAATAAGAGTAGGGGCCTGTTAATTGGACAATCTGCCCTGGTAGCCACTTCTCACCCTGGTTAACATTGAGAGCATAGACCAGATCGCCTATAGCAAAAGATCTAGCGGGCAGCTGGACTCCCGTACAACTCGACAGGTTATAGTTAGGGTGTAGGTGGTCCAGAGTGATTCGAAGCCGTCTGCCCATCAGGAGCTCGGCAGGGCTGAGTTTAGAGGTAGGTGTAGGTGTAGTGTGTTGAGCCAGGAGATATTGATACACCCTATGATGCCAGTCAGAACCCCTTAAACGCAGCAAGGCTTCTTTAGCTGACCTCACTGCCCTTTCCGCCTGGCCATTCGCGGCCGGATGAGATGGGGCTGTTCGTGCGTGGCGGATGCCTAGTTGGCCAGAAACACCTGGAATGGTGCAGATGTAAACTGAGGGCCGTTATCAGTGACTACCATGTCCGGCAATCCATGAGTTGCGAACAACCCTTCCAGGACCCTGATTACAGCTTCTGTGGTTGTAGTAGTCATAAGGGACAGTTCTACCCATTTAGAATAAGCATCTACTAATATAAGGAACGTGTGGCCCTGGAAGGGGCCAGCAAGATCGAGATGCACCCTCGCCCAAGGGGACCTGGGCGACTCCCACTCTTGTACAGGGGCGGCGGGAGGAGCAGACCTAGATTGTTGGCACGTATGCACCTAGTTACCCAGTCCTCAATCTCCTTATCTAGGCCGGGCCACCAAACAACCCCTGCCCAAAGCCTTCATGCGCACCATGCCTGAGTGGGCATCGTGGAGGCAAGCCAGAACACCCTTCTGTAGGTCAGGGGGAACCACAACCCTATGCCCCCACAGAAGACATCCAGCTTGAACAGACAACTCATGCTGTCTGTGGAAAAAAGGTAAAAATTCATCACTAGGGCGAATCTGCGGCCAGCCCCGGTGAACCCAATCCAATACCTGAGACAGCAAAGGATCTGCCGCAGACCGGGTCCGCACCTCCCGAGCTGTCACCAAGGAAGGGAAGTCATCAATTAAGAATACAGGATCCCCGGGGGCAGGATCTAGAACCGGGGAAGGGAGAGGGCAACGGCTAAGGGCATCAGCATGCCCAGTGGCCTTGCCGGGCTTGTACAACAGCTGGTATGAATATGCAGCCAGGAACTCCAGCCATCTTGACATACGTGGGGACAAGATAGGTGGAGTTTGGCGGTCTGCGGCCAGCAAACCCAGCAAGGGTTTGTGGTCGGTTACAAGGAAGAAGGAATGACCATACAGATAATCGTGGAAACTCCTGATTCCGGCCACGGCCGCTAGAGCCTCCCTATCAATTTGACTGTAATTCCTTTCCGCTGCAGACAGCGTACGGGAATAATATGCAATTGGGGCTTCGGTCCCATTAGGTAATAGGTGACTCAAGACAGCCCCTACCCCAAACGGGGAGGCGTCACATGTCAATGATACAGGCAAGGTGACATCATATTGCACAAGGACGGCATCTGAAATGAGCACGTCCTTGATAGCCCGAAAGGAGGCAGCCTCATTTGACCAGACCCAGGGCGTTTTCTTGTCCAGGAGCCTATGGAGTGGCTCCGCTAAAGAAGCCTTATGTGGTAGGAAGACTGCATAAAAATTGAGCCCCAGGAAAGCCTGAAGCTCCACCTTGGAGGTAGGCACAGGCGCCTTTTAATTGCTTCCACCTTGGAGGGTGCAGGCCGGATACCGGCTGCGTCAATAAGGAATCCTAAAAATTCTACCTGGGGCACCCCTATGTGGCACTTCTCCGCTTTGAGCTTGAGCCCAGCGTCTTCAAAACGAGAAAGGACTGCTCGTAATTTGATGACGAGATTTGCCTGATCCGCAGCCGCGATCAGGACGTCATCAAAATGAGGCACGACACCCTGCAACCCATGGAGCAAGCGCTCCATGAGGCTTTGAAAAATTCCCGGGGCCACACAGACCCCGAACTGCAGGCAAGTACATTTAAACGCCCCGCGATGTGTAACTATTGTTTGAGCAAGGGCGGTGGCATCGTCAACGGGGAGCTGCTGGTAGGCTTGGGCCAGATCCAGCTTCACGAAGACTTTGCCCTTGCACAATGAGTGCAGCAAATGCTGGACAACCGGGACAGGGTAATGGTTAGCCTGCAGGGCCTTGTTGAGGGTCGCCTTGTAATCGGCACAGATCCTGATGGATCCATCGGACTTCAAAGGGATTACTATAGGGGTCTCCCACTTTGAATATTCAACTGGCTGCAGGAGACCTTGCGCTATTAATTTATGTAGCTCTTGATCTACCCTGGCCCACAGAGCTAGTGGCACCCTGCGAGGCTTAAGTCTGATTGGGGCTATCTGGGGGTCTAGGGAGAATGAAATGGGTAGCCCTTTGTATTTACCCAATTGCCCATTAAACACCTCAGCAAACTCTCGGGTCAGCTCCGCAGCAATGTCCATGCCAGTGGCATGGACGCCAGACACCCCCAAGTTGAGAGCAGCGAACCAGTCTAAGCCCAGCAATGTGGGAAGACTATCTCGAACAACGATCAATGGAAAAGAACCTGCAAAAGAACCATAAGACACAGAAAAGGACCCGCAGCCCAGAGTGGGGATAGGGCGACCCTGATAGTCTTTCAGTTTGACAATGCAGGGTCGCAGTCGTTTCCTCGGAAAGGCGGGGACCAGAGCCTTGAGCGTGGACCAAGCAATCAGTGACCGGGAAGAGCCAGTGTCCACCTCCATTCGGCAGGGAGCGGACTCCAGAAGGACCTCAAGGTAGATTTTGGATCCTGATTGTCTTGCAGACGCGTGACTGATGCCAACAGCATCGACCTCGGAGTCCTGGGACAGGTCAACAGCATTCTCCCGGCGGACGATCCTCTTCGTTTTCCGCAGCTTTGGCACGGGCTCTCCCGGCTCTTCAGAACGGGGGAGGGCAGCCTGGCATACGCGTGACAGATGACCACGCTTGCCGCAACGCCGGCAGATGGCTGTTTTGAATCGGCAGTCTGCACGATTATGCTGGCCGCCGCAACCTAAGCAGTTGCCCTGAAACGGTTTGGGCAGAGCGAGCCACTGCGGTTTGCGCACCGTCTTGAGGCGTCCCACCTCACCTTCTGGCATGGCAGCGTCCTCAGCATCCGAACTCTCGTAGTGAACTGTGTGTGGGGGTGCAGGTGGAGGGCCCCCCGTGGGCTGGGCACGTTGGATTTCCGCTGACGATTGAGCTGACATTTCGGCAGCTCTGGCCTCGTCCATGGCTATTGGCAGTGTCAGGTCTGAGCAACCCAATAATCTCCGCTGCAGTTTGAGGTCTCTGACGCCGCACACAAGCTGGTCCAAAAGCATATCGTCCAGCTCACGGAATTCACAGTGAAGCGCGGCCGTTCGCAATGAGGCCATGTAGTCGTTCACGGACTCACCAACCCTTTGAGCTTGCTGGTGGAACGCATGGCGCCGGGCGATTTTAGAGGGCGTAGGAGAGTAATGATTTTTCAATTTGGCTAGTAACGTTTCCCACGGCACCGAAAAAACGGGTTGCGGAGCGGCCAGGGCCCTGGCCGTTCCAAAAATTTCCCGGCCACACGAGCTCAGGAAATAGCCTCTTTTTCTGGCACTCGATAGATCTGCTATATCGTTGGCCTGGAGGAAGCATTCGAACATCTACATATTCATCCCATGTTTCAGAGGCAGGTTCAAACTGTGTAAATTGCAGCAGAGCAAAAGCCATTTTTTACCTCAGGATGGATGGCCTGTGGGACGCTCTTCCCCTCGGCTGCCAAGCAAATTGACCGATCACAGAATTATGAACTAACAGGCCGCCTCAGCGAGATCCCATCCTTCGTCGCCAGTTGTTGTGTATTCGGAGGGACACACACACACTGAGGCAGGCCTCTGCAACAACTGTTTATTAACACAACAAGCTCATGGCTAACATGTCTTGAAAGAGTAACAGTACAGAACAGAGAGCAACGAAATAACTTCTAACCGGCTTTTTATAGCTAGCTGTCAGATTGTGTAACCAATCTGACAGCTGATATTTCCCGCTACTTTTGTTGCTAGCGGCTGCTCCAATCAACACTCAGCAGCGCTAGTCAACCTGAATACTCAACAATTACCTTAATAATAACAATTTAAATAGATTTATTCAACTGAAACAATAACATTACAGCATATGTTATTTGCTTAAACAAACATCCATGTTTGTTAACTAATTTGGCTAAACAATATATATATATATTTTAAGAATAAACTAACTCTGAAACTGTAGATCAGGAGGATGGTGATCCTCTTGAAGGTGGATAGTTTCCAGAATCCATGAATTCCCCTAAACAAAAAAGTCAATGCTGTTATTTTATTGTTTATACAATTTCTGCTTATTGTACACAGCACTGCCCCAAAAGGAATATTTGCTTTTCTTCATAGCTGTACCAAATGACAGTAACATGCAGTAATAATAAGAAATATAATTTTGCTCAAACATGACAGTTCAAGGCAGTCTTTAGAAATATGATTCAATAAAAATGTTTACCAACCTGAAGATCCTGCCTGTTCAAATGTGTTTCTTTGGTCATCTTCATCACAGCACTTCTCATGATGTTGCCTCATTCGGGCCACCAGGCCTTGCATTTCTTTGTTGCAGTATTTGCATTGTGCACGTATGCCTGCCTTAGCAATAGGTAAAGAAATTTCATTAAAATATTGCCAAACTGGGTCTCTTTTATGGCCTGCTGTCATTATAGTTTTTTTCCTCCAAGGAAAGAATGTGATAAACCTCAGGTCATACACACAAAAAGATCCAAAGACTTGTCTGTCTGTGGCTGTGCAGTATTGTGCTCAGAAAGTTTCACTTTCATTTTGTACTGCTTGTCTGCTTGCCCCTTCCTCCTCACACTTAGTTTCACTTTCTTCTTGTGCAGATCTATTCCACTCCAAACAATCAGAAAAATATTGTTTCTATTCTATTCACTGAACTTCTTGAAACTTAGCACTGAAGGGGTTGATTCTGTATTCATAGGTTTTTATTTATTATTAATTTATTTATTAATTTTATTTCCATACCGCCCTTCTCCCGAAGGACTCAGGGCGGTGTACAGCCTGATTAAAAGCACAAGACAAACAAAATTTAAAAGTAGTTAAAATTATTAAATAAAAGGCTCAGTTACAAAACCCCAAATTTGAAATCCCTTTTTAAAAACCAATTAAAATCTTTATATTGATAGCCCCGCCTGGCGGAACAACAAGGTTTTGAGGGCACAGCGAAATACACGGAGATCAGAGATTTTACGAATTTCTGGGGGCAGTTCATTCCAAAGGGCAGGGGCTCATAGGGTTTGTAGAACAATAGGATTAAGGTCTTTTTCTCCGTGGCACCTCCCTCTCTCTGGAACATCATCCCCCCAGAGATTAGAATGGCCCCCCACAGTAGCACTCTTCCAGAAGGCATTGAAGACCTGGTCCTGCCAGTGGGCCTGGGAAACCCAGCGCGGGGTGGAGCCCATTAAACGTCTCCTGTGAGATGCTTTTGCCAGGGGTGGGGTGATTTTATTATTTTAAATGTATTATATAATTCTCCTTTTATTAGTTTTATTATTTTAATATGGGTTTAATATTTTGTAAGCCACATTGAGTTGTCATGTGCGAATAGGCGGCATATAAATTGTTTAAGAAAATCAATAAAATAAATATTTTGTTAATTATTTATTTTGAAATTATTTATTCCTTACAGAGAAACAAAGAATGAAATTTTCTGGTTTTTATGACGGCGATCAAACACCGGCTGAACCTCTAAATCAAGTAAGAAAAGGAAAAGTTATTAGACTTGTATTCTCGCCTTCAGGAAGTGAAGTGGGTGTACAGAGTTCTCTCTCCTACTATCCACCCCCCCTTGTTTGGACTGGGTTATTTTTCTGTCCTTCCACAACATGGAGAGCAAAATAGCAGATTGAAGTTGCTGTTGAAGCATAGCTTCCTCTGGTTGTCTTGTTCTGCTAGGTGCTCCTCCAAATTTGCTTTTACAAGAAGCACTTCTTTTAAAGTCCTTGAAGATTTAGGAATAAACGTATGACAGTGGCAGGAACTGCTGGACTACCTTTCTTTTTTAATTTATCAACCTCTTAAGGTACAGATTAACAGAGTTGGGAGGGACCTTGTAAGTCATCTAGTCCAACCTCACTACACCATTTCTGACATTTTGGCAGTCTAGTCTCTTCTTGAAAGCTCCCAGTGATGAAGCTCCCATGAAACTTCTGTTCCATTGTTGCATTGCTTTCACTGTAAGAAAACGTCTCCTTATTTTCAGGTTGAATTTCTCCTTGTTCAGTTTCCATCCATTATTCCTTGTCTGGCCTTCAGGTGCTTTGGAAAATAGCTTGACCCCCTCCTCTCTGCCCCTCAAATATTGGAGCACTGCTACCCTGTCTCCCCTGGTCCTTCTCTTCACTAGACTAGCCATGCCCAGTTACTGCACCCGTTCATCGTATGTTTTAGCCTCCAGTCCCCTCATCGTCTCAGTTGCTCTTCCTTGCACTCTTTCTAGAGTCCCAAGATTTTTGTTACATCTTGGCAACTAATACTGGATGCAAAGTTCCTAAGTGTGGTCTTACCAAGGCATTCTAAAGTGGCACTAATACTTCATGTGATCTTGATTCTATCCCTTTCTTAATGTAACCTATGATTCTATTGGGTGTTTTTTGGCAACTGTAGCACACTGCTGGCTCACATTTAAGTGATTGTCCACTAGGACTCCAAGATCCCTGTTCCACTTACTACTTTGGGCCAGGCATCACCTATTCTATGGCAGTGCATTTGGTTTTTCTTTCCTAAATGTAGCACATTACATTTCTCACCATTGAAGTTCATTTTGTTAGAAGTGCCAATCTGTCAATCCTTCTATATCTCGAGCTTATCTTCTGGAGTGTTCGTGTTCCTGTCAATTTGGTCTTGTCTGCAAATTTGATGAGTTCCCCTTCTATCCCCTTGTCTAAATCATTGATGATGATGAACAGATCTTGCGAATCCTCCTGTTCTGTTCTTTTTTCCGTGTTCAGGAGAGTCTTGTGTCCTTCGAGGAGGTGGCTGTGTATTTCTCTGAGGAGGAATGGTCTCAGCTGGATCCTGACCAGAAAGCGCTGCATTCGGAAGTCATGCTTGAAAACCATAGGAACGTGGTCTCTCTCGGTAAGAGTTTTCTTGTCCCAAATCAGAGAGTTCAAGAAGATAGATTATATCTGTGTAACATGAAAAGTGTAATAGATGATAAGTGGGATAAAATCAAAGATATTAAGAATCGAGGAAAGGTCAAGAGATTAAGAATTAGATACAACTTGGACTTATAAAGTGTAATAAAAATGGAGTGGTATGGAATTTGAAAGTAAGATCTGTGGTGATAAAATTGTAGGATAAATAATTAGAATAAGAGGTTAGAATATTGTTAAAAATTTTGTTTGATGCTGATGGTAAAAGATATAAGGTAAAGAAGAACAAGATATAATTAAGATTGATATACAGATATAAAAATGAGTGAGAGTTAATTTGAAATTAAAATTGTATTGATATAATGGATTTGTTTAGAGGAAGATGTTAGAATTTATGTTAAAACTTGTTCTTTTATGTTTTGAATTTTTATTTGTAAATGATGTAATGGGAAATTGTGAATGGAGCTTGTTAAAGAAATGTAAGCGTGGTAACCATCGATGACCGGATCGAGGCTCTGCTCTTGAAAGCTATATTTTATGTTTAAATTTGAAAAAAAAAATATTTACAAAAAAAAGAAAAAGAAGACAGATTATACTTACTTTTTATTTAAAAAATCACTAATCAGATATTGTCTCCTGGGAGGGAGAAGGGAAGGATCTGGCCTTGTACCCCAAGGAAGGAAAGAGTCAGTGTCTCTTTGCTGAGGTCCTTTTGGGGCATTCCTTATCTGTATTTTTCCATTTCTATTTGAACTTAACTGTGGAGGCTGAGAAGAATGGGGTGTGCTTTTATGTGTCCTCTGGGGATCATGTGAGAAGAATGTGTTGTCATTTGTTCTCTGAAACCTCCCCAAATTGTGTGGGAATAGAACTTTCACGCTCGGGCCATGGAAGAGCATTCTCCCAATCCAATTGAAGAACAAAGGCCTCATGAAATATGACTCAGAGCATCCTAGGATACAGGTGATCTCCGAGTTACGACAGTTCACTAAGCAACCATACCAGCCCTCTCCTAGTCCTGAAATAATGAATGTTACAGCACCACAGCCGTCATTCACACTTACAAGTGACAGGCGTTGCAACAACAATCATCCTACCTGCACCCCCACCCCACCCTGCTCGGACTTATGTTACGAGGCCGTAGCGAGCCATCGGTTCCTTTGCCTGCTTGGGTGCATTTGCAGAAAAAAAAGGCCTAAATTAGTGAGAGATACACAAGATCAATAGTGGGAAATCTGGCACTACTGATCTCACATGATCTTACACTACAATAGTTTAGGCCTCTGTTCTCTTCTCACCAAGGCCTGCACGAGATCCAGGGCAAAATGCTTTGGAAACAAAGGGGAGGCCTCTTTTTCAAAGACTTTTGCCCTGGATCTCGTGCAGTCCTCAGTTTGTAGGGAACACAGGACTAAAGTACTGCAGCCTGAGATCCCGCAAGATCATTAGTGTGAGATCTTGCACTTCTCATCTTGTGTGATCTCGCACTAAAGTAGTTTAGGCCTCTGTTCTCTGCCATCAGAAACATGTACCAGACCCAGCCAAAAAGCCCTTGCAAGCTGATGAGACTTTGGGGCAACAAAATAGCCATGGTTGAAGCCTGCCAATCTTTCCAGTCTCAGAGCGATGAGTATTTACAAGCCAATGGGAGGCTTCAATCAAGGGACTTCGCTCCAAAGTCTCATCGTTGGGATCAAGGAACGGGCCGAGCGGAAGTCCTGCCTGCCAGACAGATGCGGTGGAGTATCTGCTCCAAGGTACACCGGGGAAGAAGGAGCTTTTTTCAAAATGGTTTCAGTTCTCACAGGTCTGCTGAAATTAAGCCAGACCAATAAATCTTAAGTTTTCTCCTTATTCCTCGTTGGGTGTTTCCCCTGTTCATTCCATGACTCAAAACAGACTTTGATTGAGATTTGCACATATATAGATAATTGTAAAGAAAGAGATGTTTTCTAGATATTTTCAAAGCTTTCAGAACTCATGAATATAGAAATCATCCTGTCTATATCACAGCACTGTAAGCATGCAAACATAAAACTTAAAAGAATTTTGGAAAAATTCAGAAGGAAATTCACTTGACTTTGTACGGTTTGATCTTTTTCTCTAACCTTGTTACCGTTTTCATTTCTCTTTTGCTTTGAAGGTAATAATGGGCAGGAGAATCAAGATTCCTGTGAACTGTTCCAAGTGATCAATGCTAAAGATGGAACGGAGAAGTTTGGAATTCGAATGGAACCAGACACCCATGATAGAAACCAGTCAAATGATTGGAATAAGGAAAGCTCATTTTCCACCGATGCTCCGATGCAAGACTTTCTTGCCCAACAGGAGAAAATAAGGAAAAAATATATTGGGGAAAGTGTGAAGCCAATCAAAGCTAAATTACAAGTAAAAGAACACTACATAAGCCAAAACAAAGGAGAAGATGCTATAAGAAGACACAACGGACAAAGTTCCAATGGGACATTCATTCCTTCTCTTGGAAATAAGTCCCTTACATCTCAAAAAGTGATAGACACAAAAGAGAAGCCTTACAAATGTTTGGAATGTGGAACATGTTTTAGAACAAGCAGACAACTTACTTCCCATAAGAGGATCCACACAGGGGAGAAGCCGTATAAATGCATGGTGTATGGAAAGACGTTTGGTCAAAGAGGTCATCTTATTTCCCACAAAATGATCCACACAGGGGAGAAGCCGTATAAATGCATGGAGTGCGAAAAAACCTTTGCTCGAAGAAGTAGTCTTATTTCCCATAAGAGGATTCACACAGGGGAGAAGCCGTATAAATGCATGGAGTGTGGAAAAACCTTTGCTCAAAGAGGTAATCTTATTTCCCATAAGAGGATCCACACAGGGGAGAAGCCGTATAAATGCATGGAGTGTGGAAAAACCTTTGCTCAAAGAGGTAATCTGATTTCCCATGAAAGATTCCACACGGGGGAGAAACCATGTAAATGCATGAAGTGTGGAAAGAGGTTTGGTCAAAAAGGTCATCTTATTTCCCACAAAATGATCCACACACGTGAGAAGCCATATAAATGCATGGAGTGCGAAAAAACCTTTACACGAAGAAGTAGTCTTATTTCCCATAAGAGGATCCACACAGGGGAAAAGCCGTATAAATGCATAGAGTGTGGAAAAACCTTTGCTCATAGAAGTAGTCTTATTTCCCATAAGAGGATCCACACAGGGGAGAAGCCGTATAAATGCATGGAGTGTGGAAAGACCTTTGCTAAGAACTGTGACCTAAGAGCACATGAAAGGTTCCACACAGGGGAGAAACCGTATAAATGCATGGAGTGTGGAAAGATGTTTGGTCAAAGAGGTCATCTTATTTCCCACAAAATGATCCACACAGGGGAGAAGCCATATAAATGCATGGAGTGCGAAAAAACCTTTGCTCGAAGAAGTAGTCTTATTTCCCATAAGAGGATCCACACAGGGGAGAAGCCGTATAAATGCATGGAGTGTGGAAAGGCCTTTGCTCGAAGTGGTAGTCTTATTTCCCATAAGAGGATCCACACAGGAGAGAAGCCGTATAAATGCATAGAGTGTGGAAAAACCTTTGCTCAAAGAGGTAATCTTATTTCCCATAAGAGGATCCACACAGGGGAGAAGCTGTATAAATGCATGGAATGTGGAAAGATGTTTTCTGAAAGAGCTCATCTTATTTGCCATGAGAGGATCCACACAGGGGAGAAGCCGTATAAATGCATGGAGTGTGGAAAGACCTTTGCTCGAAGAGCTAATCTTATTTGCCATGAGAGGATCCACACAGGGGAGAAGCCGTATAAATGCATGGAGTGTGGAAAGACCTTTGCTCGAAGACGTAGTCTTATTTCCCATAAGAGGATCCACACAGGGCAGAAGCCATATAAATGAACGAAGTGTGGAAAGGGCTTTACTCAGAAAGTTAGTCTTACTTCTCATAAAAGGATCCACGCTCAGGAGAAACTGCATAGCAATAGTAATTGCACTTAGACTTATATACCAGTCTATAATGCTTTATAGCACTCTTTGAGCAGTTTACAAAGTCAGCATATGGTCTCCAGCAATCTGGGTCCTCATTTTACCCACCTCAGAAGGATGAAAGCTGAATCCACCATGACCCTGTCAGAATCAAACTTCTGGCTGTGGGCAATTAGCCTATATTACTGCATTCTAACCGCTGATCCACCACCATAGATTTTGATTTGTATGCATATTGTGCCTTTCGGATCCAAACAAGACAAGGTAGAATCCAACAAAATAAAATTTAATATGGAGAAAAGTAAGCTTTTACATCTGGGCAGGAAAAACAGATTACCTGAAACCTGGCTGGAAAATAGTAACTGTGAAGGGTCCTTGGAGTTGGAATTGATGATCAATGAAGCATGAATCACCTGTGTGCGGCAGCAGCCAAAAAAACGAATACAATCCTTGGTTGTATAAACAGAGGCATAGAATAAAAATCACATGAAGTATTAGTACCGCTTCATAAAGACTTAGTAAGACTACTCCTGGAATACCGCATCCTCTTTGGGTCATCACATTGCAAAACAGATGTTGAAACTTTGGAAAAAGAGCAAAGAAGAGCAGCTAAGCTGATTAAAGGCCGGAAGACTAAAACAAGAACTATTATAGGAACTGGGCATGGCTAGTCTAGTGAAGAGAAGGACCAGGGGAGACAGGATAGCAGTGTTCCAATATTTGAGGGGCTGCCACAGAGAGGAGAGGGTCAATGTCAGGTATGCTTCCTTCAAAGTCCAAGAAAGAATGACCCACCGTTTCCATGGCAGCCAAAGCAGTAAAAGGTGGCTATTTTCCAAGGCACCTGAAGGCCAGACAAGGAATAATGGATGGAAACTTATCAAGGAGCGATTCTACCTAGAAATAAGGAGAAATTTTCTGACAGAACGATCAACTAATAGAAGAGCTTGCCTTCGGAGGTTGTGGGCGCTTTATCTCTGATGGCTTTCAAGAAGAGATTGGACTGCCATTTGTCAGAAACAGTGTAGGGTCTCCTGCTTGGGCGGGGGGTTGGACTAGATGAATGACAAAGTCCGCTCCAACTTTGTTAATCTAATATCTAATTTTTTCCCCAAACCACCAGAGGGCAAGATAAGGAAGAATGGATGGAAACTAATCAAGGAGAGAAGCAACTTGGAACTTTCTTACAGTGAGGACAATTCACCCGTGGAACAGCTTCCCTTCAGATAGCGTGGGTGCTTCCTCACTGGACATTTTTAAGAAGAGACTGGACAGTTTCAAGTAACTCCCTCTGATGAGTATATCCACTAGAGCAGAGTTGCAGGCAGAAATGCAATTAGTCCTGAATCCCTTACTATTATTTCAGCTTTTCTTACTTTGCTTAGTATTATCACAGTCTGCCTTTCCACCATTTCACTTTATACAAGTAATAACTGAGAAAGACAACCATAAGGAGAACGGGGTTGTAGTGATGCTGAGTTAGAAAATGCAACTCATAGGCTCTTTGTACTAATTTAGTGGTGATCTTTCCTTGCCTTCCCTCGTGTTGCCCATCTCTGGACTCACACAATCTTATCAATACCTTTTTTAAAGTGAAGTCTCCAGAACTGGACACAGTATTCCAAATGGAGTCTCAGTAAAGCCCTGTGTAGAGGGATAGGAGCTCCTTTTTGCTGATGGTGATACATCTGGTGATGCATCTCGGAATTTTGTTTGCCTTCCCAGCTCCCTGGCCACACTGCTTACTTATGTTGCAGTTATCCTTGTTTCAGTGCCATGGCAACTACTTTCACAGAGTTGTGTAAAAGAAGGGGAGAGAAAGCAGTGGTAGGGATATGTGGATGCATATTAAGTTCCCATAGGTAGGCAGCCTCCTGGCCCACCCAGGCAGTCCCTGATTTACAATAATTTATTAACTAACCATTTGAAGTTACAATGGCAATAAATGATGGCTCTGACCTCCTCCTTCCCTCCCTCCCTCCCTCCCAAATTAGGCATACTCCAGGATACGAGAATGAAAACCACTCTGATGTGCTAACATTGCAAAGGATCAATCAAGAAGGAAGATCTTTGGAAAGCAACGAGGTCCAAAATATCATGAAAATAAGAACTACTTCAAAACATTACTTCAGTCCTTCCTGATGAAACATGTAGAAATGCGAATGGGAACTTTCTCTGGGATGTCCAGATACCAAAAATAATCGAGCCTGCCAACAAAGGAGACAATGTGTAGCTCATGGTTGAAATGAGGGGTCCTTGGTGGTCTCTGAGCTTGATTGTGTTGTTGCAGACCTTTCATTATCCAAACGAGGGAAGATCCTCAGTGCACCAACCAACCTCAGAGGGCACCAAGAACCCCTCAATCCAACTTGTATCCACTGTGTCAAATTAATCACTGTGTCAACCAGGATGAATGCAGAAGCAAGGAACCATTTTAGGCCAAAGACCCCTTAGGATGTGATGGAATAATGAGAGATGTCAATGTAGACTGCATGCAGAAAGCTTCAGGGTGAACAATTTGCCTTCCAAGCTAGAGGCCGGAATGAACAGAAGGAAACAAATGCATGGGGAAAATTTATTTTTCAAGCATTAGGGCCACATTCTTCTATTTTTATGATGTGTCATAACATTAACTTAAAATTAACTATCAGTCATGTAGTTACTTGCTAAAGATGCATAAAATTCTCAATGGAGCCTTCAGCTTTCCTTGTTTTGCTTTTGCTTTTTCATTTTCATTTTCATTTTCTCTTTTCATTTATGGTCTAATGAGATATCCCTGCCTTCAATTCTCCAGGGGCCTTAAGCTTCCTAGTCACATTTCTTGAGGTGAATTTCCTACTCAATCCCTATGTAAAAATGGTCTTTTCTCATCATAGTTTAGCTTTCTATTCCTTTTTCAGGATCTTCCTTTTCTTTCATCAGAAGAGACCAGAGGGGTCCCTGCCCTTTCTCCTCCCCTCCTTTGCTGGGAGGCTGAGCGAATAGTGTGGGAAGGGCAGCTGCATGTATTGAATTAAATAAAAAAGAAATAAAAACATTTTCCTGAATTGTGGCCTTCCTGCCTGTGTTCCATCTGCCTCCCAACAACCGCAAGACACAAGCTGTCTTTCCCATAGAGCCTCCTGGTCCTCTTCTGGCTGCCCGGCTGTTTCTGACAGAATTTGGACCGTTTGGAGGCCTCCCACAATCTCTGCGGAGCCTTCAAGGCGGCTGTTCTTGAGGGAAGCGATTTTAATTCATCCAGAGAAATTTTTCTCCATCTCCACAGAGGGTTCCTGGACAGGAAGAAAAGGAAGATGGAGAAAGAAATTGAGAGGGCCGTTACTCCCAAGCCCATCATCCGTGCCCTCTCCCTTCCCCTCAGACGCGCTCCTCTTTCCCGCCCTTTCTACAATCCCGTCACTTTGCCCCTAATCCACCAGGGGGAGCCCTCAGCTAAAAAAAGGAACGTCATGCGCTTCCCCATTGGTCCAGCGCAGGGCGAACGTCACAGCTACCTTTCCATAGGCGGCTGAGAAGGAAATGACATCACAAACACTTGCCGCTCTAGGACTTCGCACTCGCTCTCCTTAACCCCTGGGGCTCCACAGGAGGCGGAGAGGCTGCGGGAGAGTCTGGCGGAGGGAGATCCAGACGTTCCCCGGGTGAGTTGGGGGCTCTTCCCGGGCAAAGGGAGGCGGAGGAGGGAGAAACCCACGCCCAGCTTTCCTCCGGCTTCAACCCCGGATCCCATGCTCCCCAGCCGCCCCCTGTCTGAGGAAGAGCCGAGTGGGGGGAGGGGAGGGTCGGCCTTGCGGAGGCCCAGCAGGAGCGGAGAGAAGCCGGGCGAGGAGGAGGCAGGATTCGCACCAGGCTCCCTGTCTCCGGAGGGGAGAGAAGCGGGGCGGCCTCTCCAGCTGCCTCCTTCCCGGCCCTGCGCTGGGATGAGCCTCTTGGGGCTCCGGGGAGGTTGGGGGAAGGTCGCTCAGTGGCTGAATTCCACTTTCTAATTCTTAATATTTGTTTTTCTTCCCATCTCAGATACAGAAACTGGAAGCCATTTGTGGTCTTTGCAAGGCAAACTTTTCTCTTGAGGGAAGAAGAAAAAGAGCGGAATCCCTTGTGGGGATCAGTCCTGCAGCCCCAGAAATGGTCCCGTGAAGGAAAAGGCATCTGGAGACCCACCAGAGTCCTTGGAACCATTTGGAGCTGCTCTGCAGGACAGAGAAAGGATGGAGACACAACCTTTTGGAAAGGAGGGAAGCGGAAAAGGCCCTTCAGCTGCTCAGCCTGGGAAGTGGGGGAAGCTCTGGACAAGGACTGGGCAGGAGATCCTGGAGGAGGAAACCATCCTCCCTTCAGAAGTTCAGCCCTGGAACTTCATCCAATACCAGGAGGCTGAGTGTCCCCGAGGACTTTGCCGCCGACTCCATGACTTTTGCAGGCGATGGCTGAGACCAGAAAAGCACACCAAAGCCCAGATGCTGGACCTGGTGGTTCTGGAGCAGCTCCTCTTCCTTCTGCCCCCAGAGATGAAGGGCTGGTTGCGGGAGTGTGGAGCAGAGACCAGCTCCCAGGCGGTGGCCCTGGCTGAAGGCTTCCTCCTGAGCCAGGCGGAGGAGCAGAAGGAGCAGACTGAGTTGCAGGTAAGAGTTCAAGACAGAATAGAGAATCTGTTTGAATATTTCACCCCTCCTTCCCAAACTTCTCTGACATTCATAATACGTGGCAATGTCCCTCCTATTCTAATAAGACATTGTTCCATTGTTTTCTCACATTTCTGACATAACCACATTGATGGATATTGGGGGCTTTGAGGTTGTGTTCTGAATATAGGAATCCACTTTACGTCATGTGATGTACATTAATTCTGTTTCTTCTTTCCTCCTATTGGAAGTGCTGCATTGTGGAGATCCGAGATCGTGAGGGAAAGAAGAACTCATCAGTTCCCCCCCAGGAGCTATTTTTCAGGAGGATCCCTTGGGAGGATCAAAGTCAGGACACCTCAGGAGGTAACTGAAGATCCTCCGGTTACCTATCTGTCTTACCTTCGCTCTCTCTTCTCTTCTATATGATTCCTTCTCCTATTTATACTTCTCCATACTAATTGCATCTACAGATAATTGCCCAGCGACTCTCTTTAGGTGAGCCGCCTCCTCCTGGGGAAGGAGGAGATTGAGGTCTACCTGAAGGGGCATGCTGAGGTATTTATGGTTTTTCGCTCGACTTTGTTCCCAGTTGGATGCCGGCATGGTTGCTGGTCCGGTAGAAGCTCTTGAGGAAGCTTCCTGCTCTGATATCTGGGAATGGTTTGACCCTGTTGCTCCTGAGGATCCTAGGGAGTATGGGTGGGTGCAAGCACCTGTGTTTTAAACACATGCCCCGCCTGGCTTGGGAAAGCTTCCCGGGAGGTGACAGGTGGGTGGACGCTGGCTGTCATTAATGCTTCCCTACAGGAGGGGGCAGTGCCCCAGCATTTTAAGGAGGCTGTAGTCCACCCTCTTCTTAAGAAACCATCCCTGGATCCCACCCTGTTGAATAATTTCCTACCTGTCTCCAATCTTCCCTTTTTGGGGAAGGTTGTTGAGAAGTGGTTGTGCAGCAGGTCCAGAGGTTTCCGGATGAAGCTGATTATATGGACCCCTAACCTTTGATGTAAGGGAGGAGGGAAGCAAACGCCTAGCCGACAAAGACCACCTGAAAACTGAATTTCACACTCTCACAAACGTATTAATCTCTAATGGATTCCAAAGAAACACAATTACCAACCTAATCCAAAGAGAGACACCCCCCAAGAACCAAGACACAGAACAGGACAACGACATCGACCTCCTCCCTTACATCAAAGGCACCACAGATAAAATCAGCAAAATCCTCCACAAACACAATATCAAGACGACCTGCACTGACCAAAAAATAGCCAACATCTTAAGAAACCCCAAAGACAAGATCCAGCTAGAAAACCAAGGAGTCTATGAAATACCATGCAAAATCTGCCCAGCCATACATTGGACAAACTAATAGGAGAATAAATGCACGCATTGCAAAACACAAGAATGCAGTCAAAAAAGAAGAAAAAACTTCATCTCTTTTCCAGCACCTTAAAGCAACAGGACATGAAGTTGATTTTGAAGGAACCAAATTAATCCCCAAAACTGAACACTTCAACAAGAGAATAATTATGGAAGCCATAGAAACAGAAAAGCATCCCCACAACATGAATAAATGTGACGATACCTCCCACCTACCAGACATCTGGAAACTAACCCTTGTCAACAAACGAGTCCTAGCACCCATAGACAAAAAAATCTACACCCCAGAAGCCAGATATACCCCCCTCCCCAGACCTCCAGCCAAATCACTTTCCAGCCAGCCACAAAGATGAAGCTATGCCACCTGGTGGAGAAAAACCGACCAAACACCCGAAGCCAAGTCAATAGACACAGACTGGGACTCCCAACCAATCAGAACGAAGAGGTGGGGCCGTCCCAGCAAAGCAGACTACCAGCACCAGATTTGAAATAGTAACGGCAATTGCTGCAGAAGATCCCTTGCATAAACCTGATGATGACAGATGCGATTCTGCTGAAACGTTGCCAAAGTACTCTCAATCTTACACGGAAGAAGATCCGAATACACCAAGACTTAGGACAGGGATGGTAGGCACGCTGGTGCGCTTATGCACTCGCCTTAGAGATCTGTTAGGAATGGAGTGAGGTTGACAGTAGATGGTCTAAGGTTAAAGTTTTGGGGTTTAGGGGAAGAAATCACAGAGTACGGTAGTGCATTCCAGGCATTAGTGACTCTCTTACTGAAGTCATATTTTCTGCAATCAAGTTTAGTGCAGTTTACCATAATTTTGAATCTATTGTGTACTCGAGTATTGTAGTGGTTGAAGCTGAAGGAGTCATTGACAGGTAGGACCCCTGCCAGTCAAGATTCAGGCCTGGATTTGGGATAGAATCGTCATTGGCCGCGCTTTTGTATGATCTCTGGCGAGAGCGGGATGTGAGTGGCGCATCCATCCTTGCTCTTCTTGACCTCTTGGTGGCTTGCGATACCATCGACCATGGTATTCTGGGGCGGCTTCGCGGGATGGGAATGGGAGGCCTTGTGCTATCCAGCCTCACTTCCTTCCTCTGCAGCCGTTCTCAGTGTTGATAGGAGAGGATAGATCCAGCCATCGTCCACTGCTTTGCGGGGTTCCGCAGAGCTCGGTACTCTCTGCTCCTGTTCAACATTTATATGAAACCACTTTGTGAGATCATCTGCTAGCATGGACTGAGATATCACCAATATGATGATGATACTGAGCTGTATGTCTTGGCCCGTGGTGGATTAAGCAATGCCGTGTCCTCCCTCTCGCAGTGCCTGGAGGCTGTTAGGGACTGGATGGGGAGCAATGGGTTTAAACTAAAGCCTGCTAAGACAGAGTGGCTCTGGGTTTGGGGTTCATTGGCCAGGGGAGAATTGCCACTTCTGGTCTTGGATGGGGTGGCCACTACCCCAAACACACCCTGTGCGTAATCTGTGGGTTCTCCTGGACATAGAACCCCTATTGAGCCTTGGTGGCGCAGCAGACTAATGGGCTGTTAAGTAACACCAGGTGCCTGCAAGTACTGCAAGTTCAAATCTCACCAGGCTCAAGGTTGACTCAGCCTTCCATCCTTTCGGGGTAGATAAAATGAGGACCCGGATTGTGGGGGCAATAAGGTGACTTTGTATAAAAAAGAACACCGTTTTGGGGGGCCTGAAAGCCCTACTAAGCAGGTATATACAAAAGTATAAAGGCTATTGCTTAATGCATTGTAAGCCGCCCTGAATCTCTGGAGAAGGCTGGGATATAAATCGAACCAATAAACAATAAATAAATAAATAAACCCCTGCTCGAAAAGCAGGTTGCGGTCGTGTGCAGGAGGCCCTTTGCGCAACTATGGGTTGTGCGCCAGAAACAGCCCTTCCTGGACCGACAATCCCTACTCACAGTCACTCATACCCTTATCTTGACTATTGCAACGTGCTCTACATGGGGCTGTCCTTGATGAGCATGTGGAAGTTCCAGTTTCTGCGAAATGCAGCGGCCTGCATGGTTTTCTGTGGACCCCGGTGTGCACAAGTATCATTTCTCCTGCAGGAGCTGCATTGGCTGCCAATTTCTTTCCTGGTGCAATTCAAGGTGCTGGTTGTCACCTATAAAGCCCTCCATGGCTTGGGACCAGGTTATCTGAGGGACCATCTCTTGCTAGTTACATCTGCCCAACCCACCAGAGCGCGAAGGCAGGAATATTGCAGGTGCCATCCCCTAGGAAGACATGCCTGGTGAGACCCAGAAGAAGGGTTTTCTCCGTGGCAGCACCCTCTCTCTGGAACATCATCCCCCCCAGAGATGAGGATTAGAATTAGAGATTAGAATGGCCTCCCATAGTAGCACTCTTCCAGAAGGCGCTGAAGACCTGGTTCTGCCAGGGGGCCTGGGAAACCCAGAGCGGGATGGAGCCCATTAAACGGCTCCTGTGAGGTGCTTTTGCCTGGGCAAGGGGTGTGGGTGATTTTATTATTTTAATGTATTATATAATTCTCCTTTTATTAATTTTCTTATTTTAATATGGGTTTATTATTTTTTTGCCGCTTTGAGTCGCCATGTGTGACTACGTGGCATATAAATTGTCTAAAATAAATCAATAAAATAAATATTTTGAAATTATTTATTCCTTACAGATAAACAAAGAATCAAATTTTCTGGTTTTTATGACGGTGATCAAACAGCGGTTGAACTTCTAAATCAAGTAAGAAAAGGAAAAGTTATTAGACTTGTATTCTCCCTTCAGGAATTGAAGTGGGTGTACAGAGTTCTCTCTCCTTCTATTCTCCCCCTTATTTGGACTGGGTTATTTTTGTGTCCTTCCACAACATGGAGAGCAGAATAGCAGGTTGAAGTTGCTGTCAGCCAGCATAGCTTCCTCTGGTTGTCTTGTTCTGCTAGATACTCCTCCAAATTTGCCTTTACAAGAAGCACATCTTTTAAAGTCCTTGAAGAATAAACATATTTTTCCAGTGGCAGGAATTGCTAGACCACCTTTCTTTTTGTAATTTATCAACCTCCTAAGGTACAGATTAATAGAGTTGGAAGGGACCTTGTAAGTCATCTAGTCCAACCTGACTACACCATTTCTGACAAGCGGCAGTCAGTCTCTTCTTGAAAGCTCCCAGTGATGAAGCTCCCACAACTTCTGAAGGAAACTTCTGTTCCATAGGTTCATTGCTTTCACTGTCAGAAAATGTCTCCTTATTTCTAGGTTGAATTTCTCCTTGTTGAGTTTCCATCCATTATTCCTTGACTCGCCTTCAGGTGCTTTGGAAAACAGCTTGACCCCCTCCTCTCTGTGGCAGCCTCTCAAACATTGGAACACTGCTATTGTGTCCCCCTACTCTATCTCTTCACTAGACTAGCCATGCCCAGTTCCTGCAACTGTTCAGTCCCCTCATCATCTTGGTTGCTCTTCTTTACACTTTTTCTAGACTCTCAAAATCTTTTTTAGATCATGGCAACTTCATGTGATCTTGATTCTATCCCTCTCTTAATGCAACCTATGATTCTGTTGATAGTTTTCTGGCAACTGTAGCACACTCCTGGCTCACATTAAGCGATTGTCCACTAGGACTCCAAGATCCCTGTTCCACTTACTACTTTTGAGCCAGGCATCACCTATTCTATGCCAGTGCATTTGGTTTTTCTTTCCTAAATGTAGCACATTACATTTCTCACCATTGAAGTTCATTTTGTTAGAAGGTGCCAATCTGTCAATCCTTCTATATCTCGAGCCCATTTTGTGCAGTGTTGGTATTCCTGTCAATTTGGTCTTGTCTGCAAATTTGATGAGTTCCCCTTCTATCCCCTTGTCTAAATCATTGAGGATGATGAACAGCTCTTGTGAATCCTCCTGTTCTGTTCTTTTTTCCGTGTTCAGGAGAGTCTTGTGTCCTTCGAGGAGGTGGCTGTGTATTTCTCTGAGGAGGAATGGTCTCAGCTGGATCCTGACCAAAAAGCGCTGCATTCGGAAGTCATGCTTGAAAACTATAGGAACGTGGTCTCTCTCGGTAAGAGTTTTCTTGTTCCAAATCAGAGAGTTCAAGAAGATAGATTATAGTTAGTTTTTTATTAAAAATCACTAATCAAATATCGTCTCCTGGGAGGGAGAAGGAAAGTATCTGGCCTTTTAGTACCCCAAGGAAGGAAAGAGTCAGTGTCTCTTTGCTGAGATGCTTTTGGGGCATTCCTTATCTGTATTTTTCCATTTCTATTTGAACTTAACTGTGGAGGCTGAGAAGAATGGGGTGTGCTTTTATGTGTCCTCTGGAGATCATGTGACAAGAATGTGTTGTCATTTGTCCTCTGAAACCTCCCCAGATTGTGTGGGAACAGAAATTTTTACACTCAGGCCATGGAAGAGCATTCTCCCAGTCCAATTCAAGAACAAAGGCCTCATGCAGTGTGACTCAGAGCATCCTAGGATACAGGTGATCCAGAGTTACGACAGTTCACTAAGCAACCATACCAGCCCTCTCCTAGTCCTGAAATAATGAATGTTACAGCACCACAGCCGTCATTCAGATTTACAAATGACAGCAGAGGCGTTGCAACAACAATCATCCTACCTGCACCCCCACCCCACCCTGCTCAGATTTACGTTACGAGGACGTAGCGAGCCGGTTCCTTTGCCTGCTCGGGTGCATTTCCAGAAAAAAGAGGCCTAAAGTAGTGAGAGATACACAAGATCAATAGTGGGAAATCTGGCACTATTGATCTCACATGAACTCGAACTACAGTACTTTAGGCCCCTGTTCCCTGCTAACCAAGGCCTGCACGAGATCCAGGGCAAAATGCTTTGGAAACAAAGGGAAGACCTCTTTGTTTTCAAAGACTTTTGCCCTGGATCTCGTGCACTCCTCAGTTTGTAGGGAACACAGGACTAAAGTACTACAGTGTGAGATCCTGCAAGATCATTAATGTGAGATTTTGGACTTCTCATCTTGTGTGATCTCGTACTGAAGTAGCTTTAGGCCCATGTTCTCTGCGAACTAAAGCCTGTACCAGATCTGGCCAAAAAGTTCTTGCAAGTTGATGAGATTTTGGGGTAGCAAAATAGCCATTCTTGAAGCCTCCCAACCTTTCCAATCTCAGTCCAAAGAGCATTTACAAGCCAATGGGAGGCTTCAGGGAAGGGATTTTGCTCCAAAGTCTCATCGTTTGGATCAAGGAACGGGCCAGCAGGAGTCCTGCCTGCCAGACAGACGTGGTGGAGTAGCTGCTCCAAGGTACACTGGGGAAGAAGGAGCTTTTTTTAAAATGGTTTCAGTTCTCACAGGTCTCTGCTGAAATTAACTCACCTCAATAAATCTTAAGTTTTCTCCTTATTCCTCTTTGGGTGTTTCCCCTGATTATTCCTTTGCTCAAAACAGACTTTGATTGAGATTTGCAGATATTTAGATAATTGTAAAGAAAGAGATGTTTTCTAGATATTTTCAAAGCTTTCAGAACTCATATAGAAATCATCCTGTCTATATTTTATTTTATTTATTTTATGTTATTTTTCAATTTATATACCGCCCTTCTCCCTAAGGACTCAGGGCGGTGCACAGCCAGAATTAAGAACATGAACTACAAATATTAAGAACAATTAAAATATATATAAATTTGGCCCAAAAATTTAAAAATCAGAACCAATTAAAACATTTTAAAAATTTAAAAATTTCTTCTTACGCCAGCCCAGCTTGCTGGAAAAAGTGGGTTTTAAGGCACGGCGGAAGGCACTGAGGTTTTGGATTCTCCTTTTCTCTGGGGGCAACTGATTCCAGAGGGTAGGTGCCCCCACAGAGAAGGCTCTCCCCCTGGGGGTCACCAGCCTACATTGTTTGGCTGATGGCACCCTGAGGAGGCCCTCTCTGTGGGAGCACACGGGTCGATGGGAGGTCATCGGTAGCAGCAGGCGGTCTCGAAGATAGCTAGGCCCTATGCCATGGAGCGCTTTAAAGGTGATAACCAACACCTTGAAGTGCACCCAGAAGACCACCGGGAGCCAGTGCAGCTCGCGCAGGAGCGGTGTTACATGGGAGCGCCATGCTGCTCCCGTCACTACCCGCGCTGCTGCGTTCTGGACCAGCTGGAGCCTCTGGGTGCCCTTCGAGGGGAGCCCCATGTAGAGAGTGTTACAGTAGTCAAGGCAAGAGGTGACGAGGGCGTGAGTGACTGTGCACAGGGAATCCCGATCAAGAAAGGGCCGCAACTGGTGGATCAGGCGAACCTGATAAAAGCTCCCCCTGGTTACAGCCGTCAGATGTTCCTCCAAGGACAGCTGCATATCCAGGAGGACTCCCAGATTGCGAGCCCTTTATCTGTGGGGGCCAAAGACTTGCCCCCAATAGTCAATGATGAAGTCAACTGACTATATCGGGGTGCCGGGAGCCACAGCCACTCAGTCTTGGAAGGGTTGAGTTTGAGCCTGTTCCTCCCCATCCAGATCCGCACAGCCTCCAGGCACTGAGACATCACTTCGAGGGCATTGTTGGGGTGGCCTGGGGTGGAGATGTACAGCTGAGTGTCATCAGCGTACTGGTGGTATCTCACCCCGAAGCCACGGATGATCTCGCCCAGCGGCTTCACATAAATGTTGAACAGAAGGGGTGAGAGGACCGATCCCTGCGGCACTCCACAGATGAGAGGCCTCAAGGTCAACCTCTGCCCCCCTGCCAACACAAACTGCGACCGGTTGGAGAGAAAGGAGGAGAACCACCTCAATACGGTGCCTCCCACCCCCAACTCTTCCAGCCGGTGCAGCATGATACCATGGTCGATGGTATCAAAAGCCGCTGAGAGATCTAACAGGACCAGAACAGAGGAGCAACCTCTGTCCCGAGCCCTCCAGACATCATCAACCAACGCGACCAATGCCGTTTCCGTGCTGTGCCCAGATCTGAAACCCGACTGGAACGGATCTAGATAAGATGTTTCCTCCAGGAATTGTGGAAACTGTCGCGCAACCACACTCTCAACAACCTTCGCCATAAAGCGAAGGTTGGAGATAGGACGATAGTTGGCCAATATTGCCGGATCCAGGGACGGCTTCTTGAGGAGAGGCCTCACCACTGCCTCTTTCAAGGCGGCGGGGAAGTAACCCTCACTCAACGAAGCGTTGATAACACCCTGGAGCCACCCTCGTGTAACCTCTTAGGAAGCCAGTACCAACCAGGAGGGACACGGGTCCAGTAAACATGTGGCCGTACTAAGTCTCCCCAAAATCCTGTCCACATCATCGGGAGTCACAGCATCAAACTCCTCCCAGATAATATTCTCAAGACTATTCCTCGTCACCCTGCCCTGAACTACCCAGTCAGAGTCCAAATCCCCCCGGATCTGAGCGATTTTGTCATACAGGTATTGTCCGAAATCCTCCGCCGTGCCTTCCAGGGGATCCTCCCGCACTCCCGGATGGAGCAGGGAGCGGGTCACCCTAAACAGGGCGGCCGGACGATTTCCTGATGACGCAATAGAGGCGGAAAAGTAATTAAACTTTGCCGTCTTTATCGCCACTAGGTAGGCCTTAATATGCGACCTTACCAGTGTTCGATCAGATTCAGCGAGACTGGCCCTCCAACCGCTCTCCAGGCGCCTTTTCCGGCGCTTCATTTACCTCAGCTCCTCAGTAAACCAAGGAGCCGCACGGGATCGGCACCGGGTCAGAGGCCGCAAAGGCACGACTCAGTCCAAGGCCCCACCAGCCGCCCGATCCCAGGCAGCTACCAGGTCCTCAGCCGAGTCATGTGCTAGATCCTCAGGAAATGGCCCAAGCTCCATCTGGAACCTATCAGGATCCATCAGGCGCCTGGGGCGGACCCATCTCATTGGCTCCACCTCCCTGCAGCGGGGTGTAGTGGTTCGAAGGTCCAGGCGAAGGAATGAGTGATCTGACCATGACAAGGGTTCCATGTCTATATCCCCTATAATAAGATCACTCAACCACTGGCCAGAGACAAAAATCAAGTCCAGAGTGTGGCCCCCCCATGTGGGTGGGGCCATGAACTAGCTGGGTCAGGTCCATGGCCGTCATGGAAGCCATTAACTCCCGAGGCGTCTCAGACGTTTCACCAATGAACGGCAAGTTGAAATCACCCATGACCATAAGCCTGGGTGTATCAACTGCCACCATGGCTATCACGTCGAGGAGCTCGGGCAGGGCTGTTGCCGCACGGCAGGGAGCCAAGTACGCAAGCAACAAGCCCATCTGAACCCCATGACCCCATCTCACAAAGAGGGATTCAGATCCGGCAATCTGTGGCACAGTGGTCTCCCTCGGACCAAGACATTCGTTAATAATAACCGCCACCCCCCCTCCCCTCCCCTGGGCCCTCGGCTGATGGAATGCTCTGTAGCCTGGTGGGCACATCTCAACCAGAGGGACCCCTCCCTCCGGGCCCAACCAGGTCTCCGTAATACCCGCCAGGTCCGCTCCCCCCTCCTGTATTAGATTGTGGATGAGGGGGGCCTTATTTACCACAGACCTGGAATTGCACAACATCAGCCGAAGGCCCAGGTCCTGAGTATCTAAGCCACCTAGTATCCGAGAGGAGCCTTGGAGACCGGGGCGCGCAATAGCTCTCAAACAGCGAGTGCGCACTCCCGACACGTGATATGGTCTCCTGCTCCCGCCATATCTGCCCCTCCCATCCACTGTGCTAATGGTACACCCCTCATTGGTATAGCCTTCCATCCTCTCCCCAATCCCTCGTCCTGCACCCTCCAAACCGTTACCCCGTGCCAGGCTCGACTCTGACCTTAGTGGATTCTCCCCCCGCCCATCTCTTTGGTCGTCTTCCCCTTAAAAGATATCACACCACTGTAAGCATGCAAACATAAAACTGAAAGGAATTCTGGAAAAATTCAGAAGGAAATTCACTTGACTTTGTATGGTTTGATCTTTTTCTCTAACCTTGTTACCTTTTCATTTCTCTTTTGCTTTGAAGGCAATAATGGTCAGGAGAATCAAGATTCCTGTGAACTGCTCCAAGTGATCAATGCTAAAGATGGAACGGAGAACTTTGGAATTCGAATGGAACAAGAAACCCATGATAGAAACCAGTCAAATGATTGGAATCAGGAAAACTCATCTTCCACCAATACTCCGATGCAAGACTTCCTTGCCCAACAGGAGAAAATAAGGAAAAAATATATTGGGGAAAGTGTGAAGCCAATCAAATCTCACTTACAAGTAAAAGAACACTATTTAAGCCAAAACAAAGCAGAAAATACTTTAAGGAGATACAACGGACAAAGTTACAATGGGACATTCATTCCTTCTCTTGGAAATAAGTTCCCTACATCTCAAAAAGTGATGGACACAAAAGAGAAGCCTTACAAATGTTTGGAATGTGGAACATGTTTTAGAACAAGCAGGCAACTTACTTCCCATGAAGGGATTCACACTCGGGAGAAGCTATACAAATGCAGAGAGTCTGGTAACAGGTTCAGAAGACGTAGTAATCTTATTTCCTCTAAAAGGATCCAGGCAGGAGAAAAGCCATTTAAATGCATGGAGTGCAAAAAAACCTTTGCTCGAAGAAGTAGTCTTATTTCCCATAAGAGAATCCACACAGGGGAAAAGCCATTTAAATGCATGGAATGTGGAAAGACCTTTGCTCACAGCAGTGTCCTAAGAGCTCACGAAAGGCTCCACACAGGAGAGAAGCCGTATAAATGCATGGAATGTGGAAAGACCTTTGCCCATAGAAATGGACTTACTATCCACAAAATGATCCACACAGGAGAAAAGCCATTTAAATGCATGGAGTGTGGAAAGACCTTTGCTCAAAGAGGTCATCTTATTCGCCATAAGAGGATCCACACAGGGGAGAAGCCGTATAAATGTATGGAGTGTGAAAAGACCTTTGCTCAAAGAGGTCATCTTATTTCCCATAAGAGGATCCACACAGGGGAAAAGCCATTTAAATGCATGCAGTGTGGGAAAACCTTTCCTTGTAGCAACGAATTTATATTCCATAAAAGGAGACACATGGGAGAGAAACCATATAAATGTATGGAATGTGGAAAGACCTTTGCTCAGAGCAGTGGACTTAGTTGCCACAAAAAGCTCCACACAGGAGAAAAGCCATTTAAATGCATGGAATGTGGAAAGACCTTTGCTCAAACAGGTCATCTTATTTCCCATAAGAGGATTCACACAGGGGAGAAACCGTATAAATGCATGGAATGTGGAAATACCTTTGCTCAAAAAAGTCATCTTATTTTACATAAGGTGATCCACACAGGGGAGAAGCCATATAAATGCATGGAGTGTGGAAAGACCTTTGCTCGAAGAGGTCATCTTATTCGCCATAAAATGAGCCACACAGAGGAGAAGCCATATAAATGCATGGAGTGTGGAAAAACCTTTGCTCAAAGAGGTCACCTTGTTCACCATAAGAGGATCCACACAGGGGAGAAACCGTATAAATGCATGGAGTGTGGAAAGAGCTTTGCTTATAGTAATGGACTTACTAGCCACGAAATTATCCACACAGGGGAAAAGCCATTTAAATGCATGGAGTGTGGAAAAACCTTTGCTCAAAAAGGTAGTCTTATTCGCCATAAGAGGATCCACACAGCGGAGAAACCGTATAAATGCATGGAATGTGAAAAGACCTTTGCTCAAAGAGGTAATCTGATTCGCCATAAGAGGATCCACACAGGGGAGAAACCGTATAACTGCATGGAGTGTGGAAAAATCTTTGCTCGAAGAGGTCATCTTGTTCACCATAGGAGGATACACACAGGGGAGAAGCCCTATAAATGCATGGAGTGTGAAAAGGCCTTTATTCAGAAAGTTAGTCTTACTTCTCATAAAAGGATCCACGCTCAGGGGAAACTGCATAGCAATAGTAACTCCACTTAGACTTATATGCCACTCCACAATGCTTTACCATACTCTCTGAGCAGTTTACAAAGTCAGCATATGGTTTCCAGCAATCTGGGTCCTCATTTTACCCACCTCAGAAGGATGAAAGCTGAATCAACCATGACCCTGTCAGAATCAAACTTATGGCTGTGGGCAATAAGCCTATAGTACTGCATCCTAACCACTGATCCACCACTTCTCTATAGATTTTGATATTTATGCATATTGTGCCTTTCTGATCCAAACGAGACAAGGTAGAATCCAAGAAAATGAAATTTAATGTGGAGAAAAGTAAGCTTTTACACCTGGGCAGGAAAAACAGATTACCTGAAACCTGGCTGGATAATAGTAACTGTGAAGGGTCCTTGGAGTCGGAATGGATGATCAATTAAGCATGAATCACCTGTGTGCGGCAGCAGCCAAAAAAGGGAATACAATCCTTGGTTGTATAAACAGAGGCATAGAATCAAAATCACATGAAGTATTATTACTGTTAGGATATGGTGCATGCCTAACAGGTTGGCCAGACAATATATAAGCTAACATGATGAATATATATTCTATGACTTTAAGAGGTACTGCTGAGTCATTGTATCCTGATTAGATAAGCTCTGTAGTAACTGTATTTAAGGAGAGCTTGAATGTAGTCATTGTGGACAAGCCACCATCGTGACCTGTTATCAGCATGAACTTGCTACTATTTATTACCTACTCCTGTTTTGTAATTTCTACTTGATCTCTTACATGGTCTAATGTGATCATGGTTTATTTATTCTGTTTTTAAGAACTATTTATATTGTTCCTGTTTGATCCTTTTACTACAAACTGGTAAGAAGAATTTTGTATCTCTGGACTGATTATCATTGGCTAAGACTTGGGTTGATTAAAGACTATGAGATTGTTTTCCACTACAAACTAAAAACTTTGATAAACCAGTTTATAGGTATTTTATTCATTTATTGCTCTCAGCACCGTTTCCATGTGCTCTATGCTCGGCTGGTTGTTAACAGAACAATATTCTTAACAATTACTGCTCCATGAAGCCTTAGTAAGACCACACCCAGAATACCGCATCCTGTTTGGGTCATCACATTGCAAAAAAGATGTTGAAACTTTGGAAAAAATGAGAACAACAACAGCTAAAGGCCGGAAGACTAAAACGAGAATGGTTATAAGAACTGGACATGGCTAATCTAGTGAAGAGAAGGACCAGGGGGGACAGGATAGCAGTGTTCCAATATTTGAGGGGCTGCCACAGAGAGGATGGGGTCCAAGGCACCTGAAGGCCAGAAAAGGAATAATGGATGGAAACTTATCAAGGAGCGATTCTACCTAGAAATAAGGAGAAATTTTCTGACAGAACAATCAACCAATGGAAGAGCTTGCCTTCGGAAGTTGTGGGCGCTTCATCGCTGGTGGCTTTGAAGAAGAGATTGGACTGCCATTTGTCAGAGCCCCCTGCTTGGGTGGGGGGTTGGACTAGAAGAGCTCCAAGTTCCCTTCCAGCTCTGTTCTGATTTTGATTTTGAATCCTGTCCATTCTGGTCCTTTTTTGCTAAGTATGAGGTTTTAAAAGAAAGATGAGTATCAATGGAGATTAAGGTTATCGTTTGCCCTCAAAGTGATGTGTGGATGCCAATATTTAAGTGGTACATTTCCAGTAACTCCCTCTGAAGAGTATTTTATTTTATTTTATTTTATTAAATTTCTATACTGCCCTTCTCCCGAAGGACTCAGGGCGGTGAACAGCCACAAAACACATAAGTACAAAAATTTAAAATAGAATAAAATGAATTAAATAATTTGGCTGACACAAATTTAAAATACCCAATATTTTAAAAACAAATTAAAATTTACATTTAAAAAGGGGAGAAGATTTAGGCCAGGCTGGCTTGCTGAAATAAGAAAGCGCGACGGAAGGTGCACAGATCCGGGATCCTCTGTATCTCTGAGGGGAGCTCGTTCCAGATCGTAGGTGCCCCCACAGAGAAGGCTCTCCCCATAGGGGCCGACAGTCAACATTGTTTGGCCGACGGCACCCGGAGGAACCCCTCTCTGGGAGTGTACTGGTCGGTGGGAGTATATCCACTAGAGCAGAGTTGCAGGCAGAAATGCAATTAGTCCTGAATCCCTTACTATTGTTTCAGCTTTTCTTCCTTTGCTTACTATTGTCACAGTCTGCCTTTCCACCGTTTCACTTTATGCAAGTAATAACAGAGAAAGAAAACCATAAGGAAAAGGGGGTTATAGTGATGCTGAATTAGAAAAATCTTACCAAGATCTTCTTTTAAGTGAAGTCTCCAGAACTGGACTCAGTATTCCAAATGGAGTCTCACTAAAACCCTATGTAGAGGGATAGGAGCTCCTTTTTGCTGAGGGTGATACATCTGGTGATGCATCTCAGAATTTTGTCTGCCTTCCCAGCTGCCTGGCCACACTGCTTACTTATGTTGCAGTTATCCTTGTTTCAGTGCCATGGCAACTACTTTCACAGAGTTGTGTAAAAGAAGGGAAGAGAAAGCAGTGGTAGGGATATGTGGATGCATATTAAGTTCCCATAGGTAGGCAGCCTACTGGCCAACCCAGGCAGTCCCTGATTTACAATAATTTATTAAGTAACCGTTTGAAGTTCCAATGGCAATAAATGATGGCTCTGACCTCCTCCCTCCCTCCCAAATTAGACATACTCCAGGATATGAGAATGAAAACCACTCTGGTGTGCTAACATTGCAAAAGATCAATCAAGAAGGAAGATCTTTGGAAATCAATGGGGACCAAAATAAGATGAAATTAAGAATTACTTCAAAAAATTACTTCAATCCTTCCTGATGAAACACGCAGAAATGCGAATGAGAACTTTCTCTGGGATGTCGAGATACCAAAAATAATCCAGCCTGCCAACAAAGGAGAAAATGTGTAGTCTCTGATTGAAATGAGGGATCCTTGGTGGTCTCTGAGCTTGATTGTGTTGTTGCAGACCTTTCATTAGCCAAACGAGGGACGATCATCACTGCACCAACCAACCTCAGAGGGCACCAAGGACCCCTCAATCCAACTTGCATCCACTGTGTCAAATTAATCAGTGTCAACCAGGATGAATGCAGAAGCAAGGAACCGTTTTAGGCCAAAGACCTCTTAGGATGTGATGGAATAATGAGAGATGTCAATGTAGACTGCATGCAGAAAGTTTCAGGGTGAACAATTTGCCTTTCAAGCAAGAGGCCGGAATGAACAGAAGGGAAAAAATGCATGGAAAAAATACATTTTTCAAGCATTAGGACCACGTTCTTCTCCTTTTATGGTGTGTCATAACATTAAGTAACTTAAAATTAAATATCAGTCATGTAGTTACTTGCTAAAGATGCATAAAATTCTCAATGGAGCCTTCAGCTTTCCTTGTTTTGCTTTTTTATTTTCATTTTCTCTTTTTATTTATGGTCTAATAATATATCCCTGCATTCAATTCTCCAAGGGGCTTAAGCTTCCTAGTCACATTTCTTGAGGTGAATTTCCTACTCAATCCCTATGTAAAAATGGTTTTTCCTCCTTATAGTTTAGCTTTCTATTCCTTTTTCAGGATCTTCCTTTTCTTTCATCAGAAGAGACCGGAGGGGTCCCTGCCCTTTCTCCTCCCCCCTTTGCTATTAGGCTGAGGGAAAAGTTTGGGAAGGGCAGCTGCATGTATTGAATTAAATAAATAAAAATAAATAAATTAAAATCATTTTCCTGATTGTGGCCTTCCTGCCTGTGTCCCATCTGCCTCCCCTTCAGGCGGGAGTTCCCAACAACCGCAAGACACCAGCTGTCTTTCCCACAGAGGCTCCTGGTCCTCCTCTTCTGACCGCCCGGCTGTTTCTGACAGGATTTGGACCCTTTGGAGGCCTCCCACAATCTCTGCGGAGCCTTCAGGGCGGCTGTTCTTGAGGGAAGCGAGTTCAAATCCTCCAGAGCGATTTTTTTCTCCATCTCCACAGACGGTTCCTGGACAGGAAGGAAAGGAAGATGGAGAAAGTGGCGCCTCTGAAAACCACAAAGCTTTTCTTGGGCTGGCAGGCATTGAGGGGCCTTTCCTCCTACTCCCAAACCCATCATCCCTGCCCTCTCCCTTCCCCTCAGACGCGCTCCTCTTTCCCGCCCTTTCTACAATCCTGGCACTTTGCGCCAAATCCACCAGGGGGCGCCCTCTACCAATAGAAGGGGACTCCCGGTGCTTCTCCATTGGTCCACTGGAGGGCGAACGTCACAGCCGTCTTTGTAGGGGGTGGCCGGGAAGGAAGTGACATCATGAAAGCATGCCGCTCTAGGACGGTGCACTCTCTCAACCTCCACAGAAGTGGAGAGTCTGGTGGGTGGTGGGGAGATCCAGACTTTCCCCTGGTGAGTTGGGGGCGCTTCATGGGTAAAGGGAGGCGGAGGAGGGAGAGACCTTCACCTGGCCCTTCTCTGGCTCCAACCCCAGATCCCATGCTCCCCAGCTGCCTTCATGCAAAGAGCCCGAGTGGGGGGAGGGGAGGGTCAGCCTTGCGGAAGCCCAGAAGGTTGTTCAGTGGCTCAATTCCACTTTCTAATTCTTGGTATTTATTTTTCTTTCCATCTCAGATACACAAAGTCAAAACCATTTGAAAAATTTGCATTTTTGGGAAAATAAAAAGAGCGGAATTCCTTGCAGGGCTCAGTCCTGCAGCCCCAGAAATGGTCCCGTGAAGGAAAAGGCATCTGGAGACCCACCAGAGTCCTTGGAGCCATTTGCAGTCGCTCTGCAGGACAGAGAAAGGATGGAGACACAACCTTTTGGAAAGGAGGGAAGCGGAAAAGGCCCTTCAGCTGCTCAGCCTGGGAAGGTGGGGAAGCTCTGGACAAGGACTGGGCAGGAGATCCTGGAGGAGGAAACCGTCCTCCCTTCAGAAGTTCAGCCCTGGAACTTCATCCAATACCAGGAGGCTGAGGGTCCCCGAGGACTTTGCCGCCGACTCCATGACTTTTGCAGGCGAAGGCTGAGACCAGAAAAGCACACCAAAGCCCAGATGCTGGATGTGGTGGTTCTGGAGCAGCTCCTCTTCCTTCTGCCCCCAGAGATGAAGGGCTGGTTGCGGGAGTGTGGAGCAGAGACCAGCTCCCAGGCGGTGGCCCTGGCGGAAGGCTTCCTCCTGAGCCAGGTGGAGGAGCAGAGGGAGCAGGTAAGAGTTCAAAAGAGAATAGAGAATCTGTTTGAATACTTCATCCTTCCTTCCCAAACTTCTCTGACATTCATAATATGTGGCAATGTCCCACCTATTCAAGTAAGACATTGTTCCATTGTTTTCTCACTCAACCACATGTATGGATATTGGGGGCTTTGAGGTTGTGTTCCGAATATAGGAATCCACTTTATGTCGTGTGATGTACATTAATTCTGTTTCTTCCTTCCTCCTATTGGAAGTGCTGCACTGTGGAGATCAGAGATCCTAAGGGAAAGAAGAACCCATCAAATCCCCCTCAGGAGCTATTTTTCAGGAGGATCCCTTGGAAGGATCAAAGTCAGGACACCTCAGGAGGTAACTTAAGATCTTCCGATTACCCATCTGTCTTACCTTCTCTCTCTCTTCTTTTCTATACAATACCTCCTCCTATTTATACTTCTCCACACTAATTGCATCTACAGATAATTGCCCAGCGACCCTCTTCAGGTGAGCCTCCTCCTCCTGGGGAAGGAGGAGATTGAGGTCCACCTGAAGGGGTGTGCTAAGGTATTTTTGGTTTGTCTGGAAGACAAAATCGCTCGACTTGGTTCCCAGTTGGATGCCAGCGTGGTTCCTGGTCTGCTAGAAGCTCTTGAGGAAGCTTCTTGCTATCTTATCTGGGAACAGTTTGACCCCGTTGCTCCTGAGGAAGTGGACAGGATCCTAGGGAGTATGGGTGGGTGCAAGCACCTGTGTTTTAGACCCATGCCCCGCCTGGCTTCGAAAAGCTTCCCAGGAGATGACAGGTGGGTGGACTCTGGCGGTGATTATTTATTATTTATTTATTTATTTTATTAAATTTATATGCCGCCCTTTTCCCGTAGGACTCAGGGCGGCGCACAGAATAAAAACATGTAACAATAAGATATCCTAAAAATAGCCAATATAAAACCCCAAACAGAATAAAATCTCATAGCAGATCAGGGAAATTGCTGAAACAGCCATGTCTTCAGGTCAGTGCGGAAAGTGCGGAGGTCAGGGGCCATCCGGAGCCCGATGGGTAACCTATTCCAGAGGGTCGGTGCGGCCACCGAGAACGCCCTCATCCTGGGGGCCACCAGGCGACATTGTCTGGCCGATGGCACCCAGAGGAGGGCAGCCCTATGTGACCACACAGGGCAGTGGGAGGCCGGTAGGAGGTGGTCCTGCAAGTATCCCGGGCTCATGCCATGTAGGGCTTTATAGGTAAGAACCAGCACCTTGAAGCGGATCCGAAGGGCAACTGCCGGCCAGTGCAGTTTGCGCATGAGAGGTGTTACATAGGAGTAACGGAAGCTCCCATAACAACTTGCGCGGCCGCATTCTGGACCAGCTGGAGCCTCCGGGTGCACCCCAAGGGCAGCCCCATGTAGAGGGCATTGCAGTAATCCAACCGAGAAATAATGAGAGCATGAGTGACTGTACGGAGGACATCCCTATCTAGGAAAGGACGTAACTGGCGCACCAGACGAACCTGTGCAAAAGCCCCCCTTGTCATGGCTGTCCGGTGATCCAACAAGGACAGCCGAGAATCGAGGACGCCGAGATTACAAACCCTTTCAGAGGGAGTCAGCGACTCCCCTCCCATCTGAAGTGATGGGGCAACTAGATCAAATGCCGGCATCCACAGCCACTCAGTCTTGGAGGGGTTGAGTCTGAGCCTGTTCCTACCCATCCAGACCCGTACCACCTCCAGGTACTGGGACATCACGGAAAGGGGATCCCTGGGTTGGTCTGGGGTGGAGATGTAGAGCTGGGTATCATCAGCATACTGATGATACCTCACCCCGAAACTACAAATAATCTCACCCAGTGGGTTCATATAGATGTTAAAGAGCTAGGGGGAGAGAACCAACCCCTGGGGCACCCCACAGGCGAGGGGCCTCAGGGAGGATCTCTGACCCCCTGCCCAAACAAACTGCGTACGGTCCGAGAGATAGGAGGACAACCACCGTAGAACAGTGCCTCCCACCCCCAACCCCCAGAGCCGTCCCAGTAGGATACCATGGTTGATGGTATCGAAAGCCGCTGAGAGGTCAAGTAGCATGAGAATGGAGGAATACCCCCAATCCCGGGCCCGCCAGAGATCATTCACCAGGGCGACCAATGCTGTTTCCGTGCTGTGCCCACGCCTGAAATCCGATTGGTACGGGTCCAGATAATCCATTTCCTCCAGGAATTGTTGAAGTTGGTATGCCACCACAGACTCAACAACCTTTGCTATGATTAATGCTTCCCCACAGGAGGGGGTAGTGCCCCAGCATTTTAAGGAGGATATCGCCCACCCTCTTCTTAAGAAGCCATCCCTGGATCCCACCCTGTTGAATAATTTCCTACCTGTCTCCAATCTTACCTTTTTGGGGAAGGTTGTTGAGAAGGTGGTTGTGCAGCAGCTCCAGAGGTTTCCGGATGAAGCTGATTATCTGGACCCCTAACAGTCAGGATTCAGGCCTGGATTTGGAACTGAATCTGCATTCGTCGCACTTTTGTGTGATCTCTGGCAGCGCATCCATCCTTTCTCTACTTGACCTCTCGGCAGCTTTCGATACCATTGACCATGGTATTCTTCTGGGGCGGCTTCAGGGGATGGGAGTGGGAGGGCCTGTGCTATCCTGCCTCACTTCCTTCCTCTGTAGCCGTTCTCAGTCAATGTTGATAGGAGGGGAGAGATCCAGCCCTCCGCCACTGCTTTGCAGGGTTCTGCAGGGCTCGGTACTCTCTGCTCCTGTTCAACATTTATATGAAACCGTTTTGTGAGATCATCTGCTAGCATGGACTGAAGTATCACCAATATGATGATGATACTCAGCTGTATGACTCAGCCCGTGGTGGGTTCAGCGATGCCGTGTCCTCCCTATCACGGTGCCAGGAGGCTGTTAGAGGCTGGATGGGGAGCCATGGGTTGAAACTAAAGCCTGACAAGACAGAGTGGCTCTGGGTTTGGGGTTCGTTGGCCAAGGGAGAATTTCCACTTCTGGTCTTGGATGGGATGGCACTCCCACAAACAGACCCTATGCGTAATCTGTGGGTTCTCCTGAACTCACAACTCCTGCTCAAAGAGCAGGTGGCGGTCGTGTGCAGGAGGGCCTTTGCACAACTACGGGTTGTGCGCTAGAAACACCCTTTCCTGGACCGACAATCCCTACGCACAGTCACTCATGCCCTAATCACTTCCCATCTTGACTATTGCAACACGGTCTACATGGGGCTGTCCTTGAAGAGCATGTGGAAGCTCCAGTTGGTGTAAAACGCAGCGGCCCGCATGGCTTTGTGTAGACCCTGCTGTACACAAGTATCACCTCTCCTGCAGGAGCTGCATTGGCTGCCAATTTGCTTCTGGGTGCAATTCAAGGTGCTGGTGGTCACCTTTAAGGCCCTTCATGGCTTGGGACCAGGTTATCTGAGGGACCATCTCTTACCGGTTACATTTGCCCAACCCACCAGAGTCGGGCAGATGAGGCAGGGAATGTTGTGGGTGCCATCCCCTACGAAGACACACCTGATGAGACCCAGAAGAAGGGTTTTCTCCGTGGCGACTCCCTTTCTCTGAAACATCATCCCCCCAGAGATTAGAATAGCCCTCCACAGTAGCACTCTTTCAGAAGGCATCGAAGACCTGGTTCTGCCAGGGGGACTGGGGAACCCAGAACGGGGTGGAGCCCATTAAACGGCTCCTGTGAGGTGCTTTTGCCGGGGCAAGAGGTGTGGGTGATCTAATTATTTTAATGTATTATATAATTCTCCTTTTATTAGTTTTATTATTTTAATATGGGTTTAATATTTATAAGCGACCTTGAGTCGTCATGTGCGAATAGGCGGCATATAAACTGTCTAAAATAAATCGATAAAATAAATATTTTGTTAGTTATTTATTTTGAAAATATTTATTCCTTACAGAGAAACAAAGAATGAAATTTTCTGGTTTTCATGACGGTGATAAAACAGCGGTTGAACCCCTAAATCAGGTAAGAAAAGGAAAAGTTATAAAGATTTGTATTCTCGCCTTCAGGAAGTGAAGTGGGTGTGCAGAATGCTCTCTCCTTCTATTCCTCCCCTTGTTTGGACTGGGTTATTTTTGTGTTCTTCCACAACACGGAGAGCAGAATAGCAGGTTGAAGTTGCTGTCAGCCAGCATAGCTTCCTCTGGTTTTCTTGTTCTGCTAGGTGCTCCTCCAACTTTGCCTTTACAAGAAGCAGTTCTTTTAACGTCCTTCAAGAATTAGGAATAAATTCCTTTTATTTTGCTCTGGGAAGTCGGGGGGAGAAGGGGGGAGGGATAGGGAGGGGGGAGGGGGGGAAACAGTTTTGTGCAAAAACTGTAAAATTCTTTAATAATAAAAAAAAAGAATTAGAAATAAATGTATCACAGTGGCAGGAATTGCTAGACCACCTTTCTTTTTGTAATTTATCAACCTCCTAACGTACGGATTAACAGAGTTGGAAGGGACCTTGTGGGTCATCTAGTCCAACCCCCTAACTCCATTTCTGATAGTTGGCAGTCTAGTCGCTTCTGGAAAGCTCCCAGTGATGAAGCTCCCACTTCTGAAGGAAACTTCTGTTCCATTGGTTGATTCCTTTCACTGTCAGAAAATGTCTCCTTATTTCTAGGTTGAATCTCTCCTTGTTCCGTTTCCATCCATCATTCTATGTCTGGTACTGCTTGGAACACTGTTATCGTTTCTCTCCTGGTCCTTCTCTTCATTAGACTAGCCATGCCCAGTTCTTGCACCCGTTCATCGTATGTTTTAGCCTCCAGTCCACTCATCTCGGTTGCTCTTCCTTGCACTCTTTCTAGAGTCCCAAGATCTTTGTTACATCATGGCAACTAATACTGGATGCAAAGTTCCTAAGTGTGATCTTACCAAGGCATTCTAAAGTGGAACTAATACTTCATGTGATCTTGATTCTATCCCTCTCTTAATGCAACCTATTATTCTGTTGGGGGTTTTTTTGGCAACTGTAGCACACTGCTGGCTCACGTTTAAGTGATTGTCCACTAGGACTCCAAGATCCCTGTTCCACTTTCTACTGTAGAGCCAGGCATCAACTATCCACGGCAGTGCATTTGGTTTTTCTTTCCTAAATGTAGCACATTACATTTCTCACCATTGAAGTTCATTTTGTTAGAAGGTGCCAATCTGTCAATCCTTCTATATCTCAAGCCTATTTTGTGCAGTGTTGATATTCCTGCCAATTTGGTCTTGTCTGCAAATTTGATGAGTTCCCCTTCTATCCCCTTGTCTAAATCATTGATGATGAGGAACAGATCTTGCGAATCCTCCTGTTCTGTTCTTTTTTCCGTGTTCAGGAGAGTCTTGTGTCCTTCGAAGAGGTGGCTGTGTATTTCTCTGAGGAGGAATGGTCTCAGCTGGATCCTGACCAGAAAGCGCTGCATTCGGAAGTCATGCTTGAAAACTATAGGAACGTGATCTCTCTCGGTAAGAGTTTTCTTCTCCCAAATCACAGAGTTCAAGAAGACAGATTATAGTTAATTTTTATTAAATAATCACTAATCAGATATCGTCTCCTGGGAGGGAGAAGGGAAGTATCTGGCCTTCTCGTACCCCAAGGAAGGAAAGAGTCAGTGTCTCTTTGCTGAGATGTTTTTGGAGCATTCCTTATCTGTATTTTTCCATTTCTATTTGAACTTATCTGTGGAGGCTGAGAAGAACGGGGTGTGCTTTTATGTGTCCTCTGGAGATCATGTGACAAGAATGTGTTGTCATTTGTCCTCTGAAACCTCCCCAAATTGTGTGGGAATAGAACTTTCACACTCAGGCCATGGAAGAGCATTCTCCCAATCCAATTCAAGAACAAAGGCCTCATGCAGTGTGACTCAGAGCATCCTAGGATACAGGTGATCCCTGAGTTACGACAGTTTACTAAGCGGCTGTTTCAAGTTACGACCTAGCCGTCTCCCAAGTACTTAAGACTCAGTCCTGAAATTACAAATGTTACAGCACCAGGGCTGTCATTCACACTTACAAATGACAGCAGAGGCGTTGCAACAACAATCATCGTACCTGTACCCCCACCCCACCCTGCTCAGACTTACGTTATGAGGACGTAGTGAGCCATCGGTTCCTTTGGCTGCTTGGGTGCATTTGCAGAAAAAAGAGGCCTAAAATAATGAGAGATACACAAGATCAACAGTGGGAAATCTGGCACTACTGATCTCACATGATCTTACACTAGAGTACTTTAGGCCTCTGTTCTTTGCTCACCAAGGGCTGCACGAGATCCAGGGCAAAATGCTTTGGGAATAAAGGGCCTTTTTGTTTTCAAAAACTTTTGCCCTGGATCTCGTGCAGTCCTCAGTTTATAGGGAACACAGGCTAAAGTACTGCAGTGTGAGATCCTTCAAGATCATTAGTGTGAGATCTTGCATTTCTCGTCTTATGTGATCTCACACTAAAGTAGTTTAGGCCTCTGTTCTCTGCGAACTAAAGCCTGTACCAGATCCGGCCAAAAAGCCCTTGACAGCCGATGACACTTTGGGGCAGCAAAATAGCCATTCTTGAAGCCTCCCAACCTTTCCACTCTCAGTTCGAAGAGCATTTACAAGCCAATGGGAGGCTTCAATCAAGGGACTTCCCTCCAAAGTCTCATCGTTGGGATCAAGGAACGGGCCGAGTGGGAGTCCTGCCTGCCAGACAGACGCCGTGAAGTAGCTGCTCCAAGGTACACTGGGGAAGAAAGAGCTTTTTTCAAAATGGTTTCAATTCTCACAGGTCTCTGCTGAAATTAACTCACCTCAATAAATCTTAAGTTTTCTCCTTATTCCTCCTTGGGTGTTTCCCCTGATTATTCCTTTACTCAAAACAGACTTTGATTGAGATCTGCATATATATAGATAATTGTAAAGAAAGAGATGTTTTCTAGATATTTTCAAAGCTTTCAGGACTCCTGAATATAGAAATCATCCCGTCTATATCACACCACTGTAAGTATGCAAACATACAACCTAATGGAATTTTGGAAAAATTCAGAAAGAAATTCATTTGACTTTGTACGGTTTGATCCTTTTCTCTTACCTCGTTATTATTTTCATTTCTCTTTTGCTTTGAAGGTAATAATGGTCAAGAGAATCAAGATTCCTGTGAACTGTTCCAAGTGATCAATGCTAAAGATGGAACAGAGAAGTTTGGAATTCGAATGGAACCAGAAACCCATGATAGAAACCAGTCAAATAATTGGAATCAGGAAAGCTCATCTTCCACCGAGGCTCCGATGCAAGACTTTCTTGCCCAACAGGAGAAAATAAGGAAAAAATATATTGGGGAAAGTGTGAAGCTAATAAAAGCTAAATTACAAGTAAATGAACACTATTCAAGCCAAAACAAAGGAGAAGATGCTATAAGAAGACACAACGGACAAAGTTACAATGGGACATTCATTCCTTCTCTTGGAAATAAGTTCCTTACATCTCAAAAAGTGATTGACACAAAAGAGAAGCCTTACAAATGTTTGGAATGTGGAACTTGTTTTAGAACAAGCAGGCAACTTACTTCCCATGAAGGGATTCACACTGGGGAGAAGGTATACAAATGCAGAGAGTCTGGTAACAGGTTCAGAAGAAGTAGTAATCTTATTTCCCATAAAAGGATCCACTCACGAGAGAAACCGTATAAATGCATGGAGTGTGGAAAGACCTTTGCTCAGAGCAGTGTCCTAAGAGTACACGAAAGGCTCCACACAGGGGAGAAGCCGTATAAATGCATGGAATGTGGAAAGACCTTTGCTCAAAGAGGTAATCTTATTTCCCATAAGAGGATCCACACAGGGGAAAAGCCATTTAAATGCATGGAGTGCGGAAAGACCTTTGCTCAAAGAGGTTATCTTGGTTCCCATGAGAGTATCCACACAGGGGAAAAGCCATTTAAATCCATGGAGTGCGGAAAGACCTTTGCTCAGAGCAGTGTCCTAAGAGTACACGAAAGGCTCCACACAGGGGAGAAGCCGTATAAATGCATGGAATGTGGAAAGACCTTTGCTCAAAGAGGTTATGTTATCTTGGTTCCCATGAGAGTATCCACACAGGGGAAAAGCCATTTAAATGCATGGAGTGCAGAAAAACCTTTGCTCGAAGACGTAGTCTTATTTCCCATAAGAGGATCCACACAGGGGAGAAACCATTTAAATGCATGGAGTGCGGAAAAACCTTTGCTCGAAGACGTAGTCTTATTTCCCATAAGAGGATCCACACGGGAGAAACCATTTAAATGCATGGAATGTGGAAAGATCTTTGCTCGAAGAGGTCATCTTATTCGCCATAAGACAATCCACACAGGGGAGAAACCATTTAAATGCATGGAGTGTGGAAAAACCTTTGCTCGAAGAGGTCATCTTATTCACCATAAGACGATCCACATAGGGGAGAAGCCGTATAAATGCTTGGAGTGTGGAAAAATGTTTTCTGAAAGACGTAATCTTATTTCCCATGAGAGGATCCACACAGGGGAGAAGCCGTATAAATGCATGGAGTATGGAAAAACCTTTTCTCACAAATGTAGTCTTATTCGCCATAAGAGGATCCACACAGGGGAGAAGCCGTATAAATGCATGGAGTGTGGAAAGGCCTTTGCTCGGAAAGGTAGTCTTAATTCTCATAAAAGGATCCACGCTCAGAAGAAACTGTATAGCAATAGTAATTCCACTTAGACATATATACCGCTCCACAATGCTTTACAGCTCTCTTTGAGCAGTTTACAAAGTCAGCATATGGTCTCCAGCAATCTGGGTCCTCATTTTACCCACCTCAGAAGGATGAAAGCTGAATCAACCATGACCCTGTCAGAATCAAATTTCTGGCTGTGGGCAGTTAGCCTATAGTACTGCATTCTAACCACTGATCCACCACATCTCTATAGATTTTAATTTGTATGCATATTGTGCCTTTTGGATCCAAACGAGACAAGGTAGAATCCAAGAAAATGAAATTTAATGTGGAAGAAAGTAAGTTTTTACACCTGGGCAGGAAAAACAGATTTCCTGAAACCTGGCTCGAAAATAGTAACTGTGAAGGGTCCTTGGAGTCGGAATGGATGATCAATGAAGCATGAATCACCTGTGTGCGGCAGCAGCCAAAAAAAGCAAATAAAATCCTTGGTTGTATAAACAGAGGCATAGAATCAAAATCATATGAAGTATTAATACCGCTGTATAAAGCCTTAGTAAGACCACACCTGGAATACTGGTTGATTCAGAGGATTTCAAACGCTTCTGCGTATGTGCAAAAGAGCGCGTGCATGCACGAGGGCCCCCGCTGCAAACCGGTAGTAAAGGTAAGTAGAACCCACCTCTGGGTGGGGGGCACTGAGGAGGAGTTTGTAGTACCAACGGGGCGGTGGGCTGAAAAAGAAGCCCAACAAATAGATGATTTTTTACAAATTTTATATTTTTGCAGGTTTCTGAAGTAATTAATCCATCAACTTTTTTTTCGTATGGACCCTTTTCCTTTCGATGCATTTGAAATGCTTTAATAGATCTTATCGCAAGTTCTTCAGCCTTTATTATGTGTACATGTTTTGCTTGCAGTGCATTTGAAAGAAGAGAAATTTCATTTAGAATATCAATCATCAATGCCAAATCAGTTATAAAATAGATATTTTCAAGACGGGCAGCCATACCTAAGTACTTTTCATTTGAATGAAAACAGTGATGTAGTGCTGGATAAGCGTGCCACACAGCTCGGGTTGACCTTAAACTACAGGCAGCCCATCGTGGTCCCAAAATACTTCCAATTTTTATAATTTCAATTCAAAGTTGTTCAGATATTTTGGTAAGTTCAATTTGGTTCATATTGGATTGATGAAAAATAGTATATATCTTATCAATAAATATTTTAAAATGATTTACTTGCTTTATTTCCTTTATCAAATCATCTAAAACAAGTTGGAGGCGATGGTTTAAACAGTGCCAGATTACTATGTTTGGAAACTCTTTTGCTATCCTAGTGCTCACTCCAGATTTTCTCCCAAGCATAACGCTGGCGCCATCGGAGCAAAATCCTATTAAATTTTTTTTTAGATAGTTCTTAGTAAGCCCAACATTATTTAAACTTTGCATAACTGAAGAATATATTGTCTCTGCATCTTGTTTTTCCAATTCAACTAGCTCAAGGAAAATCGTTGGTGATGTATCTGAATCCTTAACTTTTAAGAAAAGTATCACAACTGGTTTGCAAGATATTGTTGAGGCTTCGTCAATAATCAAACATATTTTCAGATTATTTTCAATAATTTTAGTAAATAATTGTTTTTTAATTTCTCTTGCAATGAAATCAACTATTTTCACTGCAGTTTTACGTGAATGTAATCCTATTCCCATATCTAATCCATTTTTAATTTGCATTTCTATCTCATCTTCTATGTCTGAAAATGGTTTACATCTTTGGGCCAGGCTGTAAACTGTATTAAATACTCTACAAGTAATTTGTATTTATTTCTCATTCATCTTATATTTTGCTGTTGAAGCCTCCTCACATTGTTTTATGTTCTCTTTACAAATATTATGAGCTTTTGATGAAAAATGTTCTTTCATTTTTTTCCTTAGAGAAGCTTGCTTTACCTCTCTATTTCTCCCTGCTGCCTCAATCTGAAAATGTTTCCATTCTTTTGACACACTTTTCATTTTTAGAAAGTCATGTTTTGCACAATACTTGCAACCTAACTTTTTCTTAGAAATTTCCAAACCGTCATATTTTTCTTTGAAATTGTTATATTGTTGCATTGTCCAGCATTCAGGAAGATTGTTTTCAATTTTGGAGGTATCGTTATTTATTTCAATAACTGACAGGCTGCTTTCTCCTGGTTGGAGTGGTTGTGCTTGTTGTGCTTGTGACTGCTTTATATCATCCAAGGCCATTTCTGATACAACAGATTCCAATCTTGGTTTCTTACTGATTCTTACTGGAAAATTCTGTCGCCTTTTCATCCTGTTAAGGGCAACTGCAAAAAACTTTTTTTAAAATGTTTTAGTTTGGACTCGATTGTGGTTGTACGTTACCTGTATGCCAGGGGTGAAACCTAAAATTTTTTGCTATCCGTTATGTCTCCTCCTGCAAGGCCTCTGGATGGGACTGTAGTAGTAGACTGTAGAAGCAGCTCCTGATGCACCCGGGTGGAAGAGCTGCTCCAGGATGACTAACAGGCCAGTCCTGTGAGTGAGACTCCAGCTCTGGAATATGGGACTGGCCGTGGTGGGGCTGGAAATCTCTGCCTGGGGTGGCACGTGCAATGTGCAACTTTGCAGGTGGTGCATTACGCAAAAAGCGCAGCCCTCGCCGTCCAGAATGAAATAATGGCGTTATTGTGGCGGCGGGGGAGGGGTGGCACAATCGGGCAGAAGCGGTGGTTGCGATGGCTGGAACCTGCGGGAGTGAAGCATTATTTTCATTTGCGTGGCAACAGCATTCCACCTAGGCATATTTGTGCCAGCCGGTGGCACAAGGCAGCCCTCGTCTCCTGCCGCTTGGGACTCTGAGCGGTAAACGGTGTTTGATCCGGGGAGCAGCCGAATTTTGCTCTTCATTGCGGATGCCAGATTGGCCCCCTGCAAGCTCTCACCTCTCGAGGAGCACTCCCTGAAGCGGCGCGGGAAACTTTGGTCGGACTCCTTGAGAGACGAGAACTTGCAAGGGCCGATCTGGTGTCCGCAATGGAGAGCAAAATCCGGCTTCCTCTCTCTGCTGTATTGCGGCATCAGGATTCCACCTTGGTATATTTGCAGCGCAAGGCAGCCCTCGTTTCCTGCCGGTTGGGACTCAGAGTGGTAAACAGTGTTTGGTCTGGGAAGCAGCCGGATTTTGCTCTCCATTGCGGACGCCAGATCGGCCCCCCACGCTGCTTGAAGGAGTGGTCTTCGAGAGACGAGAGCTTGCAGGGGGCCGATCTGGCATCCGCAATGGAAAGCAAAATCTGGCTGTCCCCTGGACCAATCACCATTTACTGCTCCGAGTCCCAAGCAGCAGGAGACGAGGGCTGCTTTGCACTACTGGCTTGCGCAAATATACTGAGGTGAATGCTGATGCCACTCAAGTTCAAGTGCTTCACTCCCACACTTCTTCTGGCCCTTGTTCATGCTCTGCGCACCTCGGTCTCTCAGGGAGATGCTTGACTTCCTCTCAGCCCCAAGACACTGGCTGGCCCATGAGATGAGAGAATGAGAGAGAGAGAAAGAGAATGAGAGAATTGGAATGAGACAAAGAGAGAAAGAATCAAAGAGAGAATCAAAGAGAGAGAGAGAGTGGGGGAGGGAGAGAGAGAGAGAGAGAGAAAGAGAGGAGGGAGAGTCCTGAAGGACCCCATCCTGTCACTGGGAGTCCAGGATGTTAAGGTTATTGTTGTTGTGTTACCAACCAGCAGAGTAGATTGCACAGAGAAACGTTGCTGAGAGCAATGAATAAGAGATAAGCAAACTGGTTTATCAAAAGCTTACTTTATAGTAGAAAAACAGTCTCATAGTCTTTAAACAAATTCCAAGTCTTTGCCAGTAAATCAGTCCAGTAGTTACAGAATCTTCTTACTCAACAAACAGTAGTTGGTTAGAATAACAAACTCACTCTGGTTAACAAACCACGATGGTTGCAGATCCATCAAACAATGATTACAGATAACAACTCCTCTCAATGGTAGCTTATCATCACAGCTTCATCATCAACAGCAGCATAGCATTGCAGCTTCCTCTTAACAGCAGATCATAGCAGCAACTGAACACGTTATAGAAGCTTTGCTTAAATATTCTCACAACCAGTAATTATGTGATTACAGCATGACTCAGCATTAAAGCCACATAATACATATACAGCTTAAAGTTACAATACACTTATATTGCCTGGACAACTGTTAGGCTCAAACCATATCCTAACACAGGCGCTTCAGCAGGCGGCGCGCTGGATTCGTATTAGTGGTCCGTGGATTTAAAATTATGAACTTGGGGACTCCTGATCTAAGAAGCTTCTTCTGAAGAAACTTCTTGGATGAGAAATAAAATGTTGACCTGGATGCCCATTCGCTGCCGCCGCTCCATAGATGACATATATTAAGATGTATATTAAGACCCCACTTTGAGCTCTGAAGATGAAGGTCTGTCACCTGCAGCTCGACCTGCTTTTTCTTCTCTTCCTCCTGGCTCAAGAGGAAGCCTTCCGCAAGGGCCACTACCTGGGAGCTGGTCTCTGCTCCACACTCCTGCACCCACCTCTGCATCTCTGGGGGCAGAAGGAAGAGGAGCTGCTCCAGAACAAAGTCCTCGGGGCCCTGAGCCTCCTGGTAATACACCTTCCTGAAGTTTTGACGCTGGACCTCTGAGCTGATAGAATCTTCCTCTGGATTCTTCTGTTCAGTTTTTATCTTGACCTCCACATAGTTCCCAAACTGAGCAGCAGGAGGGCTTTGTCCAACTTCTGCATCTAATGGGTGTTGTCCCTCCATTTTTTCTTTATTCTGTAATCCAGGTGCAAAAGATGCTAACAGCTGCTTGGATCTCCAAGACCAAGTATATGAAATGGGCCAATGGATCTCCACCGGACTTATATTTCTCTGGACAAATCTCGGTACATCAGCTAGCCTTCCTTACATATGAGATAGTTTGGTCCATAAACAACTTCTACCTGCGAGTTTGAAAAGAAAACAAGATTTCAGAATCAATGTTGCATTTTCAGCTGTTTTACACCTCTTTTTTGTTTCCGGGTGGGCCTAAGCCAGAGCAGAGAAAGTATGTGAGTCTCTCTGGATAGTAGAGGTAGAAGGAAAAACTTCAGGAACCATCAATAACCCAGAATATAGAAGGTATACTGTATTTTTCAGATTATAAGACATTCCGGAGTATAAGATGCACCTTAGTTTTTGTGGAGGAAAATAAGAAAAAAAAATCTGCCTCTGCCTACCAACATCCATCGTTTTTTCTCTGGCTAGTGCCCTGTCAGTGTGTGAAAGTTGAGGGCTGTTTGGAAACTGAAACAGTATTTGCTGTGTGAGCAATAAGGAAGGAGACATCAAGAGTCCTGGGCATGGCTTAAGGCTCAACTGTTCTGTACTAAAACTGCATGCTGTGCTGATCTCTGAAACTAAAACTGAAACTCCTCCCCTCTGCTTGTGTTTTGCTTGCATTTACTACTGCGTTGGAAAACCTGCTTTTGGTATTGTATATTTACTTCATGTATTACATTATATATTTATATATAATGTAAAGAATTTATTGAATCCTGCCGAATCAGTTACTTGTGTATGCTTTCTGGATGTGATTGCTGCTGCAAACTCTGACACGTCCTTGCAGCAAATAACGAACAGCCAGGTCAGCTTCAGCTGTTGCTTGTTAGACCAATTACCAGAACAAATAGACACAGGGACTAGACAGATTTCTCAACCCTGCTTCTTTTCAGGAACAGAGAGTTAACTTCTTCCTTCCAAACAAAGGAAATTATCCCATAAATAAACACCAGAATTAAATGTTACCTAACCACTTCCCCAAGGAGAACTGATGGCCCCTTCCCAGCCCCTCTCCTCCCACCTCCCATGTTCTTGCCCCTTACTGGGGATCTCCTTTGCTTCCAGAGATCCGGACCAGCGGCCTCACCAGCAGTATCGGGGATGCTTCTGCTCCCAAAGAGAGAGGGAGAAAGACGCGGATGCTTCCAGCCCCAGAGACACAATCAGTGGGTCGGGATTGGGGGGGAGGAGTTTTCTTAGAACTTCGGGATTGGGAGGGGCCCAGAAAAACGGAAGGACCAATAAGAATTCTCCCTTCCACCACGTCATCGGTTTGTGGGCATAGTCTCCCTTGTCTTCACCCACCTGAGGAGAGTTCCAGGCAGAGACAAGTGGAGAAAGTGGGAGCAGGGTCCCTTCAGTCTTTTGGTGGGGAGGGGACGCAGATTAAGGGGCAGGTCATGGCTGCCCGTGTGTGCACTTCTTCCCCCCCCCCCCCCCGCTGGATCCTACTTGGAGTGGAGTGCCCCTCTCCCAATCACGGGGGGGTCACTCTCCTGCCCACCTCTCCCAAAACCTGCCTTTTGAGCCCTTCCTGGCAAAGAGGGCAGGTTTTCCCCAGACCTGTGGGGTTTTCTGACCCACCACAAATAGCAGAAATACCTGTGCAGCTTCCCCCACCCCCACTGAAGTGGAATCCAGCATTTTGAGGGCAGGGAGGAGTCCTGCTTGCCTTTTGTAATGCAAGCCTTCCCTCTCCCCTCACTCCCATTCAGGGGCTTTCTCGGGAAATGGGGAGGGGGAGATGGAGGCCCCCACAGGATCCCCTCCTCCTTCCTGAGGATACTGCTGCATTTCTTCCAGGGAGGAGGAAGTAACAAGGCTGGTCTGAAACTTTGTCTTCATCCTCCTAGGTAAGGGGACACATGGGGCCAGGGCCTTCCCCTGCTCCTTGCTAGGAATCCAAGGACTGGATGAGACTCCCTTGCAAACACTAGCATGAGGATCCCCCACAGAGAAAAGATCCCCCCTCACCAGACAGCAGGGCATAAATCCTAGGGAGGCGAGAGATTAACCACCTTCCTTCCAAACAAAGCTGAATAGGGAAATTATCCCATCAATAAAGACAGAATTAAATGTCACAAAAAACCAATTTTAGACCAAAACTCAGAAAGGGTATATAAAATCAATCAATGTCAATCTTCGTAGCTAGCCAAGAAACCTTGCTAAATTTCACTCATCTTGGTTCCTTGTCATTAAAAGCTTCTTTCCGGCAGCTCTGCTTTGTTATTCAATTTATTCTTCAAAGTGTTGATCATTAGTATCTGGAAGAAATCCAACAGGGGAGAATTTCCTCCCAATACTAGTGAGTTCTTTGGTGCCTTCTCTCTCTCTCTCTCACACACACACACACAAAACCTTCCACATAGTGCTCCTCCCTAATCACGTGGGTTCCACCCTTCCGACAGAGAGGGAGAAAGAGGCAGATGCCTCCAGTCTGGATTACGGGGGAGAAGTTTTCTTAGAACTTCGGGATTGGGAGGGGCCCAGAAAAACGGAAGGACCAGTGAGAATTCTCCCTTCTGCCGCGTCATCGGTTTGTGGGCAGAATCTCCCTTGTCTTCACCCACCTGAGGAGAGAGAAGAGGAGAAAATGGGAGAGGGTCCCTTCAGTCTTTTTTTTTTACAATAGAATAGAATTCTTTATTAGCCAAGTGTGATTGCACACACAAGAATTTGTCTTGGTGCATACGCTCTCAGTGTACATAAAAGAAAAGATACGTTCATCAAGAATCATAAGATACAACAATTAATGATAGTCATAGGGAAACAGTCAATATAAATCGTAAGGATACCAGCAACAAGGTTACATTCATACAGTCATAAGTGGGAGGAGATGGGTGATAGGAACGATGAGAAGATTAATAGTGATGCAGACTTAGACACCGTTTGACAAACTGTTTGAAACTAGTTTGACAGTATTGAGGGAATTATTTGTTAAGCATAGTGATGGCGTTCGGAAAAAACTGTCCTTCTATCTAGTTGTTCTGGTGTGCAGTGCTCTATAGCGTCGTTTTGAGGGTAGGAGTTGAAGTTTTTGTCCAGGATGTGAGGGGTCTAAATATTTTCACAACCCTCTTTTGACTCGTGCAGTATACAGGTTGAGGAAGGCAGGTTGGTAGCCATTGTTTTTTCTGCAGTTCTAATTATCCTCTGAAGTCTGTGTCTGTCTTGGGGGCAGATCAAGGGGGGGGGTCATGGCTGCCCCGGAGGAGAGTATGGACTTCTTTTTGCCCCCTTTGGATCCTACCTGGAGTGGGAGTGTCACTCCCCCAATCACATGGGGTCACTGTCGTGCCCACCCCTCCCGAAAGCTTCTGCCTTTTGAGCCCTTCCTGGCAAAGAGGCAGCCGAGGTTTTCTGACCCACCATAAATAGCAGAAATACCTGTGCGGCTTCCCCCACCCCACATTTTGGGGGCAGAGAGGAGTCCTGCTTGCCTTTTGTAATCCAAGCCTTCCCTCTCCTCCCATTCTGGCAATGAGGAGGGGGGAGATGGAGAGCTCCCCTACATCCCCTCCTTCCTGGGGATGATGCTGTGTTTCTTCTAGGGAGGGGGAAGCAACATGGGTGGTCTGAAACTCTTGTCATTCCCTCCCCCACCCCCCCACCCCGTAGATGGATGCAAAGGGACGGCAGGGGAACATGGGGCCACGGCCTTCCCCTGCCCCTTGCTAGGATTCCAAAGACTGGATGAGGCCTTTGCAAGACTCCCTTGAAAGTTCCAGCATGAGGCTCCCCCCCCAGAAGAACCCCACCCACTCACTAGGCAGTGCTCGTGCCTTGCATAAGATCTGAGTCAACCAGGATGAATGCAGAAGCAGGAAACCTTTTTCAGTCAAAGACCTCTTATGATGTGATGGAATAATGACAGATGTCAGTGTAGAGTGTGTGCGAAAAGCTTCAGGGTGAACATCTTGTAAGATGAAACAAATGCATAGGGAAAAAATATTTTTCAAGTATTAGCACCATCCTCTTGTCCTTTTATGGTGTGTCATAACGTTAAGGTAACCTAAAATTAAGTAACTAAATTAAGTACTTGCTAAACATGCATAAAATTTTCTTTGTTGCATTAAAACTTACTAACCCACTAAAGGGTATGGATGACCTTGGGGGGGGGGCATATTTCAGCTGCTGGTTGGTTGGTTGAAGCTGTTTTTTCAAATATCCTTATTAAATATTTTATGTCAAACTGGAGAAAAAAAGAAATAGATACAGAAAGGAAAATCAGACGTTACTTCCATTTTTTGAAATGGATTTTTAACCACTTTCCCATACTTTTAGATTTTGTTTTGCTCACTGTAGCTAACCTCTGTCATTGTTGACTCCAAATCTGGTTGAATGTTTTCTTAGAAATGGCGCTTTCACCTTTTCTTGGTTTGCTTTTCCTTTTTCCTTTTCTTTCTCTCTTTTCATTCATGATCTAATAATATATCCTTGCCTTAAATTCTCCAAGGGGCTTAAGCTTCCTTCACATTTCTTGAGGTGAATTTCCTACTCAACCCTATGTAAAAATGGTTTTTCCTCCGCATAGTTTAGCTTTCTATTCCTTTTTCAGGATCTTCCTTTTCTTTCATCAAAAGAGACCAGAGGGGTCCCTTTCCTTTCTCCTCCCCCCTTTGCTGAGAGGCTGAACAAATAGTTTGGGAAGGGCAGCTGCATGTATTGAATTAGAGAAATAAAAAATAAATTAATTAAAATCATTTTCCTGATTGTGGCCTTCCTGCCTGTGTCCCATCTGCCTCCTCTTCAGGCGGGAATTCCCAACAACCGCAAGACAGAAGCTGTCTTTCCCACAGAGGCTCCTGGTCCTCCTCTTCTGACCGCCCGGCTGTTTCTGACAGGATTTGGACCCTTTGGAGGCCTCCCACAATCTCTGCGGAGCCTTCAGGGCGGCTGTCCTTGAGGGAAGCGAGTTCAAATCCTCCAGAGAGATTTTTCTTCATCTCCACAGACGATTCCTGGACAGGATAGGAGAGGAAGATAGAGAAAGTGGCGCCTCTGGAGACGTTGAAGCCTTTCTCTATCAGGGAGCAATGGAGAGGGGCTTTTCTCCTATTCCCAAACCGATCATCCCTGCCCTCTCCCTTCCCCTCAGACGCGCTCCTCTTTCCCGCCCTTTCTACAATCCTGGCACTTTGCCCCTCATCCACCAGGGGGAGCCCTCTGCTAAGAGAAGGTACCGTCATGCGCTTCCCCATTGGTCCAGAGGAGGGCGAACGTCACAGCTGCCTTTCCATAGGAGGGTGGGAAGGAAATGACATCACAAACGCTTGACGCTCTAGGACTCCGCACTCGCTCTCCTTAACCCCCGAGGCTCCACAGGAGGCGGAGAGGCTGCGGGAGACTCTGGCGGGGGGAGATCCAGACAGTCCCCGGGTGAGTTGGGGGCTCTTCCCGGGCAAAGGGAGGCGGAGGAGGGAGAGACCCTCGCCTGGCCCTCCTCCGGCTTCAACCCCAGCTCCCATGCTCCCCAGCCACCCTTTCCATGCAAATAGCCTGAGTGTGGGGGAGGGGAGGGTCAGCCTTGCGGAGGCTCAGAAGGTTGTTCAGTGGCTCAATTCCACTTTCTAATTCTTGGCATTTATTTTTCTTCCATCTCAGATACAGAAACTGGAAGCCATTTGTGGTCTTTGCAAACCAAAATTTTCTCTTGCTGGGAAAAAAAAGAGCGGAATCCCTTGGGGGGATGAGTCCTGCAGCCCCAGAAATGGTCCCGTGAAGGAAAAGGCATCTGGAGACCCACCAGAGTCCTTGGAGCCATTTGCAGTTGCTCTGCAGGACAGAGAAAGGATGGAGACACAACCTTTTGGAAAGGAGGGAAGCGGAAAAGGCCCTTCAGCTGCTCAGCCTGGGAACTGTGGGGAGATCTGGACAAGGACTGGGCAGGAGATCCTGGAGAAGGAAACCATCCTCCCTTCAGAAGTTCAGCCCTGGAACTCCATCCAATCCCGGGAGGCTGAGGGTCTCCGAGGATTTTGCAGCCGACTCCATGGCTTTTCCAGGCGATGGCTGAGACCAGAAAAGCACACCAAAGCCCAGATGCTGGACCTGGTGGTTCTGGAGAAGTTCCTGGCTCTTCTTCCCCCAGAGATGGAGAGCTGGGTGCGGGAGTATGGAGCGGAGACCAGCTCCCAGGCGGTGGCCCTGGCTGAAGGCCTCCTCCTGAGCCAGGTGGAGGAGCAGAAGGAGCAGGTCGACTTGCAGGTAAGAGTTCAATAGAGAATAGAGAATCTGTTTGAATACTTCACCCCTCCTTCCCAAACTTCTCTGACATTCATAATATGTGGCGATGTCCCACCTATTCTAGTAAGACATTGTTCCATTTTTTTCTCACTCAACCACATTGATGGATATTGGGGGCTTTGAGGTGGTGTTCTGAATATAGGAATCCACTTTATGTCGTGTGGTGTCCATTAATTCTGTTTCTTCCTTCCTCCTATTGGAAGTGCTGCACTGTGGAGATCAGAGGTCCTGAGGGAAAGAAGAAACCATCAAATCCCCCTCAGGAGCTATTTTTCAGGAGGATCCCTTGGAAGGATCAAAGTCAGGACACCTCAGGAGGTAACTGAAGATCGTCTAATTGCCCATCAGTCTTACCTTCTCTCTCTCTTCTTTTCTATACAATACCTCCTCCTATTTATACTTCTCCACACTAATTGCATCTACAGATAGTTGCCCAGTGACTCTCTTTAGGTGACCCTCCTCCTCTTGGGGAAGGAGGAGATTGAGGTCCACCTGAAGGGGTGTGCTGAGGTATTTTTCGTTTTTCTGGAAGACAAAATTGCTCGACTTGGTTCCCAGTTGGATGCCAGCGTGGTTGCTGGTCTGCTAGAAGCTCTTGAGGAAGCTTCTTGCTATCTTATCTGGGAACGGTTTGACCCTGTTGCTCCTAAGGAAGTGGACAAGATCCTAGGGAGTATGGATGGGGGCAAGCACCTGTGTTTTAGACCCATGCCCTGCCTGGCTTCAGAAAGCATCCGAAAAGATTACAGGTGGATGGACTCTGGCGGTGATTAATGCTTCCCTACGGGAGGGGGTAGTGCCCCAGCATTTTAAGGAGGCTGTGGTCCACTCTCTTCCTAAGAAGCCATCGCTGGATCCCACCCTGTTGAATAATTTCCTACCTGTCTCCAATCTTACCTTTTGGGGGAAGGTTGTTGAGAAGGTGGTTGTGCAGCAGCTCCAGAGGTTTCCGGATGAAGCTGATTATCTGGACCCCTAACAGTCAGGATTCAGGCCTGGATTTGGAACTGAATCTGCATTCGTCGCACTTTTGTGTGATCTCTGGCAGCGCATCCATCCTTTCTCTACTTGACCTCTCGGCAGCTTTCGATACCATCGACCATGGTATTCTCCTGGGACGGCTTCAGGGGATGGGAGTGGGAGGGCCTGTGCTATCCTGCCTCACTTCCTTCCTCTGCAGCCGTTCTCAGTCAATGTTGTTAGGAGGGGAGAGATCCAGCCCTCCGCCACTGCTTTGCCGGGTTCCGCAGGGCTCGGTACTATCCGCTCCTGTAACATTTATATGAAACCGCTTTGTGAGATCATCTGCTAGCATGGACTGAAGTATCACCAATATGATGATGATACTCAGCTGTATGACTCAGCCCGTGGTGGGTTCAGCGATGCCGTGTCCTCCCTATCACGGTGCTAGGAGGCTGTTAGAGGCTGGATGGGGAGCCATGGGTTGAAACTAAAGCCTGACAAGACAGAGTGGCTCTGGGTTTGGGGTTCGTTGGCCAAGGGAGAATTTCCACTTCTGGTCTTGGATGGGATGGCACTTCCACAAACAGACCCTATGCGTAATCTGTGGGTTCTCCTGAACTCACAACTCCTGCTCAAAGAGCAGGTGGCGGTCGTGTGCAGGAGGGCCTTTGCACAACTACGGGTTGTGCGCTAGAAACACCCTTTCCTGGACCGACAATCCCTACGCACAGTCACTCATGCCCTAATCACTTTCCATCTTGACTATTGCAACACGGTCTACATGGGGCTGTCCTTGAAGAGCATGTGGAAGCTCCAGTTGGTGTAAAACGCAGCGGCCCGCATGGCTTTGTGTAGACCCTACTGTACACAAGTATCACCTCTCCTGCAGGAGCTGCATTGGCTGCCAATTTGCTTCTGGGTGCAATTCAAGGTGCTGGTTGTCACCTTTAAGGCCCTTCATGGCTTGGGACCAGGTTATCTGAGGGACCATCTCTTACCGGTTACATTTGCCCAACCCACCAGAGTCGGGCAGATGAGGCAGGGAATGTTGCGGGTGCCATCCCCTAGGAAGACACACCTGGTGAGACCCAGAAGAAGGGTGTTCTCTGTGGCGGCTCCCTTTCTCTGGAACATCCTCCTCCTCCACAGATTAGAATGGCCCCCCACAGTAGCACTCTTCTGAAAGGCATTGACGACCTGGTTCTGCCAGGGGGCCTGGGAAACCCAGAGCGGGATGGAGCCCGTTAAATGGCTCCTGTGAGGTGCTTTTGCCGGGGCAAGAGGTGTGGGTGATTTTATTATTTTAATGTATTATATAATTCTTCTTTTATTAGGTTTATTATTTTAATATGGGTTTATTATTATTATTATTTTGCCGCTTTAAGTCGCCACGTGTGAATAGGCGGCATATAAATTGTCTAAAATAAATCAATAAAATAAATATTTTGTTAATTATTTATTTTGAAATTATTTATTCCTTACAGAGAAACAAAGAATGAAATTTTCTGGTTTCTATGACGGTGATCAAACAGAGGCTGAACCTCTAAATCAAGTAAGAAAAGGAAAAATTATTAGATCTGTATCCTCCCTTCAGGAAGTGAAGTGGGTGTGCAGAGTTCTATCTCCTTCTATTCCCTTGTTTGGACTGGGTTATTTTTGTGTCCCTCCACAACATGGACAGCAGAATAGCAGGTTGAAGTTGCTGTCAGCCAGCATAGCTTCTTCTGGTTGTCTTGTTCTGCTAGGTGCTCCTCCAAATTTGCCTTTACAAGAAGCACTTCTTTTAACGTTCTTCAAGAATTAGGAATAAACGTATCACAGTGGCAGGAACTGCTGCACCACCTTTCTTTTTGTAATTTATCAACGTCCTAAGGTATAGATTAACAGAGTTGGGAGGCACCTTGTAGGTCATCTAGTTCAACCTCACTACACCATTTCTGACAAGTGGCAGTCTAGTCTAGTTTCCAGGTTGAATTTCTCCTTGTTGAATTTCCATCCATTACTCTTTGTCTGGCCTTCAGGGCCTTTGGAAAACAGTTTGAACCCCCCCCCCCCCCGCCCCGTGGCAGCCCCTCAAATATTGGAGCACTGCTGTCTTGTCTCCCCTGGTCCTTCTCTTCACTAGACTAGCCATGCCCAGTTCCTGCACCCGTTCATCGTATGTTTTAGCCTCCAGTCCCCTCATCGTCTCAGTTGCTCTTCCTTGCACTCTTTCTAGAGTCCCAAGATCTTTGTTACATCTTGGCAACTAATACTGGATGCAAAGTTCCTAGGTGTGGTCTTACCAAGGCATTCTAAAGTGGCACTAATACTTCATGTGATCTTGATTCTATCCCTCTCTTAATGCATCCTATGATTCTGTTGGGTGTTTTTTGGCAACTGTAGCACACTGCTGGCTCACGTTTAAGTGATTGTCCACTAGGACTCCAAGATCCCTGTTCCACTTACTACTTTTGAGCCAGGCATCACCTATTGTATGGCAGTGCATTTGGTTTTTCTTTCCTAAATGTAGCACATTACATTTCTCACCATTGAAGTTCATTTGGTTATTTATTTATTAATTTTATTTTATTTAAATTTGTATACCGCCCTTCTCCTGGTTGGCTCAGGGCGGTGCACAGCCAAGTAAAAAACATCCAATATAAAATTTTAAAATTTAAAAGAATTACACCCTTTGGCTGAAAATTAAGAACGTTACGACTAAAACCCATTAAACAATTAAAAAATCTAATATCTCAAAAACCGGGGGGTGGGGGGGGTGGGGTTAGAAGGTGCCAATCTGTCAATCTTTCTATATCTGGAGCCTATCTTGTCCAGTGTTGGTATTCCTGTCAATTTGGTCTTGTTTGCAAATTTGATGAGTTCCCCTTCTATCCCCTTGTCTAAATCATTGATGATGATGAACAGATCTTGCGAATCCGCCTGTTCTGTTCTTTTTTCCATGTTCAGGAGAGTCTTGTGTCCTTCGAGGAGGTGGCTGTGTATTTCTCTGAGGACGAATGGTCTCAGCTGGATCCTGACCAGAAAGCGCTGCATTTGGAAGTCATGCTTGAAAACTATAGGAACGTGGTCTCTCTCAGTAAGTTTTCTTGTCCCAAATCACAAGAGTTCAAGAAGACAGATGACACATAGTTTTTAATTTAAAAAATCACTAATCAGATCAGGTGTGAAATCTAAATTTTTTTGCTACCGGTTCTGCGGGTGTGGCTTAATTAGTGGGCGTGGCTTGGTGGTAAGGTGACTGGGTGGGCGTGGCCAAGTCACTGTCACTTCTTTGCCCTTTTTTAACCTACAAAAAACAACACAACACAACTGGCTCACCCTCAATGTAAAAGCTATGCTAGACTCAAAATGGCCCCGCAACAAGGAGGAACCTCGCACAGCCACAAAAAGCCCAAAAAACCAACTTTCACACTTTACACACACACAACACAACACAACAGGCTCACCCACAATGTAAAAGCAACTGTGCTAGACCCAAAATGGCCCCCGCAACAAGCAAGAACCTCACACAGCCACAAAAAGACCAAAAAACAAACTTTCACACTTTACACACACAAAATTCGACATACAGCTTTGTGAGATTTTGTGTGTTTGTGTAGTTAGAGTGAAACACTACAGAAACACACTAAATCTCAGAAAGCTGCACAAATATTTTATTTTATTTTATTTTATTTTTATTTTTATATAAAAGCAGCTAAATTTAAAACTTCCTAAACTTTAAATGGCTAGGTCTAAAAAAAGAACAACTAAAAAAAAACCCAATTAACTATTTTTTTAAAGCTCCCAAAGGGGAAAAAAACTTACCCAATAGAACAGGGGTCTCCAACGTTGGCAACTTTAAGACTTATGGACTTCAACTCCCAGAATTCCTCAGCCAGCTTTGCTGGGAGTTCAAGTCCACAAGTCTTAAAGTTGCAGATAGAGCTGCTCACCGATGAGCTTGATTGCAGGCAGGGATATTCAGTTGCTTGCTGATGTATGGATTGCGATCGTCATGCGATCAGCAGCTAAGGTAAGCAAGCTGGAGGCTGGGAGGGAGGGGGGCGGGAGAAACAAAGAAACTTTTTTTCTTTTACATGGTTCTGGCGATCCAAACTGAGTTGCCTGATTAGCAGGCAACTCAGCTGGGATGTCAGAGCTTGGCTGGTCAGAGCCATGTAAAAGGAAAAAAAGGCTCTGATGATCGTGGGGCTCAGCTGGGCATGGGGGGCGGGGGCGGGGATTTTTGCTACCGGTTCTCCGAACTGCCCGCTGCCATCGCTACCTACTCGCCCGAGCCGGTCTGAACCGGGAGCATTTCACCCCTAAATCAGATCGTCTCCCAGGAGGGAAAAGGAAAGTATCTGGCCTTTTTGTATCCCAAGGAAGGAAAGAGTCAGTGTCTCTTTGCTGAGATGCTTTTGGGGCATTCCTTATCTGTATTTTTCCATTTCTATTTGAACTTATCTGTGGAGGCTGAGAAGAATGGTGTGTGCTTTTGTGTGTCCCCTGGAGATCATGTGATAAGAATATGTTGTCATTTTTCCTCGGAAACCTCCCCAAATTGTGTGAAAACAGAACGTTCACGCTCAGGCCATGGAAGAGCATTCTCCCAATCCAATTCAAGAACAAAGGCCTCATGCAGTGTGACTCAGAGCATCCTAGGATACAGGTGATCCCTGAGTTACGACAGTTCACTAAGTGACTGTTTCAAGTTACGACCTAGCCGTCTTCCAAGTACTTAAGACTCAGTCCTGAAATTACAAATGTTACAGCACCACGGCCGTCATTCACACTTACAAATGACAGCAGAGGCGTTGCAACAACAATCATCCTACTTGTACCCCCACCCCACCCTGCTCGGACTTACGTTACGAGGATGTAGCGAGCCGTAGGATCCTTTGCCTGCTTCGGTGCATTTGCAGAAAAAAGAGGCCTAAATTAGTGAGAGATACACAAGATCAATAGTGGGAAATCTGGCACTACTGATCTCACATGAACTCGCACTACACTGCTTTAGGCCTCTCTTCTCTGCTCACCAAGGCCTGCATGAGATCCAGGGCAAAATGCTTTGGAAACAAAGAGTAGGCCTCTTAGTTTTCAAAGACTTTTGCCCTGGATCTCGCGCAGTCCTCAGTTTATAGGGAACAGAGGACCAAAGTACTGCAGTATGAGATCCTGCAAGATTATTAGTGTGAGATCTTGTACTTCCTGTATTGTGTGATCTCGCACTAAAGTTGTTTAGGCCTATGTTCTCTGCAATCGGAAGCCTGTACCAGATCTGGCCAAAAAACCCTTGCAAGCTAATGGGACTTTGGGGCAGCAAAATAGCCATTCTTGAAGCCTCCCAACCTTTCCAATCTCAGTGCAAAGAGCATTAACAAGCCAATGGGAGGCTTCAGGGAAAGGACTTCGCTCCAAAGTCTCATCAATGGGATCAAGGAACGGGCCGAGCGGGAGTCCTGCCTGCCAGACAGACGCGGTGGAGTACCTGCTCCAAGCAGTGGTGGGTTGCTCCCGGTTTGCACCGGTTTCCGCGGTCCAGTAGCGGTGACGATATGACGTCACCAAACCGGTTCTCCCCCCCCGCCCCTCCACCCCCCCATGTTATTCTTACCCTTTATTTGGCCCCACTCCCAATCTATTGCTGTCTCCTGAGTCCCAGCTGATGGCTAGAGGAAAAAAAACTGTTTAAACTCTTGCCACTGGCTTCAAAGGGCCATCCTACAGCTGATCAGTGTTAAAAGAAAACAAATGAGTAGCTATGCTAGGGAAAAAGCGAAACTGAAAGTAAAGCAGGCTCTGCTGCAATGTGAGAAAATGGGGCAGGGAGAGATTTCTTTTTCTTTTTGCTCACCAAAAAAGGTAGGTGCAAACAATGGGAAATTTAGGGCAAAAGAGGAGAGTTCAAGATTTTAAAACACAAAAGAAAAAAAGCTCTATTTAACTAGGGAATTGTAATAATTGAGATACTATTAATTGTATATTGTGTTGAAAGCAGAAATGGTTAAGTTGTGGTTTGGAGGAATATATGGGGGAAATTATTTGGTTTATTATTGGTAAATATAATTAATTGATTTGTAAGAAATTGGATTGCATGGAAATAATTGGAATATTCATGTTCATATTGATTAATATACAAAAAACATAGTTATATAACTAACTGATTTATATTAAAATGTTGAATTTGTATTAAACAACTGTAATATTACATAATTACATAATTAACCAATGTGAGGATGGATATAAAAATAGATGACAATGGGAAGGGGTATAATATAGAATAGAAGGGAAAAATTGAATTTGATTAAGATTAGAGATGAGGATGAAGGGTAATATTAGTTTTTTAAAAAAAATAGATGAATAAATATGGCAAAAAGGAAATATAGAAATTGTAAATTTAATTGAAATGACTAAACACTGTTTAAATTTGTGAACCGGCAAATACTCTGTTCAAAGAAAATACATTGTATGTTTGTATGTGTGTTTCTAATTATTGCTATTTATTCATATTTGTTCTCTTTTATTCTTTAAAGTTTAACAATTCATTCTTTATCTTAATATCTTTATATTTGTTTGGGATTGGCTTTCTTCCCTTTCATCTTTTTTATTGTACAGCAATCTTTCTCCTCAAACCTACCACCTCTCTCTTTTCTTTCCTTCTTACTTTCTCTTCCCCCCCTTCTTCTCCTCCCTACTTCTTCCTTTCTCCTTCTCCTCTCTTCCTCCCTCTCTTACCCTCACTCCTACTCTAATTTCCCTTCCCTTCCTTCCTCCCTTCCCTTCCTTCCCTCTCTTCTCCTTCCTTCATTCGTCTCTATTGCTGTATCCTTTTGTGCATATGGATTACTCAGAGGGCTGAAAAAGTTATTTTTGACTGGTCCTTGCACTTTTGACCAGTCCTTGAATTTACGACTGTCCTCACATTTTACGTTTTTTGCCTTATCTTGTCACCATGGTGAAGAGAAGCAGTTGTGAAATGAGTGACATGGTTGTTAAGAATGCTGCACGGGCATAAATATGAGGATGGTCATAAGTGTGAGGACCAGTCAAAAGTGCAAGGACCTGTCAGAAATGACTTTTTTCAGCCCTCTGAGTAGTCCGTATACACATAGCCATGGTCACCCGGTCACATGACCAGCTAGCCACGCCCACCCACACGACCTCCAAGCCACGCCCACAAAATAAGCCACACCCACAGAACCGGTAGTAAAAAAATTTAGAACCCACCCCTGGCTCCAAGGTACACTGGGAAAGAAGGAGCTTTTTTCAAAAGGGTTTCAGTTTTCACAGGTGTCTGCTGAAATTAACCCACCTCAATAAATCTTAAGTTTTCTCCTTATTCCTCCTTGGGTGTTTCCCCTGATTATTCTATGGCTCAAAACAGACTTTGATTGAGATTTGCACATATATAGATAATGGTAAACAAAGAGATGTTTTCTAGATATTTTCAAAGCTTTTAGGACTCATGAATATAGAAATCCTGTCTATATCACACCACTGTAAGCATGCAAACATAAAGGAATTTTAGAAAAATTCAGAAGGAAATTCATTTGACTTTGTACGGTTTGATCTTTTTCTCTAACCTTGTTACCATTTTCATTTCTCCTTTGCTTTGAAGGTATTAATGGGCAGGAGAATCAAGATTCCTGTGAACTGTACCAAGTGATCAATGCTATTTTTTTTATTCTTTTTTTTAATTAAAAAGTTTTATCAAAGATACAAACATTTTCTTCCTGCCTCCATCTCACCCCCCCTCCTCCCCCTTCCCCCCACCCCCTTCCCGGACTTCCCAGAGCAAATACAGGGTATAGCATTTAACAATCATAAACTAAAATATGCTAACATTTTATAGACTCCAAGTTCTCTCTTGGTCTTTAACTCCACATAGTTCAAAAAAAACCTATAAACATATACTAGAGATTAGATTAAATATTTCATTCATAGGCTATTTGAAGCTTTTTAGTCTGATACTTGTTTTGAATATAGTCGATCCATCTTCTCCACTCCAGTACATATCTTTCATTTGAGTGATCTTTCAAGTACGCTGAAATTTTTGCTATCTCTGCCCAGTTCACTACTTTTAACGTTCATTCCTCAATAGTAGGTAAATCTTCCTTCTTCCAGTACTGCGCCACCAGAAGTCTAGCTGCTGTTATTAAATTTAAAATCAGCTTAGTCTCTATAACCGTACAGTCTGTAAATATACCCAACAAAAAGAACTGTGGGGTAAATTTTATCTTTTTCTTTTATCCACCATATTTTTATCCAAAAAGCCTTAATTTTTTTACATGCCCACCATACTATGATAATACGTAGCATCTTCACATTCACATCTCCAACACTTAGGTTGTAAACTTGGATACATACATGCTAGCTTTTTAGGATCTAAATGCCATCTATAAAACATTTTATAAAAATTCTCTGTTAAATTTTGGGCTTGCGTAAATCTTATATTTCTAACCCATATTTTTTCCCACGTTTCCATTATTATTGGTTCTCCAATATTTTGTGCCCATTTTATCATACAGTCCTTAACTAGCTCTGTTTCTGAATCTATTTCAACCAATGCATTATACAACCTTTTTATATGCGTTTGGCCTTTATCTCTAATTTGTTTTACCAAGTTCTCATCCTCTTGCAAAATACCAATTTTTTTATCTTCTCTTCATCTAGCTTGCAGCTGACCATACTGAAACCATGTTTTAATTATTCTTTCTTCTCTTACTTGATTCATAGATTTTAATTGTAGTATACCTCTTTCTTTATAAAAAAGCTCCTTATATATAATATCTTGTTTTTGCTCTAGACTTATATTATCTATCGTGTGTCTGGGTGCTGTCCACATTGGTAACTTATCATTTAATTTATATTTGTTAGGGAATGGGATTGAGAGGTGTCCCCGAACCGTGAACCAGCTCATGAGCAAACACACTAGGACTGAAATAAAACTGACAGAGTAGTCTTGTATAAAAATATAATTTACTTCAAAATGTTTAAAAAGCACTATATCTTTAAAAAGGCACATTAATAACAAAGTCTTATCTTGGTTATGTGAAGCCAGGCTATCTCCCTAGATTCCTCTCCACAATACCGAAACAGTCCATAAGAGAAAAAAGCTAACATGACATTAAGCAGCTTCGGTGTTGATACGTCATCGAGGTAGTAGAAGGGCAGCAGCATAAACTTCACAGCTAAAAGTCACCTGAAGAAAAAACAATTCAATCAGCAAACGTAGCTTGAAGCTCCTGGGAGGGAGAATGTCCAGCAGCAACAGTTCAGAAGTTGGCTTGCGTGCTTCAAATCAGCAAAAGGCAAGCCTCCATAGGAGTATCTCTGCTACAGCGTCTGGACTCCTTATCTGTGTTCTCCTCCCTTCTGCAGCGTTGCACTGAGCTCTGCATCCAGCTTCCAGCAGGAGCTCTGCATCTAGGCCTAAACAGTGTCTAGGTCCAAGTAGCAAGCGGAAAGGTCCTTGCTTATATGGGGAGTTAACCTGCAATCAACTAGGGCGGGGAAGGCTTGCAGATAATTGCAAACAGGAGATGGCTTGATTGAATCCATACTGTTTGTGACTGATCAAGTAGCCACAGCAATCCTGAAAACACTCGTGACAATATTGGTACTTTTTCCAGACATGCAATAAAGCATTCCTTAATATGTGACTTTTAAAAGTCTTATCCACTCTCTTGTCATATAATAGATAAGCATGCCAACCGTAAACCAAATCATATCCTTCAATGTTTAGTATTCTTTCCTCTGTTAAATTCATCCAATTTTTTCTCTAACCTTGTTATTATTTTCATTTCTCTTTTGCTTTGAAGGTAATAATGGGCAGGAGAATCAAAATTCCTGTGAACTGTTCCAAGTGATCAATGCTAAAGATGGAATGGAGAAGTTTGGAATTCGAATGGAACCAGAAACCCATGATAGAAACCAGTCAAATGATTGGAATCAGGAAAGCTCATATTCCACCGATGGTCCGATGCAAGACTTTCTTGCCCAACAGGAGAAAATAAGGAAAAAATATATTGGGGAAAGTGTGAAGCCAATCAAAGCTGAATTACAAGTAAAAGAACACTATTTAAGCCAAAACAAAGGAGAAGATGCTATAAGAAGACACAATGGACAAAGTTACGATGGGACATTCATACCTTCTCTTGGAAATAAGTTCCCTACATCTCAAAAAATGATAGACACAAAAGAGAAGCCTTACAAATGTTTGGAATGTGGAACATGTTTTGGAACAAGCAGGCAACTTACTTCCCATGAAGGGATTAACACTGGGGAGAAGCTATACAAATGCAGAGAGTCTAGTAAAAGGTTCAGAAGACGTAGTAATCTTATTTCCCCAAAAAGGATCCAGGCAGGGGAAAAGCCATTTAAATGCATGGAGTGCAAAAAAACCTTTGCTCGAAGAAGTACTCTTATTTCCCATAAGAGGATCCACACAGGGGAGAAGCCGTATAAATGCATGGAATGTGGAAAGACGTTTGGTCAAAGAGGTCATCTTATTTTCCATAAGAGGATGCACACAGGGGAGAAGCCGTATAAATGCATGGAATGTGGAAAAACCTTTTCTCAAAGAGGTAATCTTATTCGCCATAAGAGGATCCACACAGGGGAAAAGCCGTATAAATGCATGGATTGTGGAAAAACCTTTCCTGAAAAACGTAATCTTATTTACCATAAGAGGATCCACACAGGGGAGAAGCCGTATAAATGCATGGAGTGTGGAAAGAAGTTTGGTCAAAGAGGTCATCTTATTTCCCATAAGAGGATGCACACAGGGGAGAAGCCGTATAAATGCATGGAGTGCGAAAAAACCTTTTCTCAAAGAGGTAGTCTTATTCGCCATAAGAGGATCCACACAGGGGAGAAGCCGTATAAATGTATGGAGTGTGGAAAAACCTTTCCTGAAAGACGTAATCTTATTCGCCATGAGAGGATCCACAGAGGGGAGAAGCCGTATAAATGCTTGGAGTGTGGAAAAATGTTTTCTGAAAGACGTAATCTTATTTCCCATGAGAGGATCCACACAGGGGAGAAGCCATATAAATGCTTGGAGTGTGGAAAAATGTTTGCTCAAAGAGATAGTCTTATTCGCCATAAGAGGATCCACACAGGGGAGAAGCCGTATAAATGCATGGAATGTGGAAAGGACTTTACTCGGAAAGGTAGTCTTAATTCTCATAAAAGGATCCACGCTCAGAAGAAACTGTATAGCAATAGTAATTCCACGTAGACTTATATACCACTCCACAATGCTTTACAGCACTCTTTGAGCAGTTTACAAAGTCAGCATATGGTGTCCAGCAATCTGGGTCCTCATTTTACCCACCTTAGAAGGATGAAAGCTGAATCAACCATGACCCTGTCAGAGTCAAACTTCTGGCTGTGGGCAATTAGCCTATAGTACTGCATTCTAACCACTGATCCATTGAAGTATAAAAAAAAAAAAATAGATAAATTTTGTAATGGGGATAAAAAACCAAGATTGATTAAGAAAATGTATCAGAACCAAAAACAAGGTGGTTTAGGAATTCCAAAATTATTAAACTATTATAGAGCATTTTATATAAAAACAGTAGTAAAAATTTTAAAAGGAGATGTTAAACTTTGGGGTAACTTGGAAATGAAGGAAATAAAGAAGTTTGGTTATAAATGGTTTTTGGAAAATCTTAAAGATAAGGTTAAAATTCGTAATTATTGGTTAAATAGTTTGACTAAAAATTGGGACAGAGTAGCAAAAAAATTAATACCAGACGCATTGTATTTAGGTAAACTGAAAGAGAATTGCCCAATGAAATTAAATAGTAACAGAGAGAGGATTATAATAGAAGAGAAAGTGGAAACAATTAGTGAATGGTTGAAATTTATAGAAAATGAAATGAGGAAAGAGGAAATTTATGGAAAATTAAATATTAATTGGTTTGAAAGAATTCAAATGAATAAATGGAATAGGAAATGCAAAGAAAGGAATGATGAGTAGAAAGGAAACGGAATTTGAAAATTTGACATCTCGAATAATAAAAGATGAAATTGGGCCAAAGGGATTAGTTAGTAAAATTTATAAAATTATTAACTTTGATAATAATTCACAAAGGGTAATGAAAGAGAATTGGGTAAAAGAACTGGGTATTGAAATTTCTGATCAAAATTGGAATATGAACTGGGTTAGTAGAATAATGAGGACATTATCAATAAGGATTAAAGAACATAACTATAAAGTTATTTGGAAGTGGTATTTGACCCCAATAAGACTTTTTCAAATGGATAATAAAGTGGATAAAATGTGTTGGAGATGTAAAGTGGAACTCGGGACATATGCTCATATGTGGTGTAAATGTAATGGGGTTGAACTTTTTTGGTCTAGGATAGAAAATGAAATATTTGAAATGATTAAGAAGAGGGTCAAATTGAAATTGGAAACCATATTATTATTAATATTGAATGAAACAACATTAACAACTGGAGAAAGAATTGGTGAGGATTTTGGTTATAATGGGGAGAATGATAATTGCTAGATATTGGAAATTAAATGTTGACTTAAAATTAGAAGAATGGTACAATGAAACATGGAAATTTGCATTAAATGATAAATTGACTTGTGATATTAAAATTAGAAGTATATATAAAGAAAATGTTTTTTGGAACACTTGGCAACCATTTGTGGACTTTGCACTTGGGAAATTGGATGAATCGGCACCAGTACCTTATCAAAGAGATTTCTGGGATAATTGAAGACTTTAATTTCCTAAAACTTCCTTTCCGTTTGTATAGCACGTTGGGGGAAAAAAAATTTTTTTCTTTCCTTACTATTGATTTTTGTATTGATTTTTTTTCCTTTTTGTTATTCTTTAACAATAAAAATATAATAAAATCTTTAAAAAAAATAACCACTGATCCACCACGTTTCTATAGATTTTGATATTTATGTATATTGTGCCTTTCAGATCCAAACGAGACAAGGTAGAATCCAAGAAAATTAAATTTAATGTGGAGAAAAGTAAGCTTTTACACCTGGGCAGGAAAAACAGATTACCTGAAACCTGGCTGGATAATAGTAACTGTGAAGGGTCCTTGGAGTCGGAATGGATGATCAATTAAGCATGAATCACCTGTGTGCGGCAGCAGCCAAAAAAAGCGAATACAATCCTTGGTTTTATAAACAGAGGCATAGAATCAAAATCACATGAAGTATTATTACCGCTCTATAAAGCCTTAGTAAGACCACACCCGGAATACCGCGTCCCCTTTGGGTCATCATATTACAAAAAAGATGTTGAAACTTTGGAAAAAGAGCAAAGAAGAGCAGCTAAGCTGATTAAAGGCCGGAAGACTAAAACAAGAACTGTTATAGGAACTGGGCATGGCTAGTCTAGTGAAGAGAAGGACCAGGGGGAGACAGGATAGCAGTGTTCCAATATTTGAGGGGCTGCCACAGAGAGGGTGGGGTCCTAGGCACCTGAAGGCCAGACAAGGAATAATGGATGGAAACTTATCAAGGAGCGATTCTACCCAGAAATAAGGAGAAATTTTCTGACAGAACAATCAACCAATGGAAGCGCTTGCCTTCGAAAGTTGTGGGCGCTTCATCGCTGGTGGCTTTGAAGAAGAGATTGGACTGCCATTTGTTAGAAATGGTGTAGGGTCTCCTGCTTGGGTGGGAGGTTGGACTAGAAGAGCTCCAAGTTCCCTTCCAGCTCTATTCTGATTTTGATTTTGAATCCTCAATCCATTCTGGTGCTTTTTTGCTAAGTATGAGGTTTTAAAAGAAAGATGAGTATCAATGGAGATTAAGGTTATCGTTTGCCCTCAGAGTGATGTGTGGATGCCAATATTTAAGTGGTACATTTCAAGTAACTCCCTCTGATGAGTATTTTATTTTATTTTATTAAATTTCTATACCGCCCTTCTCCCGAAGGACTCAGGGCAGTGAACAGCCACAAAATAAAACACATAAGTACAAAAATTTAAAATAGAATAAAATGAATTAAATAATTTGGCTGACACAAATTTAAAATACCCAATATTTTAAAAACAAATTAAAATTTGCATTTAAAAAGGGGAGAAGATTTAGGCCAGGCTGGCTTGCTGAAATAAGAAAGTCTTGAGCGCGCGACGGAAGGTGCGCGGATCCGGGATCCTCCGTATCTCTGGGGGGAGCTCGTTCCAGATCGTAGGTGCCCCCACAGAGAAGGCTCTCCCCCTAGAGGCCGACAGTCAACATTGTTTGGCCGACGGCACCCGGAGGAGCCCCTCTCTATGGGAGCGCACTGGTCGGTCGGGGAGTATATCCACTAGAGCAGAGTTGCAGGCAGAAATGCAATTAGTCCTGAATCCCTTACTATTGTTTCAGCTTTTCTTCCTTTGCTTACTATTGTCTCAGTCTGCCTTTCCACCCTGCTTCACGTTATGTAATACAAGTAACAACTGAGAAAGAAAACCATAAGGAAAAGGGGGTTACAGTGATGCTGAATTAGAAAATGCAATTCATAGACTCTTTCTCCTTATTTTGTGGTGATCTTTCCTTGCCTTCCTTCGTGTTGCCCATCTCTGGACTCGCACAATCTTAGCAATACCTTTTTTAAAGTGAGGTCTCCAGAACTGGACACAGTATTCCAAATGGAGTCTCACTAAAGCCCTATGTAGAGGGATAGGAGCTCCTTTTTGCTGATGGTGATATATCTGGTGATGCATCTCAGAATTTTGTTTGCCTTCCCAGCTGCCTGGCCACACTGCTTACTTATATTGCAGTTATCCTTGTTTCAGTGCCATGGCAACTACTTTCACAGAGTTGTGTAAAAGAAGGGGAGAGAAAACAGTGGTAGGGGTATGTGGATGCATATTAAGTTCCCATAGGTAGGCAGCCTGCTGGCCAACCCAGGCAGTCCCTGATTTACAATAATTTATTAAGTAACCATTTGAAGTTCCAATGGCAATAAATGGTTCTGACCTCCTCCTTCCCTCCCTCCCAAATTAGGCCTACTCCAGGATATGAGAATGAAAACCACTCTGGTGTGCTAACATTGCAAAGGATCAATCAAGAAGGAAGATCTTTGGAAATCAATGGGGACCAAAATAAGATGAAATTAAGAACTACTTCAAAAAATTACTTCAGTCCTTCCTGATGAAACACACAGAAATGCGAATGGGAACTTTCTCTGGGATGTCCAGATACCAAAAATAATCCAGCCTGCCAACAAAGGAGAAAATGTGTAGCTCATGGTTGAATTGAGGGGTCCTTGGTGGTCTCTGAGCGTGATTGTGTTGTTGAAGACCTTTCATTAGCCAAACGAGGGACGATCATCACTGCACCAACCAACCTCAGAGGGCACCAAGGACCCCTCAATCCAACTAGTGTCCACTGTGTCAAATTAATCACTGTGTCAACCAGGATGAATGCAGAATCAAGGAACCGTTTTAGGCCAAAGACCTCTTAGGATGTGATGGAATGACAGACGTCAAGATAGACTGCATGCAGAAAGCTTTAGGGTGAACAATTTGCCTTTCAAGCAAGAGGCCAGAATGAAGAGAAGCTGAAACATGCATAAGCAAAAGGTATTTTTCAAGCATTAGGGCATATTTTTGTTTTTTTATGGTATGTCGTAACATTAAGTAACTTAAAATTAAGTAACTGTAGTCATGTAATTACTTGCTAAAGATGCATCAAATTCTCAATGGAGTCTTCAACTTTTCTTGTTTTGCATTTGCTTTTCTTTTTCTCTTTTCATTTATGGTCTAATGATATATCCCTGCATTCAATTCGCCAAGGGGCTTGGAGTAACTATAATAAACTTAAGCAACAGATGGCGCCAGACCTGGTGAAAGGGGAAAATTTGCAGCTTTCCTTGATTGATAGGATATCAACTATTAAGATGAATATTTTGCCTAGAATTTTATATCTGTTCCAGACAATTCCAGTTAGATTGGGGAACGATTTTTTCAAAGATTTGAATAAAATGGTGTTAAAATATATTTGGCAGGGAAAGGAGGCGAGGATCAAATTGAAGTTGTTACAAGATGCTAGACTACGGGGAGGCTTTGGTTTACCTAATTGGGAACTTTATTATCAAGCAGCAAGCCTGATGTTGATTAAAGAATGGATAACTTGAAGAAATATTGGATTATTGAATCTAGAAGGGCACGATTTGTTGATGGGGTGGCATGCTTTTTTATGGTATAAAGGAACAAAAATACAGGGGTATTTTAAAAGACAACACATACATGAGGCTGTTATTGAATTGGGAGAAGATTAAAAAACAACATTATCTGAAAATTCCAGTCCAGATATCTACAATTGAAGCATTTTCATATTCAGTAGTATTCAGAAGGGAAGAAATTGTTAGATATAGTGAATTAATGGATGAAAAGGGTGAACTTAAACCAAAGCAAGAATTAGAAAAACAAGGTTTCAAAATGGATTGGTTTTCTTACTTGCAAATACGTTCTAGATATGAAGATCTTAAACAAGAAGGTTTATGACTAATTTAGATAAGATTTTAATGGGTTCTGATGACTATGTGATTAAAAAAATATATGGATACTTGTTAGAGGTAAAATTGGAAGAAGAACAAGTTAAAGAGTCAATGATAGCATGGGGGGAAATTTTGGTCATGGTATTGATTTAGAGAAATGGCAAAAATTGTGGTCTCAGAATTATAAAATGACAATGTCTACAGCAGTGGTTCTCAACCTTCCTAATGCCGTGACCCTTTAATACAGTTCCTCATGTTGTGATGACCCCCAACCAGGGGTGGGTTCTAAATTTTTTTACTACCGGTTCTGTGGGCGTGGCTTATTTTGTGGGCGTGGCTTGGAGGTCATGTGACTGGGTGGGTGTGGCTAGCTGGTCATGTGACCGGGTGGCCATGGCTATGTGTATAGGGACTACTCAGAGGGCTGAAAAAAGTCATTCTGACACTTTTGACTGGTCCTCACACTTATGACCATCCTCACATTTATGCCCGTGCAGCATTCTTAACAACCATGTCACTCATTTCACAACTGCTTCTCTTCACCATGATGACAAGATAGGGCAAAAACGTAAAATGTGAGGACAGTCGTAAGTTCGAGGACTGGTCAAAAGTGCGAGGACCAGTCAGAAATAACTTTTTCAGCCCTCTGAGTAGTCCATATGCACAAAAGGACTACCCAGAGGGCTGAAAAAAGTCATTTCTGACTGGGCCTCCCACTTTTGACCAGTCCTCACACTTATGACCATCCTCACATTTATGCCCTTGCAGCTTTCTTAACAACCATGTCACTCATTTCACAACTGCTTCTCTTCACCATGGTGACAAGATGGGGCAAAAACATAAAATGTGAGGACAGTCGTAAGTTCGAAGACTGGTCAAAAGTGCGAGGACCAGTCAGAAATAACTTTTTCAGCCCTCTGAGTAGTCCATATGCACAAAAGGATACAGCAATAGAGAGGGATGAAGGAAGAGAAGGGAAATTAGAGTAGGAGTGAGGGTAAGAGAGGAAGGAAGAGAGGAGAAGGAGAAAAGAAGAGGAAGTAGGGAGGAGAAGAAGAGGGTGAGGAAGAGAAAGTAAGAATGAAAGAAAAGAGAGAGGTGGTAGGTTTGAGGAGAAAGATTGCTGTACAATAAAAAAGATGAAAGGGAAGAAAGGCAACCCCAAACAAATATAAAGATATTAAGATAAAGAATGAATTGTTAAACTTTAAAGAATAAAAGAGAACAAATATGAATAAATAGCAATAATTAGAAACACACATACAAACATATAATGTATTTTCTTTGAACAGAATATTTGGCTGGTTCACAAATTTAAACAGTGTTTAGTCATTTCAATTAAATTTACAATTTCTATATTTCCTTTTTGCCATATTTATTCCTCATCTATTTTTGTAAAAAACCAATATTACCCTTCATCCTCATCTCTAATCTTAATCAAATTCAATTTTTCCCTTCTATTCTATATTATACCCCTTCCCATTGTCATCTATTTTTATATCCATCCTCACATTGGTTAATTATGTAATATTACAGTTGTTTAATATGAATTCAACATTTTAATATAAATCAATTAGTTATATAACTACCTTTTTTGTATATTATTCCAATTATTTCCATGCAATCCAATTTCTTACAAATCAATTAATTATATTTACCAATAATAATAAACCAAATAATTTCCCCCATATATTCCTCCAAACCACAACTTAACCATTTCTGCTTTCAACACAATATACAATTAATAGTATCTCAATTATTACAATTCCCTAGTTAAATAAAGCTTTTTTTCTTTTGTGTTTTAAAATCTCCTCTTTCTCCCTAAATTTCCCGTTGTTTGCACCTACCTTTTTTGGTGAGGAAAAAGAAAAGAAATCTGCCTGCCTAATTTTCCAACGTGCAAAGCCAACAGCCTGCTTTACTTTCTCTTTCGTTTTTCAGTTTAGGTAGAGGAAAAAAATCTGCACTCTTTCCAAGCAAGCAGCAGAGCAAAACAGCTGAGAGCAAATCAGCTGGGGGTCGGGAGCTGATCCAAGCAAGGGCTAATTAGCCTCTGCTGAAGCTCCGGGGGGCAATAAAATTACAAAAAAACCACCGAACCCTTTGTTAAATTGCTGGCTCCCCCGCCCCTCACCCACCACTATTTATTGGCAATAAATAATGGTGCCGAGGGGCGGGGCAAGCCAGCAATTTAACAAAGGGTTCGGCTGCACCACTGGCTCTAGGGCAGCCCTTTGAAGCCCCGCGGCAAGAATTTAAACAGTTTTTTTTCCTCTAGCCATCGGAGGCAGCAATAGATGGGGAGTGGGCGGGGTAAGCGAACGGCCGGCGATCCAACAGAGGAGTGAAGGTGAGTGAAGGCGTGGGGGGGGGGGAGAGAGGGCTTTGGCGACCCCTGTGAAATGGCCGTTCGACCCCCAAAGGGGTCGCGACCCCCAGGTTGAGAACCGCTGGTCTACAGCTTATAAGGAGAATTTGTATAAGATGTTTTACAGGCGGCACCTACCCCTGACGAGGATAGCCAGAATGTTCAAGAATAAATCGGAGAAATGTTGGAAGTGTCATCAGACTCCAGGATCATATTACCATATGTGGTGGACATGTGTAGAAGCTAAAAGATATTGGACTAAGATACACACGTGGTTGGAAAAAATGACAAAGAAACATATTGACTTTAAACAGAGATTTTTTATTGGGGATTTTACCAGAAACATACAGCAGAGAATTGCAATATTTAATTGTGAATGTTTTAACAGCGACTAGAATTGTATTTGCTAAAAATTAAGAGAGATATTACCTACTGATGAGTATGAGGTATTAAGAAAATTATGCAATATGCTGAAATGAGTAAATTGACATTTGAAATTAGAAAACAGGAAGATAAACGATATTATTTGAAAAGAGATTTGTTTTATCAATGGATAGATAATAAATCATGGAATTGAAGTATGAAATAGGGGGTTGATGTAAAGACAAAATATCTGAAGCTTTTTTTTTCTATAAAAGATAAAAATTTCTGTTATAAATTGGTATTTTAGAAATGGATTTATGCACAAGAGAATATTTACCGTTCGACTCACTATCTGTAATTGTTTGGAATGATGGTTTTATGTTTTGTTTTTGTTTTAAAATAAAAAAAAATTCAAAAAAACAAATTCTCCAAAGGTCTTAACCTTCCTAGTCACATTTCTTGAGGTGAATTCCCTACTCAATCCCTATGTAAAAATGGTTTTTCCTCATCATAATTTAGCTTTCTATTCCTTTCTCCTCCCCACTTTGCTGAGAGGCTGAACAAATAGTTTGGGAAGAGCAGCTGCATGTATTGAATTAGAAAAATAAAAAAAGAAATAAATTAAAATCATTTTCTTGATTGTGGCCTTCCTGCCTGTGTCCCATCTGCCTCCTCTTCAGGTGGGAGTTCCCAACAACTGCAAGACAAAAGCTGTCTTTCCCAGAGAGCCTCCTGGTCCTCCTCTTCTGATCGCCCGGCTGTTTCTGACAGGATTTGGACCCTTTTGAGGCCTCGCACAATCTCCGTGGAGCCTTCAGGGCGGCTGTTCTTGAGGTGTTACAAAGAGTTACTTAATCCAATAAATTTACCCAAGGACAGTAGTAACTCTCCCATTAGCAACTCTGTGCACTTAAGAAAAGTTGTGCGGCTAAGATAATTTTGTAAACTAAGATTAATGCTTTAAGTAATTAGATGAACTTATTATCCAGTGTATGTAACCATAGAAGGAAAATCGGATGTATGATCTCATGATTAATCATATATGAAAAATGTATGATCTCACTGAATCCTTTGTCTTAGAAATGTATAAAAACCATTGTATCAGAGTTCTTTCTTTGTTCAAAGCTTCAGGTACAAATCTGGCTCTGAACCTTGTGCAATAAAGCTGTCTCTGACTGACCTGGGAATGTTTTTTAGTCCTTCCATTCCACAACAAAGGAAGCTTAAGCCGCTTAGAGAATTTAAGGCAGGGATATATTATTAGACCATGAATGAAAAGAGAGAAAGAAAAGGAAAAGCAAACCAAGAAAAGGTGAAGGCGCCATTTCTAAGAAAACATTCAACCAGATTTGGAGTCAACAATGACATACAGAGGTTAGCTACAGTGAGCAAAACAAAATCTAAAAGTATGGAAAAGTGGTTAAAAATCCATTTGAAAAAATGGAAGTAACGTCTGATTTTCCTTTCTGTATCTATTTCTTTTTTTCTCCAGTTTGACATACAATATTTAATAAGGATATTTGAAAAAACAGCTTCAACCAACCAACCAGCAGCTGAAATATGCCCCCCCCCAAGGTCATCCATACCCTTTAGTGGGTTAGTAAGTTTTAATGCAACAAAGAAAATTTTATGCATGTTTAGCAAGTACTTAATTTAGTTACTTAATTTTAGGTTACCTTAACGTTATGACACACCATAGAAGGACAAGAGGATGGTGCTAATACTTGAAAAATATTTTTTCCCTATGCATTTGTTTCATCTTACAAGATGTTCACCCTGAAGCTTATCGCACACACTCTACATTGACATCTGTCATTATTCCATCACATCATAAGAGGTCTTTGACTGAAAAAGGTTTCCCGCTTCTGCATTCATCCTGGTTGACTCAGATCTTATGCAAGGCACGAGCACTGCCTAGTGAGTGGGTGGGGTTCTTCTGGGGGGGACCTCATGCTGGGACTTTCAAGGGGGTCTTGCAAAGGCCTCATCCAGTCTTTGGAATCTTAGCAAGGGACGGGGGAAGGCTGTGGCCCCATGTTCCCCTGCCGTCCCTTTGCATCCATCTACTGGGGGGGGGGGAATAACGAGTTTCAGACCACCCATGTTGCTTCCCCCTCCCTAGAAGAAACACAGCATCATCCCCAGGAAGGAGGGGATCTGGGGGAAACCTCCATCTCCCCCCTCCTCATTTCCAGAATGGGAGTGGGAGGAGAGGGAAGGCTTGCATTACAAAAGGCAAACAGGACTCCTCTCTGCCCCCAAAATGTGGGGTGGGGGAAGCTGCACAGGTATTTCTGCTATTTATGGTGGGTCAGAAAACCTCGGCTGCCTCTTTGCCAGGAAGGGCTCAAAAGGCAGAAACTTTTGGGAGGGGTGGGCACAACAGTGACCCCATGTGATTGGAAGAGTGACATTCCCACTCCAGGTAGGATCCGAAGGGGGCAAAAAGAAGTCCTTACTCTCCTCCAGGGCAGCCATGACCCCCCCCTTTGATCTGCCCCCAAGACAGACACAGACTTCAGAGAAAACTGCAGAAAAAACAATGGCTACCAACCTCCCTTCCATTGAGGACCTGTATACTGCACGAGTCAAAAGAGGGTTGTGAAAATATTTAGACCCCTCACATCCTGGACAAAAACTTCAACTCCTACCCTCAAAACGACGCTATAGAGCACTGCACACCAGAACAACTAGATACAAGGACTGTTTAACAGTCAAGAAATAAAAATGATTGGTTTAACAAAGATAAAGATGCTGGGTTTTATAGCTAAGATAAAATGAGGTGGGATAGCCAAAATAAGGAGGCGTATGTTGAGATTAATAGTTAAAATGAAATGAATGTTATGTTTAATAACAGAAATAAAGATTATAAATGTTGAGCTCAATAGTAAAAATAAAATGATTATGTTGGAATTAAATATTTTATGAATGTTTATAATAATTGTATGATTTATACTTTTAAAATATATCCATCTAAGCAAATGAAAGATAAAAAGAATGATAATTGGTTAGGATTTAAGATTTAAGTAACGGGTTTTTGCGGATAATGGCATAGTTAAATAGACAGATTTGAGGGAAATAACTGAGTAAAATATTAAGTTGTGTTAATTGAAAATTAAGATTTGTTAGTGATTTGTATTAATTTGTGACTGGATCAAAAGCTTTGTTTTGAAAAGATGTGTTTTATGTTCATGATTTTAAAAAAATAATAAAAAACTTTTTTAAAAAACCATCAAGCTCAGAGAGCACCAAGGACCCCACAGTTCAACCCTGAGCTACAAATATTATCTTCTCTTGATAAACACTTTTTAGTTAGAGGGTTCCCAGTGGATTTCATCCTAAACTTTGGTATGATTTCTGTAAATAAAGAATGTAGAATTACAATGGCTGAGTATTTGATCCTTCATACATCAAAAAAATACAAAGCTAAGGAATAAACAAAAAAGATTTGGGAAAAAAAAAGGCTCAGGAAAGAAAGAGTGAAAGTGTAAGAAAGAAAGGAAAAAAAGGAAAACCGGAAAAAAAAGGACTTCCAACTTTCTTTGGTGCAGATATAAGTAAAAATATATCAAACTCTTACTCTGAAATTAAAATTTGTCTACATTATTTCAATAATCACATATCTAATCATCAACTTTTGATTTCAGTTTCTCACAAAAAGTCCAGTAATGATTCATATCACTTCAATCACTTTGTTAAGGAAACCACAACTGGCTTCTTTAATTGCACCAAACTCTAAATAAAACAGGAATGGAAAATGTTGGTTTCCAAGGATTTCAAATGGCTTCCAGTTTCTGTATCTGAGATGGAAGAAAAAAGAAATATTAAGAATTAGAAAGTGGAATTCAGCCACTGAGCGACCTTCCCCCAACCTCCCCGGAGCCCCAAGAGGCTCATCCCAGCGCAGGGCCGGGAAGGAGGCAGCTGGAGAGGCCGCCCCGCTTCTCTCCCCTCCGGAGACAGGGAGCCTGGTGCGAATCCTGCCTCCTCCTCGCCCGGCTTCTCTCCGCTCCTGCTGGGCCTCCGCAAGGCCGACCCTCCCCTCCCCCCACTCGGCTCTTCCCCGGACACTGGAAGGGAAGGGAGCCCCGGTTCCCCCTGCATGGAGAGGGCGGCTGGGGAGCATGGGACCCGGGGTTGAAGCCAGAGGAAGCCTGGGAGAGGGTCTCTCCCTCCTCCGCCTCCCTTTGCCCGGGAAGAGCCCCCACCTCACCCGGGACACGTCTGGATCTCCCCCCGCCAGACTCTCCCGCAGCCTCTCCGCCTCCTGTGGAGCCCCGGGGGTTAAGGAGAGCGAGTGCGGCCTCCTAGAGCGGCAAGCATTTGTGATGTCATTTCCTTCCCAGCCTCCTATGGAAAGGCAGCTGTGACGTTTGCCATCCGGCGGACCAATGGGGAAGCGCATGACGTTACCTTCTTTTAGCAGAGGGCTCCCCCTGGTGGATGAGGGGCAAAGTGCCAGGATTGTAGAAAGGGCGGGAAAGGGGAGCGCGTCTGAGGGGAAAGGAGAGGGCACGGATGATGGGCTTGGGAGTAGGAGGAAAAGGCCCTCTCAATTTCTTTCTCCATTTTCCTCTCTTTCCTGTCCAGGAACCGTCTGTGGAGATGGAGAAAAATCTCTCTGGAGGATTTGAACTCGCTTCCCTCAAGAACAGCCACCCTGAAGGCTCCGCAGAGATTGTGGGAGGCCTCCAAAGGGTCCAAATCCTGTCAGAAACAGCCGGGCGGTCAGAAGAGGAGGACCAGGAGCCTCTGTGGGAAAGACAGCTTGTGTCTTGCAGTTGTTGTGAACTCCCACCTGAAGGGGAGGCAGATGGGACACAGGCAGGAAGGCCACAATCCGGAAAATGATTTTAATTTATTTCTTTAATTCAATACATGCAGCTGCCCTTCCCAAACTATTCACTCAGCCTCTCAGCAAATGGGGGAGAAGAAAGGGCAGGGATCCCTCCGGTCTCTTCTGATGAAAGAAAAGGAAGATCATGAAAAAAGAATAGAAAGCTAAACTATGATGAGGAAAAACCAAGTCCTAATGGTTGAAAAACATCTTTTGCCTGTGCATTTGTTTCAGCTTCTGTTCATTCTGGCCCCTTGCTTGAAAGACAATTGTCATTATTCCATCACATCCTAAGAGATCTTTGACCAAAAAAGGTTCCTTGCTTCTGCATTCATCCTGGTTGACACAGATATTAATTTGACATAGTGGATGCAAGTTGGATTGAGGGGTCCTTGGTGCCCTCTGAGGTTGGTTGGTGCACTGAGGATCTTCCCTCGTTTGGCTAATGAAAGGTCTGCAAAAACACAATCAAGCTCAGAGACCACCAAGGACCCCTCATTTCAACCGTGAGCTACACATTTTCTACTTTGTTGGCAGGCTGGATTATTTTTGGTATCTGGACATCCCAGAGAAAGTTCCCATTTGCATTTATTTATTTATTTATTTATTTATTTATTGCGATTTATATGCCGCCTTTCTCCCTAGGGACTCAAGGCGGCTTACAAAATGACAACTTCAATACAAATCACAATACAATACCAAATTAAAATCAGTAACCCAATTAAAAAACAATTTAAAATTATCCCAGTGTACCCCAAACGGATCAGTTTAATTGGCGGAAGAGCGACGTCTTCAGCTCACGACGGAAGGAAAGAAGGTCGGGGCCTGTCCTGAGCTCAGTGGGCAATCCATTCCATAGGGTCGGGGCTCCCACAGAGAACGCCCTCCCCCTGGGGGTTGTCAGCCTACATTGTTTGGCCGACGGCACCCTGAGGAGGCCGACTCTGTGAGAGCGCACAGGACGATGGGAGAACGGCTGGAGATGGTCCTGCAAGTACCCTGGGCCTAAGCCATGAAGGGCTTTATAGGTGAGCACCAGCACCTTGAAACGTATCCGCAGTGCCACCGGTAGCCAATGCAGCTCACGCAGGAGAGGTGTTACACGGGAGTATCTAGACGCCCCCGTAACTACCGGCGCGGCTGCATTTTGGACTAGCTGAAGCCTCCGGACACATCCCAAGGGCAGCCCCATGTAGAGGGTGTTACAGTAGTCCAACCTAGGGGTAACAAGGGTGTGAGTGACTGTGGCGAGGGCATCCCGGTCTAGGAACGGGCGCAACTGGCGCACAAGACGGACCTGTGCGAAGGCCCCCCTGGTTACGGCTGTCAGATGGTCATCTAAAGACAGCCGAGAATCCAGGAGGACACCCAAGTTGCAGACCCTATCGGAGGGAGCAAGGGTTTCACCTCCGATCATTAAGGATGGAACCTCCAGATCCCGGGATGCCGGCATCCACAGCCACTCAGTCTTGGAAGGGTTGAGTCTAAGCCTGTTCCTCCCCATCCAAACCCGCACCGCTTCCAGGCAGTGGGACATCACGGAAAGGGCATCCCTAGGGTGGTCAGGGGTGGAGATGTAGAGCTGGGTATCATCAGCATATTGATGATACCTCACCCCAAAACCACGGATGATCTCACCCAGCGGTTTCATATAGATGTTAAAGAGCAGAGGAGAGAGAACCGAGCCCTGAGGCACCCCACAAGTGAGAGGCCTCCGGGAGGATCCCTGACCCCCTGCCCAAACAGACTGCAGACGGCCCGAGAGATAGGAGGAGAACCACCGTAAAACGGTGCCTCCTAACCCCATCCCCCTGAGCCGCTGCAGCAGGATACCATGGTCGATGGTATCGAACGCCGCTGAGAGGTCAAGAAGGACCAGGATGGAGGAGCAACCCCCATCCCTGGCCCGCCAGAGATCATTTACTAGGGCGACCAATGCCGTTTCCGTGCTGTGGCCACGCCTGAAACCAGATTGGTAAGGATCCAGGTAGTCAGTTTCCTCCAGGAATTGAGGGAATTGCTGTGCCACCACGGACTCAACAACCTTCGCTAAAAAGCGAAGGTTGGAGACTGGACGGTAGTTGTTAAGTACGTCAGGATCCAGGTTAGGCTTCTTAAGGAGGGGTCGAACCACCGCCTCTTTAAGCGCAGCGGGAAAGACCCCTTCCTTTAATGAAGCGTTGACAATAGCCTGGATCCAGTCTCCAGTCACCTCCCTGGCTGCCAAAACAAGCCAGGAGGGACAAGGGTCCAGTAAACATGTGGAAGACCCCAGCCTACCCATAATCCTGTCCACGTCATCCAATGAAACAGGCTCAAACTCAACCCAGATGTCTCCACCGAGACTAGGCCCTGTCACCTCAACGGACTCTGTCCAGTCGGAGTCCAACCCGGTCCGAATCTGAGTGATTTTATCTTGCAGAAACTGTGCAAAGTCCTCAGCACGGCCCTGTAAGGGGTCCTCCCTCGCTCCCTGATTAAGGAGGGAGCGGGTCACTCTAAACAGGGCTGCTGGGCGATTTTCTGCAGATGCAATGAGAATGGCGAAATAGTTACGTTTCGTCACTTCCATCGCCACAAGATAAGACCTAATATGGGTTCTTAGTTGTGTTCGGTCGGACTCGGATCGGGAGGATCTCCAACCACCCTCCAGGCGTCTTTTCCGACGCTTCATTTCCCTGAGCTCTGCGGTAAACCAAGGAGCCGCCCGGGATCTGCGTCGGATCAGAGGCCGCAAAGGCGCGATTCGATCCAAGGCCCCCACCGCAGCCTGTTCCCAGGCCGTGACAAGGGTCTCAGATGAATCGTGGGCTAAGGAGGCGGGAAATGACCCAAGCTCCATCAGGAAACTTTCGGGTTCCATCAGGCGCCTGGGGCGGAACCATCTTACTGGTTCCGCACCCCTGCGACGGGGGATGGCGGAGGAAAAGTCGAGTCTAAGGAGGGAATGATCAGTCCATGACAGAGGGTCAATAGATAGAGTCCCCTCCCCACGATCATTTATCCACTGTCCAGAGAGAAAAATAAGGTCGAGTGTGTGTCCGCCAATATGAGTTGGGCCCTGTACAATCTGAGTCAGGTCCATGGCCGTCATGGAGGTCATGAACTCCCGCACCAACTCAGATGACTCACCGGCCGATGGCAAATTGAAATCTCCCACCACCAAAAGGTTGGGGAGTTCCACCATCAATTCGGCTAAGACATCTAGTAGTGCAGGCAGGGCTGAGGCCACGCAGCTGGGGGAGAGGTACGTGATCAACAGCCCAGACTGAACTCCAGGGTCCCATTTCAAAAGGAGGGATTCACACCCGCCAACCTGAGGAACAGTGACCTCCCTAGGCCTAAGACTTTCCTTAATAACTACCGCCACTCCTCCGCCCCTCCCCTGGAGTCGTGGCTGGTGTAGTATCCGGAAACCTGGGGGACACAAATCCACAAGAGGGACACCGCCCTCCGGCCCCAGCCAGGTCTCAGTGATACAAGCCAGGTCCGCGTCCTCCTCGTCTATAAGATCTCGGACGAGGAGTGTCTTGTTCACCACGGACCTGGCGTTTAAGTACACCAGTCGGAGTCCAGGGCTCCGCACTCTGTCGCCGTCAGGGGAGCAGGATGAGCTGAGGGGGCAAGAGGGGGCCACCGCTTGAACGAAGCGGCAGCACCCTCCTAGCCCCCCCCTCTCCCGACCTCTGCGTCTCCCAACTGTCACAAGGATTGGAAGACCCTCTCTCCGCTGAGCCTCTTTGTTCCCTCCTCCTCCCTCCCTCCCCCCACAACCATCCGACGGGCTCAATTGCTGAACCGTAAGAGCCGCCCCCAGCTCAACCCTTACCACCCGCCTCCTGGGTCCCCTTAAAATTTGATTAAAAACATTAATTAAAAAACCACGCTTAGAAGCATGCCACCACTCGGGATTCCAAAACCCGTCCTTGAGGTAGGCCTTCGATAAATTCGAAGGCCATGTCTGTGAGAGGGGGGCATCTCGCAGAGCAAGGAGGGTCACCAAAGTGTAAGCCATAATAAATATGAGAAGTGGATGGAAAATAGCAACAAGAAACCGAGATGATAAACAAGAGGGATAATGATGGTAAAATAGGAGTCAATCCAGGCTGGCATAACCACCGCTCTCTCACAGCGGTGGAGAATCCAAGGCTGCAACGAATGAGTCCCGCGGAATCAGCCGCAGCCACCCTCTCACGGTGACTAGGTGGGGAACATCCACCGGCGGAGTCATAGAGCAGTTCCTAGGAACATGATGCAGCAGCAGTCCACCAGGATTCATAGATCATCAGTCTGTAACTCCATAACTCTGTCCAAACACACAATTTCTGTGTGTTTCATCAGGAAGGACTGAAGTAATTTTTTGTAGTTTTTATTTTCATATTTTGGACCTCGTTGCTTTCCAAAGATCTTCCTTCTTGATTGATCCTTTGCAATGTTAGCACACCAGAATGATTTTCATTCTGATATCCTGGAGTAGGCCTAATTTGGGAGGGAGGGAGGAGGTCAGAGCCATCATTTATTGCCATTGGAACTTCAAATGGTTACTTAATAAATTATTGTAAATCAGGGATTGCCTGGGTTGGCCAACAGGCTGCCTACCTATGGGAACTTAATATGCATCCACATATCCCTACCACTGCTTTCTCTTCCCTTCTTTTACACAACTCTGTGAAAGTAGTTGCCATGGGACTGAAACAATGATAACTGCAACATAAGTAAGCAGTGTGGCCAGGCAGCTACGAAGGCAAACAAAATTTTGAGATGCATCACCAGATATATCACCATCAGCAAAAAGGAGCTCCTATCCCTCTACATAGGGCTTTAGTGAGACTCCATTTGGAATATTGAGTCCAGTTCTGGAGACCTCACTTTAAAAAAGGTATTGATAAGATTGTATGAATCCAGAGATGGGCAACCCGAGGGAAGGCAAGGAAAGATCACCACAAAATAAGGAGAAAGAGCCTATGAGTTGCATTTTCTAATTCAGCATCACTATAACCCCCTTTTCCTTATGGTTTCCTTTCTCAGTTATTACTTGCATAAAGTGAAACGGTGGAAAGGCAGACTGTGATAATAGTAAGCAAAGGAAGAAAAGCTGAAACAATAGTACGGGATTAAGGACTAATTGCATTTCTGCCTGCAACTCTGCTCTAGTGGATATACTCATCAGAGGGAGTTACTTGAAATGTACCACTTAAATATTGGCATCCACACATCATGCCAATATGGCTGGACTATTGTAATGCTCTCTACATGGGATCCCCTTGAAGAGCACTCGGAGGCTCCAACTGGTCAGAATGCGGCCGCGTGGGTGGTTATGGGCGCAACTCGTGCCCGCGTGACACCCCTCCTGCGCGAGTTGCACTGGCTCCCAGTGGTCTTCCGGGTGCGATTCAAGGTGTTGGTTACCACCTTTAAAGCGCTCCATGGCATGAGACCATCTTCTGCCACCAATAGCCTCCCACCGACCAGTCCGCTCCCACAGAGAGGGTCTCCTCAGGGTGCCATCAGCCAAGTTATGTCGGCTGGCGACACCCAGGGGGAGGGCCTTCTCTGTGGGAGCCCCAGCCCTGTGGAATGAACTGCCCCCGGAAATACGTAAGATCTCCGACCTCCGGGTGTTTCGTTGCGCATTGAAGACCCTGTTGTTCCGCCAGGCCGGGCTATCAACATAATAATTTTAAATTGGGGTTTTTTAAATTTTTGGGGTTTTAAATCAGCCAAATCTATTTAATTATTTTAATTTTTAATCATTGTTGTGTCTTGTGTTTTTAAATTGGCTGTACACCGCCCTGAGTCCTTCGGGAGAAGGGCGGTATAGAAATAAAATTATTATTATTATTATTATTATTATTATTATTATTATTATTATTATTATTATTATTATCATCATCATCATCATCATCATCATCACTTTGAGGGCAAACGATAACCTTAATCTCCACTGATACTCATCTTTCTTTTAAAACCTCCTACTTAGCAAAAAAGCATTTTTTGCTTTTGAGGATTCAAAATCAAAATCAGAATAGAGCTGGAAGGGAACTTGGAGCTCTTCTAGTCCAACCCCCCACCCAAGCAGGAGATCCTATATCATTTCAGAAAGTGATTGTCCAGTTCTTCTTAAAAATGTCCAGTGAAGAAGCACCCACGCTATCTGAAGGCAAGCTGTTCCACTGGTGAATTGTCCTCAGTGTAAGAATGTTCCAAGTTGCTTCTCTCCTTGATTAGTTTCCATCCATTTGTTCCTTATTTTGCCCTCTGGTGGTTTGGGGAAAAAATTAGATATTACGTTAACAGACTTGGAACGGACCTTGTCATTCATCTCGTCCAATCCCCAACCCAAGCAGGAGACCCTACACTGTTTCTGACAAATGACAGTACAATCTCTTCTTCAAAGCCACCAGCAATGAACCGCCCACAACCTCTGAAGGCAAGCTCTTCCATTGGTTGATTGTTCTGTCAGAAAATTTGTCTTTATTTCGAGATAGAATCGCTCCTTGATAGGTTTCTATCCATTATTCCTTGTCTGGCCTTCAGGTGCCTTGAAAAATAGTTTGACCCCCTCTTCTCTGTGGCAGCCCCTCAAATATTGGAACACTGCTATCCTGTCCCCCCTGGTCCTTCTCTTCACTAGACTAACCATGCCCAGTTCCTATAACCATTCTTCTTTTAGTCTTCTGGCCTTTAATCAACTTAGCTGCTCTTCTTTGCACTTTTTCCAAAGTTTCAACATCTTTTTTGTAACATGATGACCCAAACGGGATGCAGTATTCCGGGTGTGGTCTTACTAAGGCTTTATGGAGCGGTAGTAATACTTCATGTGATTTTGATTCTATGCCTCTGTTTATACAACCAAGGATTGTATTCGTTTTTTTGGCTGCTGCCGCACACAGGTGATTCATGCTTCATTGATCATCAATTCCAACTCCAAGGACCCTTCACAGTTACTATTTTCCAGCCAGGTTTCAGGTAATCTGTTTTTCCTGCCCAGGTGTAAAAGCTTACTTTTCTCCACATTCAATTTCATTTTGCTGGATTCTACCTTGTCTCCTTTGGATCAGGAAAGCACAATATGCATACAGATGAAAATCTATAGAGACGTGGTAGATCAGTGGATAGAATACAGTACTATAGGCTAATTGCCCACAGCCAGAAGTTTGACTCTGACAGGGTCATGGTTGATTCAGCTTTCATCCTTCTGAGGTGGGTAAAATGAGGACCCAGATTGCTGGAGACCATATGCTGACTTTGTAAACTGCTCAAGGAGTGCTGTAAAGCAATGTGGAGTGGTATATAAATCTAAGTGGAATTACTATTGCTATGCAGTTTCTCCTGAGCGTGGATTCTTTTATGAGAAGAAAGACTTAACTTTCTGAGCAAAGCCCTTTCCACACTCCATGCATTTATATGGTTTCTCCCCTTGTCTTATGGTGAATAAGACTACCTCTTTGAGCAAAGGCCTTTCCACATTCCATGCATTTAAATGGCTTTTCCCCTGTGTGGATCATTTTGTGGATAGTAAGTCCATTACTATAAACAAAGGTTTTCCCACACTCCATGCATTTATACAGCTTCTCCCGTGTGGATCCTCTTATGGGAAATAAGATTACTTCTTTGAGCAAACATCTTTCCACACTCCATGCATTTATACGGCTTCTCCCCTGTGTGGGTCCTCTTATGGGAAATAAGATTAACTCTTTGAGCAAACATCTTTCCACACTCCAAGCATTTATATGGTTTCTCCCCTGTGTGGATCATTTTGTGAATAGTAAGTCCATTACTATAAGCAAAGGTCTTTCCACACTCCATGCATTTAAACGGCTTCTCCCCTGTGTGGATTCTCTTATGGCGAATAAGATGACCTCTTTGAGCAAAGGCCTTGCCACATTCCATACATTTATATGGTTTCTCCCCTGTGTGGATCCTTTTGTGTATTCTTAAGTAACTGCACTGAGCAAAAGTCTTTCCACACTCCAGGCATTTAAATGGCTTTTTCCCTGTATGGGTCATTTTGTGAATAGTAAGTCCATTACTATAAGCAAAGGTCTTTCCACATTCCATGCATTCATATGGTTTCTCCCCTGTGTGGAGCCTTTTGTGTACTCTTAGAACACTGCTCTGAGCAAAGGTCTTTCCACACTCCATGCATTTATATGGCTTTTCCCCTGTATGGATCTTCATATGGTAAATAAGATTATTTCTTTGAGCAAAGGTCTTTCCACACTCCATGCATTTATACGGTTTCTCCCCTGTGTGGAACTTTTTGTGCATAGTAAGTTCACTGCTACGAGTAAAGGTTTTTCCACACTCCATGCATTTATATGGCTTCTCCCCTGTGTGGATCATCTTATGGCGAATAAGATGACCTCTTTGAGCAAAGGTTTTTTCACACTCCATGCATTTATACGGCTTCTCCCCTGTGTGGATCCTCTTATGGGAAATAAGACTACCCCTTTGAGCAAAGGTTTTTCCACACTCCAAGCATTTATACGGTTTCTCCCCTGTGTGGATCATTTTGTGAAGATTAAGTCCATTACTATTTGTAAAGGTCTTTTCACACTCCATGCATTTATACGGCTTCTCCCCTGTGTGGATCCTCTTATGGCGAATAAGATGACCTCTTTGAGCAAAGGCCTTTCCACATTCCATGCATTTATATGGTTTCTCCCCTGTGTGGATCATTTTGTGAATAGTAAGTCCATTACTAGAAGCAAAGATCTTTCCACATTCCATGCATTGATACAGTTTCTCCCCAGTGTGCAGCCTTTCGTGTACTCTTAGGACACTGCTCTGAGCAAAGGTCTTTCCACACTCCATGCATTCAAATGGCTTTTCTCCTGTGTGGATCCTCTTATGGGAAATAAGAGGATCTCTTTGAGCAAAGGCCTTTCCACATTCCATGCATTTATATGGTTTCTCCCCTGTGTGGATCATTTTGTGAATAGTAAGTCCATTACTAGAAGTAAAGGTCTTTCCACATTCCATGCATTGATACAGTTTTTCCCCAGTGTGGAGCCTTTCATGTGCTCTTAGGACACATCTGTGAGCAAAGGTCTTTTCACACTCCATGCATTTATATGGCTTTTCCTCTGCGTTGATCCTTTTAGGGAAAATAAGATTACTACGTCTTCTGAACCTGTTAGCAGATTCTCTGCATTTGTATAGCTTGTCCTTAATGTGAATCCTTGTAAGTAATTTAGCTTTGATTGGCTTCACTCTTTCCCCAATATATTTTTTCCTTATTTTCTCCTGTTGGGCAAGAAAGTCTTGTATCGGAGCATCGGTGGAAGATGAGCTTTCCTTATTCCAATCGTTTGACTGGTTTCTATCATGGGTTTTTTGTTCCATTCGAATTCCAGACTTATCCGTTCCATCTTTAGCATTGATCACTTGGAACAATTCACAAAAATCTTGATTCTCTTGACCATTATTACCTTCAAAACAAAAGAGAAATGAAAATAATAACAAGATTAGAGAAAAAGATCAAACCGTACAAAGTCAAGTGAATTTCCTTCTGAATTTTTCCAAAATTCTTTTATGTTGTATGTTTGCATACTTACAGTGGTGTGATATAGACAGGATGATTTCTATATTCATGAGTCCTAAAAGCTTTGAAAATATCTAGAAAACATCTCTTTCTTTACAATTATCTATATATGTGCAAATCTCAATCAAAGTCTGTTTTGAATCATGGAATAATCAGGGGAAACACCCAAGGAGGAACACGGAGAAAACTTAAGATTTATTGGGCTGGGTTAATTTCAGCAGAGACCTGTGAGAACTGAAACCATTTTGAAAAAAGCTCCTTCTTCCCCGGTGTACCTTGGAGCAGCTACTGCACGGCGTCTGTCTGGCAGGCAGGACTCCCGCTTGGCCCGTTCCTTGATCCCAATGATAAGACTTTGGAGTGAAGTCCCTTCCCTGAAGCCTCCCATTGGCTTGTAAACGCTCATCGTCCTGAGACGGGAAAGGTTGGGAGGCTTCAAGAATGGCTATTTTGCTGCCCCAAAGTCTCATCAGCTTGTAAGGGCTTTTTGGTCGGATCTGGTACAGTCTTCCGATTGCAGAGAACAGAGGCCTAAACTACTTTATTGCGAGATCACAAAAAACCAGAAGTGTGTTCCTACAAACTGAGGATTGCACGAGATGCAGGGCAAAAATCTTTGAAAACAAAGAAGCCTTCCCTGTGTTTCCAAAGCATTTTTTCCTGGATCTCGTGCAGGCGTTGGTTAGCAGAGAACAGAGGCCTAAAGTAATGTAATATCCTCATAATGTAAGTCCGAGCAGGGTGGGGTGGGGGTATAGATAGGATGACTGTTGTTGCAACGCCTCTGCTGTCATTTGTAAGTGTGAATGATGGCTGTGATGCTGTAACATTTGTAATTTCAGGACTGAGTTTTAAGTACTTGGGAGACGGCTAGGTCGTAACTTGAAACAGTTGCTTAGTGAACGGTCGTAACTCAGGGATCAACTGTAACCTAGGATGCTCTGAGTCACACTGCATGAGGCCTTTGTTCTTGAATTGGATTGGGAGAATGCTCTTCCATGGCCTGAGTGTGAAAGTTCTGTTCCCACACAATTTGGGAAGGTTTCAGAGGACAAATGACAACACATTCTTGTCACATGATCTCCAGAGGACAAATAAAAGCACACCCCATTCTTCTCAGCCTCCACAGATAAGTTCAAATAGCAATGGAAAAATACAGATAAGGAATGCTCCAAAAACATCTGAGCAAAGAGACTCTGACTCTTTCCTTCTTTCCTTGGGGTACGAGAAGGCAAGATACTCTTTTCCCTCCCAGGAAACAATATCTGATTAGTGATTTTTTAATAAAAAACTAACTATAATCTGTCTTCTTGATCTCTCTGATTTGAAACAAGAAAACTCTTACCGAGAGAGACCACGTTCCTATAGTTTTCAAGCATGACTTCCGAATGCAGCGCTTTTTGGTCAGGATCCAGCTGAGACCATTCCTCCTCAGAGAAATACACAGCCACCTCCTCAAAGGACACAAGACTCTCCTGAACATGGAGAAAAGAACAGAACAGGATCATTTGCAAGATCTGTTCATCACCATCAATGATTTAGACAAGGCGGTTGAAGGGAAACTCATCAAATTTGCAGACAAGACCAAATTGACAGGAACACGAACACTCCAGAAGATAAGCTCGAGATATAGAAGAATTGACAGATTGGCACCTTTTAACAAAATTAAATTCAATGGTGAGAAATGTAATGTGCTACATTTAGGAAAGAAAAACCAAATGCACTGCCATAGAATAGATGATGCCTGGCTCAAAAGTAGTAAGTGGAACAGGGATCATTTTTTTTTATTAAAAAAGTTTTTATTTTTGATAAACAAACAAATATACAATTCTTAATCAATCATACAGTGTATCCTCTGAGTACATCTTTTGTATCTTCTTGTTATTCCGCCAGTATTTATCATATCTTAATTTTATCATTTCATTTATTGTAACATTCCCCCCAAATTTCTTACTTTTCTATTAATACATTTATCTATCTTTTTATTTTAGTAAAAAAGTTTTTTCAACAACAATTTTATCCTCAACCATCCTTCAACCCCCGCTCCCCACTCCCCCCCCTGACTTCCCAGAGCACATTTAACAAACATAAGGTAAAATAAACTAAGTTACTACAAGATTCAAAACTCCCTCACACTCTTTAACTCCCCTTTTAAAGATTATTCGTCAACCTTCCTTTTATAAATTCTCTTATCACATTTCGCATTTGTTACTAAGATCCTTTAGTGGAACAGGGATCTTGGAGTCCTAGTGGACAATCGCTTAACGTGAGTCAGGAGTGTGCTACAGTTGCCAAAAAACTAGCAACAGAATCATAGGCTGCATTAAGAGAGGCATAGAATCAAGATCACATGAAGTTGCCATGATGTAAAAAAGATCTTGAGACTCTAGAAAGAGTGCAAAGAAGAGCAACCAAGATGATTAGGGGACTGAACAGTTGCAGGAACTGGGCATGGCTAGTCTAGTGAAGAGATGGACTAGGGGAGACACAATAGCAGTGTCCTAATATTTGAGGGGCTGCCACAGAGAGGAGCGGGTCAAGCTGTTTTCCAAATCACCTGAAGGCCAGACATGGAATAATGGATGGAAACTGAACAAGGAGATATTCAAGCTGGAAATAAGGAGACATTTTCTGACAGTGAAAGCAATCAACCAGGGTGTGTGTGGCCAGCATCGCAGTGGTACAGTGTGTATTCTGGGGCTCCGAGAAAACGCTGATATCACTTTTGGGGATCCCCAGGAATCATAGCTGTCCTGTAGAGACAGCGAAGAACGGAGACACAGGCTGGCATGGACAGGGAAATCGCAAGTTCCCTGAAGTGCCGGCAAGCAGCCACTGACCTAGCGGTGAGGGAAGGCAGCCATAGGACTGTCAAAAGCCGGGGTGGCCATAAGCAAGAAAAGGAAGAAGAACGAGGTGATCATCTGGGTGAGAGAGTGAGGAATCTCTAAAAGATTCCTTTTACATATTTTTCTCCTGAACTTTTAAAATCCATCTATCTTAAGAAAACTGGCAAAGAGGGAGTGAGCGGAATAAGGCTACCTTCCCAGTTCCGGAATCGCGGCGAAGAAGTGGAAGCCATTAATGAAGACTAATTAATGAAAGCTGAAAAAGTAACTAAATGAATTGAAAGTAGATTGGGAGAAGAGGCTTCTCTGGTTAATGAATTGAGTTTTGTAGCTGGGAGCTCAAAGCTGAAAGAAGAAAAGTATATTGGTATTTTTAAAGACTATTTTGAGTGAATTACAGTGCCATCTAGTGCTGACAGAGAAAATTAAAGATATATATTTTATAAAGGAGAAGATGAGAGTGGAATGACCTTGGACAATGTTTTAGAAACTGGCAAGAAGATTCCCATAAGAAGCGGTTTTGTGATTTTGTAACAGAAGGGGAAAGATATAGAGGAAAAGGAAAAAAAGAAAGAACAAAAGCTGTCTGTTTTTTCCTTTCCCTTGATGGATCTATAAATTTTGGAAGATTTTGGAATAGTGGTATTTTGGAATATTATTTTTTTTTCTGTGTTTTCTTTTTGTTCTTTCTTTCTCCTTTTTTGTAGAAGTTTCTTCTTCCTGGATTTAAAATTTTTAGGATTGGCATGTTTTTTTCTATTTTTTAATTCTTTCTGGGAGATTATAGTATATACTTTTTAAAATCTTTTTACTGCTTGGTTGGATATTTTGAGTAAACACTTTGGCTTTAAATTTTTTATCAGTGAATTTTTATTTTCTGATCTTGTTTGTTCTTTTCTCTTTTTTTCCATTTTTGTTTTTTTGGGGTGTTGGTTGTTTTGGGTTTTTTTTTTTTTTTGACACAGCCTTTCTACCTTTTTCTTTTTCTTTTTTATGGATTTGGATTAAACCTATGTGAATTAGGGCAGGGGTGGGCAAATGTGGCCTTTTTACAACTGGTAGACTTCAACTCCCAGAATTCCTGAGACAGCCAAGATGGGCCACATTTGCCCACCCCTGGATTAGGGTATCAAGAACCTGAAGAGTCTGATTGGGAAATTTGAATTTGAAGAAGTCGATTACTTGGATTATAAATTGGGCAGTAAGACTTGAAAAAACAAGATGAAGAAAATAACACAACATCTATCATCACCATTAATATCAACAGTGACTGCTACCACAGGGCAAAAGACAAAAGAACCTACACCCCAGCGAGAGAAAATCAACACAGAATTAAAAAATATGCTATGAATACCTGAAGACAAGATTTAGACAAAGTAGATGGGAGAATGGAAAAAACAGAAGGAAAACTGAAAGAAGTTAAAGAGATGATAAGGAAAAATGAACAACGATTACAGCAAGTGGAAGGAAAAACAGAAGGAACGAAGAAAAAAGAGGAAGAAATAGATTATAGACTTACAATTACTCATAAAAATCAGGAAAAATGCAATTTATTTATTTATTTATTTATTCAATTTATATACCGCCCTTCTCCTAGTGGACTCAGGGCGGTGCACAGCCAAAACTAAAATACATAACAATACAAAATTTAAAATTAATTAAAAGAATTATATACTTTGGCCCGAATTAAAACAGTGCGAATTAAAACCCATTAACAAATTAAAACTAAACAATTAATAACCATTAAAAACTAAAAAAAGGGGGCGGGGTTCACGCCAGCCCTGCTTGCTGGAAAAGAAGAGTTTTCAGGGCACGGCGAAATACCCGGAGATCCAATATCCTTATCTCTGGGGGCAAGTCGTTCCAGAGGGCGGGGGCTGCCACAGAGAAGGCCCTCCCCCTGGGGGTCGCCAGCCGACATTGCCTGGCCAACGGCACCCTGAGGAGTCCCTCTCTGTGGGAGCGTACTGGTCGGTGGGAGGCTATCGGCGGCAGAAGGCTGTCCCGCAATTATAATTCTCAAAATGGATAAAGCTGATTATTATTTAAGATTCCAAAATATTGAAGAAGAAAAGGGAGGAAATTTAGCAGAGAAAATTGCGGAGATATTAGCAGAAGCAATGGAAGAAAACAAGGAAAGGATATTAAATGGGATCAACGAGATATAGAGTGCACACAAGATACATAATGAGAAATAATCTGCCTAGAGAAATTCACGTCAGATTTATCAGGAAAAGACTGAGAACAGAGATATTGCAACTGATGAGAAACACGACGATAAAGCACAAAGGGAGAGAAGTAGTGGCACTGAAACAAATTTCAAGAAGAGTGACAGACCTGAGAAAAGAATATCAATTCCTCACAAAATGTTTGATAAAGAGAGGAATAAATTTTAGATTGTTGATTCCAGAAGGAATATTGGTGAATTGGCAAGAGCAAAGATACAGATTAGACTCAACAGAGAAAGCAGAGTTATTTTATAATCAGTACATAGATTTTCAAGAGGAAGAAAGATTGAGAGATGAAAAAGGGGATGGACGACAGGAGAAGAAAGAATAACCAAGAGAGATAACGAGAGAACAAGAGAGAGTGATAAGGAGCAAGAGCCAAAGAGTTAAAGAACAAAGGGAGATAAGAATGACTAGATCGACAAAACAAGTAAATAAATAAGAAATGGAAGAAGAAATTAAAATAATATCTTTGAATATAAATGGACTAAACTTACATGGATACTTCCAGAGACATTGTTTAAGGATGGCTTGTTAGCAGTATGGGAGAGAGTAAAAGAAAAACATTATATGGAAATACCAATGTGGCTTTCAACAATATTTATTTTATTTTATTTTATTTTATTTTATTTTATTATTTTATTATTTTATTTTATTTTATTTTATTATTTTATTTAATTAATTAAATTTCTATACCGCCCTTCTCCAAATAGGACTCAGGGCGGTGCACAGCCAAAGTAAAAACAGAGCATACAAAATTTAAAAACAGTATTAAAATAATTAAATATTTTGGCCGTAAATTAAAACAACCCAATTTAAAATCAATTTAAAATTTAACTCAAGCCAGCCCAGCTAGTTGAAATAAATAGGTTTTCAGGGCCCGACGAAAAATCCGGAGGTCTGTTATTGTACGTAACTCTGGGGGAAGGTTGTTCCAGAGGGTGGGCGCCGTCACAGAGAAGGCTCTCCCCCTGGGAGTCGCCAGCCGACATTGTCTGGCGGACGGCACCCTGAGGAGGCCCACTCTGTGCGAGCGTACTGGCCAGTGGGAGGCTATTGGTGGCAGAAGGCGGTCTCGTAAGTACCCCGGCCCTAAGCCATGGAGCGCTTTAAAGGTGGTCACCAACACCTTGAAGCGCACCCGGAAGACCACCGGGAGCCAGTTATTATCAGATTTATATACCGCCCTTCTCCCGAAGGACTCAAGGCGGTGCACAGCCAAACTAAAAACATAAATACAAACATTAAAATACAGTTAAAAAGATATATATGCGTTTGGCCCATAGTTTAAAAAAAACAATAAGAAACCTATTAAAAACATTTAAAAATGTGTTAAGCCAGCCCGGCTTGCTGAAAAAGAAAGGTCTTTTATTTTTTATTAGAGTTTTACAAAAAGAATAAAATTTTTTTACAAATATTTCCCCATCCCCCCCTCCCTCCTTACACCCCCCCCCCCGAATTTCCCAGAACAAAATGCAGGGTATAACAATTAACAATCATATGCTAAGCTAAGCTAATTAACTAAGGATTCCTATCCCCCCCTTCACACTTTCCTTTTATAGCTCTACACTAACTAAATATAAATACTCTTAATTTTTCTATTCATTCATAAGCTATTTGATACTTTTTAGTCTGATATTTGTTTTGAATATAATCAATCCATCTTCTCCATTCCGATATATATCTTTCTTGTGAATGATCTTTCAAATATGCTGAAATCTTCGCCATTTCTTCCAGGTTCGCTACTTTTAATGTCCATTCTTCAATAGTAGGCAAATCTTCCTTCTTCCAATATTGCGCCACCAAAAGTCTAGCTGGTCTTAAGGGCACGGCGGAAGGCACCGAGGTCTTGGATTCTTCGTATCTCTGGGGGCAGCTGAAGTATTGATACATCCAAATTTAATTAATATGGACAATATTGTAAGATACAACGACATTTTAACAGAGAAGGGAGAACTAAAACAGAAACAAGATTTAGAAAAACAAGGGATTGAGACTGATTGGTATACATGGCTGCAGATACAATCAAGATATGATAAATATTTTAAACAATAGGGTTGTCAGCATTCCAGAAAGCCCCCAACTCCCAGTAAAGACGCAGAAGCAGGCATTTTCCAAAGTTCTCTTTACTAACAATAGGTAAACTGGCACATCTGGGAAATCCCGAAACTGAAATGCCCGGGCTTTCCTTCGATAATACAAAGCTCCCAAAACCAACCCCTTTCTCCCCAATAGGTCACATGCTCCAATCACCATCAGTTTCAAGAAAACCTCCCTGGATCCAGCTGTTTTAGCAACTTATTATCCAGTCTCCAACCTTTGCTTTCTGGCGAAGGTTGTTGAGAGTGTGGTGGCACGACAGTTTTCCCAGTACCTGGATGAAGCAGTCTATCTGGATCCATTCCAGTCGGGCTTCAGGCCTAGGCACAGCACGGACACAGCATTGGTCACATTGGTTGATGATCTCTGGAGGGCTCGGGACAGGGGTTGTTCCTCTGTCCTAGTCCTGTTAGATCTCTCAGCAGCTTTTGATACCATCGACCATGTTATCATTCTGCGCCGGTTGGAGGGGTTAGGGGTGGGGGGCACCGTGTTGCGGTGGTTCTCCTCCTTCCTCTCTGACTGGTTGCAGTTTGTGTTGACGGGGGGGGGGGGCAGAGGTCGAGCATGAGGCACCTTGTATGTGGGGTGTCGCAGGGGTCGGTCCTCTCGCCCCTTCTGTTCAACATTTATGTGAAGCCACTGGGTGAGATCATCCATGGTTTCGGGGTGAAGTACCATCAGTACGCTGATGACACCCAGCTGTACATCTCCACCCCGGACCACCCCAATGATGCCCTTGACGTGATGTCCCGGTGTCTGGAGGTCGTATGGATCTGGATGGGGAGAAACAGGCTCAAGCTCAACCCATCCAAGACTGAGTGGCTGTGGCTTTCAGCATCCTGATATAATCAGTTGGTGCCATCTCTGACTATTGGGGGCGAGTCGTTGGCCACCACAGAGAGGGCTCGCAACTTGGGTGTCCTCCTGGATGCACGGCTGTCTTTAGAAGAGCATGTGACGGCCGTGGCCAGGGGAGCTTTTTAACAGGTTCGCCTGATTCGCCAGTTGCGTCCCTTTCTGGATTGGGACTCCTTACGCACGGTCACTCATGCCCTCGTCACTTCCCGCCTGGACTACTGCAATGATCTCTACATGGGGCTCCCCTTGAAGAGCACCCGGAGGCTCCAACTGGTCCAGAATGCGGCTGTGCGGTTGATTATGGGAGCGTCATGGCGCTCCCATGTAACACCTCTCCTGCGTGAGCTGCACTGCTCCTGGTGGTCTTCCGGGTGCGATTCAAGGTGGTGGTGACCACCTTTAGAGTGCTCCATGGCTTAGGGCCTGGATATTTATGGGACCGCCTTCTGCCACCGAGAGCCTCCCACCGGCCAGTACGCTGCCACAGAGAGGGGCTCCTCCAGGTGCCGTCGGCCAAACAATGCTGACTGGCGGCCCCCAGGGGGAGAGCTTTCTCTGTGGGAGCACCTGCCCTCTGGAACGAGCTCCCCCCGGAGATACGGACAATTCCGGACTCACATACTTTCCGTCAGGCCCTCAAAATCTTTTTATTTCATCAACTATTTCATCAGGCTGGCCTAATCTCTCCAATTGTGTATTTTAATTTGGATTTTTAATGGAGGATTTTAACTGTCGGGCCAAATTGTTTAATTTATTTTTAAATTGTTTTTAAATTTTGTATTTGATGTTTTTTACTTCTGGCTGTTCACCGCCTTGAGTCCTTCGGGAGAAGGGTGGTATATAAATTTAAATATTAAATTAAATTAAAATTAATTAATTGAGGGTGGGTGGGTGAGATTTGTAGCTTTTGAAGTGGGGTTTGTAGATAACGTGTTTCGAGGTGGCTGCTGTGCTGGGGTTTGGCTGCGGGGGTGGACTTCTCTGTCTAGAGCAATGGACATGGTATACCAGTCATGGAGACGTTCAGGCACTCCCCGGATCCCACAGGCTTTTCTGACTTCTGGGTCAATAGCTTCTTTAAAGTAATGCAGGAGTATGCGGTCAGGCCAATGGCCTAGATTCCTTGCGACTCATCTAAAGTCCCATACAAAGTCTTTTATAGGCCGATTACCTTGCTTCGTGAGCTTTAGCGTGGCTTCGTTTTCATTTACGCGGTCAGGGTCCTCAAATCGGGACAAGAGCAGTGTGATAAACCCATCGGCATCATTTAGTTCAGCAGCACCCTCATTATGCAGCTGGGCTGTCCATTCAGAAGCCTCCCCCTCATTCATTCCATCTGAGATAAGTCTTGCTCTGATTCGTATTGCTCACGATATTGATCCATGTGAGCCCAGACCCTGCTGAGGAAATAAGCTAGCTTGGCTGGCGTCCTGTCAAAGGTTGCTCTGAAGCGGGGTGGTCCTGGCCTCGCAGGTGGGGGGGGGCAGTGGCTGTGGCTGGTTGGGGGAGAACTTGCTGTGGGGCTGCTCCTGGTTGTTGCATTCCAACAGGCTGGTGTAAAGTTTGCTGGGCTGGAGGGGGAGGGCAGTCTAGCCGGTTGTTGGATTAGTCCCCCCTGCGGTGGCAGGATCGTTTGGCCATAGGAGGGGGGGGCCAGGGGGATCCCTGGAAGCTTAGAACAGGCAGGGCGGGATACCCCTGGCATTGGATTCATTCCTGGCCGGGAAAGAAAACCCATCCGGGTGGTATGCTCTCTGCAGGAGGTAATGTTAACGCAGGCTAGCAAGAGGCCCAAAAGGGAGGGTTTTGCCTTTCCTATACCGGCTGAGTCTGATGCCCCACTGCTGCAGGATTGGAATGTTGCGCCAATCCTGTTGTTTGGCCTCCGGATGGAAAGGGGGGAGGGGAGACTGCGTCCTATGAATCCCCCCTCCATGTCCCAGATCAGGGAGGGCGAATGTTGATTTTGCTAGCCTGCAGCTCACCTCCAGGGGTTGGGAAGGGGGGGCGAAGCTCCCCTCTTCCATCCGCTGAAGACGGGCCAAGTCCCAAGTCGAAGGGCTTCCTCTGCAGCCTCCATGGCTTGTCCCATTTCTTCAGAAAGAGCATGCAAGGGACTGGCAATTCCTCGAGCATCCGGGGCCCTGGCAGGCCTCCCTCCTTCTCCTTTCTCCTCCATCTTCACTGAGTCTTTGCATCACCCGGGGTTTTAGGTCGATGTTAGGGCTCAGTACCCCTGACAGCCCCCTTATGGGATGCTGTTAAGTTTTAGGGCATTTCAGGATAATGTCAGCATTCCAGAAAACCCCCAACTCCCAGTAAAGACACCGAAGCAGGCATTTTCCAAAGTTCTCTTTACTAGCAATTGGTAAACTGGCACATCTGGGAAATCCCGAAACTGAAAAGCCTGGGCTTTCCTTCGATAATACAAAGCTCCCAAAACCAACCACTTCTCCCCAATAGGTCACATGCTCCAATCACCGTCAGTTTCACCTCGGCCCAGCCCTGACCACTCCTCCTCCAGATGCTGGACTGCCCTGACCTTGACCAATGGAAAGAACGCTGTTATGTCTACTGATTTCCCTCTCCTAAGTCCACCCTCCTACTTTCCCACACATGAGGAGGTGGCAGCATTGAAGCTTCGGCTGACAAGGGTTTCAATTTGGGGGAATCAGAGTTGGATCAGATAATGACTGGAAAGGATGAAAAATGATTAAAAGATTGTATAATTACTTGTTGCAAATTAGACTAGAAGATGAAGAAATAAAAAAGACAATGATAACATGGGCGAGAAACTTTGGTTATGCAATAGAATTAGAGAAATGGTAACAAATATGGGAAAGGAATTATAAATTGACAATGGCAACTGCATATAAAGAACATTTATATAAAATTTTTGATAGATGGCATATGCCACCGGAAAGATTAGCAAATATGTTTAAGGATAAATCAGCCAAGTGTTGGAAATGTTGGCATTTGCCGGGATCATATTATTATCATATGTGGTGGTCATATACAGAAGCAAAAAATTATTGGTCCAGAGGGTTGGAGGAAATGTTACATAAATCTATAGAATTAAAACCAGAGGGTTTTTTTAAATTTTTTTTTTTAAATTTGATTTATATGCCGCCCTTCTCCGGAGACTCAGGGCGGCTTACAATGTGCTCAGCAATAGCCTTCATCCTTTTGTATATTTATACAAAGTCAGCTTATTGCCCCCACAAACTGGGTCCTCAATTTACCTACCTTAGAAAAGATGGAAGGCTGAGTCAACCTTGAGCCTTGGCGAGATTCGAACCTGCAGTAATTGCAGGCAGCTGGTTTTAATAACCAGCTTAATAACAGAGTGCCTTAAACCACTGTGCTACCAAGGCTAATTGGGTATTCTGCCAGAAAGATACAGCAAAGAAGATGTGTATTTAATTATACACATAATAAAAGTAGCAAGAATTGTATTTGTGCAAAATTGGAAAACAGAAAAAATCCCGTCTGAAGATGAAGTAATGAAAAAGATTTTAGACGGTACAGAAATGAATAGATTAATTCTAAGAATAAAAGATAAAGGAGAATCGGTCTATTTAAAGACATGGGGAGGGTTTTATGTATGGTTAGAAAAGAAATATGAATGAAAGATGATAGATAAATGATTTAGATAATAGAAAGTTAAATGAGGGAGAGGACAAAAAGAAATAGAAACCCAGATGACACCAGAGTAAATGGAAAAGGGGGATGGGAGGGGGGAAAAGAAAGAAGATTATAAGTATAAATGCACAATTATGAGGATAAAAGTGACAGATTGGACTGGGGACAGGAGTAGGAGAGAAGGTGAGAAAGGGGCAAAAGAGGGGAGGAGTGGGGGAAAACAAGGGAAAAGAGGAAGGAGGAAGAAGAGGAGGGAGAAAGTAGAAGAGGAAAGGAGGGAGGGAAGGGAAAGAAAGAAGGAGAAGAAGGTATGTTGTGAAATGAGGGAAAACAAAGTAGAAGAGCAACCCCGAATGTAATTAAAATGCCTTATTTTTATGCTTTCTTTAAGAAAAATATGTATATGTATGACTAATTATGTTTAAGAGAATGTACATTTACATTGTGTGTATAAGAAATAAAAATAAAAAACTTTTTTTAAAAAATGCAATCAACCAATGGAACAGAAGAGAAAGCTCATCACTGGGAGCTTTCAAGAACAGACTAAACTGCCATTTCTCAGAAATGGTGTAGTGAGGTTGGACTAGATGACCTACAAGGTGCCTTCCAACTCTCTTAATCCATACCTTAGGAGGTTGATAAATTACAAAAAGAAAGGTGGTCTAGCAATTCCTGCCACTGTGATACGTTAATTTCTAATTCTCGAAGGACTTTAACAGAAGTGCTTCTTATAAAGGCAAATATGGAGGAGCACCTGGCAGAACAAGACAACCAGAGGAAGCTATGCTGGCTGACAGCAACTTCAACCTGCTATTCTGTTCTCCATGTTGTGGAAGAACACAAAAATAACCCAGTCCAAACAAGGGGAGGAATAGAAGGAGAGAGCATTCTGCACACCCACTTCACTTCCTAAAGGGAGAATACAGATCTAATAACGTTTCCTTTTCTTACTTGATTTAGAGGTTCAGCCACTGTTTGATCGCCGTCATAAAAACCAGAAAATTTCATTCTTTGTTTCTCTGTAAGGAATAAATAATTTCAAAATAAATAACAAAATATTTAATTCATTTATTTTAGACAATTTATATGCCGCCTATTCGCACATGGCGACTCAAGGCAGTTTACAAAGTATTAAACCCAGCTCAAGGTTGACTCAGCTTTCCATCCTTCCGAGGTGGGTAAAATGAGGACCCAGATTGTTGGGGGCAATATTATTATTATTATTATTATTATTATTATTATTATTATTATTATTATAATTTATATACCGCCCTTCTCCCGAAGGACTCAGGGCGGTGGACAGCCGGAATTAAGATACATATAATATAAAAGTTAAAAATAACTAAAATAAATTAAATCGATCGGCCTCCCAATTTAAAACCCCACATCTATACAATTTAAAAAACTAACCCATAAGACCTTTTAGACTAGGCCAGCTTGGTGGAATAAAAAAGTCTTCAGGGCCTTACGGAAAGTACGGAGGTCCGGGATCAGTCGTATTCCGGGAGGGAGCTCATTCCAGAGGGCGGGTGCCCCCACAGAGAAGGCTCTCCCCCTGGGGGCTGCCAGCCGACATTCTTGACCGATGGCACCCAGAAGAGGCCCTCTCTGTGAAAGCGTATTGGCCAGTGGGAGGTTATCAGTTGCAGAAGGTGGTCTTGTAAATACCCTGGCCCTAAGCCATGGAGCGCTTTAAAGGTGAGAACCAATACCTTGAAGCGTACCCAGAAGACCACTGGGAGCCAGTGCAGCTCGCGCAGGAGAGGTGTTACATGGGAGCGCCAAGTCGCTCCCATAACCACCCGCACGGCCACATTCTGCACCAGTTGGAGCCTCTGGGTGTTCCTCAAGGGGAGCCCCATGTAGAGAGCGTTACAGTAGTCCAGTCGAGAAGTGACTAGGGCATGCGTGACTGTGCATAAGGAGTCCTGATCCAGAAAGGGGCGCAACTGACGTATCAGGCGAACCTGATAAAAAGCCCCCCTGGCCACGGCCATCATATGCTCTTCTAAAGACAGCCGTGTATCCAGGAGGACACCCAAGTTGCGAGCCTCCTCTGTGGGGGTCAATGAATTGCCCCCAATAGCCAGCGATGGCACCAGCTGGCTATATCGGAACGCCGGCATCCACAGCCACTCGGTCTTGGAAGGATTGAGTCGAAGCCTGTTCCTCCCCATCCAGACCCGCACGGCCTCTAGACACTGGGACATCACTTCAAGGGCATCATTGGGGTGGTCTGGGGTGGAGATGTACAGCTGAGTATCATCAGCGTACAGATGGCACCGCACCCCAAATCCACGGATTGCTGACCCCTGTCCTAGGGGATGAGACCCGCGACATTCCCTGCCTCCACACTCTGGTGGGTCGGGCAGATGTAACTGGTAAGAGACGGTCCCTCAGATAACCTGGTCCCAAGCCATGAAGGGCTTTAAAGGTGACAACCAGCACCTTGAATTGTACCAGGAAGCAAATTGGCAGCCAATGCAGCTCCTGCAGGAGATACTTGTGCACAATGGGGTCTGCACAAAACTATGCGGGCCGCTGCATTTTGCATCAACTGGAGCTTCCGTAGAGCGTGTTGCAATAGTCAAGACGGGAAGCGACTAGGGCATGACTGACTGTGAGTAGGGATTGTCAGTCCAGAAAGGGAAGTAACTGGCGCACAACCCGTAATAGTTGCACAAAGGCCCTCCTGCACACGACAGCCACCTGTTCTTCGAGCAGGAGTCGTGAGTCTAGGACAGGGGTCTGGAACCTTAAATACTCAAAGAGCCATTTGGACCCGTTTCCCACAGAAAACGCTGAACAGAAAACACCCACAGAAAAAAACAGGAGCCACAAAACCTGGGTGGGCATGGCCAACTTGATGTCATTCACTTCCAGCAGTCACATAACCCCCCCACCCCAGCCACACCTACCCAGCCAGTCATTAGGGCAGAGAACCAGTTGTTAAAAAACACCGGGAACCTCAAAATCCTTTTGACATATGTCTCTCTCCTCTGCCTCCCTCCCTCCCCTCTCTCTCTGTATCTCTCTCTCTCTCTCTCACCCTCTCTCTGTATCTCTGTGTCTCTGCCCTGGCCGCTTCTCCATCTCCCACCGTCGCCCTTACCTTCTCAGGCCAGGCAAGGAGTGACTGGGAGGGGAGGGTGAGGCCAGCCAGTGGTGGGATCACCTGACAGGGAGTCACAGCAGAGGGCCCAAAGAGCTGCTTGAGGCTCTGGAGCCGCAGGTTGCTGACCCCTAGTCTAGGAGAACCCCCAGATTAGGCACAAGCTCTGTTAGGGGTAGTGCCATCCCATCCATGACCAGAAACGGCAATTCTCCCTTGGCCAATGAACCCCAAACCCAGAGCCACTCAGTCTTGCCAGGGTTTAGTTTCAACCCGTTGCTCCCCATCCAGCCCCTAACAGCCTCCAGGCATCGCGATAGGGAGGACACGGCATCGCTTAACCCACCACGGGTTATGACTACTTCAGCTTCAACCACAAGAATACACGAGCACACAATAGATACAAAGTTATGGTAAACTGGGCTACACTTGATTGCAGAAAATATGACTTTAGTAACAGAGTCACTAATGCCTGGAATGCACTACCATACTCTGTGGTGTTTTCCCCTAAACCCCAAAACTTTAACCTTAGACTGTCTACTGTCGACCTCACCCCATTCCTAAGAGGTCTCAAAGGCGAGTGCATATACGCAGCAGCGTGCCTATTGCCCCTGTCCTAATGTTCCCTTTTATATCTATCCATTTCATGTATTCATAATTATGTTTATACTTATATCTGCTAACTATTACATGCTTGAATATGTATGTATGTATGTATGTATGTATGTATGTATGTATGTATGTCTCTTTAGCCAGGTTCTTCCTACGTAAACCAAGATTTTATGCAGCCCTAGTTCAGTGAAATCACAATCCACTAGTTTCTAGGCTTTTTGTTTCTTCAGGCAGCAAGCAAGCACCCTGATACCCATCAGGAGACTGGTGGGGATGATTGGTGGTGGCGTCGTGTATTATCCTGGGTCCGGTGTCAATGTTTGTGGCTGGGGCTCGTTTGTTGACTAGGGCTAGTTTCCAGATGTCTGGTAGGCGGGAGGTATCGTCACGTTTATTCATGTTATGGGGGTGTTTCTCTATTTTGATGGCTTCCATAATTATTCTCTTGTTGAAGTGTTCAGTTTTGGAGATTAATTTGGTTCCTTCAAAATCAATTTCATGTCCTGTTGTTTTAAGGTGCTGGAAAAGGGAGGAAGTTTTTTCTTCTTTTCTGACTGCGTTCTTGTGTTCTGCGATGCGTGCATTTATTCTCCTATTGGTTTGTCCAATATATGTGGCTGGGCAGATTTTGCATGGTATTTCATAGACTCCTTGGTTTTCTAGCTGGATCTTGTCTTTGGGGTTTCTTAAGATGTTGGCTATTTTTTGGTCAGGGCAGAAGGCTGTTTCAACAAACAGTACATAACCAGTGGTGGGATTCTGCCGGTTCTAGGAGGTTCGGCCGAACCCTTTGTTAAATTGCTGGCTCACCCCACCCCTCCGCACCACTATTTATTGCCAAAAAATAGTGGTGGGCGAGCGGCGGGCGAGCCAGCAATTTAACAAACAGTTCGGTGTTTTTTTGTAATTTTATTGGCCCGCGGAGCTTCAGCATAGGCTAATTAGCCCCTTGATTCTATCGGCCTCCCGACTCTCAGCTGATTTGCTCTCAGCTGTTTTGCTCAGGGCTCTGCTGCTTGCTTGCAAAGAGTGCAGATTTTTTTCCCCCTATCTATGCTGAAAAACGAAACTGAAAGTAAAAGCCTGCTTTACTGTTGCTGCAACGTTGGAAAATTAGGCAGGCAGATTTCTTTTCTTTTTCCTCATCAAAAAAGGTAGGTGCAAACTACCTTTAGTGGAAAGGTAGTTTTCCCTAAAGAGGTAGTTCCTCTTTAGGGAAAAAGAGGAGAGTTCAAGATTTTAAAAAACAAAAGAAAAAAAGCTCTATTTAAATAGGGAATTGTAATAATTGAGATACTATTAATTGTATATTGTGTTGAAAGCAGAAATGGTTAAATTGTGGTTTGGAGGAATATATGGGGGAAATTATTTGGTTTATTATTATTGGTAAATATAATTAATTGATTTGTAAGAAATTGGATTGCATGGAAATAATTGGAATATTTATGTTCATATTGATTAATATACAAAAAGATAGTTATATAACTAATTGATTTATATTAAAATGTTGAATTTATATTAAACAACTGTAATATTACATAATTAACCAATGTGAGGATGGATATAAAAATAGATGACAATGAGAAAGGGTATAATATAGAATAGAAGGGAAAAATTGAATTTGATTAAGATTAGAGATGAGGATGAAGGGTAATATTGTTTTTTTTTTTAAAAATAGATAAGGAATAAATATGGCAAAAAGGAAATACAGAAATTGTAAATTTAATTGAAATGACTAAACACTGTTTAAATTTGTGAAGTGGCCAAATACTCTGTTCAAAGAAAATACTTTGTATGTTTGTATGTGTGTTTCTAATTACTGCTATTTATTCATATTTATTCTCTTTTATTCTTTAAAGTTTAACAATTCATTCTTTATCTCAATATCTTTATATTTGTTTGGGGTTGCCTTTCTTCCATTTCATCTTTTTTACTGTACAGCAATCTTTCTCCTTAAACCTACCACCTCTCTCTTTTCTTTCCTTCTTACTTTCTCTTCTCCCCCTCTTCTTCTCCTCCTCTCTTCCTCCCTCTCTTACCCTCACTCTTACTCTAATTTCCCTTCCCTTCCTCCCTTCTCTTCCTTCCCTGTCTATCCTTCTTTCTTCCATCGCTCTTCTCCTTCCTTCATCCCTCTCTATTGCTGTATCCTTTTGTGCATATGGATTACTCAGAGGGCTGAAAAAGTTATTTTTGACCGGTCCTCGCACTTTTGACCAGTCCTCGCACTTATGACTGTACTCACATTTTATGTTTTGCGCCCTATCTTGTCACTGTGGTGAAGACAAGTAGTGGTGAAATGACTGACACAGTTGTTAAGAATGCCGCAATGGGAATAAATGTGAGGAAGGTCATAAGTGCGAGGACCGGTCAAAAATGTGAGGACCAGTCAGAAATGACTTTTTTCAGCCCTCTGAATAGTCCCTATGTGCATATGGACTAGTCAGAAGGCTGAAAAAGTTATTTTTGACTGGTCCTCGCATTTTTGACCAGTCCTTGAACTTACGACTGTCCTCACATTTTACGTTTTACGCCCTATCTTGTCACCATGGTGAAAAGAAGTAATGATGAAATGACTGACACAGTTAAGAATGCCACAATGGGCATAAATGTGAGGATGGTCATAAGTGCAAGGACCAGTCAGAAATAACTTTTTTCAGCCCTCTGAGTAGTCCCTATGCACATAGCCACGCCCACCCGGTCACATGACCAGCTAGCCACGCCTACCCAGTCACATGACCACCAAGCCACACACCCCAACTAAGCCACTCCCACAGAACCGGTTAAAAATATTGAATCCCACCACTGTACATAACATATCAGACAGGACCCTCACCATAGCAGAAACCAATGTCCTTTCGAAAGGATTCAACTTTGTAGGCCCCCTCAAACGCATCCCCACTGAAAACATCATATGTGGAGTTGAAGCTAGCCTAACCAAAATCAACCCAGATGAAGCCAATAAAATCAGACTTGAAGTCACCAACGTCCTCTGCTCCAGCAATCCATCCAGAAGAAATTTACACAAAGAAGAACAAAAAACACTCACCTATTTGAGGAAAGACAATAACATAATCATTCTCCAGCAGACAAAGGTAATGCCACAGTGGTGATGAACACATCTGACTATCAAGCCAAACTATCCAACCTACTCCAAGACCCCGCTTACAAACCTCTAAACACAGACCCCACCGCAGACCTGGAAAAAACCACCAAATCCAAAATAAAAGCCTCTCCCATCAGTGAAGAGATCCAGCAAAGAATCATCCCCAGAGAGAAATCATCCAGATGCCCCAAGCTCTATGGCCTCCCCAAGATACACAAAGAAGGAACCCCACTCAGACCCATAGTCAGCTCCGTAGGCTCACCTCTACAGAATCTTGCCAAATTTCTTGCCAAACAACTTCAGCCCTACGCAGAATCCATCACCTCACACATATAAAACTCATTCCATAGAAACAATAAAGAAACAAAACCTACAACTCAGTGACCTACTCGTGAGTTTCAATGTCATATCTCTCTTCTCCCAAGTGCCTATTAAAGAAGCCTTGACAGCTATCCAAAACAAATATAAACCCCCTAAACACATCCTAGATCTGACCAACCAATGCCTAACCAACACATACTTCATCTACAATGGACAAAGATACAAACAGATAGAAGGAGCACCTATGGGATCACTCCTCTCACCCGCTATTGCAAACCTATACAAGGAACACTTTGAAACCAACGCTTTAGATAAATCTGAACACAAACCCAAACTCTGGCTCAGATATGTAGATGACACTTCCATAATTTGGCCACACGGAAAGAAAGAACTGGACAACTTCCTCACACATCTCAACAACCTACACCCCAAAATACAATTTACTATGGAAATAGAAGCTAAGAACCAATTCCCCTTTCTGGACGTCCTAGTCTACAGAAAACCCGATGGCTCCCTAGGACACACCATCTACCGGAAAAAAACACACACAAACCACTACTTAAACGCTCAATCACATTACCACCCAGCACTGATCAACTCCATAGCCAAGACTCTCATCTCCAGAACCAAACACCTTGTCGACAAAGACCCCCTGAAAATTGAATTACACACTCTCACAAACGTATTAATCTCTAATGGATTCCAAAGAAACACAATTACCAACCTAATCCAAAGAGAGACACCCCCCAAGAACCGAGACACAGAAGAGGACAACGGCATCGCCCTCCTCCCTTACATCAAAGGCACCACAGATAAAATCAGCAAAATTCTCCACAAACACAACCTCAGGACCTCAATCTCCTCCTTCCCCAAGAGGAGGAGGCTCACCTAAAGAGGGTCGCTGGGCAATTATCTGCAGATGCAATTAGTGTGGAGAAGTATAAAGAGGAGGAGGAATCGTATAAAAGACAGAGCGAAGGTAAGACAGATGGGTAATCAGGGGATCTTCAATTACCTCCTGAAGTGTCCTGACTTTGATCCTCCCGAGGGATCCTCCTGAAAAATAGCTCATGAGGGGGATTTGATGGGTTCTTCTTTCCCTCAGGATCTCTGATCTCCACAGTGCAGCACTTCCAATAGGAGGAAGGAAAGAAGCAGAATTAATGTACATCACATGACATAAAGTGCATTCCTTTATTCTGAAGGCCACCTCAAAGCCCCCAATACCCATCCGTGTGGTTGAGTGAGAAAACAATGGAACAATGTCCTACAAGAATAGGTGGGATATGACCACATATTATGAATGTCAGACATTTGGGAAGGAGCGGTGAAGTATTTAAACAGATTCTCTATTCTCTTTTGAATTCTTACCTGTAACTCAACCTGCTCCTTCTGCTCCTCCACTTGGCTCAGGAGGAGGCCTTCCACCAGGGCCACCGCCTGGGAACTGGTCTCCGCTCCATACTCCCGCACCCAGCTCTCCATCTCTGGGGGCAGAAGAGCCAGGAACTGCTCCAGAACAACCAGGTCCAGCATCTTTGCTTTGGTGTGCTTTTCTGATCTCAGCCATCGCCTACAAAAGTCATGGAGGTGGCTGCAAAATCCTCGGGGACCCTCAGCCTCCTGGCATTGGATGAACTTCCAGGGCTGAACTTCTGAAGGGAGGAGGGTTTCCTCCTCCAGGATCTCCTGTCCAGTCCTTGTCCAGAGCTTCCCCCCCTTCTCAGGCTGAGCAGCTGAAGGGCCTTTTCCACTTCCCTCCTTTCCAAAAGGTTTTGTCTCCATCCTTTCTCTGTCCTGCAGAGCGACTGCAAATGGCTCCAAGGACTCTGGTGGGTCTCCAGATGCCTTTTCCTTCATGGGACCATTTTTGGTGCTCCACAACTGATCCCCCCAAGTGATTCCGCTCTTTTTCTTTTCCCCAAGAGAAAATTTTGGCTTGCAAAGATTTCAAATGGCTTCCAGTTTCTGTATCTGAGATGGAAGAAAAATAAATGCCAAGAATTAGAAAGTGGAATTGAGCCACTGAACAACCTTCTGAGCCTCCGCAAGGCTGACCCTCCCCTCCCCCACACTCGGGCTATTTGCATGGAAAGGTTGGCTGGGGAGCATGGGAGCTGGGGTTGAGGCCGGAGGAGGGCCAGGCGAAGGTCTTTCCCTCCTCTGCCTCCCTTTGCCCGGGAAGAGCCCCAACTCACCAGGGGAACGTCTGGATCTCCCCACCACCACCAGACTCTCCACCTTCTGTGGAGGTTGAGAGAGAGTGCACCGTCCTAGAGCGGCATGCTTTCATGATGTCACTTCCTTCCCGGCCACCCCCTACAAAGACGGCTGTGACGTTCACCCTCCAGTGGACCAATGGAGAAGCACCGGGAGTCCCTTTCTATTGGTAGAGGGCGCCCCCTGGGGGATTTGGCGCAAAGTGCCAGGATTGTAGAAAGGGCGGGAAAGAGGAGCGCGTCTGAGGGGAAGGGAGACGGCAAGGATGATGGGCTTGGGAGTAGGAGGAAAGGCCCCTCAATGCCTGCCAGCCCAAGAAAAGCTTTGTGGTTTTCAGAGGCGCCACTTTCTCCATCTTCCTTTCCTTCCTGTCCAGGAACCGTCTGTGGAGATGGAGAAAAAAATCTCTCTGGAGGATTTGAACTCGCTTCCCTCAAGAACAGCTGCCCTGAAGGCTCCGCAGAGATTGTGGGAGGCCTCCAAAGGGTCCAAATCAGGGGTGAAATGTAAAATTTGCTACTGCCGGTTCTCTGGGCGTGGCTTGGTGGGGGGAGGGGGTAATGTGACTGAATGGGCGTGGCCAACTTTTTTTTTCCAAAACTTTTAAAAGCATTTTTTCTACAACCTCTTCCGCTAAAGAGGTTGTAAAAAATGCTTTTAAAAGCCTCTGATGATGCCAGCTGAGCCGCATGATCATCAGAGGGTTTTTTTAAAAAAAACTTTTAAAAGCATTTCTTTGACAGAACAGGTTGTAGAAAAAATGCTTTAAAAAAAAAGCCTCTGGAGATCAGGTGGCTCAGCTGGGCATGGAGGGAGGCGGGATTTTCGCTACCAGTTTCCCGAACCACCCGCTGCCCTCACTACTGGATTGGGCGATCTGGTCCGACCCAGGAGCATTTCACCCCTGGTCCAAATCCTGTCAGAAACAGCCGGGCGGTCAGAAGAGGAGGACCAGGAGCCTCTGTGGGAAAGACAGCTTCTGTCTTGCGGTTGTTGGGAATTCCCGCCTGAAGAGGAGGCAGATGGGACACAGGCAGGAAGGCCACAATCAGGAAAATGATTTTAATTAATTTATTTTTTTATTTCTCTAATTCAGTACATGCAGCTGCCCTTCTCAAACTATTCGCTCAGCCTCTACGCAAAGAGGGAAGGAGAAAGGGCAGGGACATCTCCGGTCTCTTCTGATGAAAGAAAAGGAAGATCCTGAAAAAGGAATAGAAAGCTAAACTATGAGGAAGGAAAACCATTTTTACATAGGGATTGAGTAGGAAATTCACCTCAAGAAATGTGACTAGGAAGCTTAAGGCCCTTGGGGAATTGATTGCAGGGATATATCATTAGACCATAAATGAAAAGAGAAAATGAAAAAGCAAAACAAGGAAAGCTGAAGGCTCCATTGAGAATTTTATGCATCTTTAGTAAGTAACTCCACGACTGATAGTTAATTTTAAGTTACTTAATGTTATGACACACCATAAAAAGAGAAGAACGTGGTCCTAATGCTTGAAAAATGTATTTTTTCCATGCATTTTTTCCCTTCTGTTCATTCCGGCCTCTTGCTTGAAAGGCAAATTGTTCACCCTGAAACTTTCTGCATGCAGTCTACATTGACATCTCTCATTATTCCATCACATCCTAAGAGGTCTTTGGCCTAAAACGGTTCCTTGCTTCTGCATTCATCCTGGTTGACACAGTGATTAATTTGACACAGTGGACACTAGTTGGATTGAGATAATTTTTTGAAGTAGTTCTTAATTTCATGTTATTTTGGTCCCCATTGATTTCCAAAGATCTTCCTTCTTGATTGATCCTTTGCAATGTTAGCTCACCAGAGTGGTTTTCATTCTGATATCCTGGAGTATGTCTAATTTGGGAGGGAGGGAGGGAGGGAGGGAAGGAGGAAGTCAGAGCCATCATTTATTGCCATTGTAACTTGCCTGGGTTGGCCAGCAGGCTGCCTACCTATGAGAACTTAATATGCATCCACATATCCCTACCTCTGCTTTCTCTTCCCTTCTTTTACACAACTCTGTGAAAGTAGTTGCCATGGCACTGAAACAAGGATAACTGCAACATAAGTAAGCAGTGTGGCCAGGCAGCTGGGAAGGCAAACAAAATTCTGAGATGTATCACCATCAGCAAAAAGGAGCTCCTATCCCTCTACATAGGGCTTTAGTGAGACTCCATTTGGAATACTGAGTCCAGTTCTGGAGACTTCACTTTAAAAAAGGTATTGATAAGATTGTGTGAGTCCAGAGATGGGCAACACGAGGGAAGGCAAGGAAAGATCACCACAAAATTAGTATAATATTATTATTATTATTATTATTATTATTATTATTATTATTATTATTATTATTATTATTATTATTATTATTATATTTCTATACCGCCCTTCTCCCGAAGGACTCAGGGCGGTGTACAGCCAATTTAAAAACACAGGACACAACAATGATTAAAAATTAAAATAATTAAATAGATTTGGCCGATTTAAAACCCCAAAAATTTAAAATACCCCAATTTAAAATTATTATGTTGATAGCCCCTGCCTGGCGGAACAACAGGGTCTTCAGTGCGCAGCGAAACACCCGGAGGTCGGAGATCTTACGTATTTCCTACGTAAGAGGAAGAGCCTATGAGTTGCATTTTCTAATTCAGCATCACTATAACCCCCTTTTCCTTATGGTTTTCTTTCTCTGTTATTACTTGCATAAAGTGAAACGGTGGAAAGGCAGACTGTGATAATATTAAGCAAAGGAAGAAAAGCTGAAACAATAGTAAGGGATTCAGGACTAATTGCATTTCTGCCTGCAACTCTGCTCTAGTGGATATACTCCCACCGACCAGTACGCTCCCATAGAGAGGGGCTCCTCCGGGTGCCGTCGGCCAAACAATGTCGACTGTCAGCCCCTAGGGGGAGAGCCTTCTCTGTGGGGGTACCTACGATTTGGAACGAGCTCCCCCCAGAGATACGGAGGATCCCGGATCTGCGCACCTTCCGTCGCGCACTCAAGACTTTCTTATTTCAGCAAGCCAGCCTGGCCTAAATCTTCTCCCCTTTTTAAATTTAAATTTTAATTTGTTTTAAAAATATTGGGTATTTTAAATTTGTGTCAGCCAAATTATTTAATTCATTTTATTCTATTTTAAATTTTTGTACTTATGTGTTTTATTTTGTGGCTGTTCACCGCCCTGAGTCCTTCGGGAGAAGGGCGGTATAGAAATTTAATAAAATAAAATAAAATAAAATACTCATCAGAGGGAGTTACTGGAAATGTACCACTTAAATATTGGCATCCACACATCACTTTGAGGGCAAACGATAACCTTAATCTCCATTGATACTCATCTTTCTTTTAAAACCTCCTACTTAGCAAAAAAGCACCAGAATGGATTGAGGATTCAAAATCAAAATCAGAATAGAGCTGGAAGGGAACTTGGAGGTCTCCTAGTCCAACCCCCCGCCCAAGCAGGAGACCCTACACCATTTCTGACAAATGGCAGTTCAATCTCTTCTTCAAAGCCACCAGCGATGAAGCGCCCACAACTTTCGAAGGCAAGCTCTTCCATTGGTTGATTGTTCTGTCAGAATCGCTCCTTGATAAGTTTCCATCCATTATTCCTTGTCTGGCCTTCAGGTGCCTAGGACCCCACCCTCTCTGTGGCAGCCCCTCAAATATTGGAACACTGCTATCCTATAACAGTTCTTGTTTTAGTCTTCCGGCCTTTAATCAGCTTAGCTGCTCTTCTTTGCTCTTTTTCCAAAGTTTCAACATCTTTTTTGTAATATGATGACCCAAAGGGGACGCGGTATTCCGGGTGTGGTCTTACTAAGGCTTTATAGAGCGGTAATAATACTTCATGTGATTTTGATTCTATGCCTCTGTTTATAAAACCAAGGATTGTATTCGCTTTTTTTGGCTGCTGCCGCACACAGGTGATTCATGCTTAATTGATCATCCATTCCGACTCCAAGGACCCTTCACAGTTACTATTATCCAGCCAGGTTTCAGGTAATCTGTTTTTCCTGCCCAGATGTAAAAGCTTATTTTTCTCCACATTAAATTTAATTTTGTTGGATTCTACCTTGTCTCGTTTGGATCTGAAAGGCACTATATGCATAAATATCAAAATCTATAGAAACGTGGTGGATCAGTGATTAGAATGCAGTACTATAGGCTAATTGCCCACAGCCAGAAGTTTGACTCTGACAGGGTCATGGTTGATTCAGCTTTCATCCTTCTAAGGTGGGTAAAATGAGGACCCAGATTGCTGGAGACCATATGCTGACTTTGTAAACTGCTCAAAGAGAGCTGTAAAGCATTGTGGAGTGGAATATAAGACTAAGTGGAATTACTATTGCTATACAGTTTCTTCTGAGCGTGGATCCTTTTATGAGAATTAAGACTACCTTTCCGAGTAAAGTCCTTTCCACACTCCAAGCATTTATACGGCTTCTCCCCTGTGTGGATCCTCTCATGGGAAATAAGATGACCTCTTTCAGAAAACATTTTTCCACACTCCAAGTATTTATATGGCTTTTCCCCTGTGTGGATCCTCTTATGGCTAATAAGACTACCTCTTAGAGCAAACATTTTTCCACATTCCAAGCATTTATACGGCTTCTCCCCTGTGTGGATCCTCCTATGGTAAATAAGATTACGTCTTTCAGCAAAGGTTTTTCCACACTCCATGCATTTAAAGGGCTTTCCCCCTGCCTGGATCCTTTTTGGGGAAATAAGATTACTACATCTTCTGAACCTTTTACCAGACTCTGCATTTGTATACCTTCTCCCCAGTGTGAATCCCTTCATGGGAAATAAGTTGCCTGCTTGTTCCAAAACATGTTCCACATTCCAAACATTTGTAAGGCTTCTCTTTTGTGTCTATCACTTTTTGAGATGTAAGGAACTTATTTCCAAGAGAAGGAATGAATGTCCCATTGTAACTTTGTCCATTGTGTCTTCTTATAGCATCTTCTCCTTTGTTTGGCTTAAATAGTGTTCTTTTACTTGTAATTTAGCTTTGATTGGCTTCACACTTTCCCCAATATATTTTTTCCTTATTTTCTCCTGTTGGGCAAAAAAGTCTTGCATCGGACCATTGGTGGAATATGAGCTTTCCTGATTCCAATCATTTGACTGGTTTCTATCATGGGTTTCTGGTTCCATTCGAATTCCAAACTTCTCCGTTCCATCTTTAGCATTGATCACTTGGAACAGTTCACAGGAATTTTGATTCTCCTGCCCATTATTACCTTCAAAGCAAAAGAGAAATGAAAATAATAACAAGGTTAGAGAAAAAATTGGATGAATTTAACAGAGTGCCTCAGGGGTCGGTCCTCTCGCCCCTCCTGTTCAACATTTATGTGAAGCCGCTGGGCGAGATCTTCCGTGGCTTTGGGGTGAGATACCATCAGTACGCTGATGACACTCAGCTGTACATTTCCACCCCAGGCCACCCCAACGATGCCCTTGAAGTGATGTCCCAGTGCCTGGAGGCTGTACGGATCTGGATGGGGAGGAACAGACTCAAGCTCAACCCTTCCAAGACTGAGTGGCTGTGGTTCCTGGCATCCCGATATAGTCAGTTGACTCCATCACTGACTATTGGGGGCGAGTCTTTGGCCCCCACAGAGAGGGCTCGCAATCTGGGCGTCCTCCTGGATACGCAGCTGTCTTTGGAGGAACATCTGACGGCTGTAACCAGGGGGACCTTTTATCAGGTTCGCCTGATCCGACAGTTGCGGCCCTTTCTTGATCGGGATTCCTTGTGCGCAGTCACTCACGCCCTCGTGACCTCTCGCCTTGACTACTGTAACGCTCTCTACATGGGGCTCCCCTTGAAGAGCACCCGGAGACTCCAACTGGTCCAGAACGCAGCAGCGCGGGTAGTGACGGGAGCAGCATGGCGCTCCCATGTAACACCGCTCCTGCGCGAGCTGCACTGGCTCCCGGTGGTCTTCCGGGTGCGCTTCAAGGTGTTGGTTCTCACCTTTAAAGCGCTCCATGGCATAGGGCCTAGCTATCTTCGAGACCGCCTGCTGCCACCGACGACCTCCCATCGACCCGTGCGCTCCCACAGAGAGGGCCTCCTCGGGGTGCCATCAGCCAAACAATGTAGGCTGGTGACCCCCAGGGGGAGGGCCTTCTCTGTGGGGGCACCTACCCTCTGGAATCAGCTGCCCCCAGAGATAAGGAGAATCCAGGACCTCAGTGCCTTCCGCCGTGCCCTTAAAACCTTCTTTTTCCAACAAGCCGGGCTGGCCTAACTCTTTTTAAATGTTTTTAATTGTTTTTTTGTTTTTGTTTATTGTTTTAATTAATGGGGCCAAATTTATACATATTTTTAACTGTATTTTAATATTTGTATTTGATGTTTTTATTTGCCTGTTCACCGCCCTGAGTCCTCAGGGAGAAGGGCGGTATACAAGTTCAAAAATAAAATAAAAATAAAATAAAATAAACAGAGGAAAGAATACTAAACATTGAAGGATATGATTTGGTTTACGGTTGGCATGCTTATCTATTATATGACAAGAGAGTGGATAAGACTTTTAAAAGTCACATATTAAGGAATGCTTTATTGCATGTCTGGAAAAAGTACCAATATTGTCACGAGTGTTTCAGGATTGCTGTGGCTACTTGATCAGTCACAAACAGTATGGATTCAATCAAGCCATCTCCTGTTTGCAATTATCTGCAAGCCTTCCCTGCCCTAGTTAATTGTAGGTTAACTCCCCATATAAGCAAGGACCTTTCCGCTTGCTACTTGGGCCTAGATGCTGTTTAGGCCTAGATGCAGAGCTCCTGCTGGAAGCTGGATGCAGAGCTCAGTGCAACGCTGCAGAAGGGAGGAGAACACAGATAAGGAGTCCAGATGCTGTAGCAGAGATACTCCTATGGAGGCTTGCCTTTTGCTGATTTGAAGCACGCAAGCCAACTTCTGAACTGTTGCTGCTGGACATTCTCCCTCCCAGGAACTTCAAGCTACGTTTGCTGATTGAATTGTTTTTTCTTCAGGTGACTTTTAGCTGTGAAGTTTATGCTGCTGCCCTTCTACTACCTCGATGATGTATCGACACGGAAGCTGCTTAATGTTGTGTTAAAACCCCCACCTAGACCATGGTCCTTGGAAGTTGATCTTTTACATTATAAGGCCTTTTGTATCTTATTGATGTCCATTGATCCCGCACTATATCCCAGTATACCTTATAACCTGACCGTAACGGAAGTCTGGGTAAAACTGCATAAACTATTTTATTTTAAAAGCTCCCATGCTACAAACAGTTTATAGGGAGTTCTATTCCGCAAAGTTGAAGGCGGGAGTAGATATTAATGAACACTTATGTGAGTTAAACAGGTTAAGACAGGAATTGATGTTGAGGGGGGAAACAAGTGTCTGAACAAACCCTCATTACTGTTATACTCAATTCCCTTGATTCTAGCTGGGATAATTTTATATCGCAACTGGATAATGTTAATTATAATAACTTATCTTTAGAAGTGCTATCTGGTAAATTAATAGATAACTTGCGAAAATGCAGGGCATCTTTCCACAAAAAAGAAAAACCCTTAAGAAGGCCCGATAGTTCAGATAGAGCATATACTATCGGAGAATGCTTCAATTGTGGTTTAAGAGAACATTATAGAAGGGATTGCCCACAAAACGTGAATGCCAGGGCATGTTCAAGGACACCTTCTGGTAGTAAATGTAAAAGGAGGTCATTCCCTCCAGGCAGAAAACCAAGTGGAGATGTTCCTAACCACAGAAGGGGTAAAAGGCCAAATAGAGGCAACAAAAGGAACAATCTTAGGTTTAATGATGATTCTGTAGGCATAGTAGAAACTACTGAGTCAGAACTTACGAGGGAACAGTGAGAGCAACTATGGTTAATGGATAGTGGGGCCAGTAACCATGTTGTGAGTGACCGAAGGTTGTTTGTTAACATGAGAAGGCATCAATCCATGGTCAAAGTTGCAAACGGTAAAAAGGTGAATGTTGTCGGCATTGGAGATGTTTATATGTATATGTATGTACCTGAGATAGACCATAATTTGCTAAGCTTAATGAGGATATGTGAGAACCCCAGAATGGAGATTCTGTTCTCAGGAGGAACAGCTGTGATTACAAATAACAAATGTGTGATTGGGGAGGTTTTGAAGATAGGTGGTTTACCTTACTATTCCCCCAATAAAAATGCTGAGACATTTAGTGCTAGCAATTATACTAACTCATCTGGTAGTAACAATGAATCACAGTTAGAATTAGGTGATGAGCATCAAGACTTTCAACAGAGGAAGCCTTGCAACGATGAATGTAAAGTTAATAAAAAGTTTATAAGTTTTAATTTAAAGTCAAATAATAAGGAACCTGAGAATGCTAATGCAGTTTCTATAGGTGAGCCGTTGCACAATGAATGTGCTCACTTGATGCATCACAGGTTAGGTCATGTGAGTTTTCCTATAGTGAAAAAGGTAACCGAACACTCAAGGGGAACCAAGATCAATGATTGTAACACGTTTCTAGATTGTTCAATTTGCAGGAGTGCAAAATTGAAAGTGAAATCTGCGCCCAAGAGGTCTCAGAGGTACTCTGAACACGCGTTCCAGCTTGTCCATATGGATTTGGTGGGTCCATTTGCACCTTCCATTGGTAAGAGACGGTACTTCCTTACCATAGTTGACGACCATAGTAGATTTGGGTTCGTTTTTCCCTTAATGTCCAAAAACGAAACATTGGCTAAGTTTAAAGAGTTCTGTAGCTTAGTCGAGAACTAGCATAAGGTCAGGGTTAAGAAGATCCTAACTGACAGAGGGACTGAATTTAATTCAAGTCAGTTCTCTAGCTGGTTGAGGAGTAAGGGCATAGTCCATTTACGCACCACGCCTTACTCTGCGTTTCAGAATGGTGTCGTAGAACGACGCAACGGCATATTACAAACGATGATGCGGTGCGCCCTAGAGGATGCCGAACTAAACTTCGCGTACTGGGTGGAGGCAGTTAGATATGCAAATTACACCTTGAACCGAGTGTGGTCTAGCGTGGTGCAGAAGACCCCATACGAGGTGCTATATGGCAATAAGCCTAGCTTGGCACACCTCCACGTTTTTGGGGTGATGGCTGATGTTCATGTCCCAAAGGAGCTCAGGAGGAAAGGAGATCGAATCTCAGTTAAGCTGAGATTCGTTGGTTACGAGCAGGGCTCCAAGGCATTTAGGTTTGCGTACCCTAATGGGAAGCTGGTTATATCAAGGTCTGCTACCTTTCATGAAGGGGCCAATTGGAGTAAGATCCATGCTAATGAGATTCTTACTCAAAACCCTTCCCGTGGTTTTTGTGAACAAACGGAGGATGTATCATCCCTGATGATAGGGATACATCTGGTTCTGGGAAGCGTGCATCCCATGTACCCTTGAAAGGGATATTAAAGCGTAAGATGGGGATGGCTGGGAAGGATAGGCACCCAGCTTCTGAGACGCATTGCGAGGATCACGAGGAAGATGACTCATCAGATGATCCTGATGTGAGCGACACGCCTAGGGACAGACCAGTTAGATGTACCAGAGGCAACAAATCTAGGAGGTATGATGATTTTGTTACCTCAGTCAATCAGGTTTCGGCCACACCTCAGAAATATGAGGATGTGCTGGCCTTACCTAACTATGAACGACAAAAATGGCTTGCCGCTATGGATACGGAGTTAGACGGCCTGAAAAGGCTAGACGTATTCATGCCAACAAGATTGCCCAAGGATAAGGGGGTGATCAGCACCAGTTGGCTTTTTAAGAAAAAGCCTATTGAAGATGGAGGTTTTATTTATAAGGCGAGATTAGTAGCGCAGGGATTCTCGCAGAGATTCCCTGACGATTACGAGGATACCTTCTCGTCCACGGTGTGCCCTGAGAGCGTGAGAACGGTTCTCACTATTGCTACCATGCGAGGTGAATATATACATCAGTTCAATATACAGACCGCGTATTTGCACGCCCAATTAGATAAAGAACTGTATGTGAGGATTCCTCAGGGAGTAAGCCATCGGGAAGACGATGTTTGGTTGTTAAACAAGAGCCTATATGACTTAAAACAATCTGGTAAGCGATGGTATGAGTGTCTCACTAAAAGCCTGAGAGAGATGGGCTTTTCACCATCGTCGGCTGATAAGTGTGTTTTTGTCAAGGACCATCAAGGCATTAGGGAGACGATACTGTTGTATGTAGATGACACCTTATATATTTGTAAATCTGAGAACAGGTACAAGAAGTTCTCAGATGACCTAAGCAAAAGTTTTGTTTTAAAATCATTAGGTCGCATCAACAAATTCCTAGGGGTGCAATTCGTAAGAACCGAGAAGGGGTTTCGGCTCTCTCAGGAAGATAAGATTCTGGAATTGCTTAAAAAATGCAGCATGGTAGAGGCGAAACCATGTGATACCCCTATGGCAACAGATTTCCTTAAAAATATGTACACTGAGAGTACAGAGTTTGAGGATAAGACCCTTTACAAATCCGTGATTGGGTCGCTGTTGTACATTGCGAATTGGACTAGACCGGATATCAGTCTAATTGTAAACGTGTTGTCTAGACATTCGGAACATCCCACACGGTACCATTGGAATGGAATCAAAAGAGTCCTAAGATACTTAAAGTGTTCTGTCCCCTTCCCCCCCCCACACACACACACAAACAGCCAGCCGGGGGTTAAAGAATTACTTGGCACACACACAGGGTTCGTTATCAGGAACTTGGCAGCAATACGATAACCGTCTGCCAAGTGCTTTACTTCAAGAAGAGGGAGTGTTCCTCCACCAGATAATCACCAACAAATACACACAGTTTTCAAAAACAGTCCAGCTCAAACAGAAACCTTCAGCAGATTCAGGCGTTGTACAAAGTGACTAGCCAGAAGTTAGCTTTGTCCGTCACAGTGTCTAAATGGCCACCACACTCTCTTATATAGCCTATGGGGTGTGGTCCAGTGACTCAGCTTAATCCCTGGCACGCCTCCTCATCTGTTGCAAACGTTTCTCGCCTTCATTGGCGTGGATCCAGGAACGACTTATCACAGTCATCGCTGTCATCGGAGACACCTGGCTCCCGGCCAATCTCCTCTCCCTCGGCAGACACCTGAGGCATTGCCAGAGAGGAAGGGCCTGGAGAGGGAGGCCTGGCCGGCTCCTCTCCTTCATGTTTGGAGCCTTCTTCCTCCGATAAGATGGGCTCAGGGGTCGGAGCCACAACATTAAAGGGTACTGTGAATTATTGTTATTGGAACCAGAAACAATTAGAGAACTAAAATTGAGTTGTTATTCGGATGCCAATTGGGCAGGGGATGTTAGATCTAGAAAAAGTACCTCGGGATACATTGTATATCTGAATGGTAGCCCTGTGTATTGGTACTCTGGAAAGCAGAAGCTAATTGCAACTTCCACAGCGGAAGCTGAGTATGTGAGTTTGTCCAAAGCTTCCAAAAACCTAGTTTGGTTTGATGATCTTTTGGTAAGCTTATGGAGGCAGCCCATGCATCCTATAAATATCTATGAGGACAACATGGCTGCCGTTAACATATCAGAAGCCGATGCTGTAGGCCAGAGATCGCGCCATATTGATATCAAGAACAAACATGTAAGGCAATTGGTGAGAACAGGTTTCATTAAAACCATATGTTGTAAAACTAAGGAACAGGTGGCGGATGTGTTTACCAAACCGCTGCCCCGTGATCAACATCACTATCTCCTGGGTAAAATATTGATGGCTATGTAAATGTACTGACCGTTGATGTGTATATGTACCCAATGATGTATGTATGTTTGTTAACAAATCAAATAGCCGCAGAGAAGGGGATTGTCATGAGTGTTTTCAGGGTTGCTGTGGCTACTTGATCAGTCACAAACAGTATGGATTCAATCAAGCCATCTCCTGTTTGCAATTACCTGCAAGCCTTCCCCGCCCTAGTTAATTGCAGGTTAACTCCCCATATAAGCAAGGACCTTTCCGCTTGCTACTTGGGCCTAGATGCTGTTTAGGCCTAGATGCAGAGCTCCTGCTGAAAGCTGGATGCAGAGCTCAGTGCAACGCTGCAGAAGGGAGGAGAACACAGATAAGGAGTCCAGACGCTGTAGCAGAGATGCTCCTATGGAGGCTTGCCTTTTGCTGATTTGAAGCATGCAAGCCAACTTCTGAACTGTTGCTGCTGGACGTTCTCCCTCCCAGGAGCTTCAAGCTACGTTTGCTGATTGAATTGTTTTTTCTTCAGGTGACTTTTAGCTGTGAAGTTTATGCTGCTGCCCTTCTACTACCTCGATGATGTATCGACACGGAAGCTGCTTAATGTCATGTTAGCTTTTTTCTCTTATGGACTGTTTCGGTATTGTGGAGAGGAATCTAGGGAGATAGCCTGGCTTCACATAACCAAGATAAGACTTTGTTATTAATGTGCCTTTTTAAAGATATAGTGCTTTTTAAACATTTTGAAGTAAATTATATTTTTATACAAGACTCCTCTGTCAGTTTTATTTCAGTCCAAGTGTGTTTGCTCATGAGCTGGTTCTCGGTTCGGGGACACCCCTCAACCCCATTCCCTAACAAATATAAATTAAATGATAAGTTACCAATGTGGGCAGCACCCAGACACTCGATAGAGAATATAAGTCTAGAGCAAAAACAAGATGAGATTATATATAAGGAGCTTCTTTATAAAGAAAGAGGTATACTACAATTAAAATCTATGAATCAAGTAAGAGAAGAAAGAATAATTAAAACATGGTTTCAGTATGGTCAGCTGCAAGCTAGATGGAGAGAATATCAAAAAATTGGTATTTTGCAAGAGGATGAGAACTTGGTAAAACAAATTAGAGATAAAGGCCAAACGCATATAAAAAGGTTGTATAATGCATTGGTTGAAATAGATTCAGAAAAAGAGCTAGTTAAGGACTGTATGATAAAATGGGCACAAAATATTGGAGAACCAATAATGATGGAAACGTGGGAAAAAATATGGGTTAGAAATATAAGATTTACGCAAGCCCAAAATTTAACAGAGAATTTTTATAAAATGTTTTATAGATGGCATTTAGATCCTAAAAAGCTAGCCTGTATGTATCCCAAGTTTACAACCTAAGTGTTGGAGATGTGAATGTGAAGATGCTACATATTATCATATATGGTGGATATGTAAAAAAATTAAGGCTTTTTGGATAAAAATATGGTGGATAAAAGAAAAAGATAAAATTTACCCCACAGTTCTTTTTGTTGGGTATATTTACAGACTGTACGGTTATAGAGACTAAGCTGATTTTAAATTTAATAACAGCAGCTAGACTTCTGGTAGCGCAGTACTGGAAGAAGGAAGATTTACCTACTATTGAGGAATGAACATTAAAAGTAGTGAACTGGGCAGAGATAGCAAAAATTTCAGCGTACTTGAAAGATCACTCAAATGAAAGATATGTACTGGAGTGGAGAAGATGGATCGACTATATTCAAAACAAGTATCAGACTAAAAAGCTTCAAATAACCTATGAATGAAATATTTAATCTAATCTCTAGTATATGTTTATAGGTTTTTTTTGAACTATGTGGAGTTAAAGACCAAGAGAGAACTTGGAGCCTATAAAATGTTAGCATATTTTAGTTTATGATTGTTAAATGCTATACCCTGTATTTGCTCTGGGAAGTCCGGGAAGGGGGTGGGGGGAAGGGGGAGGAGGGTGGGGGTGGGAGGGAGGCGGGAAGAAAATGTTTGTATCTTTGATAAAACCTTTTAATTAAAAAAAAAAGAATAAAAAAAATAGCATTGATCACTTGGTACAGTTCACAGGAATCTTGATTCTCCTGCCCATTAATACCTTCAAAGCAAAGGAGAAATGAAAATGGTAACAAGGTTAGAGAAAAAGATCAAACCGTACAAAGTCAAGTGAATTTCCTTCTGAATTTTTCCAAAATTCCTTTATGTTTGCATGCTTACAGTGGTGTGATATAGACAGGATTTCTATATTCATGAGTCCTAAAAGCTTTGAAAATATCTAGAAAACACCTCTTTCTTTACAATTATCTATATATGTGCAAATCTCAATCAAAGTCTGTTTTGAGCCATAGAATAATCAGGGGAAACACCCAAGGAGGAATAAGGAGAAAACTTAAGATTTATTGAGGTGGGTTAATTTCAGCAGACACCTGTGAAAACTGAAACCCTTTTGAAAAAAGCTCCTTTTTTCCCAGTGTACCTTGGAGCCAGGGGTGGGTTCTAATTTTTTTTACTACCGGTTCTGTGGGTGTGGCTTATTTTGTGGGCGTGGCTTGGAGGTCGTGTGGGTGGGCGTGGCCAGCTGGTCATGTGACTGGGGGGCCATGGCTATGTGTATAGGGACTACTCAGAGGGCTGAAAAAAGTCATTTCTGACAGGTCCTTGCACTTTTGACTGGTCCTCACACTTATGACCATCCTCACATTTATTCCCGTGCAGCATTCTTAACAACCATGTCACTCATTTCACAACTGCTTCTCTTCACCACGGTGACAAGATAGGGCGAAAAACGTAAAATGTGAGGACAGTCATAAGTTCAAGGACTGGTCAAAAGTGCAAGGACCAGTCAAAAATAACTTTTTCAGCCCTCTGAGTAATCCATATGCACAAAAGGATACAGCAATAGAGAGGGATGAAGGAAGGAGAAGAGAGGGAAGGAAGAGAAGGGAGGAAGGAAGAGAAGGGAAATTAGAGTACGAGTGAGGGTAAGAGAGGGAGGAAGAGAGGAGAAGGAGAAAGGAAGAAGTAGGGAGGAGAAGAAGAGGGGGGGAAAGAGAAATTAAGAAGGAAAGAAAAGAGAGAGGTGGTAGGATTGAGGAGAAAGATTGCTGTACAATAAAAAAGATGAAAGGGAAGAAAGCCAACCACAAACAAATATAAAGATATTAAGATAAAGAATGAATTGTTAAACTTTAAAGAATACAAGAGAACAAATAGCAATAAATAGCAATAATTAGAAACACACATACAAACATACAATGTATTTTCTTTGAACAGAGTATTTGCCGGTTCACAAATTTAAACAGTGTTTAGTCATTTCAATTAAATTTACAATTTCTATATTTCCTTTTTGCCATATTTATTCATCTATTTTTTTAAAAGACCAATATTACCCTTCATCCTCATCTCTAATCTTAATCAAATTCAATTTTTCCCTTTTATTCTATATTATACCCCTTCCCATTGTCATCTATTTTTATATCCATCCTCACATTGGTTAATTATGTAATTATGTAATATTACAGTTGTTTAATACAAATTCAACATTTTAATATAAATCAGTTAATTATATAACTATCTTTTTTGTATATTAATCAATATGAACATGAATATTCCAATTATTTCCATGCAATCCAATTTCTTACAAATCAATTAATTATATTTACAATAATAATAAACCAAATAATTTCCCCCATATATTCCTCCAAACCACAACTTAACCATTTCTACTTTCAACACAATATACAATTAATAGTATCTCAATTATTACAATTCCCTAGTTAAATAGAGCTTTTTTTCTTTTGTGTTTTAAAATCTTGAACTCTCCTCTTTTGCCCTAAATTTCCCATTGTTTGCACCTACCTTTTTTGGTGAGCAAAAAGAAAAAGAAATCTCTCCCTGCCCCATTTTCTCACATTGCAGCAGAGCCTGCTTTACTTTCAGTTTCGCTTTTTCCCTAGCATAGATACTCATTTGTTTTCTTTTAACACTGATCAGCTGTAGGGTGGCCCTTTGAAGCCGGCGGCAAGAGTTTAAAGTTTTTTTCCCTCTAGCCATCAGCTGGGACTCAGGAGACAGCAATAGATTCGGAGTGTGGCCAAATAAAGGGTAAGAATAACGCGGGGTGTGTGGAGGGGGGGAGAACCAGTTCGGTGATGTCATACCGTCACCGCTACCAGATCGCGGGACACGTTGCGAACCGGGAGCAACTGCTTGGAGCAGGTACTCCACCGCGTCTGTCTGACAGGCAAGACTCCCGCTCGGCCCGTTCCTTGATCCCATTGATGAGACTTTGGAGCGAAGGAGCGTGGATCCTTTTATGAAAAGTAAGACTACCTTTCTGAGCAAAGGCCTTTCCATACTCCATTCATTTATATGGTTTCTCCCTTGTGTGGATTGTCTTATGGCGATTAACATGACCTCTTCGAGCAAAGGCCTTTCCACATTCCATGCATTTAAATGGTTTCTCCCCTGTGTGGATTGTTTTATGGCGAATAAGATGACCTCTTTGAGCAAAGGTTTTTCCACACTCCATGCATTTAAATGGTTTCTCCCCTGTGTGGATCGTCTTATGGCGAATAACATGACCTCTTTGAGCAAAGATCTTTCCACATTCCATGCATTTATACGGTTTCTCCCCTGTGTGGATCCTCTTATGGGAAATAAGATGAGCTCTTTGACCAAAGGTCTTTCCACATTCCATGCATTTAAATGGCATTTCCCCTGTGTGGAACTTTTTGTGGAGACTAAGTCCATTTCTATAAGCAAAGGTCTTTCCACATTCCATGCATTTATACGGCTTCTCTCCTGTGTGCAGCATTTCGTGTGCTCGTTGGACACTGCTCTGAGCAAAGGTTTTTCCGCACTCCATGCATTTATATGGCTTTTCCCCTGTGTGGATATTCTTATGGGAAACAAGGTGACCTCTTCGAGCAAAGGTTTTTCCACACTCCATGCATTTAAATGGCTTTTCCCCTGTGTGGATACTCTTATGGGAAACAAGATGACCTCTTCGAGCAAAGCTCTTTCCACATTCCATGCATTTATATGGTTTCTCCCCTGTGTGGAGCCTTTCGTGTGCTCTTAGGATAGAGCTCTGAGCAAAAGTCTTTCCACACTCCATGCATTTAAATGGCTTTTCCCCTCTGTGGATCATTTTGTGGAGAGTAAGTCCATTTCTATGAGTAAAGGTTTTTCCACATTCCATGCATTTATACGGCTTCTCCCCTGTGTGGATCCTCTTATGGGAAACTAGATTACCTCTTCGAGCAAAACTCTTTCCACATTCCATGCATTTATACGGTTTCTCCCCTGTGTGGAGCCTTTCGTGTGCTCTTAGGACAGAGCTCTGAGCAAAGGCCTTTCCACACTCCATGCATTTAAATGGCTTTTCCCCTGTGTGGATCATCTTATGGTGAATAAGATGAACTCTTTGAGCAAAGGTCTTTCCACATTCCATGCATTTATACGGCTTATCCCCTGTGTGGAGGCTTTCGTGTACTCTTAGGACACTGCTCTGAGCAAAGGTCTTTCCACACTCCATGCATTTATACGGTTTCTCTCCTGAGTGGATCCTTTTATGGGAAATAAGATTACTATGTCTTCTGAACCTGTTACCAGACTCTCTGCATTTGTATATCTTCTCCCCAGTGTAAATCCCTTCATGGTAAGTAAGTTGCCTGCTTGTTCTGAAACATGTTCCACATTCCAAACATTTGTAAGGCTTTTCTTTTGTGTTAATCACTTTTTGAGATGTAAGGAACGTATTTCCAAGAGAAGGAATGAATGTCCCATTGGAACTTTGTCCATTGTGTCTTCTTATAGCATCTTCTCCTTTGTTTTGGCTTGAATAGTGTTCATTTACTTGTAAATTAGCTTTGATTAGCTTCACACTTTCACCAATATTTTTTTTCCTTATTTTCTCCTGTTGGGCAAGAAAGTCTTGCATCGGAGCCTCGGTGGAAGATGAGCTTTCCTGATTCCAATTATTTGACTGGTTTCTATCATGGGTTTCTAATTCCATTCGAATTACAAACTTCTCCGTTCCATCTTTAGCATTGATCACTTGGAACAGTTCACAGGAATCTTGATTCTCCTGCCCATTATTACCTTCAAAGCAAAAGAGAAATGAAAACGGTAACAAGGTTAGAGAAAAGGATCAAACCGTAAAAAGTCAAGTGAATTTCCTTCTGAATTTTTCCAAAATTCTTTTAAGTTTTATGTTTGCATGCTTACAGTGGTGTGATATAGACAGGATGATTTCTATATTCATGAGTCCTGAAACCTTTGAAAATATCTAGAAAACATCTCTTTCTTTACAATTATCTATATATGTGCAAATCTCAAAAAGCTTTAGTGCGAGATCACACAAGACGAGAAGTGCAAGATCTCACACTAATGATCTTGCGGGATCTCAGGCTGCAGTACTTTAGTCCTGTGTTCCCTACAAACTGAGGACTGCACGAGATCCACGGCAAAAGTCTTTGAAAACAAAGAGGCCTCCCCTTTGTTTCCAAAGCATTTTGCCCTGGATCTTGTGCAGCCCTTGGTGAGCAGAGAACAGAGGGCTAAATTACTGTAGTGTGAGATCAGTAGTGCCAGATTTCCCACTATTGCTCTTGTGTATCTCTCACTACTTTAGGCCTCTTTTTTCTGCAAATGCACCCAAGCAGGCAAAGGAACCGACGGCTCGCTACGTCCTCGTAATGTAAGTCCGAGCAGGGTGGGGTGGAGGTGCAGGTAGGATGATAGTTGTTGCAATGCCTTTGCTGCCATTTATAAGTGTGAATGACGGCCTTGGTGCTGTAACATTTGTTATTTCAGGACTGGGAGAGGGCTAGATCGTAACATCGTATGGTTGCTTAGTGAACTGTCGTAACTCGGAGATCACCTGTATCCGAGGATGCTCTGAGTCACATTTCATGAGGCCTTTGTTCCTGAATTGGATTGGGAGAATGCTCTTCCATGGCCCGAGCGTGAAAGTTCTGTTCCCACACAATTTGGGAAGGTTTCAGAGAACGAGAAACGCATTCTTATCACATGATCTCCAGAGGAAACATAAAAGCACACCTCATTATTCTCAGCCTCCACAGATAAGTTCCAATAGAAATGGAAAATATAGATAAGGAATGCTCCAAAAGGACCTCAGAGACACTGACTCTTTCCTTCCTTGGGGTACGAGAAGGCCAGATACTTTCCTTCTCCCTCCCAGGAGACGATATCTGATTAGTGATTTTTTAAATAAGAAAATAACGATAATCTGTCTTCTTGAAATCTCTGATTTGGGACAAGAAAACTTACCAAGAGAAACCACGTTCCTATAGTTTTCAAGCATGACTTCTGAATACAGGGCTTTTTGGTCAGGATCCAGCTGAGACCATTCCTCCTCAGAGAAATACACAGCCACCTCCTCGAAGGACACAGGACTCTCCTGAACATGGGAAAAAGAAGAGAACAGATTCACAACATCTGATCAACTTTATCAATGATTTAGAAAAGGGGATTGAAGGGGAACTCATCAAATTTGCAGACAAGACCAAATTGACAGGAATACCAACACTCCACAAGATAGGCTCGAGATATAGAAGGATTGACAGATTGGAAACCTTCTAACCAAATGAACTTTAATGGTGAGAAATGTAATGTGCTACATTTAGGAAAGAAAAACTAAATGCACTGCCATAGGACAGGTGATGCCTGGCTCAAAAGTAGTAAGTGGAACAGGGATCTTGGAGTCCTAGTGGACAATCACTTAAACGTAAGCCAGCAGTGTGCTACAGTTGCCCAAAAACACCCAACAGAATCATAGGCTGCATTAAGAGAGGGATAGAATCAAGATCACACTTAGGAACTTTGCATCCAGTATTAGTTGCCATGATGTAACAAAGATCTTGGGACTCTAGAAAGAGTGCCAGGAAGAGCAACTGAGATGATGAAGGGACTGGAGGCTAAAACATACGATGAAAAGGTGCAGGAACTGGGCATGGCTAGTCTAGTGAAGAGAAGGACCAGGGGAGACAGGGTAGCAGTGCTCCAATATTTGAGGGACAGAGAGGAGGGGGTCAAGCTATTTTCCAAAGCACCTGAAGGCCAGTCAAGGAATAATGGATGGAAACTCAACAAGGAGAAATTCAACCTGAAAATAAGGAGACGTTTTCTTACAGTGAAAGCAATCAACCAATGGAACAGAAGTTTCATGGGAGCTTCATCACTGGGAGCTTTCAAGAAGAGACCAGACTGCCAAAATCCGGGGTATCTACGAGACCGCCTTCTGCCGCCAATAGCCTCCCACCGCCCAGTTCGCTCGCACACAGAGGGCCTCTGTCGGCTGGCGACCCCCAGAGGGAGAGCCTTCTCTGTGGCGGCACCTGCCCTCTGGAACGACCTACTCCCAGAGATACGCATGATACCAGACCTCCGGACTTTTCGTCGGGCTCTGAAAACACATCTATTTCATCTAGCCGGCCTGGCTTGATCCCATCCCTTCGGTTTTAATTTGTAATTTGTAATTGGTTTTAACTGGGTTGTTTTAAATTTGATAGCCAAAATTATTTAATGTTTTTTAAACTGTTTTTAAATTTTGTATGTTATGTTTTATCATGGCTGTTCACCGCCCTGAGTCCTATTGGAGATGGGCGGTATACAAATAAAATAAAATAATAAAATAAAATAAAAAATAAAATAAAATAAAATAAAATAAAAAATAAAATAAAATAAATAAAATAAAATAATAAAATAATAAAATAAAATATAAAATAAAATAAAATAATAAAATAAATAAATAAATAAATTAATTAATTAAATTGCAGAAATGGTGTAGTGAGGTTGGACTAGATGACCTACAAGGTCCCTTCCAACTCTGTTAATCTGTACCTTAGGAGGTTGATAAATTACAAAAAGAAAGGTGGTGCAGCAGTTCCTGCCACTGTGATACGTTTATTCCTAATTCTTCAAGGACATTAAAAGAACTGCTTCTTGTAAAGGCAAATTTGGAGGAGCACCTAGCAGAACAAGACAACCAGAGGAAGCTATGCTGGCTGACAGCAACTTCAACCTGCTATTCTGCTCTCCATGTTTTGGAAGGACACAAAAATAACCCAGTCCAAACAAGTGGGGGGGGGGGGGAAGAAGGAGAGAGAACTGTGTACACCCACCGCACTTCTTGAAGGCGGGAATAGAAGTCTAATAACTTTTCCTTTTCTTACTTGATTTAGAGGTTCAGCCACTGTTTGATCGTCGTCATAAAAATCAGAAAATTTCATTCTTTGTTTCTCTATAAGGAATAAATAATTTCAAAATAAATAATTAATAAAATATTTATTTTATTGATTTTTTTAGACAATTTATATGCCGCCTATTCGCACATGACGACTCAAGGTGGCTTACAAAATATTAAACCAATATTAAAATAAGAAAACTAATAAAAGGAGAATTATATAATACATTAAAATAATAAAATCACCCCCATGCCCTGCCCCGGCAAAAGCATCTCACAGAAGCCGTTTAATGGGCTCAATCCCACTCTGGGTTTCCCAGGCCCGCTGGCAGAACCAGGTCTTCAATGCCTTCTGAAAGAGTGCTACTGTGGAGGGCTATTCTAATCTCTAGGGGGATGATTGTCCAGAGAGAGGGAGCCGCCATGGAGAAAACCCTTCTTCTGGGTCTCACCAGTGTGTCTTCCTAGGGGATGGCACCCGCAACATTCCCTGCCTCCGCACTCTGGTGTGTCGGGCAGATGTAACTAGTAAGAGACGGTCTCTCAGATAACCTGGTCCCCAGCCATGGAGGGCTTTATAGGTGACAACCAGCACCTTGAATTGCACCAGGAAGGAAATTGGCAGCCAATGCAGCTCCTTCAGGAGAGGTGATACTTGTGCACACCAGGGTCTCCAGAAAACCATGTTGGCCGCTTCATTTTGCACCAACTGGAGCTTCCACATGCTCGTCAAGGACAGCCCCATGTAGAGCGTGTTGCAATAGTCAAGACGGGAAGTGATTTGGGCATCAGTGACTGTTACTGATTCAGGAAGGGCTGTTTCTGTCGCACAACCCATAGTTGCGCAAAGACCCTCTTGCACACAACCGCCACCTGCTTTTCGAGCAGGGGTTGTGAGTCCAGGAGGATCCACAGATTACGCACAGGGTGTGTTTGGGGTAGTGTCACCTCATCCAAGACCAGAAGTGGCAATTCTCCCCTGGCCAACGAACCCCAAACCCAGCGCCACTCCATCTTGCCAGGCTTTAGTTTCAACCCATTGCTCCCCATCAGCTGTTCTGTCCCCGTCTCACACACGCACACAAACAGTCAGCCAGGGGTTAAATAAAACTTGCAGGCAACAAATTCCTTCGATAAGAGGATTGGCAGCAACCCAGTAGCTGCTTGCCAAGAATTTTAATGATAGAGGGAGGGGTTGTTCCTCCCCAGATAAACCAAAACAATGTACACACAGTCAAAGAATTGTCAAGTCCAGTCCGTATTAAATCCAAGGCAGATAACGTTGTTTCAAAGATACAATGTGATTCGCTAGTAGTTTAGTTTTGTCAGTCACAGAGTCTGAATGGCCACCTCACCCCCTTTTATCCCGTGGGGTGAGGTCCAGTGACCCAGCTTAATCTCTGGCATGCCTCCTTTTCTGCTGCATGCACTTGTCTCTCCGACGCTGGCGTGGATCCAGCCAAGACTTATCTCCGTCACTGTCCGACTGCCAGGAGACACCTGGTTCCTGGCCAATCTCTTCTCCTTCGGGAGACACCTGAGGCATTGAGAGAGAGGAGGGTCCTGGAGAGGGAGGCCTGGCCAACTCCTCTCCTTCATGTTCGGAGCCTTCTCCCTCCTATAAGTCGGCCTCGGGGGCCGGAGTCACAACATCAGCTCCTAACAGCCTCCAGGCACTGCGATAAGGAGGACACGGCATTGCTTAACCCACCACGGGCCAAGACATACAGCTCAGTATCATCATCATATTGGTGATATCTCAGGCCATACTGACAGATGATCTCAATGCCTGCAGAGGAAGGAAGTGAGGCAGGATAGCACAAGGCCTCCCACTCCCATCCTGCGAAGCCGTCCCAGGAGAATACCATGGTTGATGGTATCGAAAGCCACCAAGAGGTCAAGTAGAGCAAGGATGGATGCGCCACTCACATCCCGCTCTCGCCAGAGATCATACAAAAGTGCGGCCAATGACGATTCTGTCCCAAATCCAGGCCTGAATCTTGACTGGCAGGGGTCCTACCTGTCAATGACTCCTTCAGCTTCAACCACAACAATACATGAGCACACAATTGATACAAAGTTATGGTAAACTGCGCTAAACTTGATTGCAGAAAATATGACTTCAGTAAGAGAGTCACTAATGCCTGGAATGCACTACCGTACTCTGTGATTTCTTTCCCTAACCCCCAAACATTAACCTTAGACCATCTACTGTCGATCTGACCCCATTCCTAAGAGGTCTCAAAGGCAAGTGCATAAGCGCACCAGCTCCCCAAAAAGGGAATATTGGAGACAGGTTGGAAATTATATATATACACATAAACATACACACACACACACACAGGTTTTGGTGCAGCAGCCTGAAGATGACGAGTGGGACCTCGTCGAAACGTCACCAAGATACTCTCAAATAACCTCTGGAGCTGCTGCATAACCACCTTCTCATCCACCTTCCCCAAAAAGGGAAGATTGGAGACAGGTTGGAAATTATTCAACAGGGTGGAATCCATGGATGGCTTAAGAAGAGGGTGGACCACAGACTCCTTCAAATGCTGGGGCACTGCCCCCTCCTGTAGGGAAGCATTAATGACCGCCAGCGTCCACCCACCTGTCATCTCCCAAGCAGCTTTCCCAAGCCAGGCGGGGCATGGGTCTAAAACACAGGTGCTTGCACCCACCCATACTCCCTAGGATCCTGTCCACTTCCTCAGGAGCAACAGGGTCAAACCGTTCCCAGATATCAGAGCAAGAACCTGCCTCAGAAGCTTCCACCGGACTAACAACCACGCCAGCATCCAACTGACAACAAAGTCGAGAGATTTTGACTTCCAGAAAAACCAAAAATACCTCACCATGCCCCTTCAGGTGGACCTCAATCTCCTCCTTCCCCAGGAGGAGGAGGTTCAACTGAAGAGGGTCACTGGGGAATTATCTGTAGATGCAATTAGGGTGGAGAAGTATAAATAGGAGAAGGTATTGTATAGAAAAGAAGAGATAGCGAAGGTAAGACAGATGGGTAATCGGAGGATCTTCAGTTACCTCCTAAGGTGTCCTGACTTTGATCCTTCCAAAGAATCCTCCTGAAAAATAGCTCCTGGGGAGGATTTGATGGGTTCTTCTTTCCCTCAGGATCTCTGATCTCCACAGTGCAGCGCTTCCAATAGGAGGAAGGAAGAAACAGAATTAATGTACATCATACGAAGACGTAAAGTGGATTCCTATATTCGGAACACAACCTCAAAGCCCCCAATATCCATCAATGTGGTTATGTCAGAAATGTGAGAAAGAAATGGGACAATGTCTTACTAGAATAGGTGGGACATTGCCACATATTATGAATGTCAGAGAGGTTTGCGAAGGAGGGGTGAAATATTCAAACAGATTCTCTATTCTCTATTGAACTCTTACCTGTAACTCGATTTGTTCCTTCTGCTCCTCTACCTGGCTCAGGAGGAAGCCTTCCACCAGGGCCACTGCCTGGGAGCTGGTCTCCCCTCCATATTCCTGCACCCAGCTCTCCATCTCTGGGGGCAGAAGAGCCAGGAACTGCTCCAGAACCACCAGGTCCAGCATCTGGGCTTTGGTGTGCTTTTCTGGTCTCAGCCATTGCCTGCAAAAGCCATGGAGTCGGCTGCAAAGTCCTCGGGCACACTCAGCCTCCCGGTATTGGATGGACGTCCAGGGATGAACTTCTGAAGGGCGGACGGTTTCCTCCTCCAGGATCTCCTGCCCAGTCCTTCTCCAGAGCTTCCCCCCCTTCCCAGGCTGAGCAGCTGAAGGGCCTTTTCCGCTTCCCTCCTTTGCAAAAGGTTGTGTCTCCATCCTTTCTCTGTCCTGCAGAGCAGCTCCAAATTGCTCCAAGGACTCTGATGGGTCTCCAGATGCCTTTTCCTTCACGGGACCATTTCTGGGGCTGCAGGACTGATCCCTCCAAGGGATTCCGCTCTTTTTCTTCTTCCCCCAAGAGGAAAGTTTGCCTTGCAAAGACCACAAATGGCTTCCAGTTTCTGTATCTGAGATGGGAAGAAAAAACAAATATTAAGAATATTAAGCCTGGTGCGAATCCTGCCTCCTCCTCGCCCGGCTTCTCTCCCCACTCGGGCTCTTCCTCAGACAGGGGGCGGGAAGGATCCCCCTGCATGGAGAGGGCGGCTGGGAACCATGGGACCCGGGGTGGAAGCAGGAGGAAGGCTGGGCGCGGGTCTCTCCCTCCTCCGCCTCCCTTTGCCCGGGAAGAGCCCCAACTCACCCGGGGAACGTCTGGATCTCCCTCCGCCAGACTCTCCCGCAGCCTCTCCGCCTCCTGTGGAGCCCCAGGGGTTGAGGAGAGCGAGTGCGGAGTCCTAGAGGGGCAAGCGTTTGTGATGTCATTTCCTTCCCAGCCTCCTATGGAAAGGCAGCTGTGACGTTCGCCTTCCACTGGACCAATGGGGAAGCGCCTGGAGTTCCCTTCTCTTGGCGGAGGGCGCCCCCTGGTGAATTAGGGGCAAAATGCCAGGATTGTAGAAAGGGCGGGAAAGAGGAGCGCGTCTGAGGGGAAGGGAGAGGGCAGGGATGATGGGTTTGGGAATAGGAGAAAGGCCCCTCTCCATTGCTCCCTGATAGAGAAAGGCTTCAACATCTCCAGAGGCGGTACTTTCTCTATCTTCCTCTCCTATCCTGTCCAGGAATCGTCTGTGGAGCTGGAGAAAAATCTCTCTGGAGGATTTAAAGTCGCTTCCCTCAAGAACAGCCGCCCTGAAGGCTCCGCAGAGATTCTCTTAGCAGAGGGCTCCCCCTGGTGGGTTAGGGGCAAAGTGCAGGATTGTAGAAAGGGCGGGAAAGAGGAGCGCGTCTGAGGGGAAGGGAGAGAGCAGGGATGATGGGCTTCGGAGTAGGAGAAAGGCCTCTGTCAATTTCTTTCTCCATCTTCCTGTCCAGGAACCCTCTGTGGAGATGGAGAAAAATCTCTCTGGAGGATTTGAACTCGCTTCCCTCAAGAACAGCCGCACTGAAGGCTCCGCAGAGATTGTGGGAGGCATCCAAGGGTCCAAATCCTGTCAGAAACAGCCTGGCAGTCAGAAGAGGAGGACCAGGAGCCTCTGTGGGAAAGACAGCTTGTGTCTTGCGGTTGTTGGGATCTCCCGCCTGAAGGAGAGGCAGATGCGACACAGGCAGGAAGGCCACAATCAGAAAAATGATTTTATTTTTTTATTTCTTTAATTCAATATATGCAGCTCCCCTTCTCAAACTATTCGCTCAGCCTCACAGCAAAGGGGGGAGGAGAAAGGGCAGGGACCCCTCCGGTCTCTTCTGATGAAAGAAAAGGAAGATCCTGAAAAAGGAATAGAAAGCTAAACTATGAGGAAGAAAAACCATTTTTACATAGGGATTGAGTAGGAAATTCATTTCAAAAAATGTGACTAGGAAGCATAAGACCCTTGGAGAATTGAATGCAGGGATATATTATTAGACCATAAATGAAAAGAGAAAATGAAAATAAAAAATTAAGACAAGGAAAGCTGAAGGCTCCATTGAGAATTTGATGCATCTTTAGCAAGTAACTACATGACTAGTTACTTAATTTTAAGTTACTTAATGTTCTGACATACCATAAAAAAACAAAAACGTGGCCCTAATGCTTGAAAAGTATCTTTTGCTCACGTATGTTTCAGCTTCTCTTCATTCTGGCCACTTGCTTGAAAGACAAATTGTCATTATTTCATCACATCCTAAGGGGTCTTTGACCTAAAACAGTTCCTTGCTTTTGCATTCATCTGGTTGACACAGTGATTAATTTGACACAGTGGACACTAGTTGGACTGAGGGGTCCTTGGTGCCCTCTGAGGTTGGTTGGTGCAGTGATGATCGTCCCTCGTTTGGCTAATGAAAGGTCTGCAACAACACAATCAAGCTCAGAAGCCACCAAGGACCCCTCATTTCAACCGTGAGCTACACATTTTCTCCTTTATTGGCAGGCTGGATTATTTTTGGTATCGGGACATCCCAGAGAAAGTTCCCATTTGCATTTCTGCATTTTTCATCAGGAAGGACTGAAGTAATTTTTTGAAGTAATTCTTAATTTCATCTTATTTTGGTCCCCATTGATTTCCAAAGATCTTCCTTCTTGATTGATCCTTTGCAATGTTAGCACACCAGAGTGGTTTTCATTCTGATATCCTGGAGTAGGCCTAATTTGGGAGGGAGGGAGGAAGTCAGAGCCATCATTTATTGCTATTGTAACTTCAAATGGTTACTTAATAAATTATTGTAAATCAGGGACCACCTGGGTTGGCCAGCAGGTTGCCTACCTATGAGAACTTAATATGCATCCACATATCCCTACCACTGCTTTCTCTTCCCTTCTTTTACACAACTCTGTGAAAGTAGTTGCCATGGCACTGAAACAAGGATAACTGCAACATAAGTAAGCAGTGTGGCCAGGCAGCTAGCTGGGAAGGCAAACAAAATTCTGAGATGCATCACCAGAGGTATCACCATCAGTAAAAAGGAGCTCCTATCCCTCTACATAGGACTTTAGTGAGACTCCATTTGGAATACTGTGTCCAGTTCTGGAGACTTCACTTTAAAAAAGGTATTGATAATACCTTTTGTGTGATTGTGCGAGTCCAGAGATGGGCAACATGAGGGAAGACAAGGAAAGATCACCATATGTGCATATGGACTACTCAGAGGGCTGAAAAAGTTATTTTTGACCGGTCCTCGCACTTTTGACCAGTCCTTGAACTTACGACTGTCCTCACATTTTATGTTTTGCGCCCTATCTTGTCACCGTGGTGAAGAGAAATAGTGGTGAAATGACTGACACGGTTGTTAAGAATGCCGCAATGGGCATAAATGTGAGGATGGTCATAAGTGCGAGGAGCGGTCAAAAGTGAGGATCAGTCAGAAATGACTTTTTTCAGCCCTCTGAGTAGTCCCTATGCACATAGGCACGGCCACCCGGTCACATGATCAGCTAGCCACACCCATCCAGTCACATGACCACCAAGCCACACACCCCAACTAAGCCACGCCCACAGAACCGGTTGTTAAAAAAATTGAATTTCACCACTGGAATTAAGACAACCTCTTCGAGGAAATGTCTTTCCATACTCCAAGCAGTTACTGTATATTCTCGAGTATAAGCCGACCCGAATATAAACCAAGGCACCTAATTTTACCACAAAAAACTGGGAAAATTTATTGACTCGAGTATAAGCCGAGGGTGGGAAATGCAGCGGCTACTGGTAAATTTCAAAATAAAAATAAGATACCAATAAAATTACATTAATTGAGGCATCAGTAGGTTAAATATTTTTGAATATTTATTTCAAAGAAAAACAATAAACTAGCTCTGTAAGTGGAAACAAAAACAATATGGTATCAACAATAACTTTAAAAGTACTGTATATGAGTTGGGTAGCTCTATAAATTTGTTTAATAAATACAATGGGAAAGGTTTTTGGGGATTCCAGAATTTACATGGCACTAATTGGATTTTTGATCTCCATTTTGAGACATAATAGACTAGTTTTATACTATAACTAAATTACACAAGAGAATATAGTATATATACCAAAAAATAAGTCAATAACAATTTAATCTGATACATTGATTAAGTGATGTAGGGCTTGATCTAATTTCAGGCAAGTTCAAGCCTCTGTTAAGAGATAGCTGCATTTTCTCTCTCTCTTTCTCCCTCCCTTTCTCCTTCTCATCTGGCATTCCTAGGGCTCCACTATTGATTAGTTTAGCCCAGGAATGGGCAAATGTGGCCCTTTTACAACCTGTGGACTTCAACTCCCAGAACTCCTGCGACAGCCAAGCTGGAAGAATTCTGGGAGTTGAAGTCCACAGGTTGCAAAAGGGCCACATTTGCTCACCCCTGGCTTAGCCTGAGCAAGGATAGCTAGCAGCCAATTACAATAAGCTTTCAATTACAATAAGCTCTCAACTCAAGCTCAGTGCACATGGGGATCTCCCTAAACAGTGAGGATTTCTTTGTTTCTTTCTCCCTTGAAGCCCACCCCCAACCCGTTATTGCTTCCGGGGACTGCAGGGAGTCTTGCTAGGCATACCCGCCCCCCCACATGCACCGTTTTGCCCTTAGCAAGCCTGCCTGCAGCCCCCTGGAAGCAAAAACGGTTGCAGGAAAAAAGGCATTTCTTTCCTCACTCAAGTATAAGCCAAGGGGGGGCTTTTATTCAGCATAAAAATGCGCTGAAAAACTCGGCTTATACTTGAGTATATACGATATACGGTTTCTCCTTTGTGTGGATCCCCTTATGGCGAATAAGATTACCTCTTTCAGCAAAGATTTTTCCACACTCCAAGCATATATATGGCTTCTCCCCTGTGTGGATCCTCTTATGGCGAATAAGATTACCTCTTTCAGCAACGATTTTTCCACACTCCAAGCATTTATATGGCTTCTCCCCTGTGTGGATCATCTTATGGCGAATAAGACTACCTCTTCGAGCAAAGGTCTTTCCACATTCCATGCATTTATTTGGCTTATCCCCTGTGTGGATCCTCTTATGGCGAATAAGACTACCACTTTGAGCAAAGATTTTTCCACACTCCAAGCATTTATATGGCTTCTCCCCTGTGTGCATCCTCTTATGGGAAATAAGACGACTACTTTGACCAAATGTCTTTCCACACTCCATGCATTTATACGGTTTCTCCCCTGTGTGGAACCTTTCATGTGCTCTTAGGTCACAGCTCTGAGCAAAGGTCTTTCCACACTCCATGCATTTATACGGCTTCTCCCCTGTGTGGATCCTCTTATGGGAAATAAGATGACCTCTTTGACCATATGTCTTTCCACACTCCATGCATTTATACGGCTTCTCCCATGTGGATCCTCTTATGGGAAGTAAGTTGCCTGCTTGTTCTAAAACATGTTCCACATTCCAAACATTTGTAAGGCTTCTCTTTTGTGTCAATCACTTTTTCAGATGTAAGGAACTTATTTCCAAGAGAAGGAATGAATGTCCCATTGTAACTTTGTCCATTGTGTCTTCTTATAGCATCTTCTCCTTTGTTTTGGCTTAAATAATGTTCTTTTACTTGTAATTTAACTTTGATTGGCTTCACACATTCCCCAATATATTTTTTCCTTATTTTCTCCTGTTGGGCAAGAAAGTCTTGCATCGGAGCATCAGTGGAAGATGAGCTTTCCTGATTCCAATTCTTTGACTGGTTTATCTCATGGCTTTCTAATTCTATTCGAATTCCAAACTTCTCCATTCCATCTTTAGCATTGATCACTTGGAACAGTTCACAGGAATCTTGATTCTCCTGCCCATTATTACCTTCAAAGCAAAAGGGAAATGAAAACGGTAACAAGGTTAGAGAAAAAGATCAAACCGTACAAAGTCAAGTGAATTTCCTTCTGAATTCTTTTATGTTTTATGTTTGCATATTATTGAGTCCTGAAAGCTTTGAAAATATCTACAAAACATCTTTCTTTACAATTATCTATATATGTGCAAATCTCAATCAAAGTCTGTTTTGAATCATGGAATAATCAGGGGAAACACCCAAGGAGGAATAAGAAGAAAAGATTTATTGGACTGGGTTAATTCCAGCAGAGACCTGTGAGAACTGAAACAATTTTGAAAAAACACCTGCAAAAATTTCCAAATGTAGCCCTGCCCTCTAACAGCCCTCCTGATGTTCAAGTGTTATCTCTCAAGGAGGATTTCTGCATGCAGTCTACCTTGACATCTGTCATTATTTCATCCCATCCTAAGAGGTCTTTGGCCTAAAACGCTTCCTTGCTTCTGCATTCATCCTGGTTGAGACAGTGATTAATTTGACACAGTGGATGGAGGTTGGATTGAGGGGTCCTTGGTGCCCTCTGAGGTTGGTTGGTGCACTGAGGATCTTCCCTCGTTTGGCTAATGAAAGGTCTGCAACAACACAATCAAGCTCAGAGGCCACCAAGGACCCCTCATTTCAATCAGAGACTACACATTTTCTCCTTTGTTGGCAGGCTGGATTATTTTTGGTATCGGGACATCCCAGAGAAAGTTCCCATTCGCATTTCTGTGTGTTTCATCAGGAAGGACTGAAGTAATTTTTTGAAGTAGTTCTTAATTTCATGTTATTTTGGTCCCCATTGATTTCCAAAGATCTTCCTTCTTGATTGATCCTTTGCAATGTTAGCACACCAGAGTGGTTTTCATTCTCATATCCTGGAGTAGGCCTAATTTGGGAGGGAGGGAGGAGGTCAGAGCCATTTATTGCCATTGGAACTTCAAATGGTTACTTAATAAATTATTGTAAATCAGGGACTGCCTGGGTGGGCCAGGAGGCTGCCTACCTATGAGAACTTAATATGCATCCACATATCCCTACCACTGCTTTCTCTTTCCTTCTTTTACACAACTCTGTGAAAGTAGTTGCCATGGCACTGAAACAAGGATAACTGCAACATAAGTAAGCAGTGTGGCCAGGCAGCTGGGAAGGCAAACAAAATTCTGAGATGCATCACCAGAGGTATCACCATCAGCAAAAAGGAGCTCCTATCCCTCTACATAGGACTTTAATGAGACTCCATTTGGAATACTGTGTCCAATTCTGGAGACCTCACTTTAAAAAAGGTATTGATAAGATTGTGTGAGTCCAGAGATGGGCAACACAAGGGAAGGCAAGGAAAGACCACCACAAAATAAGGAGAAATAGCCTATGAATTGCATTTTCTAATTCAGCATCACTGTAACCCCCTTTTCCGTATGGTTTTCTTTCTCAGTCGTTACTTGTGTTACATAATGTGAATCAGGGTGGAAAGGCAGACTGAGACAATAGTAAGCAAAGGAAGAAAAGCTGAAACAATAGTAAGGGATTCAGGACTAATTGCATTTCTGCCTGCAACTCTGCTCTAGTGGCAATACTCATCAGAGGGAGTTACTTGAAATGTACCACTTAAATATTGGCATCCACACATCACTTTGAGGGCAAACGATAACCTTAATCTCCATTGATACTCATCTTTCTTTTAAAACCTCCTACTTAGCAAAAAAGCACCAGGATGGATTGAGGATTCAAAATCAAAATCAGAATAGAGCTGGAAGGGAACTTGGAGTTCTTCTAGTCCAACCCCCCGTCCAAGCAGGAGACCCTACACCACTTCTGACAAATGGCAGTCCAATCTCTTCTTCAAAGCCACCAGCGATGAAGTACCCACAACTTCCGAAGGCAAGCTCTTCCATTGGTTGATTGTTCTGTCAGAAAATTTCCCCTTATTTTTAGGTAGAATCGCTCCTTGATAAGTTTCCATCCATTATTCCTTTTCTGGTCTTCAGGTGCCTTGGACCCCACCCTCTCTGTGGCAGCCCCTCAAATATTGGAACACTGCTATCCTGTCCCCCGCAGAGACACCCCAGGTCTTTCTTTTCACTAGACTAGGCATGCCCAGTTCTTATAACTGTTCTTGTTTTAGTCTTCCAGACTTTAATCAGCTTAGCTGTTCTCACTTTTTCCAAAGTTACAACAACTTTTTTTAGTCTTCCGGCCTTTAATCAGATTAGCTGCTCTTCTTTGCTCTTTTTCCAAAGTTTCAACATCTTTTTTGTAATGTGATGACCCAAAGGGGACGCGGTATTCCGGGTGTGGTCTTACTAAGGCATTATGAAGTGGTAGTAATATTCATGTGATTTGGATTCTATGCCTCTGTTTATAAAACCAAGGATTGTATTCGCTTTTTTTGGCTGCTGTCGTACAGAGGTGATTTATGCTTAATTGAACATCCAATCCGACTCCAAGGACCCTTCACAGTTACTATTTTCCAGCCAGGTTTCAGGTTATCTGTTTTTCCTGCCTAGGTGTAAAAGCTTACTTTTCTCCACATTAAATTTCATTTTGTTGGATTCCACCTTGTCTCCTTTGGATCAGAAAGGCACAATATGCATACAGATCAAAATCTATAGAGACGTGGTGGCTCAGTGGTTAGAATGCAGTACTATAGGCTAATTGCCCACAGCCAGAAGTTTGACTCTGACAGGGTCATGGTTGATTCAGCTTTCATCCTTCTGAGGTGGGTAAAATGAGGACCCAGATTGCTGGAGACCATATGCTGATTTTGTAAACTGCTCAGAGAGTACGGTAAAGCATTGTGGAGTGGTATATAAGTCTAAGTGGAATTACTATTGCTAGACAGTTTCTTCTGAGCGTGGATCCTTTTATGATAATTAAGACGACCTTCCTGAGCAAAGCCCTCTCAACATTCCATGCATTTATACGGCTTCTCCCGTGTGTGGATCCTCTTATGACGAATAAGACTACCTCTTTGAGCAAAGGACTTTCCACACTCCAAGCATTTATACGGCTTTTCCCCTGTGTGGATACTCTTATGTGAAACAAGATGACCTCTTCGAACAAACGTCTTTCCACATTCCATGCATTTATACGGCTTCTCCCCTGTGTGGATCATTTTGTGTATTCTTAGGTAACTGCACCAAGCAAAAGTCTTTCCACACTCCATGCATTTATACGGCTTCTCTCCTGTGTGGATCCTCTCATGGCAAATAAGATGACCTCTTTCAGAAAACATCTTTCCACATTCCATGCATTTATACGGCTTCTCCCCTGTGTGGATCCTCTTATGGCGAATAAGACTACCTCTTTGAGCAAAGATTTTTCCACATTCCATGCATTTATACGGCTTCTCCCCCGTGTGGATCCTCTTATGGCTAATAAGATGACCTCTTTCAGAAAACATCTTTCCACATTCCATGCATTTATTTGGCTTCTCCCCTGTGTGGATCCTCTTATGGCGAATAAGATGACCTCTTTCAGCAAAGGATTTTCCACACTCCATGCATTTATACGGCTTCTCTCCTGTGTGGATCATCTTATGGGAAATAAGACTACCTCTTTGAGAAAACATCTTTCCACATTCCATGCATTTATTTGGCTTCTCCCCTGTGTGGATCCTCTTATGGCGAATAAGACTACTTCTTTGAGCATAGATTTTTCCACACTCCATGCATTTATGTGGTTTCTCCCCTGTGTGGATCCTCTTATGGGAAATAAGACTACTTCTTCGAGCAAAGGTTTTTTTGCACTCCATGCATTTAAATGGCTTTTCCCCTGCCTCGATCCTTTTTGGGGAAATAAGATTACTACGTCTTCTGAACCTGTTACCAGACTCTCTGCATTTGTATACCTTCTCCCTAGTATGAATCGCTTCATGGGAAGTAAGTTGCCTGCTTGTTCTAAAACATTTTCCACATTCCAAACATTTGTAAGGCTTCTCTTTTGTGTCCATCACTTTTTGAGATGTAGGGAACTTATTTCCAAGAGAACGAATGAATGTCCCATTGTAACGTTGTCTGTTGTGTCTCCTTAAAGCATTTTCTGCTTTGTTTTGGCTTAAATAGTGTTCTTTTACTTGTAATTTAGCTTTGATTGGCTTCACACTTTCCCCAATATAGTTTTTCCTTATTTTCTCCTGTTGGGCAAGAAAGTCTTGCATTGGAGCATCAGTGGAAGATGAGCTTTCCTTATTCCAATCATTTGACTGGTTTCTATCATGGGTTTCTGGTTCCATTCGAATTCCAAACTTCTCCGTTCCATCTTTAGCATTGATCACTTGGAACAATTCACAAAAATCTTGATTCTCCTGCCCATTATTACCTTCAAAACAAAAGAGAAATGAAAACGGTAACAAGGTTAGATAAAAAGATCAAACCGTACAAAGTTAAGTGAATTTCCTTCTGAATTTTTCCAAATGTTTTATGTTTGCATGCTTACAGTGGTGTGATATAGACAGGATGATTTCTATATTGATGAATCCTGAAAGCTTTGAAAATATCTAGAAAACATCTCTTTCCTTACAATTATCTATATATGTGCAAATCTCAATCAAAGTCTGTTTTGAATCATAGAATAATCAGGGGAAACACCCAAGGAGGAATAAGGAGAAAACTCAAGATTTATTGAGGTGGGTTAATTTCAGCAGAGACCTGTGAGAACTGAAACCATTTTCAAAAAAGCTCCTTATTTCCCGGTGTACCTTGGAGCAGCTAGCACACGGCGTCTGTCTGGCAGCCAGGACTCCCGCTCGGGCTGTTCCTTGATCCCAATGATGAGACTTTGGAGCGAAGTCCCTTGATTGAAGCCTCCCATTGGCTTGTAAACGCTCATTGCGCTGAGACTGGATCTGGTATAGGCTTCCGATTGCAGAGAACAGAGGCCTAAACTACTTTAGTGCGAGATCACACAAGACGAGAAATGCAAGATCTCACACTAATGATCTTGCAGGATCTCAGGCTGCAGTACTTTAGGCCTGTGTTCCTACAAACTGAGGATTGCATGAGATCCAGGGCAAAAGTCTTTGAAAACAAAGAGGCCTCCCCTTTGTTTCCAAAGCATTTTGCCCCGGATCTTGTGCAGACCTTGGTGAGCAGAGAACAGAGGCCTAAAGTACTCTAGTGCGAGATTCTGTGAGATCAGTAGTGCCAGATTTCCCACTATTGAGCTTGTGTATCTCTCACTATTTTAGGGCTCTTTTTTCTGCAAATGCACCCAAGCAGGCAAAGGAACCGATGGCTTGCTACGGCCTCATAACATAAGTCTGAGCAGGGTGGGGTGGGGGTGCAGGTACGATGATTGTTGTTGCAACGCCTCTGCTGTCATTTGTAAGTGTGAATGACGGCCGTGGTGTTGTAACATTCGTTATTTCAGGACTAGGAGAGGGCTAGATCGTAACTTGGTATGGTTGCTTAGTGAACTGTCGTAACTCGGAGATCACCTGTATCCTAGGATGCTCTGAGTCACATTTCATGAGGCCTTTGTTCTTGAATTGGATTGGGAGAATGCTCTTCCATGGCCCGAGCGTGAAAGTTCTGTTCCCACACCATTTGGGGAGGTTTCAGAGAACAAATGACAACACATTCTTCTCACATAATCACCCAAGGACACATAAAAGCACACCCCGTTCTTCTCAGCCTCCACAGATAAGTTCAAATAGAAATGGAAAAATACAGATAAGGAATGCCCCAAAAGCATCTCAGCAGAGAGACACTGACTCTTTCCTTCCTTGGGGTACGAGAAGGCCAGATACTTTCCTTCTCCCTCCCAGGAGACGATATCTGATTAGTGATTTTTTAATAAAAAGTAACAATAATCTGTCTTCTTGAACTCTCTGATTTGGGAGAAGAAAACTCTTACCAAGAGAGACCACGTTCCTATAGTTTTCAAGCATGACTTCCGAATGCAGCGCTTTTTGGTCAGGATCCAGCTGAGACCATTCCTCCTCAGAGAAATACACAGCCACCTCCTCGAAGGACACAAGACTCTCCTGAACACGGAAAAAAGAACAGAACAGGAGGATTCGCAAGATCTGTTCATCATCATCAATGATTTAGACAAGGGGATAGAAGGGGAACTCATCAAATTTGCAGACAAGACCAAATTGGCAGGAATACCAACACTGCACAAAATAGGCTTGAGATATAGAAGGATTGACAGATTGGCACCTTCTAACAAAATGAACTTCAATGGTGAGAAATGTAATGTGCTACATTTAGGAATGAAAAACCAAATGCACTGCCATACAATAGGTGATGCCTGGCTCAAAAGTAGTAAGTGGAACAGGGATCTTGGAGTCCTAGTGGACAATCACTTAAACGTGAGCCAGCAGTGTGCTACAGTTGCCAAAAAACACCCAATGGAATCATAGGTTACATTAAGAAAGAGATAGAATCAAGATCACATGAAGTGTTAGTTCCACTTTAGAATGCCTTGGTAAGACCACACTTAGGAAATTTGCATCCAGTATTAGTTGTCATGATGTAACAAAGATCTTGGGACTCTAGAAAGAGTGCAAGGAAGAGCAACTGATGATGAGGGGACTGGAGGCTAAAACATACAATGAACGGGTGCAGGAACTGGGCATGGCTAGTCTAGTGAAGAGAAGGACCAGGGGAGACAGGGTAACAGTGCTCCAATATTTGAGGGACAGAGAGGAGGGGGTCAAGCTATTTTTCAAAGCACCTGAAGGCCAGACAAGGAATAATGGATGGAAACTGAACAAGGAGAAATTCAATCTGAAAATAAGGAGACGTTTTCTTACAGTGAAAGCAATGAACCAATGGAACAGAACTTTCATGGGAGCTTCATCACTGGGAGCTTTCAAGGAGAGACTAGACTGCCAAAATGTCAGAAATGGTGTAGTGATGTTGGACTATATGACCTACAAAGTTCCTTCCAATTCTGTTAATCTGTATCTTAGGAGGTTGATAAATTACAGAAAGAAAGGTGGTCCAGCAGTTCCTGCCACTGTGATACATTTATTTTTCAAGGACTTTAAAAGAACTGCTTTTTTTTCTTCTTTTTTTTTGTAAATATTTTTAATTTTTTCCCAAACATAAACATAATATATAACTTTCAAGAACAGTTTCAATCCGGTCATAGATGGTTAACATGCTTACATTCTTTTAACACGCTCTATTCCAATTTTCCATTACATCTTTTGAAAATTTAAAACAGAGAAAAAAAAACAAAAATCAAATTTAAACATAGAATTCTAACACTTTCATCTAAACAAATCTAATATATCAATACAGTTTTAACTTCGAATTAAATTTTATCTCTGTATCTATATCTCATCAATATCCAAATAGTTATTAACAATATTCTAGTCTCTTATTCTAATTATATACCTTACAATTTTATCACCAAAATTATCAAGTTCAAGTTCAATACAACTCCATTTTGTTAAAATTTATAAAACACAATTTTATTGACATCTTAATTATTTGACCCTTTTTATCAAATCAAAATATCTTCAACTTTCCAATTTAATATCCCACATATTACACAGTTTTATCACAAGAACATATTGCTTATTCTTCTCCAAGTTATCAACTCTTTTGAGATTATTCCCAATATTATCTCCTCCCAATCTCCCTACATTATTGTCTGATTTCCAGCATATTGTATTTGACTAGTTTCTAGCATAAGCTTCTCCCAGACTCCCTCCATTGCTTGGCTGATTTCCAGCATTTTATTGGCTGATTTCCAGCATTTTCTGTTTGGCTGATTTCCAGCATAGTCTCCTCCAACTCTCCTGCCATTGTTTGGCTGATTTCCAGCATTTTAATTATTTTCCCACTTACTTCCTCTGAGTCTCTAACTCTTATCTAATTAGTATCCTTCACCTCATTATTTTAGTTTTCTCTTACATCATAATTATCTATTTAATCTCTATGTCTCAGCATATTCATCAAAATTAATTCTCATTATGTTTCATAATAATCATCATTTCCCATATTTGTTAAATTAGATCACAATTTATCTCTATCATCTGTGTATTTCATAGTTTCATTCAGTAATATGTTAATCAATCATATTCAACAGTCTAACTTTGTTTGCAGAATATAGTTAAGACATTACAACAAATAATAAGTTTTCTTAAAGTTATCTCACATTAGAGTACACCTCTCATAGTAATTTTTAACCTCTTAGTATATAAATCCCTATTTTAATTGCCATTTATTATTTTTTTCTTTATTATTCCAAAAACCTTCCTGTTTAATCCAAAAGAAAAAAAAACCTTTTATTCCTTTAGGCTTTTAAGCATTACATTACAATTTAGTTACATTTAGTTTAAATCTATTTTGTTTCTTCTTTTTCCTGTCTGTCCACATGTTCCACTTCAAATCACCCAGAACAGGGTAGAAATTTCCAAAATCCATTAGTCTAATGTTAATTCCAAAGTGATCATAATAATCCAAGGTAGAAAGCCATTTAGGATATTTCTTTTCTAAGCAGAAAGTAAAATCTCTTCAATCCACTTTCCTGCTTAGTCACCGCAGACTTCATGGCAATTTTGTAGCCATCCGTCTGTCAATCTTCATTAACTTCGTAAACTTTCACAGGTTTAAATTCCCAAAAAAATATTTCTTCAATCCACTCCAAAGAAAACAGAAAAAAAAGTCCAATTTTCCAAATTATTAGAAACAAATTCTTCTAAGCCAAATTAATTAATGCAAAGTTTGTCATGGGTCTCCATTTTTTCTCCCCCTTTCTTTTAAGTCTTCAAGCCCCACGGATCTGTAGCCGTTGTTTAAGGTTGGGGTCTTATTTTAAAAAAATATTCCAAGAAATCCCTTTATTTGCCTGCGTTGGTATCATTCACCCAGCTTTGAAATGCTCGTTCTTTCTTCTTCCTCCTGCACGATCTTATGTCCCAGTCTGCTGCGGCTTTGTGGCAGCCGCCATGGCTGCCTACCCCCACCACCAACTTTGAGGATTCCCTCTGGCCTCCGAGGAACTTGCCTGTTCCTTTTGGCCCTCTGAGGCTCTCCTCTTCACCCCCCATGCCTACAAAGATGGGGGTCGGTCCGAAGACCGGTCAGACAGCGGTTTGTCAGTCGGGGTTTCCGCGGGCTCATTAGAGCCTGCTAATTCCCCAACTGTGGCACCGCAGCTCCAGACTGGGAGGCCAGAACTGCTTCTTGTAAAGGCAAATTTGGAGGAGCACCTGGCAGAACAAGACAACCAGAGGAAGCTATGCTGGCTGACAGCAACTTCAACCTGCTATTCTGCTCTCCATGTTGTGGCAGGACACAAAAATAATCCAGTCCAAACAAGGGGGGGAATAGGAGGAGAGAGAACTCTGTACACCCACTTCACTTCCTGAAGGCGAGAACACAAGTCTAATAACTTTTCCTTTTCTTACTTGATTTAGAAGTTCAGCCTCTGTTTGATCGCCGTCATAAAAACCAGAAAATTTCATTCTTTGTTTCTCTGTAAGGAATAAATAATTTCAAAATAAATAATTAACAAAATATTTATTTTTTTAGACAATTTATATGCTGCCTATTCGCACATGTCAACTCAAGGTGGCTTACAAAATATTAAACCCATATTAAAATAAGAAAACTAATAAAAGGATAATTATATAATACATTAAAATAATAAAATCACCCCCACACCTTGCCCCGGCAAAAGCACCTCACAGGAGCCGTTTAATGGGCTCCATCCCACTCTGGGTTTCCCAGGCCCCCTGGCAGAACCAGGTCTTCAATGCCTTCTGCAAGAGTGCTACTGTAGGGGGCCGTTCTAATCTCTGGGGGGATGATGTTCCAGAGAGGGAGCCGCCATGGAGAAAACCCTTCTTCTGGGTCTCACCAGGTGTGTCTTCTTAGGGGATGGCACCTGCAACATTCCCTGCCTCCGCACTCTGGTGGGTCAGTCAGAGGTAACTAGTAAGAGACAGTCCCTCAGATAACCTGGTCCCAAGCCATGGAGGGCTTTATAGGTGACAACCAGCACCTTGAATTGCACCAGGAAGGAAATTGGCAGCCAATGCAGCTCCTGCAGGAGAGGTGACATTTGTGCACACCAGGGTCTGCAGAAAACAATGCGGCCCGCTGCATTTTGCACCAACTGAAGCTTCCATATGCTCGTCAAGGACAGCCCTATGTAGAGTGTCAGAGGCAATTAGCCCCGTTACCTTCCTTGGGTAATTGCCTGGATTGTGGCATTTTCCTTGTGTATACTTTTGAAAAATAAAACCGGAATACATCTTCTAATTAAACTCATATTTATTATAAAGAAGAAAATAAAACATCTTACTGACCTAAATAATTTGTTACATTTTGGTAAAGTTCCTACCGACTACATATCTGCAGCCGGACTTCCCTTGGCAAGAGAACAAAGAAAAATGTGAAGTAGAAAGAAAGGAATGCGGATATATGTAGTTAGCTTACTGATAACAAAATTGGTAAGCTACGGAAAGTCTGACAGTCCAGAAATAATGAGCTCTGCTGGTAAATACAAAAACGCAGTGACATAGAGCGAATTGCAATAGTCAAGACGGGAAGCGATTAGGGCATCAGTGACTGTTGTCGATTCAGGAAGGGCTGTTTCTGGCGTACAACCCATAGTTGCGCAAAGGTCCTCCACACAACTGCCACCTGCTTTTCAAGCAGGGGTTGTTAGTCCAGGAGAACCCACAGATTACACACAGGGTGTGTTTGGGATAGTGTCACCTCATCCAAGACCAGACGTGGTAATTCTTCCCTGGCCAACGAACCCCAAACCCAGAGCCACTCCATCTTACCAGGCTTTAGTTTCAAACCATTGCTCCCCATCAGCTCCTAACAGCCTCCAGGCACTGCGATAGGGAGGACATGGCATTGCTTAACCCACCACGGGCCAAGACATACAGCTCAGTATCATCATCATATTGGTGATATCTCAGTCCATGCTGATCTCACAAAACTGTTTCATATAAATGTTGAACAGGAGCGGAGAGTACCGAGCCCTGAAGAACCCCGCAAAGCAGTGCATGAGGGCTGGATCTATCCACTCCTATCAACACTGACTGAGAATGGCTACAGAGGAAGGAAGTGAGGCAGGATAGCACAAGGCCTCCCACTCCCATCCTGCAAAGCCGTCCCAGGAGAATACCATGGTCGATGGTATCAAAAGCCACCGAGAGGTCAAGTAGAGCAAGGATGGATGCGCCACTCACATCCCGCTCTCGCCAGAGATCATACAAAAACGTGGCCAATGACGATTCTGTCCCGAATCCAGGCCTGAATCTTGACTGGCAGGGTTCCTACCTGTCAATGACTCCTTCAGCTTCAACCACTACAATACACGAGCACACAATAGATACAAATTTATGGTAAACTGTGCTAAACTTGATTGCAGAAAATATGACTTCAGTAACAGAGTCACTAATGCCTGTAATGCACTACCGGACTCTGTGGTTTCTTTCCCTAACACCCAAATGTTAACCTTAGACCATCTACTGTCAACCTCACCCCATTCCTAAGAGGTCTCTAAGACAAGTGCATAAGCGCACCAGCTCCCCAAAAGGGGAATATTGGAGACAGGTTGGAAATTATATATATACACACACACACACATATATGCAAGTTTTGGTGCACCAGCCTGAAGATGACGAGTGGGACCTCGTCGAAACGTCACCAAGATACGCTCAAAGAACCTCTGGAGGGGCTGCACAACCACTTTCTCAACCACCTTCCACAAAAAGGGAAGACTGGAGTCAGGTTGGAAATTATTCAACAGGGTGGAATCCAGGGATGGCACTTAAGAAGAGGGTGGACCAGACTCCTTCAAATGCTGGGGCACTGCCCCCTCCTGTAAGGAAGCATTAATGATCGCCAGCGTCCACCCACCTGTCATCTCCCAAGAAGCTTTCCCAAGCCAGGCGGGGCATGGGTCTAAAACACAGGTGCTTGCACCCACCCATACTCCCTAGGATCCTGTCCACTTCCTAAGGAGCAACAGGGTCAAACCGTTCCCAGATATCAGAGCAAGAACCTGTCTCAGAGGCTTCCACCGGACTAGCAACCACGCCGGCATCCAACTGGGAACAAAGTGGAGCGATTTTGTCTTCCAGAAAAATCACAAATACCTCAGCATGCCCCTTCAGGTGGACCTCAATCTCCTCCTTCCCCAGGAGAAGGAGGCTCACCTGAAGAGGGTCGCTGGGCAATTATCTGTAGATGCAATTAGTGTGGAGAAGTATAAATTGGAGGAGGTATTGTATAGAAAAGAAGAGAGAGCGAAGGGAAGACAGAGGGATAATCGGAGGATCTTCAGTTACCTCCTAAGGCGTCCTGACTTTGATCCTTCCGAAAAATCCTCCTGAAAAATAGCTCCTGGGGAGGATTTGATGGGTTCTTCTTTCCCTCAGGATCTCTGATCTCCACAGTGCAGCACTTCCAATAGGAGGAAGGAAGAAACAGAATTAATGTACATCATACGACGACGTAAAGTGGATTCCTATATTCGGAACACAACCTCAAAGCCCCCAATATCCATCAATGTGGTTATGTCAGAAATGTGAGAAAAAAATGGGACAATGTCTTACTAGAATAGGTGGGACATTGCCACATATTATGAATGTCAGAGAGGTTTGGGAAGGAGGGGTGAAGTATTCAAACAGATTCTCTATTCTCTATTGAACTCTTACCTGCAACTCGACTTGCTCCTTCTGCTCCTCCGCCTGGTTCAGAAGGAAGCCTTCCACCAGAGCCACCGCCTGGGAGCTGGTCTCTGCTCCATACTCCCACACCCAGCTCTCCATCTCTGGGGGCAGAAGAGCCAGGAACTGCTCCAGAACCACCAGGTCCAGCATTTGGGCTTTGGTGTGCTTTTCTGGTCTCAGCCATTGCCTGCAAAAGCCATGGAGTCGGCTGCAAAGTCCTCGGGGACACTCAGCCTCCCGGTATTGGATGGAGGTCCAGGGATGAACTTCTGAAGGGCGGACGGTTTCCTCCTCCAGGATCTTCTGCCCAGTTCTTGTCCAGAGCTTCCCCCCCTTCCCAGGCTGAGCAGCTGAAGGGCCTTTTCCACTTCCCTCCTTTCCAAAAGGTTGTGTCTCCATCCTTTCTCTGTCCTGCAGAGCAACTGCAAATGGCTCCAAGGACTCTGGTGGGTCTCCAGATGCCTTTTCCTTCACGGGACCATTTCTGGAGTGCAGGACTGATCCCTGCAAGGGATTCCGCTCTTTTTCTTCTTCCCCCAAGAGGAAAGTTTGCCTTGCAAAGACCACAAATGGCTTCCAGTTTCTGTATCTGAGATGGGAAGAAAAACAAATATTAAGAATTAGAAAGTGGAATTCAGCCACTGAGCGACCTTCCCCCAACCTCCCCGGAGCCCCAAGAGGCTCATCCCAGCGCAGGGCCGGGAAGGAGGCAGCTGGAGAGGCCGCCCCGCTTCTCTCCCCTCCGGAGACAGGGAGCCTGGTGCGAATCCTGCCTCCTCCTCGCCCGGCTTCTCTCCGCTCCTGCTGGGCCTCCGCAAGGCCGACCCTCCCCTCCCCCCACTCGGCTCTTCCTCAGACAGGGGGCGGCTGGGGAGCATGGGACCCGGGGTGGAAGCCGGAGGAAGGCTGGGCGCGGGTCTCTCCCTCCTCCGCCTCCCTTTGCCCGGGAAGAGCCCCCAACTCACCCGGGGAACGTCTGGATCTCCCTCCGCCAGACTCTCCCGCAGCCTCTCCGCCTCCTGTGGAGCCCCAGGGGTTAAGGACAGCGAGTGCGAAGTCCTAGAGCGGCAAGTGCTTGTGATGTCATTTCCTTCCCAGCCTCCTATGGAAAGGCAGCTGTGACGTTCCCCTCCGGCGGACCAATGGGGAAGCGCATGACGCTACCTTCTTTTGGCGGAGGGCTCCCCCTGGTGGATTAGGGGCAAAGTGCCAGGATTGTAGAAAGGGCGGGAAAGAGGAGCGCGTCTGAGGGGAAGGGAGAGGGCACGGATGATGGGCTTCGGTGTAGGAGGAAAGGGCCCTCTCAATTTCTTTCTCCATCTTCCTCTTTTCTGTCCAGGAATCGTCTGTGGAGATGAAGAAAAATCTCTCTGGAGGAATTAAAATCGCTTCCCTCAAGAACAGCCGCCCTGAAGGCTCCGCAGAGATTGTGGGAGGCCTCAAAGGGGTCTAAATCCTGTCACAAACAGCCGGGCAGTCAGAAGAGGAGGACCAGGAACCTCTCTTGGAAAGACAGCTTGTGTCTTGCGGTTGCTGGGAACTTAAGCCTGAAGGGGAGGCAGATGGGACACAGGCAGGAAGGCCACAATCAGGAAAATGATTTTATTTCTTTTTTTATTTCTTTAATTCAATACATGCTCTGGTGGCTCAGCAGACTAAAGCAGTGTTATTAACATCAGCTGACTGCAATTACTGCAAGTTCAAATCCCACCAGGCTCTAGGTTGGCTCAGACTTCCATTGTTCCAAGGTAGGTAAAATGAGGACCCGGATTGTGGGGGCAATAAGCTGACTTTGTATAAAAATATACAAAAGTATGAAGGGTATTGCTTAATGCATTGTAAGCTGCCCTGACTCTCCGGAGAAAGGCGGCATATAAATCAAAAATAAAAAGAAATAAAAAAAATACATGCAGCTGCCCTTCCCAAACTATTCATTCAGGCTCTCAGCAAAGGGGGGAGGAGAAAGGACAGGGACCCCTCCGGTCTCTTCTGATGAAAGAAAAGGAAGATCCTGAAAAAGGAATAGAAAGCTAAACTATGAGGAAGAAAAACCATTTTTACATAGGGATTGAGTAGGAAATTCAACTCAAGAAATGTGACTAGGAAGCTTAAGGCCCTTGGAGAATTTAGGTTTTTTTTTATTTATTTTAAAACAAAAACAAAACATAAAACCATCATTTCAAACAATTAGAGACAGTGAGTCGAACGGTTAATATTCTCTTGTTCATAAATCCATTTCTAAAATACCAATTTATAATAGAAACTTACATCTTTTATACAGTGGTGGGATTCAATTTTTTTAACAACCAGTTCTGTGGGCGTGGCTTAGTTGGGGGTGTGGCTTGGTGGTCATGTGACTGGGTGGGTGCGGCTAGCTGGTCATGTGATTGGGTAGGCATGGCTAGCTGGTTATGTGACCGGGTGGGCGTGCCTATGTGCATAGGGACTACTCAGAGGGCGGAAAAAAGTCATTTCTGACTGATCCTCGCACTTTTGACCGGACCTCGCACTTATGACCATCCCCACATTTATGCCCATTGCGGCATTCTTAACAACCGTGTCAGTCATTTCACCACTACTTCTCTTCACCATGGTGACAAGATAGGGCGCAAAACGTAAAATGTGAGGACAGTCGTAAGTTCAAGGACTGGTCAAAAGTGTGAGGACCGGTCAGAAATAACTTTTTCAGCCCTCTGAGTAGTCCATATGCACATAGGGACTACCCAGAGTGCTGAAAAAAGTGATTTCTGACAGGTCCTCGCACTTTTGACCGGTCATCATTTATGCCATTTATCTTCTAGTCCAGAGATCTCCAACCTTGGCAACTTTAAGCCTGGCCGACTTCAACTCCTAGAATTCCCCAGCCAGCTATGCTATGCTGGCTAGAGAATTCTGGGAGTTGAAGTCCACAAATCTTAAAGCTGCCAAGTTTGAAGACCTCTGAGCTAGGGCTTTGGGGCCAGACTTTTGGGGAGGGGGTCCCATTCGGAGAGACCCCCTGCCTCAGGAAGCATCAGTCCCAGGCAGAGAAAGTTGCCAACGTTGGAGATCTCTGGACTAGAAGACCTCCAAAGGTCCCTTCCAACTCTGTAATTCTGGTATTGGCAAGCAAGCACAGTTAAGCTACTTAAATCCTCCAGAGCAGGGGTCCACAACCTTTTGGACCTCAGGGACCACCAAGTTCATAATTTTAAATTTCGCGGACCACTAATACGAATCCAGTGTGCCGCTTGCTGAAGCACCTGGACTCCCAGTGACGGGATAGGGTCCTTCAGGCACTCTCCCCCCCTCTTTCTCTCCCCCACTCTCATTCTCTCTCTCCCCGTTTCTCTCTCTCCCTCCCTCTCTCATTTTCTCTCTCCCCCTTTCTCTCTCTCCCCGTTTCTCTCTCCCCCTCTCTCATTCTTTCTCTCCCTCCTTCCTCTCTCCCCCTCTTTCTCACCCACTTTCTCTCCCTTTCTCTATCCCCCCCACTCTTTCCCACTCATTATCTTTCTCTCTCCCCCTTTCTCTCTCCCACTCTTTCCCTCTCATTCTCTTTCTCTCTCCCCCACACTTTCTCTCTCCTCTTTCTCTCTCCCACACTCTCCCCCACTTCTCTCTCTCATTATCTTGCAGGGGGCCGATCTGGTGTCTGCAATGGAGAGCAAAATCTTGTAACAACTTTAATTTTATCCTCGCCTTCTTTTCCTGCTAAATATATTTTAACACCATTTTATTCAAATCTTTGAAAAAATCATTCCCCAATCTAATTGGAATTGTCTTCGAACAGATATAACATTCTAGGCAAAATATTCATCTTAATAGTTGATATCCTATCAATCAAGCAGCTCTGTTGGCTCAGCAGACTAAAGCAGTGTTATTAACATCAGCTGCCTGCAATTACTGCAAGTTCAAATCCATCCAGGCTCAAGGTTGACTCAGCCTTCCATCCTTTCTAACGTAGGTAAAATGAGGACCCAGTTTGTGGGGGCAATAAGCTGACTTTGTATAAAAGTATACAAAAGTATTAAGGCTATTGCTTAATGCATTATAAGCTGCCCTGAGTCTCCAGAGAAAGGTGGTATATAAATCAAATTAAAAATACATAATAATAATAATGTGGTGGAGGGGCTTGCGTGCTCTAGTGATCCTAAGGGCTATGCTGAACAGGTGCACCCATATCAGACAGACCTTAGGTGAAGGGCCAGACAAAATCTGCTCCACAACCCATTCAAACATGGTGAATACAGAAAAAATGAAATTTATGCCGGCTGAACCGTCGCCCGGATTAACAAGGGTTCCGTTGGATGCTATGGCTCCTGGGCATTCTACGCAAAATGAGTTACAGGGCTCAACTCCCTCTGCTAGGCAACCAGGGCATGGAGCTGACAAGCTACTGGAAGAAAAACCCAAAAAGCGAAAAATCTGGACCAGGGAAGAAAACACCTCTATTATGGAAACTTACTATCAGTCTGAGCCAGCAAAACATGGATTTCAAAAAAGAATGTATCAGATTTGGAAGATGAACCATACGGACTGTGACACCAATGAACAAAGGTTAATGGACCAACGACGTATAATCCTAAACCACAAATTTTTCACTACAGAAGAATTAATAGCAATAGAAGAGAAAGCAATTAATGGTCTGAGTACAACAACAAAGAAGAGTAACATCAAGAATGATTTCCAGACTCAAAAGCAAATTGAAAAAGAAAGGGAAGAAGAGGATACTGAAATGGATGAAGATAAAGAACAAGGAAACACTAAAGAACAAACACCAACAGATAGTGCTCAATTAGCTGGAAAAATAAAGCACCAAATGGAAGATGCTGAAAGAACACGTTTGCCAAAGCTGAACCAAGTGACCCGAAAATAATTGAGAAATGTACTAAAATAGGTCAATGAGACTGTGCAAACTATTCGAACCACTACATTAGCCGAAACAAACCAACTGATGTATGCAGCAGCTGTCATTACCACCAAAGAACTGGGGTTGAAAATACAAAAGAACCAAAGAGGCAAGAAGGGGACGCCTAAGTGGAAAATTCGGTTAGAATTGAAGATCAAAAAAGTACGTGGAGATTTGAGCAACTTGAAGAACCTAAGGCAAGGTCAGCTAAAGAACAAGCAGGTCAAAAGCAGCCTGGAAGCAAGATATGATCTGAGGAATGAGATTGCAGTAGTAATTGAAGAGCTGAAGCAGAGGGTTGTTGCCATCGCTGAAAAGATTAAAAGGTATGAAAACCGAGTAACTCAGTTCAAGGAAAACTCACAGTTCAGAGCAAATCAGCACCAGTTTTATAAGAGTTTAGAAAATGGAAACGGAGTAACAACAAATGAAAAGCCTGATAAAGAGAAAGCTCTGAAATTCTGGAAGAATTTGTGGGAAAACAACAAGAAGCACAACAGAAATGCAAAATGGATCAAACAGGTTGAGGACTCTATTAAAGTGCATAAAATGGAAGACGTGAAAATAACAAAAGCAATGGTGCAAAGACAGTCAAGAAAAGTGAAAAACTGGAGTGCACCTGGACCGGATGAGCTGCATGGCTTCTGGTTAAAGGCACTTACAAGTCTGCACAAAAGATTGGCAACCCAGATGAACCAGATCCTAAAAACACCTGAAAATGATGAATGGATGACAACTGGAAGGACATTTTTGATCCAAAAAGATAAAGAAAAAGGAAAGGACCCTGGAAACTATAGGCCAATCACCTGTTTGCCAACAACATACAAGCTTCTTACTGGTATCATTGCAAATCAAATCTATGGATACCTGGAAAGAAATAACTTGCTTCCTGTAGAACAGAAAGGATGCTGCAAAAACTCAAGAGGAACAAAGGATCAATTGTTGATCGACAAGCTAATCCTAAAGAACTCAAAGAAAAGACGAACCAACCTGTTCATGGCTTAGATAGACTATAAGAAAGCATTTGATTCAGTTCCCCATAGCTGGATCAAGAAATGCCTGGAAATATTAGGCATCAGTAGCAACATACAAAAATTCATGGAATCTTCAATGAACCTCTGGAAAACGAAACTTATGGCTAATGAAGAAGAACTGGGTGAAGTTGAAATTAAACGAGGCATTTTCCAGGGCTATTCCCTTTCACCCCTACTTTTTATACTCTCAATGCTACCACTGACTATCATTTTGAAGAAGATGAACTGTGGATACGAACTTGCAAAGAAAGGACTAAAAATCTCGCACTTGATGTACATGGATGATTTGAAGCTGTTTGGTAAAACAAAAGCTGAACTGAATTTATTAATTGAAAACACAAAAAAAAATCAGCCAAGACATTGGTATGCAGTTTGGAATTGACAAATTGCAACAATAGCAACCAAAGCAGGCAAAATCATAGAAGAGGATGGAATAGAACTAGAGAATGAAGAAATGATAAAGGCAGTAAAATCAGAAGAAGGCTACAAGTACTTGGGGATTTTAGAAGCCTCTGACTTAATGCATAATAAAGTCAAGGAATTAACTTCAGCCAAGTACATTCGACGAATTCGTAAGATATTAATGTCCAAATTGAGTGGAGGAAACATCATAAAAGCCATAAATACCTGGGCTATACCTGTGATTAGATACTCTGCAGGAATAATTGACTGGACCCAGATGGAGTTAGACAATTTGGACAGAAAAACAAAGAAGCTTATGACAATGAATCATGCCTTGCACCCTAAAAGGATGTTGACCGATTATATTTACCAAGAGCAGAGGGTGGTCGAGGACTCCTACAAGTAAAGCAGACTGTGGAAGAAGAAAAATGCAGCTTGAATGGTTACATCCAGAAAAGTGAAGAACCAATGATTAAGGAAGTAAATAAAGGAGGCCTTTTAAAGACAACTAAAACAAAAGCAGAATATAAGAAAGAAATAACTGAACAGCGAGCTGAAAATTGGAAACACAAAGCTCTGCATGGCCAATACTTGAAAAATATTGAAGGCAAAGCTGACCAGAAACTAACTTGGAACTGGATAAGATCAGGAGTACTGAAAAAAGAAACAGAAAGCTTTATTTTGGCAGCTCAAGAACAAGCCCTAGCCACAAACTGCATGAAGGCAAAAATTCAACATGTTACCAACAGCAAATGCCGCCTCTGCAATGAGAAAGATGAGGCAGTTGACCACCTGATCAGTGGGTGCAGCAAAATTTCACAAACTGACTACCTACAACGCCATGACCGTGTTGCTAAGATCATTCACTGGAAATTGTGCCAGAAGTTTGGATTTGAGTACAGCAAAAATCACTGGGAACATCAGGTTGAGAAAGTTTTAGAGAATGAGAAACTCAAGATCTTGTGGGACTTTAGGATTCAGACTGACAGGCACTTGGTCCACAACACACCTGACATAACAATAGTTGAAAAGAAAAAGGTATGGTTCATTGACATTGCAATACCTGGTGATGCACGGATTGAAGATAAGCAGCAAGAAAAAATCACAAAGTACCGAGATTTGCAAATTGAAGTTGAGCGACTGTGGAAAAAGAAATCGTGTGTTGTCCCGATTGTAATCGGAGCCCTTGGAGCAATACCCAAAGGGCTACCCCGCTATTTAGAAATTCTAAATTTGCCGGACTTAAACATTTTGACTCTACAAAAAACCACCTTACTCGGAACAGCTTACATCCTCCGACGATACCTTAACAGTTCCTAGGTCCTTGGTTAGGACTCGAGCTGCTGAGCTATTAACCAGCCTCAAAGGCTGTGAATCTCACTAACGATTGACTAATAATAATAATAATAATAATAATAATAATAATAATCTGCAAATTTTCCCCTTTCGCCAGGTCTGTCCCCATCTGTTGCTTAAGTTTATTATACTTACTCCAAACCCCTTGGAGAATTGAATGCAGGCATATATCATTAGACCATAAATGAAAAGAGAAAATGAAAAGCAAATGCAAAACAAGAAAATCTGATGGCTCCATTGCGAATTTTATGCATCTTTAACAAGTAATTACATGGCTACAGTTACTTAATTTTAAGTTACTTAATGTTACAACATACCATAAAAAAACAAAAATATGGCCCTAATGCTTGAAAAATACCTTTTGCTCATGCATGTTTCAGCTTCTCTTCATTCTGGCCTCTTGCTTGAAAGGCAAATTGTTCACCCTAAAGCTTTCTGCATGCAGTCTACCTTGACATCTGTCATTATTCCATCACATCCTAAGAGGTTTTGACTGAAAAAGGTTCCTTTGCTTCTGCATTCATCCTGGTTCACACAGTGATTAATTTGACACAGTGGACACTAGTTGGATTGAGGGGTCCTTGGTGCCCTCTGAGGTTGGTTGGTGCACTGAGGATCTTCCCTCGTTTGGCTAATGAAAGGTCTTCAACAACACAATCACGCTCAGAGACCACCAAGGACCCCTCATTTCAACCATGAGCTACACATTTTCTCATTTGTTGGCAGGCTGGATTATTTTTGGTATCTGGACATCCCAGAGAAAGTTCCCATTCGCATTTCTGCGTGTTTCATCAGGAAGGACTGAAGTAATTTTTTGAAGTAGTTCTTAATTTCATCTTATTTTGGTCCCCATTGATTTCCAAAGATCTTCCTTCCTGATTGATCCTTTGCAATGTTAGCACACCAGAGTGGTTAATGTTAAGGATATTGTTGTTGTGTTACCAACCAGCAGAGTAAATGCACAAGGAAACGTTGCTGAGAGCAATGAATAAGAGATGTGCAAACTGGTTTATCAAAAGCTTACTTTATAGTAGAAAAACAGTCTCATAGTCTTTAAACAAATTCCAAGTCTTTGCCAGTAAATCAGTCCAGTAGTTACAGAATCTTCTTACTCAACAAACAGTAGTTGGTTAGAATAACAAACTCACTCTGGTTCACAAACCACGATGGTAGTAGATTCCATCAAACGATGATTAGCAGATAACAACTCCTCTCAATGGTAGCTTATCATAGCAGCTTCATCATTAATCATCTTCATACACAATGGCAGCATAGCATAGCAGCAACTGAACATGTTACAATACCTTGCTTAAATACTCTCACAACCAGTAATTATGTAATTACAGCATGGCTCAGCATTAAAGTCACATAATACATTTACAGATTAAAGTTACAGTACACTTATATTATCTGGACAACATAGTTAGGTTCAAACCATATCCTAACAGTTTTCATTCTCATATCCTGGAGTATGGCTAATTTGGGAGGGAGGGAGGAGGTCAGAGCCATCATTTATTGCCATTGGAACTTCAAATGGTTACTTAATAAATTATTGTAAATCAGGGACTGCCTGGGTGGGCCAGCAGGCTGCCTACCTATGGGAACTTAATATGCATCCACATATCCCTACCTCTGCTTTCTCTTCCCTTCTTTTACACAACTCTGTGAAAGTAGTTGCCATGGCACTGAAACAAGGATAACTGCAACATAAGTAAGCAGTGTGGCCAGGCAGCTGGGAAGGCAAACAAAATTCTGAGATGCATCACCAGATGTATCACCATCAGCAAAAAGGAGCTCCTATCCCTCTACATAGGGCTTTAGTGAGACTCCATTTGGAATACTGTGTCCAGTTCTGGAGACTTCACTTTAAAAAAGGTATTGATAAGATTCTGTGAGTCCAAAGATGGGCAACACGAGGGAAGGCAAGGAAAGATCGCTACAAAATAAGGAGAAAGAGTCTATGAATTGCATTGTCTAAGTCAGCATCACTATAACCCCCTTTTCCTTATGGTTTTCTTTCTCAGTTTTTACTTGTGTTACATAATGTGAAGCAGGGTGGAAAGGCAGACAGAGAACAGTAAGCTAAGGAAGAAAAGCTGAAACAATAGTAAGGGATTCAGGACTAATTGCATTTCTGCCTGCAACTCTGCTCTGGTGGCAATACTCATCAGAGGGAGTTACTTGAAATGTACCACTTAAATATTGGCCTGCACTCATCACTTTGAGGGCAAACGATAACCTTAATCTCCATTGATACTCATCTTTCTTTTAAAACCTCCTACTTAGCAAAAAAGCACCAGGATGGATTGAGGATTCAAAATCAAAATCAGAATAAAGCTGGAAGGGAACTTGGAGCTTTTCTAGTCCAACCCCCCGCCCAAGCAGGAGACCCTACACCACTTCTGACAAATGGCAGTCCAATCCTTTCTTCAAAGGCACCAGCGATGAAGCACCGACAACTTCCGAAGGCAAGCTCTTCCATTGGTTGATTGTTCTGTCAGAAAATTTTTCCTCATTTCTAGGTAGAAATCTTCCGGCCTTTAAGCAGCTTAGCTGCTCTTCTTTGCTCTTTTTCCAAAGTTTCAACATCTTTTTTGTAATGTGATGACCCAAAGGGGATGCGGTATTCCGGGTGTGGTCTAACTAAGGCATTATGAAGTGGTAGTAATACTTCATGTGATTTTGATTCTGTGCCTCTGTTTATAAAACCAAGGATTGTATTCGCTTTTTTTGGCTGCTGCCGCACAGAGGCGATTCATGCTTAATTGATCATCCATTCCGACTCCAAGGACCCTTCACAGTTACTGTTTTCCAGCCAGGTTTCAGGTAATCTGTTTTTCTTGCCCAAGTGTAAAAGCTTACTTTTCTCCACATTAAATTTAATTTTGTTGGATTCTACCTTGTCTCCGTTGGATCACAAAGGCACAATATGCATAAATATCAAAATCTATAGAGACGTGGTGGATTTTTATTTATTTATTTATTTATATGCCGCCCTTCTCCGGAGACTCAGGGCGGCTTTGTTCTGTTCTTTTTTCCGTGTTTAGAAGTCTTGTGTCCTCCAAGGAGGTGGCTGTGTATTTCTCTGAGGAGGAATGGTCTCAGCTGGATCCTGACCAGAAAGCGCTGCATTTGGAAGTCATGCCTGAAAACTATAGGAACGTGATCTCTCTCGGTAAGAGTTTTCTTCTCCCAAATCGGACAGTTCAAGAAGACAGATTATTGTTACTTTTTATTAAAAAATCACTAATCAGATATCGTCTCCTGGGAGGGAGAAGGGATCTGGCCTTCTTGTACCCCAAGGAAGGAAAGAGTCAGTGTCTCTTTGCTGAGGTCCTTTTGGGGCATTCCTTATCTATATTTTTCCATTTCTATTTGAACTTATCTGTGGAGGCGTGAGAAGAATGAGGTGTGCTTTTATGTGTCCTCGGGTGATCATGTGAGAAGAATGTGTTTGTCATTTGTTCTCTGAAACCTCCCCAAATTGTGTGGGAACAGAACTTTCACGCTCGGGCCATGGAAGAGCATTCTCCCAATCCAATTCAAGAACAAAGGCCTCATGAAATGTGACTCAGAGCATCCTAGGATACAGGTGATCTCCGAGTTACGACAGTTCACTAAGCAACCATACCAAGTTACGATCTAGCTCTCTCCTAGTCCTGAAATAACGAATGTTACAACACCACGGCCATCATTCACACTTACAAATGACAGCAGAGGCATTGCAACAACAATCATCGTACCTGCACCTCCACCCCACTCTGCTCGGACTTATGTTATGAGGCCGTAGCGAGCCATCGGTTCCTTTGCCTGCTTGGGTGCATTTGCAGAAAAAAGAGCCCTAAAATAGTGAGATTTTAGTGAGAGTCCTAGTGAGTCCTCACTAGGACTCTCTGGAGAGGGGCTTTTCTCCTATTCCCAAACCGATCATCCCTGCCCTCTCCCTTCCCCTCAGACGCGCTCCTCTTTCCCGCCCTTTCTACAATCCTGGCACTTTGCCCCTCATCCACCAGGGGGAGCCCTCTGCTAAGAGAAGGTACCGTCATGCGCTTCCCCATTGGTCCACTGGAGGGCGAACGTCACAGCTGCCTTTCCATAGGAGGCTGGGAAGAAAATGACATCACAAACACTTGCCGCTCTAGGACGCCGCACTCGCTGTCCTTAACCCCCGGGGCTCCACAGGAGGCGGAGAGGCTGCGGGAGAGTCTGGCGGGGGGAGATCCAGAAGTTCCCTGTGTGAGTTGGGGGCTCTTCCAGGGCAAAAGGAGACGGAGGAGGGAGAGACCCACGCCCAGCTTTCCTCCAGCTTCCACCCCGGGTCCCATGCTCCCCAGCCGTCCCGTGTCCGGGGAGAGCCCGAGTGGGGGGAGGGGAGGGTTGGCCAGCAGGAGGGGAAAGAAGCCGGACGAGGAGGAGTCAGGATTCGCACCAGGCTCCCTGTCTCCGGAGGGGAGAGAAGCGGGGCGGCCTCTCCAGCTGCCTCCTTCCCGGCCCTGCTCGGGGGCACCTCAGTCCTGCGCTGGGATGAGCCTCTTGGGGCTCCGGGGAGGTTGGGGGAAGGTCGCTCAGTGGCTGAATTCCACTTTCTAATTCTTAATATTTCTTTTTTCTTCCATCTCAGATACAGAAACTGGAAGCCATTTGTGGTCTTTGCAAGGCAAACTTTCCTCTTGGGGGAAGAAGAAAAAGAGCGGAATTCCTTGCAGGGATCAGTCCTGCACCCCAGAAATGGTCCCGTGAAGGAAAAGGCATCTGGAGACCCACCAGAGTCCTTGGAGCCCTTTGGAGCTGCTCTGCAGGACAGAGAAAGGATGGAGACACAACCTTTTGGAAAGGAGGGAAGTGGAAAAGGCCCTTCAGCTGCTCAGCCTGGGAAGCGGGGGAAGCTCTGGACAAGGACTGGGCAGAAGATCCTGGAGGAGGAAACCGTCCGCCCTTCAGAAGTTCAGCCCTGGGATTTCATCCAATACCGGGAGGCTGAGGGTCCCCGAGGACTTTGCCGCCGACTCCATGGCTTTTGCAGGCGATGGCTGAGACCAGATAAGCACACCAAAGCCCAGATGCTGGATCTGGTGATTCTGGAGCAGCTCCTCTTCCTTCTGCCCCCAGAGATGAAGGGCTGGTTACGGGAGTGTGGAGCAGAGACCAGCTGCCAGGCGGTGGCCCTGGCGGAAGGCCTCCTCCTGAGCCAGGCGGAGGAGCAGAAGGAGCAGGTAAGAGTTCAAAAGAGAATAGAGAATCTGTTTGAATACTTCACCCCTCTTTCCCAAACTTCTCTGACATTCATAGTATGTGGCGATGTCCCGCCTATTCTAGTAAGACATTGTTCCATTGTTTTCTCACTCAACCACATGTATGGATATTGGGGGCTTTGAGGTGGCGTTCTGAATATAGGAATCCACTTTATGTCGTGCGATGTCCATTAATTCTGCTTCTTCCTTCCTTCCTCCTACTGGAAGTGCTGCACTGTGGAGATCAGAGATCCTGAGGGAAAGAAGAACCCATCAAATCCCCCTCAGGAGCTATTTTTAAGGAGGATCCCTTGGAAAGATCAAAGTCAGGACACCTCAGGAGGTAACTGAAGATCTTCCGATTACCCATCTGTCTTACCTTCTCTCTCTCTTCTTTTCTATACAATATTTCCTCCTATTTATACTTCTCCACACTAATTGCATCTACAGATAGTTGCCCAGTGACTCTCATTACGTGAGCCTCCTCCTCTTGGGGAAGGAGGAGATTGAGGTCCACCTGAAGGGGCGTGCTGAGGTATTTGTGGTTTTTCTGGAAGACAAAATCGCTCGACTTGGTTCCCAGTTGGATGCCAGCGTGGTTGCTGGTCTGCTAGAAGCTCTTGAGGAAGCTTCTTGCTATTTTATCTGGGAACGGTTTGACCCCATTGGTCCTGAGGAAGTGGACAGGATCCTAGGAAGTATGGGTGCAAGCACCTGTGTTTTAGACCCATGCCCCGCCTGCCTTGGGAGAGCTTCTTGGGAGATGACATGTGGGTGGACGCTGGCAATCATTAATGCTTCCCTGCAGGAGGGGGCAGTGCCCCAGCACTTGAAGGAGTCTGTGGTCCACCCTCTTCTTAGGAAGCCATCCCTGGATTCCACCCTGTTGAAGACCTGGATTTGGGACAGAATCGTCATTGGTCGTGCTTTTGTATGGTCTCTGGTGAGAGCGTGATGTTAGTGGCGCATCCACCCTTGCTCTACTTGACCTCTCGGTGGCTTTCGATACCATTGACCATGGTATTCTCTTGGGGCGGCTTCAAGGGATGGGAGTGGGAGGCCTTGTGCTATCCTGGCTCACTTCTTTCCTCTGCAGCCGTTCTCAGTCAGTGTTGATAGGAGGGGATAGATCCAGCCCTCATGCACTCCTTTGCGGGGTTCCGCAGGGCTCGGTATTCTCTGCTCCTGTTCAACATTTATATGAAACCTCTTTGTGAGATCATCTGCTAGCATGGACTGAGATATCACAAATATGATGATGATACTGAGCTGTATGTCTTGACCCGTGGTGGGTTAAGCAATGCCGTGTCCTCTATCGCAGTGCCTGGAGGCTGTTAGGGACTGGATGTGGAGCAATGGGTTGAAACTAAAGCCTGGCAAGACGGAGTGGCTCTGGGTTTGGGGTTCGTTGGCCAGGGGAGAATTGCTACTTCTGGTCTTGGATGGGGTGGCACTCCCCCAAACAGACCCTGTGACTAATATATGGGTTCTCCTGCACTTACAACCACTGTTTGAAAAGCAGGTGGCGGTCGTGTGCATGAGGGCCTTTGCGCAACTATGGGTTGTGCGCCAGAAACAGCCCTTCCTGGACTGACAATCCCTACTCACAGTCACTCATGCCGTAATCATTTCCCATCTTGACTATTGCAACACGCTGTACATGGGGCTGTCCTTGACAAGAATGTGGAAGTTCCACTTGGTGCGAAATGCAGCGGCCCGCATGGTTTTCTGCGGACTCCGGTGAGCACAAGTATCACCTCTACTGCAGGAACTGCATTGGCTGCCAATCTCCTTCCCGCTGCAATTCAAGGTGCTGGTTGTCACCTATAAAGCCCTCCATCATCCCCCAGAGATTAGAATGGCCCCCCACAGTAGCACTTCCAGAAGGCGCTGAAGGCGTGGTTCTGCCAGGCAGCCTGGGAAACCCAGAGTGGGATGGAGCCCATTAAACAGCTCCTGTTAGGTGCTTTCGCTGGGGCAAGGGGTGTGGGTGATTTTATTATTTTAATGTATTATATAATTCTTCTTTTATTAGTTTTATTATTTTAATATGGGTTGATTATTCTTTTTTGCCGCTTTGAGTCACCACCTGCAAATAGCCGGCATATAAATTGTCTAAAATAAATCAATAAAATAAATATTTTGTTAATTATTTATTTTGAAATTATTTATTCCTTACAGAGGAACAAAGAATGAAGTTTTCTGGTTTCTATGACGGTGATCAAACAGCGGTTGAACCTCTAAATCAAGTAAGAAAGGGAAAAGTTATTAGACTTGTATTCTCCCTTCAGGAAGTGAAGTGGGTGTGCAGAGTTCTCTCTCCTTCTATTCCCCCCCTTGTTTGGACTGGGTTATTTTTGTGTCCTTCCACAACATGGAGAGCAGAATAGCAGGTTGAAGTTGCTGTCAGTCAGTGTAGCTTCTTCTGGTCCTCTTGTTCTGCTAGATACTCCTCCAAATTTGCCTTTACAAGAAGCACTTCTTTTAAAGTCCTTGAAAAATAAATGTATCACAGTGGCAGGAATTGCTAGACCACCTTTCTTTTTGTAATTTATCAACCTCCTAAGGTACATATTAACAGAGTTGGAAGGCACCTTGTAGGTCATCTACTCCAACGTCACTACACCATTTCTGACAAGTGGCAGTCTAGTCTAGTTTCCAGGTTGAATTTCCATCCATTACTCTGTCTGGCCTTCAGGGGCTTTGGAAATCAGCTTGACCCCCCCCCTCTCTGTGGCAGCCCCTCAAATATTGGAACACTGCTATCTTGTCTCCCCGGTCCTTCTCTTCACTAGACTAACCATGCCCAGTTCCTCAAGATCTCAAGATCTTTTTTACATCATGGCAACCAATACTGGAGGCAAAGTTCCTAAGTGTGGTCTTACCAAGGCATTCTAAAGTGGCACTAACACTTCATGTGATCTTGATTCTATCCCTCTCTTAATGCAACCTATGATTCTGTTGGGTGTTTTTTGACAACTGTAGCACACTGCTGGCTCACATTTAAGTGATTGTCCACTAGGACTCCAAGATCCCTGTTCCACTTACTACTTTTGAGCCAGGCATCACCTATTCTATGGCAGTGCATTTGGTTTTTCTTTCCTAAATGTAGCACATTACATTTCTCACCATTGAAGTTCATTTTGTTAGAAGTGCCAATCTGTCAATCCTTCTATATCTCGAGCCTCGTGCAGTGTTGGTATTCCTGTCAATTTGGTCTTGTCTGCAAATTTGATGAGTTACCCTTCTATCCCCTTGTCTAAATCATTGATGATGATGATCAGATACTGCAAATCCTCCTGTTCTGTTCTTTTCTCTGTGTTCAGGAGAGTCTTGTGTCCTTCGAGGAGGTGGCTGTGTATTTCTCTGAGGAGGAATGGTCTCAGCTGGATCCTGACCAAAAAGCGCTGCATTCAGAAGTCATGCTTGAAAACTATAGGAACGTGGTCTCTCTCGGTAAGAGTTTTCTTCTCCCAAATCGGACAGTTCAAGAAGACAGATTATAGTTAGTTTTTATTAAAAAATCACTAATCAGATATCGTCTCCTGGGAGGGAGAAGGAAAGTATCTGGCCTTCTCGTACCCAAAGGAAGGAAAGAGTCAGTGTCTCTTTGCTGAGATGCTTTTTTTTTTTAAAAAAAAAAATTGATTTATATGCCGCCCTTCTCCAGAGACTCAGGACGGCTGACAATGCGTTAAGCAATAGCCTTCATACTTTTGTATATTTATAGAAAGTCAGCTTATTGCCCGCACAAACTGGGTCCTCATTTAACCTACCTTAGAAAGGATGGAATGCTGAGTCAACCTTGAACCTGGTAAGATTCAAACCTGCAGTAATTGCAGGCAGCTGTGTTAATAACAGGGTGCTTTAAACCACTGTACTACCAAGGCTCTTTTGGGGCATTCCTTATCTGTATTTTTCCATTTCTATTTGAACTTATCTGTGGAGGCTGAGAAGAATGGGGTGTGCTTTTATGTGCCCTCTGGAGATCATGTGATAAGAATATGTTGTCATTTGTCCTCGGAAACCTCCCCAAATTGTGTGAAAACAGAACTTTCACGCTCAGGCCATGGAAGAGCATTCTCCCAGTCCAATTCAAAAACAAAGGCCTCATGCAGTGTGACTCAGAGCATCCTAGGATACAGGTGATCCCTGAGTTACGACCGTTCACTAAGCAACTGTTTCAAGTTATGACCTAGCCGTCTCCCAAGTACTTAAGACTCAGTCCTGAAATTACAAATGTTACAGCACCATGGCCGTCATTCACACTTACAAATGACAGCAGAGGCGTTGCAACAACAATCATCCTACCTGTACCCCCACCCCACCCTGCTCGGACTTATGTTACGAGGATGTAGCGAGACGTCAGTTCCTTTGCCTGCTTGGGTGCATTTGCAGAAAAAAGAGGCCTAAAGTTGTGAGAGATATACAAGATCAACAGTGGGAAATCCGGCACTACTGATCTCACAGAATCTCGCACTAGAGTACTTTAGGCCTCTGTTCTCTGCTCACTAAGGCCTGCATGAGATCTAGGGCAAAATGCTTTGGAAACAAGGAGGCCTCTTTGTTTTCAAAGACTTTTGCCCTGGATCTTGTGCAGTCCTCAGTTTATAGGGAACACAGGACCAAAGTACTGCAGTGTGAGATCCTGCAAGATCATTAGTGTGAGATCTTGTCCTTCTCATCTTGTGTGTTCTCACACTAAAGTTGTTTAGGCCTCTGTTTTCTGCAATCGGAAGTCTGTACTAGATCTGGCCAAAAAACCCTTGCAAGCTGATGAGACTTTGGGGCGGCAAAATAGCTATTCTTGAAACCTCCAAACCTTTCCAATCTCAATGCAAAGAGCATTAACAAGCCAATGGGAGGCTTCAGGGAAGGGACTTCGCTCCAAAGTCTCATCAGTGGGATCAAGGAACAGGCCGAGCGGGAGTCCTGCCTGCCAGACAGACGCCCTGTAGTAGCTGCTCCAAGATACACCGGGGAAGAAGGAGCTTTTTTCAAAATGGTTTCAGTTCTCACAGGTCTCTGCTGGAATTAACCCAGCCCAATAAATCTTATGTTTTCTCCTTATTCCTCCTTGGGTGTTTCTCCTGTTTATTCCATGATTTAAAATAGACTTTGAGACTTGCACATATATAGATAATTGTAAAGAAAGAGATGTTTTCTAGATATTTTCAAAGCTTTCAGGACTCATGAATATAGAAATCCTGTCTATATCACACCACTGTAAGCATGTAAAAATAAAATATAAAGGAATTTTGGAAACATTCAGAAGGAAATTCACTAGACTTTGTACGGTTTGATCTTTTTCTCTAACCTTGTTACCGTTTTCATTTCTCTTTTGTTTTGAAGGTAATAGTGGTCAGGAGAATCAAAATTCCTGTGAACTGTTCCAAGTGATCAATGCTAAAGATGGAACGGAGAAGTTTGGAATTCGAATGGAACCAGAAACCCATGATAGAAACCAGTCAAATTATTGGAATCAGGAAAGCTCATCTTCCACCGATGGTCCAATGCAAGACTTTCCTGCCCAACAGGAGAAAATCAGGAAAAAATATATTGGGGAAAGTGTGAAGCCAATCAAAGCTAAATTACAAGTAAAAGAACACTATTTAAGCCAAAACAAAGGAGAAGATGCTATAAGAAGACACAATGGACAAAGTTACAATGGGACATTGATTCCTTCTCTTGGAAATAAGTTACTTTCATCTCAAAAAGTGATAGACACAAAAGAGAAGTCTTACAAATGTTTGGAATGTGGAACATGTTTTGGAACAAGCAGGCAACTGACTTCCCATGAAAGGATTCACACTGGGGAGAAGGTATACACATGCAGAGAGTCTGGTAAAAGATTCAGAAGATGTAGTAATCTTATTTCCCCAAAAATGATCCAGGCAGGGAAAAAGCCATTTAAATGCATGGAGTGCAAAAAAACCTTTGCTCGAAGAAGTAGTCTTATTTCCCATAAGAGGATCCACACAGAGGAGAAGCCATATAAATTCATGGAGTGTGGAAAGACCTTTGCTCAGAGCTGTGACCTAAGAGCACATGAAAGGTTCCACACAAGGGAGAAGCCATATAAATGCTTGGAGTGTGGAAAAATCTTTGCTCAAAGAGGTAGTCTTATTCGCCATAAGAGGATCCACACAGGAGAGAAGCCACATAAATGCATGGAATGTGGAAAGATGTTTTCTCAAAAAGGTAGTCTTATTCGCCATAAGATGATCCACACAGGGGAGAAGCCATATAAATGCATGGAGTGTGGAAAAATCTTTGCTGAAAGACGTAATCTTATTCACCATAAGAGGATCCACACAGGGGAGAAGCCGAATAAATGCATGGAATGTGGAAAGATGTTTTCTCAAAGAGGTAGTCTTATTCGCCATAAGATGATCCACACAGGGGAGAAGCCATATAAATGCTTGGAGTGTGGAAAGACGTTTGGTGAAAGAAGTCATCTTATTTCCCATAAGAGGATCCACACAGGGGAGAAGCCGTATAAATGCATGGAGTGTGGAAAGACTTTTGCTCAGTGCAGTTACCTAAGAATACACAAAAGGATCCACACAGGGGAGAAGCCATATAAATGCTTGGAGTGTGGAAAAATCTTTGCTGAAAGAGGTAATCTTATTCGACATAAGAGGATCCACACAGGGGAGAAGCCGAATAAATGCATGGAGTGTGGAAAGACGTTTGGTGAAAGAAGTCATCTTATTTCCCATAAGAGGATGCACACAGGGGAGAAGCCTTATAAATGCATGGAGTGTGGAAAGACTTTTGCTCAGTGCAGTTACCTAAGAATACACAAAAGGATCCACACAGGGGAGAAGCCGTATAAATGCATGGAGTGTGGAAAGACTTTTGCTCAGTGCAGTTACCTAAGAATACACAAAAGGATCCACACAGGGGAGAAGCCGTATAAATGCATGGAATGTGGAAAGACGTTTGGTCGAAGAGGTGGTCTTAATTCCCATAAGAGGATCCACACAGGGGAGAAGCTGAATAAATGCATGGAATGTGGAAAGACTTTTGCTTATAGAAATGCACTTACTATCCACAAAATGATCCACACAGGGGAGAAGCCGTATAAATGCATGGAGTGTGGAAAAATGTTTGCTCAAAGTGGTAGTCTTATTCGCCATAACAGGATCCACACAGGGGAGAAGCCCCATAAATGCATGGAATGTGGAACATGTTTTAGAACAAGCAGGCAACTTACTTCCCATAAGAGGATCCACACACGGGAGAAGCCGTATAAATGCATGGAATGTGGAGAGGGCTTTGCTCGGAAAGGTAGTCTTAATTCTCATAAAAGGATCCACGCTCAGAAGAAACTGTATAGCAATAGTAATTCCACTTAGACTTATATACCACTCCACAATGCTTTACCGTACTCTCTGAGCAGTTTACAAAATCAGCATATGGTCTCCAGCAATCTGGGTCCTCATTTTACCCACCTCAGAAGGATGAAAGCTGAATCAACCATGACCCTGTCAGAGTCAAACTTCTGGCTGGTGGGCAATTAGCCTATAGTACTGCATTCTAACCACTGAGCCACCACGTCTCTATGATTTTGATCTGTATGCATGTTGTGCCTTTCTGATCCAAAGGAGACAAGGTGGAATCCAACAAAATGAAATTTAATGTGGAGAAAAGTAAGCTTTTACACCTGGGCAGGAAAAACAGATTACCTGAAACCTGGCTGGATAATAGTAACTGTGAAGGGTCCTTGGAGTCGGAATGGATGATCAATTAAGCATGAATCACCTGTGTACGGCAGCAGCCAAAAAAAGCGAATACAATCCTTGGTTGTATAAACAGAGGCATAGAATCAAAATCACATGAAGTATTACTACCACTTCATAAAGCCTTAGTAAAACGACACCCGGAATACCGCGTCCCCTTTGGGTCATCACATTACAAAAAAGATGTTTAAACTTTGGAAAAAGAGCAAAGAAGAGCAGCTAAGCTGATTAAAGGCCGGAAGACTAAAACAAGAATGGTATTGGAACTGGGGATGGGTAGTTAGTGAAGAGAAGGACCTGGGGAGACAGGATAGCAGTGTTATAACGTTTGAGGGGCTGCCACAGAGACGGTGGGGTCCTAGGCACCTGAAGGCCAGACAAGGAATAATGGATGGAAACTTATCAAGGAGCGATTCTGACAGAACAATCAACCAATGGAAGAGCTTGCCTTCGGAAGTTGTGGGCGCTTCATCGCTGGTGGCTTTGAAGAAGAGATTGGACTGCCATTTGTCAGAAATGGTGTAGGGTCTCCTGCTTCGGTGGGAGGTTGGACTAGGAGAGCTCCAAGTTCCCTTCCAGCTCTATTCTGATTTTGATTTTGAATCCTCAATCCATTCTGGTGCTTTTTTGCTAAGTAGGTTTTAAAAGAAAGATGAGTATCAATGGAGATTAAGGTTATCGTTTGCCCTCAACATGATGTGTGGATGCTAAAATTTAAATGGTACATTTCAAGTACCAATACTCTGATGAGTATTGCCACTAGAGCAGAGTTGCAGGCAGAAATGCAATTAGTCCTGAATCCTTTACTATTGTTTCAGCTTTCCTTCCTTTGCTTACTATTGTCTCAGTCTGCCTTTCCACCCTGCTTCACGTTATGTAACACAAGTAAAAACTGAGAAAGAAAACCATAAGGAAAAGGAGTTATAGAGATGCTGAATTAGAAAATGCAATTCATAGGCTCTTTCTCCTTATTTTGTGTCTTTCCTTTCCTTCCCTCGTGTTGCCCATCTCTGGACTCACACAATGGTGTTTTCTCGAGTCCAAAATTTCTTTAACTTCAAAATGTTGCTCCCCTTCTATAAGAATGGGAACGGGGGGGGGGGGGTGCTTTGATCAGGCCTTAAAGAAGATGAGTGTTCAGGTTTCAATAAACTAACATGAAATACAGGATGTAGTCGTCTTAAGGTTTTTGGCAATTCCAATTCAACTGTTACTGGATTAATCAACCGAATCACTCGAAATGGTCCTACATACTTAGGCCCCAGCTTCTTGGACTTTTGGGTAGTCTGTAGGTATTTGGTCGACAAATAGACTTTATCACCCACTTTATACTTGTGAGCCGGGGACCTTTTCTTATCGGCTTGAGCCTTATGAGCCCGGTGTGCCTCATCTAATGCCTTCCGAGTCACTGCCCATGTGCTCTTTAATTGTTCAATCCAATCCATCAAGGAGGGATTCTGGGGATCATCTTGTGGTAACTCGGGAATGGGTACAAAATCCTGGCCCGATGCGACCTTAAAAGGGGTGAATCCGGTGCTGCTGTGTACAGAATTGTTATATGCCACTTCCGCAAATGGCAACAAGTCTACCCAATTGTCTTGTTGGTAATTTACGTAACACCTCAGGTATTGTTCTAGAACTCCATTGGTTCTTTCACAGGCCCCATTTGTCTGAGGGTGGTGACTGGAGCTTAACCCCTGTGCTGAACCTATTAATTTTAAAAACTCCTTCCAGAAACTGGAAGTAAATTGCACCCCCCTGTCGGAAATTATTCTTTTCGGAGATCCATGTAGTCGGTAAATTTGTCGAATAAACAATTTTGCGAGAGTTTTTGCTGAAGGGATCTTCGAGCAAGGGATAAAATGTACTTGTTTGGAAAACAAATCAGTCACTACCCAAATAACAGTGCAACCCTCACTATTTGGTAAATCTACAATAAAATCCATAGATATTTCCTTCCATGGGGCGTTCGGTCTAGCCACACCTTGCAACAATCCAGGGGGTTTTCCTGGAGGTCTTTTAGCCGAGGCACAGACTGGACAGCTAGCTACATATGCCTCTATGTCCTTTTTAAGTGCAGGCCACCAAAACTGTCTCTTAACAAGATGCAGTGTCTTGACAAACGCAAAGTGTCCTGCGGCCTTAGCATCATGAGCATATGTTAATACAATTGTTCTTAAAGTGGCTGGAACATACAACTTTGATCCAACCCAAGCTAATCCGTCACGAAGTGTGCATTCATTCGAGTGATTCTTAAACCACTCGTCGGTTTTTAGAGCTTCTCGCAATTTTCCAAGTAAATCTCCCGAGAGTTCTGGTTCGGTTTTACTCTGAGCTCTGGTACTAACAGGTGTTGCTAACTGTGTCAATGGAATCATTGGTTGAACCAACTCCTTCTTGATGCTGTTGTACTGTGGCAGTCTGGAAAGTGCGTCCGCCATGAAATTTTTTCCCCCAGGAAGGTAACGTAGAGTAAAATTGAATCGCTTGAAGTGTTGGGCCCAGCGAGCCTGTTTTGGTGATAGTTTGCGTGGTGTTTTCAGTGCTTCTAGATTCTTATGATCAGTCCACACCTCGAAAGGGTGTTTCGCCCCTTCTAAAAATTGTCTCCATGTTAACAACGCCCATCTAACTGCAAACGCTTCTTTCTCCCATATGGCCCATCTCCTTTCCGTGTCTGATAGTTTACGTGACGTGTAAGCACAGGGTTGTAATATCCCGCTCTCATTCTTTTGCAAGAGTATTGCTCCTACAGCGACGTCGCTAGCATCAGCTTGTACTACAAAAGGTTGTTCCATGTTGGGGTGTTTGAGCACTGGTTCAGCTGCAAACAGTCGTTTTAGTTTCTCGAAAGCAGCCTGACATTCCATAGTCCATTCTAGTGGTTTCGAGGGTTTGGGTTTTACTTCCCCTTTGGTTTTTAGCAAATCTGTGATTGGCAGTGCGATTTTTGCAAAAGAGGGGATAAATTGTCTATAAAAATTTGCAAACCCTAAGAAACTCTGTAATTGTTTACGGGTGCGTGGTGCGGCCCATTCCATCACGGCCCGGACCTTTTCCGGGTCCATCTCTATTCCTTCATGCGATATACGATATCCAAGATAGTCGATTTTGTCTTGGTGGAACTCACATTTAGAAAGTTTGGCATAGAGTTCAGCTGCTCTGAGTTTATTCAAGACCGCTCGAACCAGTCGTACATGGTCGGCCATGTTGTCAGAATAAATTAGAATATCGTCCAAATAGACCAAAACCCCCTTATATAGGTGCTCATGCAACACTTCGTTGATCAACTGCATGAAAACAGCCGGAGCTCCTTGTAGTCCAAAAGGGAGTACTCTAAACTGGAAACATCCCAGTGGGCAATTGAATGCTGTCTTCCATTCATCTCCCTCTTTTATTCTCACTCGGTAGTATGCCTCTCTTAAATCCAGTTTGGTGAAAATTTTTCCCTTCCCTAAATGGGCCAACATGTCCTTCATCAGTGGGAGGGGGTAGACGTTTTCTACACAAATGGCGTTCATGTTTCTATAATCAACTACGAATCTGAAGGAGCCATCTTTCTTTTTGCGGAACATCACTGGTGCTGCCACCTTGGGTTTGGCTCGTTCGATGAATCCACGTTCTAAGTTTTTATCGATGAAATTCCGCAATTCCCCCAATTCCCGAGGTGTCATGGGGTAAATTTTTGGTTTGGGAAGCTTCACCCCAGGGAGAATTTCAATGGTGCAGTCAGTGGCTCTGTGGGGAGGCAGGGCATCTGATGCCTTTTCACTAAACACTTCCTTGAGGTCCCAATATTCTTTAGGAATTTTTTCTTCTCCCTCAATATAATTAATGGCTACTGCCACCCTTTCCGGCCTTATGTTGTCCCTTAGGGGGGGCCCTTCCTTTTCTGGAGTCGGTTCTGCCGTACGAATGCGCAGGACCCCTGTCTTCCAATTTACTCGTGGATTCCATTTACGAAGCCAGGGCAGTCCTAAAATGAGGGGCCTTTCCATTCCAGGGGCTACAATAAAGCTGAGCTTCTCTATATGATTCCCCAACTGCAGTTCAAGGGGTTCGGTCATAAAACTAGCTGGGCCCCCTCCTGCAATCGACCCGTCTAATTGACAAAATGCAATGGGTCTTTTTAAAGTTTTCAGTCTCAGTCCCATTTCCTCCACTACCTTGGGGCTAATTATGCATCTAGTGCACCCTGAGTCCAACAGGGCTAACAATTGCGTGTGAGTTCCTGTGGAGGGCACCCTTACTTCTACGGGGATGAGTAAGGGTTCTTCCGTGTGACTCACCCGTTCGTCGGTGTCGGAGTCGGAGTCCGTCTCGCTATCGTCATCGTTGGTCGGAGTTCCCAGCTCACCCGAGTTCCGGGGAGCGAACTCAACGACTTCTCCTTTCAGGGCAGTGCCGCGAGCTTTGGCGGGTATCTTATCACCTTTCTTTTGGCCGGGCCCAGTGGCTTTTGGCAGTGGTTTGGAGAAACACTCGGCCGCTCGGTGACCTTCCTTCCCACATTTGAAACAGGTGAAGGGCTTTGACTTGGGTTTGAATTCGGTCTTCCCGCCAGTCATCTTGGGCGCCCCCTTACGGTAGGAAGAGAATGACTGGTCCCCCATTCGTTTTCCTCGGAGTTCGCTCCGTTTCAGCTCGATTTCCACATCCTCAGCTACTATGTACCATCTATCCAAATTATCGGGAACCCCCATGCTTCTACAGTCTCGATATATCTCTTCATTCAATCCATCTTTGAAACTCTCCAAAAGAGCCATCTCTGACCAGCCTGTCATATAGGATGCCAGTTCACGAAACTCTTGGCTATACTCTGCCACCGGCCTCCGGCCCTGCTGAATGCTCTTCATTCTGAGTCTCGCCTTTCGTTCAGCTAAATGGTCTTCAAACCGTCTTCTAAGGGCTCTCATGAACTGGTTGTAATTTCTCAGCAAGAGGGAGTTGTTATTGTGGAGAACCACCATCCACTCAGCAGCTACTCCCTCTAGGGCATTCGCGACACTTCTTACTTTCGCCGCTTCTGTCTCGTAGTCCTCCCCCCAATCCTGCATGTGGTTCCACACTTGGGTCAGGAAAAATCCCAAGGCTTTAGGATTCCCATCAAACTTCCCAGGAAGGGGGGGGATTTTTGGCTTTTTACGTCTGCGGGGGGGCCTGCAAGGCTGGGGTTCTCTGGCCGGCTGCATCTCTCCCACGGGCTGCTGAAGTCTGGGATGTTCCCTCTTCAAACTCTTCCTCTCCCCCACAGGCTGTTTCTCCTGGCTCCCCCCTGGGGCTTTCTCTCCCCCTCTCCCCAGGAATTTCAAAAGACTCACGATTTCTTCTGCTTTCCTCTACATCACGGATAAGCTGCAAGGCTTGGTCTATCATGAGACGTTCTTTTTGTTCTTGCATCCACACTGCCTCTTTTTTCCGGGGTCTGGAAATTGTCACTCCCCGGGGATCCTCTCCCCAGTCTGGCAGTCTTCCCACTCCTTTTGACCATCTAGCCTCTTCTGTCTCCAAACGGAGTTTTTCCAACCATTCTGCAGTCTCCTTTTCCGACTGGAGGGCAGTTGAACTGGCTGCCCCCATCTTCTCTTCTCCATCACTCCCCCGATCTGACATATTCTGGATTTACAGTCCCCTCGGTTTTTGTCCGGGTTGACTGAATGGGAGTCCCAGCTTAATGTCAGGTATGCTTCCTTCAGTATCCAGGAAAGAAACTCCCAAACTCAAGCATTTTGAAGAATTTGGTACTTTTACTGAATATGAAATGATAACAACCCAGGAAAAGCTGGGACTGAGCAAAACGTGCGAAAATGCCTCTACTAAGCTTTTCCCCCACTCCTGTCCATAAATCATCAGCCAATCCAAAGGTCTTCCAAAGGTCAGGTGGCAACACGTCTGGCAGCGTCATTCATCAGGAATGTGAGGCAGTTGGTCAGCCATCTCCGTTTGAAGATTCAGTTTCGTTTTCTCATGAAGACACATCCTACCAGACAAGGAAAAAAAAACCCTCTCCTGTTGCTTCCCCCACCCCCAGCTTCATAACTAATCCCTCCCCCCGTTTCTTATGGCAGCTGAAGCAGGGAAGCTGAGGCTGACACACAATCTTATCAATACCTTTTTTAAAGTGAGGTCTCCAGAACTGGATACAGTATTCCAAATGGAGTCTCAGTAAAGCCCTATGTAGAGGGATAGGAGCTCCTTTTTGCTGATGGTGATACATCTGGTGATGCATCTCAGAATTTTGTTTGCCTTCCCAGCTGCCTGGCCACACTGCTTACTTATGTTGCAGTTATCCTTGTTTCAGTGCCATGGCAACTACTTTCACATAGTTGTGTAAAAGAAGGGGAGAGAAAACAGTGGTAGGGATATATGGACGCATATTAAGTTCCCATAGGTAGGCAGCCTCCTGGCCAACCCAGGCAGTCCCTGATTTACAATAATTTATTAAGTAACCGTTTGAAGTTCCAATGGCAATAAATGGCTCTGACCTCCTCCCTCCCTCCCAAATTAGGCCTACTCCAGGATATGAGAATGAAAACCACTCTGGTGTGCTAACATTGCAAAGGATCAATCAAGAAGGAAGATCTTTGGAAAGCAACGAGGTCCAAAATATCATGAAAATAAGAACTACAAAAAATTACTTCATCCTTCCTGATGAAACACACAGAAATGCGAATGGGAACTTTCTCTGGGATGTCCAGATACCAAAAATAATCCAGCCTGCCAAGAAAGGAGAAAATGTGTAGCTCATGGTTGAAATGAGGGGTCCTTGGTGGTCTCTGAGCTTGATTGTGTTGTTGCAGACCTTTCATTAGCCAAACGAGGGAAGATCCCCAGTGCACCAACCAACCTCAGAGGGCACCAAGGACCCCTCAATCCAACCTCCATCCACTGTGTCAAATTAATCACTGTGTGAACCAGGATGAATGCAGAAGCAAGGAACATTTTCGGTCAAAACCTCTTAGGATGTGATGGAATAATGAGAGATGTCAATGTAGACTGCATGGAGAAAGTTTCAGGGTGAACAATTTGCCTTTCAAGCAAGAGGCCGGAATGAAGAGAAGCTGAAACATGTGTGAGCAAAAGATACTTTTCAAGTATTAGGGCCATATTTTTGTTTTTTTATGGTATGTCGTAACATTAAGTAACTTAGAATGAAGTAACTGTAGTCATGTAAATACTTGCTAAAGATGCATAAAATTCTCAATGGAGCCATCAGCTTTTCTTGTTTTGCATTTGCTTTTCTTTTTCTCTTTTCATTTATGGTCTAATGATATATGCCTGCATTCAATTCTCCAAGGAGTAACTATAATAAACTTAAGCAACAGATGGGGACAGACCTGGCGAAAGGGGAAAATTTGCAGCTTTTTTTAATTATTATTTTTATTTATTTATTTTTAATTTCATTTATATACCGCCCTTCCCCGGAGACTCAGGGCGGCTTACAATGCATTAAGCAATAGCCTTCAAAGTTTTGTATATTTTTATACAAAGTCAGCTTTGTATAAAAGCTTTGTATAGATGTATACACCACCTTTGTATAGGTGGGGAGTCCTGCCCCACCTCCCACCTGTGCGGCGTCAGCCTACCCTAGCCCAGGGCTGGGCAATTGTGGCTCTTTTACAACCTGTGGACTTCAACTCCCGCCTAGCCCATTCTGGGGAATTGTGGAGAATTCTGGGAGTTGAAGTCCACAAGTCTTTTTTTTTTTTTATTGGAAAAGTTTTACAATTACATTTTCTCCCCATTCCCCCCCCCACCCTTCCTAGCCTCCCTAACCTCCCTAACCCCCCCTAACCCTCCCCAACCCCCCCTAACCCACCCCTTCCCCCCGGACTTCCACAGAATATAATCCAAATCAAAATCCCCTTTTTATAAAACTTGAACCCCTCCATCCCCAATATATTTTTCATCTTCACAAAATTCAAATATTTCTATCTTTATATAACACTTTCAGTTAAAAGCTATCTGATACTTCCTAGTTTGATATTTGTTCTGCACATAATCTATCCACTTTTTCCACTCCCATTCATAAGTCTCTTGTGAGTGATCTTTTAGATATGCTGAAATCTTCGCCATCTCTGCAAAACTGGCCATCTTCAAAGTCCATTCCTCGATAGTGGGCACAGCTTCATTTTTCCAATATTGACCTATCAGTAATCTCACTGCTGTTATTATATACAATATCAACTTCGTTTCACCCAGTGTAAAACCCTTAACTATACCCAATAAAAACAATTGTGGAGAAAACTGAATTTTTTTCTTCAAAACATTCTGCATAACCCACCCAATTTTTATCCAAAAATCCTTCACTTTCTTACAAGTCCACCAAATATGATAATATGTAGCTCTAAGCAGTCACATCTCCAACACTTTGGTTGAACATTAGGGTACATGCACGACAATTTCTTAGGATCTAAATGCCATCTATAAAACATTTTGTAAAAATTTTCCCTCAAATTCTGCGACTCTGTGAATTTAACATTCTGAACCCAAATTTTTTCCCATGTTTCCAACATCACTGGTTCTGCAAAATTTTGTGCCCACTTAATCATGCAATCTTTAACCAGTTCTGTTTCTGAATCCCTTTCTAACAAAACATTATAAAGCCTTTTAATATGCATTGGACCTTTCTCTTTTATATGTCTAACCAATTCCTCCTCATGCATCATTATACCAGTTTTTTTGGTCCTCTTTTCACCTCAGTTGAAGTTGATTATACTGTAACCAAGTTAGATTAATCCCTTCATCCAACAGTGTCTCTAATGTCTTCAGTTGCCATCTGCCCGCATCTGTAAAAAGAACTTCTTTATATAAAAACCCCCCGAGTGACATTATATTTGTATTCCAAGTAATATGACCAAGATCCAGCCATAGCTGTATTTCGTAATCCCATTTGAATCGGTGCTTCTTCCAAACTCTCATCAAGGAGTCTCTAAGTATATGGCTTTTAAATACTTTATCCACTTTGTTTTCATAGAATAAGTAAGCATGCCAACCAAATTCAAGATCAAAGCTTTCTATATTCAATATTTCAGTCTTTTTCCTTCCAAACCAATCACTCGCTTGAGTCAAGGCTGCTGCTTCATAATATAATTGTAGGTTTGGAAGTTTGAGACCTCCCCTTTCTGGAACATCTTGCATAATTTTCAATTTCACTCGGTTTTTTCTCGTTCCAGACAAACTTATTCAATCCACTTTGCCATTCTTTCAATTGTTTATCACTTTTAAGCACCGGAATCATTTGAAACAAAAAAAGAAATCTTGGCAAAATGTTAATCTTAACTGCTGCTATTCTTCCAAGTAAAGACAGCTGCACTTTTTTCCAAGTCTTTATATCTTTCTGTACATCACGCCACAACACCTCATAATTATTTTGAAACAGTTTCATATTTGATTCTGCAACCTGAACTCCTAGATATTTAACCTTTGGTACAATCTCAAAACCTGCCCTCCTTTCAAGTTCGTATTTTCGATCTTGTGTCATATTTTTAACTATCATCTTAGTTTTTTTCTGATTCAGTCTAAATCCTGATACTGTACCATAATCTTTTATAATGTCTTTCATCTGGATTATTGATTCCATCGGCTGTGTTAGGGTAACAACCAGATCTGCAAATGCCCTTATTCTGTAGTCCTCTTGCCTTATCACTATACCTTTCAAGGTACTCGAGTCCCGTATTGTATTCAACAAGACCTCTAGTGTTAAAATAAATAACAATGGGGATAACGGACAACCTTGTCTTGTTCCTTTCTCAATATTAAAATCTGTTGTCAAACTTCCATTAATAATAATCTGTGCCTTTTGTTCTTGATAAATTGCTGAAACCGCCTGTATAAATTGATCCCCAAAGTCCATCTTTTTAAAAGTCTTTAATAGAAAATTCCAATCCACTCTATCAAAGACCTTCTCCGCATTCAAGAAAACCAGCACTGCAGGGTTCTGTTTGTTCTTCTCAAGATATTCCAATAAATATATAACTTGCCTTACATTGTCCTTCATATATCTGCCTTCTATAAATCCCGCTTGATCATCATGAATCACCTATTGGATAACTGGAATCAACCTGTTGGCTAATACTTTTGTATATATTTTATAGTCATTATTCAGAAGAGCTATTGGTCTAAAATTCTCAGGTTTTTTAGGACCTGATTGCTCTTTTGGTATCAAGGAAATGTAAGCTGTTTTCCATGATGGGGGTATTTTACCCCCTTGTTGTATGTTACAAAATAAATCTCTAAGATGTTCAACCATTTCTGCTTGCAAAGTTTTGTAATACACCACAGTTAAACCATTTATTCCAGGAGCTTTAGCTGTTTTCAGTTGTTTAATTGCTACAATAATCTCCTCAGCTGTTATAGGATAATTCATTCTCTCCTTTTGTTGGTTGGTAATTTTTGTAACTCTTTTATTTTCTAAATATTTTTCTATAAATCCATTCTGCATATCATCTTTAGCATATAATTTAGTGTAATAATCTACAAAGACTTCTTTAATTAATTTTTGTTGAAAGATTTTCTTCCCTCCAATATCGATACTATCAATAGTCCGTATACTCTGCTTCTTCCTTAGTGTATAAGCCAACCATCTGCCCGGGTTGTTAGCATTACAAAATGTATTATGTTTCACATATTGTAAATTTGTTGCAGTTTGTTCTGCCATAAGCATTTGAAATTGATCTTTCAGAAGTTTTATAGCACCACATATTCTTTCATCTGTTGGATTTTTAATAAGTAGCTGTTCTTTGTTCTTTATTTCTGCTTCCATTTCAGATCTTTTCTTTTGTTGATTCAGTTTGTGTTTAGAGTTCATATGAATGAGTACCCCTCTCATATACGCTTTACTCGCATCCCACACGATTTCAATAGGGGTACCCTTATTCAAATTCATTTCAAAAAATTCTTTCATCTGCTTTTTAAGTTCTGCTATTTTTTTTCGTATCTAAACAAATTTTCATTTAATCTCCATGATCTTCTCTCAATCTTTCCCATCTCAATTTCTATCCATACTGGGCTGTGGTCGGTTAGAATTCTTGGAAAAATCTTTGTTCTTTTTGTCTTTACAAGTAAATCATCTGATAATAAAATAAAGTCAATCCTAGAAAAAGATCTATGTCTGTCTGAAAAAAAAGTAAAGTCCAATTCTTTTGGATTATGTATTCTGCAAATGTCTTTTAATTCCAAATCTTCTTTCATGTCAAAAAAAGTCTGTGGTAGTCTAATCCTTGACTTCGCCAAACTCTTTTTATCTATTTTAGAGTCAATTACTCCATTCCAATCTCCCATGATTAAAATAGATCTATAGTCCCATTGCAATATTTTGGTATGCAAAGTTTTGTAAAAATGATCCTGTTGTTGATTAGGAGCATAAATTCCGATCACTAGAATTTGGCCACTTACTGTGTTCAGTTCAATTGCTATGAACCTGCCACCTTCATCTGCTTCTATAATTTTAGCTGACAGTCTTTTATTTATATAAATAACCAGACCATTCTTTTTTTCCAAATTTGAGGCTATAAAGTTTGTTCCTAGTTTTGAATTTATCAAGTATTTTTGATCTTGTGTTCTGACATGAGTTTCTTGTAGGCAAATTATATCATTATTAAATTGTCTCAAATATGTGAATAATTTCTTCCTTTTCTGTGGTAAATTTAGTCCATTCACATTCCAAGATAGAAACTTAATCGTCATGTAGACTTTTTTGAAGCGACGAGCAGAATTGCCGAATATCTTCCGAAGTCTTTGACTTTGCTCCCCCCATGGCGTCACATTCTTGTGTAGTACTCTTAACTCCCTTCTTATATTGTTGTGCCTTAGATCTTTCCTGTTGTTGCTTTTCTTTAAATTGCTTAGAAATTGCTCGAGTTACGCACTGTCTTTAGCTTCAGCCATCCGGACTAGGTCCAAAGCCACATCTCTTGTAGTCAGAATCGGAGAGGGCTCTAACAGGGGCTCCTCCAGAAAACCTCCTGTAGCACCCTGCATTTCCGCTGCCTCTGGTTCCACCTGCTTAAGCTGCTCTTCCATCTCTTGCTGAAGTTGCTTCTCCTTGTCACTCTCCTTTATCTCCAACACAGTGGATGTACGTGGGGATGGTGAGCGCTCTTTAAGAACAGTAGAATAGAATTGTTCTGCCTTCTCAACAGTGTTTAATCGATATCTTTCTCCATTGTACCTCAAAATTATGCCAGTTGGGGCATCCCACCGAAATGGAATTTGTTGTTTTTTTAATTCATTCACTAAAAATCCAAAATCTTTTCTATCTTTTAACATCTTGGGTGGTAGTTCTTTATAGACTCCAATCTGAGCTCCCTCCACTTGCACAGCAGAGAGAAAAGACTTTTGCAGAATATCATTTCTCATTCTTCTATCTGTGAAATATATCACCACATCTCTAGGCAGTTGTCTTTGTCTGGCCACCCACGAATTCACTCTGTAAATTTTGTCTTATTTTGTAAAAAATCTCTTCAGGGTTAATTTTTAACAGCACAGCCAGAGCATCAGCACAAATCTGTCTCAAATCTTGTCTATCATTCTTTTTAATACCTCTAAGCCTTATGGTGAATTCCATGGACCTGAACTGTATCATTGTAATTTCGTTTTCAACTCTCTGCATTTTATTATCAGCATCAGAAATTTTGTAATCAGTATCCTTCATTTTAATATTCATTTCTGATTTAAATTCTTCCAGCTTGGAATCCGTTCTGGTAATTGCTTCTGACAGACCAGACACCACAGTCATTAATTTATTAGTCACCTTGTCATATTTATCTTGAACCACCTTTTTAATTTCATTAATCTCCTGCTTAATTTCCTGTTGTGACTTTTGAAATTTATCATCCAGAGCCTGAGTAATAAAGTCTTTTAAACTTTCAAAATCAAAATCTTTTTTCTGGCTCTGCTGGCTGGGAGGCTGCTGCTGCTCAGGTTTACGTGTGGGGGATCCCCCCCACTGCTGCCTTTCCTTCCTGTTTAGGCTTGGAAGCCATTCTGCCACGTAGGCTAGCTTTTCTGAAAAAGGAGATCCTTTTTCCTTTTCCACCACCACAAAGTCCTCTAAAAAAATCCCCCAGGTTTAAACAAATTGGGGATAAGATTTAAATTGAAGCAAGCTCAGACTTATTTTAAAAGAATTTTTCCTCTTTTCTTTTTCCTCCTTGTTACAGACAGCGCAACTTTGTAGCTAGTTGAAATAACTTTAGAAATCCACTCTCACTTTCAGCTTGTTAACGCTGAAGCCGGGCGCCATTTTCCAAGCCGCTTTCACTCACTCACGCTTGTGCTTTGAATCACAAAATCACAGAAATAATAATACTTGCTGTTTCGAGGTTTGGAGGTTCAAGTTGTTATCTCCCACTAATTAGTGGAGTTAATTTTGTTTAGCTTGAAAGGTTGCTGCAGCCGACTTGCTCTGCGCTGGGCAGAGTTGTCCCAAGCCGTCGGGAGTCTCCGCGAGTTGAAAGGGAGCGGTGCCTGTTTCCTCCCCAGTAATGACTTTCTGGGGCCTCACAGGGGCTCAACCTGCTCCTCGCCCACTCTCTTCCTCAAATCCTTCAGAATTGGGAATTTTCAAGCCGCTTCTTTGAATCGAAGTGGCTCTACAGGCAGCGGGGCTGGCGGTCCAAAAACGGGACCGTCTTTCGGCAGCGGCAAGCAAACCGGAAGTCCGAAGTCCACAAGTCTTAAAGCTGCCAAAGTGGGAGACATCTGCTGTTACATTGTAGAATCCTTTCAAGCATGAAGATGGCCAAGTATCCTCCTTGAGATACATCAGTTGAACATCAGGAGGGCTGTTAGAGGGCAGGGCTACATTTGAAAATTTTTGCATTTTTGCAGGTGGTGCAATACGATCTGGTGTCTGCAATGGACAGCAAAATCCGGCTTCTTCTCTCCACTGTAAGTGCGGCATTAGGATTCCACCTTGGTATATTTGCGGCACAAGGCAGGCCTCATCTCCTGCCGCTTGGGACTCGGAGCGGTAAACAGTGTTTGGTTCGGGGAGCAGCCAGATTTTGCTCTCCATTGCTCTCTCGACCCCTGTAAGCTCTCGTCTCTCGAGGAGCGCTTTTTGAAGTGGTGCGGGAAACTTTGGTTGGGCTTCTTGAGGGATGAGACCTTGCAGGGGGCCGAGAGAGCAATGGAGAGCAAAACCCGGCTGCTCCCCGAACCAGACGCTGTTTACTGCTCTGAGTCGGCAGGAAACGAGGGCTGCCTTGCGCCGCAAATATACCAAGGCGGAATCCTGATGCTGCACTTACAGCAGAGAGAAGAAGCTGGATTTTGGTCTCCATTGCAGACACCAGATCGGCCCCCTGCAAGAGAATGAGAGGAAGTGGGGGAGGGAGAAAGAGAATGAGGGAAAGAGTAGGAGAGAGAGGGGAGACAGAGAGAAAGGGAGAAAGAGAATGAGACGGAAAGAAAGAATGAGAGGGGGGAGAGAAAGAATGAGAGAAAGGGGGAGAGAAAGAGGGGGGAGAGAAAGAGAATGAGAGAGGGGGGAGAGAATGAAAGAAGGGGGAGAGAGAGAAAGGGGGGAGAGTGACAGAAGGACCCTATCCCGTCACTGGGAGTCCAGGTGCTTCAGCAAGCGGCACACTGGATTCGTATTAGTGGTCCGTGAAATTTCAAATTATGAACTTGGTGGTCCCTGAGGTCCAAAAGGTTGCGGACCCCTGCACTGGAGGATTTAAGTAGCTTAACTGTGCTTGCTTGCCAATACCAGAATTACAGAGTTGGAAGGGACCTTTGGAGGTTTTCTAGTCCAGAGATCTCCAACCTTGGCATGGTTATTAAAAATGCCGCAACGGGCATAAATGTGAGGATGGTCATAAGTGCGAGGACCGGTCAAAAGTGTGAGGATCAGTCAGAAATGACTTTTTTCAGCCCTCTGAGTAGTCCCTATACACATAGGCACGGCCACCCGGTCACATGATCAGCTAGCCATGCCTACCCAGTCACGACTACCAAGCCACACCCCCAACTAAGCCACGCCCACAGAACCAGTTGTTTAAAAAACTGAATCACACCACTGTATAAAAGATGTAAGTTTCTGTTATAAATTGGTATTTTAGAAATGGATTTATGCACGAGAGAATATTAACCGTTCGACTCACTGTCTGTAATTGGAATGATGGTTTTATGTTTTGTTTTTGTTTTAAAATTTAAAAAAAAATTCAAAAACACACTAAATTCTCTAAGGGGCTTAAACTTCGTACTCACATTTTTTGAGTTGAATTTCCTACTCAATCCCTATGTAAAAATGGTTTTTCCTCCTCACAGTTTAGCTTTCTATTCCTTTTCAGGATCTTCCTTTTCTTTCATCAGAAGAGACCGGAGGGGTCCCTGCCCTTTCTCCTCCCCCCTTTGCTGAGAGCCTGAACGAATAGTTTGGGAAGGGCAGCTGCATGTATTTTTTTTAAATTTCTTTTTATTTTTAATTTGATTTATATGCCCCCCTTCTCCATAGACTCAGGGCGGCTTACAATGCATTAAGCAACAGCCTTCATACTTTTGTATATTTTTATACAGTCAGCTTATTGCCCCCACAATCCAGGTCCTCATTTTACGTACCTCGGAACGATGGAAGTCTGAGCCAATCTTTAGGGTGGTGGGATTTGAACTTGCAGTAATTGCAGGCAGCTGATGATAATAACGGTTAATAACACTGCTTTAGTCTCCTGAGCCACCAGAGCATGTATTGAATTAAAGAAATAAAAAAAGAAAGAAATTAAAATCATTTTCCCACAAGACACAAGCTGTCTTTCCCAGAGAGGCTCCTGGTCCTCCTCTTCTGACCGGCTGTTTCTGACAGGATTTGGACCCTTTTAAGGCCTCCCACAATATCTGCGGAGCCTTCAGGGCAGCTGTTCTTGAGGGAAGCGACTTTAAATCCTCCAGAGAGATTTTTCTCCATCTCCACAGACGGTTCCTGGACAGGAAGATGGAGAAAGAAATTGACAGGGGCTTTTCTCCTACTCCCAAGCCCATCATCCGTGCCCTCTCCCTTCCCCTCAGACGCGTTCCTCTTTCCCGCCCTTTCTACAATCCTGGCACTTTGCCCCTCATCCACCAGGGGGAGCCCTCTGCTAAAAGAAGGTAACGTCATGCGCTTCACCATTGGTCCAGCTGCCTTTCCATAGGAGGCTGGGAAGGAAATGACATCACAAACACTTGCCACTCTAGGACTTCGCACTCGGTCTCCTTAACCCCTGGGGCTCCACAGGAGGCGGAGAGGCTGCGGGAGTCTGGCGGGTGGAGATCCAGACGTTCCCCGGGTGAGTTGGGGCTCTTCCCGGGCAAAGGGAGGCGGAGGAGGGAGAGACCCTCGCCCAGCCTTCCTCTGGCTTCAACCCCGGGTCCCATGCTCCCCAGCCGCCCTCTCCATGCAGGGGGAACCGGGGCTCCCTTCCCTTCCAGTGTCCGGGGAGAGCCCGAGTGGGGGGAGGGGAGGGTCGGCCTTGCGGAGGCCCAGCAGGAGCGGAGAGAAGCCGAGCGAGGAGGAGGCAGGATTCGCACCAGGCTCCCTGTCTCCGGAGGGGAGAGAAGCGGGGCGGCCTCTCCAGCTGCCTCCTTCCCGGCCCTGCGCTGGGATGAGCCTCTCGGGGCTCCGGGGAGGTTGGGGGAAGGTCGCTCAGTGGCTGAATTCCACTTTCTAATTCTTAATATTTGTTTTTCTTCCCATCTCAGATACAGAAACTGGAAGCCATTTGTGGTCTTTGCAAGGCAAACTTTCCTCTTGGGGGAAGAAGAAAAAGAGCGGAATCCCTTGGAGGGCTCAGTCCTGCACCCCAGAAATGGTCCCGTGAAGGAAAAGGCATCTGGAGACCCACCAGAGTCCTTGGAGCCATTTGCAGTTGCTCTGCAGGACAGAGAAAGGATGGAGACACAACCTTTTGGAAAGGAGGGAAGCGGAAAAGGCCCTTCAGCTGCTCAGCCTGGGAAGGGGGGGAAGCTCTGGACAAAGACTGGGCAGGAGATCCTGGAGGAGGAAACCCTCCTCCCTTCAGAAGTTCATCCCTGGACGTCCATCCAATACCGGGAGGCTGAGGGTCCCCGAGGACTTTGCAGCCGACTCCATGGCTTTTGCAGGCAATGGCTGAGACCAGAAAAGCACACCAAAGCCCAAATGCTGGACCTGGTGGTTCTGGAGCAGTTCCTGGCTCTTCTGCCCCCAGAGATGGAGAGCTGGGTGTGGGAGTATGGAGCAGAGACCAGCTCCCAGGCGGTGGCTCTGGTGGAAGGCTTCCTTCTGAACCAGGCGGAGGAGCAGAAGGAGCAAGTCGAGTTGCAGGTAAGAGTTCAATAGAGAATAGAGAATCTGTTTGAATACTTCACCCCTCCTTCCCAAACCTCTCTGACATTCATAATATGTGGCAATGTCCCACCTATTCCAGTAAGACATTGTTCCATTTCTTTCTCACATTTCTGACATAACCACATTGATGGATATTGGGGGCTTTGAGGTTGTGTTCCGAATATAGGAATCCACTTTACGTCATGTGATGTACATTAATTCTGTTTCTTCCTTCCTCCTATTGGAAGTGCTGCACTGTGGAAATCAGAGATCCTGAGGGAAAGAAGAACCCATCAAATCCTCCCCAGGAGGTATTTTTCAGGAGGATTCTTTGGAAGGATCAAAGTCAGGACACCTTAGGAGGTAACTAAAGATCCTCCAATTACCCATCTGTCTTACCTTCGCTCTCTCTTCTTTTCTATACAATACCTCCTCCTATTTGTACTTCTCCACACTAATTGCATCTATAGATAATTGCCCAGTGACCCTCTTCAGGTGAGCCTCCACCTTCTGGGGAAGGAGGAGATTGAGGTCCACGTGAAGGGGCATGCTGAGGTATTTGTGGTTTTTCTGGAAGACAAAATCGCTCGACTTTGTTCCCAGTTGGATGCCAGCGTGGTTGCTGGTCCGGTGGAAGCCTCTGAGACAGGTTCTTGCTCTGATATCTGGGAACGGTTTGACCCTGTTGCTCCTGAGGAAGTGGACAGGATCCCAGAGCGGATAGGTGGGTGCAAGCACCTGTGTTTTAGACCCAGCCCTGTCTGGCTTGGGAAAGCTTCCTGGGAGATGACAGGTGGGTGGACCCTGGCGGTCATTAATGCTTCCCTACAGGAGGGGGCAGTGCCCCAGCATTTGAAGGAGTCTGTGGTCCACCCTCTTCTTAAGAAGCCATCCCTGGATTCCACTCTGTTGAATAATTTCCAACTTGTCTCCAATCTTCCCTTTTTGGGGAAGGTGGGTGAGAAGGTGGTTATGCAGCAGCTCCAGAGGTTGTTTGAGCATATCTTGGTGACGTTTCGACGAGGTCCCACTCGTCATCTTCAGGTTGGTGCACAAAAATTGCATGTATGTGTGTGTGTGTATATATATATATATGATTTAAAACCTGTCTCCAATATTCTCTTTTTGGGGAGCTGGTGTGTTTATGCACTTGCCTTAGAGACCTCTTAGGAATGGGGTGAGGCCGACAGTAGACAGTCTAAGGTTAACGTTTGTCTGTTAGAGAAAGAAACCACAGAGTCCGGTAGTACATTCCAGGCATTAGTGGCTCTGTTACTGAAATCATATTTTCTGCAATTAAGTTTAGCGCAGTTTACCATAACTTTGTATCTATTGTGTGCTCGAGTATTGTAGTGGTTGAAGCTGAAGGAGTCATTGACAGGTAGGAACCCTGCCAGTCAAGATTCAGGCCTGGATTTGGGACAGAATCGTCATTGGCCACGTTTTTGTATGATCTCTGGTGAGAGCGGGATGTGAGTGGCGCATCCATCCTTGCCCTACTTGACCGCGGTTGTGTGCAGGAGGACCTTTGCGCAACTATGGGTTGTGCGCCAGAAACAGCCCTTCCTGAATCGGTAACAGTCACTGATGCCCAAATCACTTCCCGTCTTGACTATTGCAACACGCTCTACATGGGGCTGTCCTTGACGAGCATGTGGAAGCTCCAGTTGGTGCAAAATGAAGCGGCCCACATGGTTTTCTGCAGACCCTGGTGTGCACAAGTGTCACCTCTCCTGCAGGAGCTGCATTGGCTGCCAATTTCCTTCCTGGTGCAATTCAAGGTGCTGGTTGTCACCTATAAAGCCCTCCATGGCTTGGGACCAGGTTATCTTGGGAGAGTCTCTTACTAGGTACATCTGCCCGACCCACCAGAGTGCGGAGGGAGGGAATGTTGCGGGTGCCATCCCCTAAGAAGACACACCTGGTGAGACCCAGAAGAAGGGTTTTCTCCATGGCGGCTCCCTCTCTCTAGAACATCATCCCCCCAGATGTTAGAATGGCCTCCCATAGTAGCACTCTTCCAGAAGGCGCTGAAGGCCTGGTTCTGCCAGGGGGCCTGGGAAACCCAGAGCGGGATGGAGCCGATTAAACGGCTCCTGTGAGGTGCTTTTGCCGGGGGTGGGGGTGATTTTATTATTTTAATGTATTATATAATTCTCCTTTTATTAGTTTTATTATTTTAATATGAGTTTATTATTGTGTAAGCTGCCTTGAGTCATCATGTGCGAATAGGCGGCATATAAATTGTCTAAAAAAATGAATAAAATAAATATTTTGTTAATTATTTATTTTGAAGTTATTTATTCCTTACAGAGAAACAAAGAATGAAATTTTCTGGTTTTTATGACGGAGATCAAACAGAGGCTGAACTTCTAAATCAAGTAAGAAAAGGAAAGGTTATTAGATCTGTATTCACCTTTAAGAAAGTGAAGAAGGTATACAGAGTTCTATCTCCTTCTATTCCCTTGTTTGGACTGGGTTATTTTTGTGTTCTTCCACAACACGGAGAGCAGAATAGCAGGTTGAAGTTGCTGTCAGCCAGCATAGCTTCCTCTGGTTGTCTTGTTCTGCTAGGTGCTCCTCCAAATTTGCCTTTACAAGAAGCACTTATTTTAATGTCCTTCGGGAATTAGGAATAAACGTGTGACAGTGGCAGGAATTGCTAGACCACTTTTCTTTTTGTAATTTATCAACCTCCTAAAGTACGGATTAAAAGAGTTGGAAGGGACCTTGTAATTCATCTAGTCCAACCTCACTACACCATTTCTGACATTTTGGCAGTCTAGTCTCTCCTTGAAAGCTCCCAGTGATGAAGCTCCCATGAAACTTCTGTTCCATTGGTTCATTGCTTTTACTGTAAGAAAACGTCTCCTTATTTTCAGATTGAATTTCTCCTTGTTCAGTTTCCATCCATTATTCCTTGTCTGGCCTTCAGGTGCTTTGAAAAATAGCTTGACCCCCTCCTCTCTGCCCCTCAAATATTGGAGCACTGCTACCCTGTCTCCCCTGGTCCTTCTCTTCACTAGACTAGCCATGCCCAGTTCATGCATTTGTTCATCGTATGTTTTAGCCTCCAGTCCCCTCATCATCAGTTGCTCTTCCTTGCACTCTTTCTAGAGTCCCAAGATCTTTGTTACATCATGACAACTAATACTGGATGCAAAGTTCCTAAGTGTGGTCTTACCAAGGCATTCTAAAGTGGAACTAACACTTCATGTGATCTTGATTCTATCTCTTTCTTAATGTAACCTATGATTCTGTTGGGTGTTTTTTGGCAACTGTAGCACACTGCTGGCTCACGTTTAAGTGATTGTCCACTAGGACTCCAAGATCCCTGTTCCACTTACTACTTTTGAGACAGGCATCACCTATTCTATGGCAGTGCATTTGGTTTTTCTTTCCTAAATGTAGCACATTACATTTCTCACCATTGAAGTTCATTTGGTTAGAAGTGCCAATCTGTCAATCCTTCTATATCTTGAGCCTGTTTTGTGCAGTGTTGGTATTCCTGTCAATTTCGTCTTGTCTGCAAATTTGATGAGTTCCCCTTCTATCCCCTTGTCTAAATCATTGAGGATGATGAACAGCTCTTGTGAATCCTCCTGTTCTGTTCTTTTTTCCGTGTTCAGGAGAGTCTTGTGTCCTTCGAGGAGGTGGCTGTGTATTTCTCTGAGGAGGAATGGTCTCAGCTGGATCCTGACCAGAAAGCGCTGCATTCGGAAGTCATGCTTGAAAACTATAGGAACGTGATCTCTCTCGGTAAGAATTTTCTTTTCCCAAATCAGAGAGTTCAAGAAGACAGATTATAGTTAGTTTTTTATTAAATAATCACTAATCAGATATCGTCTCCTGGAAGGGGGAAGGAAAGGATCTGGCCTTCTTGTACTCAAAAGAAGGAAAGAGTCAGTGTCTCTTTGCTGAGATGCTTTTGGGGCATTCCTTATCTGTATTTTTCCATTTCTATTTGAACTTATCTGTGGAGGCTGAGAAGAATGGGGTGTGCTTTTATGTGTCCTCTGGAGATCATGTGATAAGAATGTGTTGTCATTTGTCCTCTGAAACCTCCCCAAATTGTGTGGGAACAGAACTTTCATGCTTGGGCCATGGAAGAGCATTCTCCCAATCCAATTCAAGAACAAAGGCCTCATGAAATCTGACTCGGAGCATCCTAGGATACAGGTGATCTCCGAGTTACGACAATTCAGTAAGCAACCATACCAAGTTACGATCTAGCCCTCTCCTAGTCCTGAAATAACGAATGTTACAACACCACGGCCGTCATTCACACTTACAAATGACAGCAGAGGCGTTGCAACAACAATCATCCTATCTGTACCCTCACCCCACCCTGCTCGGACTTACATTAAGATGACGTAGCGACCCATCGGTTCCTTTGCTTGGTTGGGTGCATTTGCAAAAAAAGAGGCCTAAAGTAGTGAGAGATACACAAGATCAATAGTGGGAAACCTGGCACTACTGATCTCACATGATCTCACACTAGAGAACTTTAGGCCTCTGTTCTCTGCTCAACAAGGGCTGCACGAGATCCAGGGCAAAATGCTTTGGAAACAAAGGGGAGGCCTCTTTGTTTTCAAAGACTTTTGCCCTGGATCTCGTGCAGTCCACAGTTTGTAAGGAACAGGGGAGTAAAGTACTGCAGTGTGAGATCCTGCAAGATCAATAGTGTGAGATCTTGCACTTCTCGTCTTGTGTGATCTCACACTAAAGTAGTTTAGGCCTCTGTTCTCTGCAATCGGAAGCCTGTACCAGATCTGGCCAAAAAGCCCTTACAAGCTGATGAGACTTTGGATAATAGCCATTCTTGAAGCCTCCCAACTTTTCCAGTCTCAGTTCAAAGAGCATTTACAAGCCAATGGGAGGCTTCAGGGAAGGGACTTCGCTCCAAAGTCTCATCACTGGGTTCAAGGAACGGGCCTAGTGGGAGTCCTGCCTGCCAGACAGACGCCCTGTAGTAGCTGCTCCAAGATACACCGGGGAAGAAGGAGCTTTTTTCAAAATGGTTTCAGTTCTCACAGGTGTCTGCTGAAATTAACCTAGTCCAATAAAACTTAAGTTTTCTCCTTATTTCTCCTTGGGTGTTTCCCCTGATTATTCCATGATTCAAAACAGACTTTGATTGAGATTTGCACATATATAGATAATTGTAAAGAAAGAGATGTTTTCTAGATATTTTCAAAGCTTTCAGGACTCATGAATATGCAAACATAAAACATAAAAGAATTCAGAAGGAAATTCACTTGACTTTGTACGGTTTGATCTTTTTCTCTAACCTTGTTACCGTTTTCATTTCTCTTTTGCTTTGAAGGTAATAATGGGCAGGAGAATCAAGATTCCTGTGAACTGTTCCAAGTGATCAATGCTAAAGATGGAACGGAGAAGTTTGGAATTCCAATGGAATTAGAAACCCATGATAGAAAAGAATCAAATGATTGGAATCAGGAAAGCTCATCTTCCACTGATGCTCCGATGCAAGACTTTCTTGCCCAACAGGAGAAAATAAGGAAAAAATATATTGGGGAAAGTGTGAAGCCAATCAAAGCTAAATTACAAGTAAAAGAACACTATTTAAGCCAAAACAAAGGAGAAGATGCTATAAGAAGACACAACGGACAAAGTTACAATTGGACATTCATTCCTTCTCTTGGAAATAAGTTCCTTACATTTAAAAAAGTGATAGACACAAAAGAGAAGCCTTACAAATGTTTGGAATGTGGAACATGTTTTAGAACAAGCAGGCAACTTACTTCCCATAAGAGGATCCACACAGGGGAGAAGCCGTATAAATGCATGGAGTGTGGAAAGACCTTTGCTCAGAGCTGTGACCTAAGAGCACATGAAAGGTTCCACACAGGGGAGAAGCCGTATAAATGCATGGAGTGTGGAAAGATGTTTGGTCAAAGTGGTCATCTTATTTCCCACAAAATGATCCACACAGGGGAGAAGCCGTATAAATGCATGGAGTGCGAAAAAACCTTTGCTCAAAGAAGTAGTCTTATTTCCCACAAGAGGATCCACACAGGGGAGAAGCCGTATAAATGCATGGAGTGTGGAAAGACCTTTGCTCAAAGAGGTCATCTTATTTCCCATAAGAGGATCCACACAGGGGAGAAGCCGTATAAATGCATGGAGTGTGGAAAGACCTTTGCTCAGAGCTGTGACCTAAGAGCACATGAAAGGTTCCACACAGGGGAGAAACCGTATAAATGCATGGAGTGTGGAAAGATGTTTGGTCAAAGTGGTCATCTTATTTCCCACAAAATGATCCACACGGGAGAAGCCGTATAAATGCATGGAGTGCGAAAAAACCTTTGCTCAAAGAAGTAGTCTTATTTCCCACAAGAGGATCCACACAGGGGAGAAGCCGTATAAATGCATAGAGTGTGGAAAGACCTTTGCTCAAAGAGGTCATCTTATTTCCCATAAGAGGATCCACACAGGGGAGAAGCCGTATAAATGCATGGAGTGTGGAAAGACCTTTGCTCAGAGCTGTGACCTAAGAGCACATGAAAGGTTCCACACAGGGGAGAAACCGTATAAATGCATGGAGTGTGGAAAGACGTTTGGTCAAAGTAGTCATCTTATTTCCCATAAGAGGATGCACACAGGGGAGAAGCCATATAAATGCTTGGAGTGTGGAAAAATCTTTGCTCAAAGTGGTAGTCTTATTCGCCATAAGAGGATCCACACAGGGGAGAAGCCAAATAAATGCATGGAATGTGGAAAGACCTTTGCTCGAAGAGGTAGTCTTATTCGCCATAAGATGATCCACACAGGGGAGAAGCCATATAAATGCTTGGAGTGTGGAAAATTTTTTGCTGGAAGTGGTAATCTTATTCGCCATAAGAGGATCCACACAGGGGAGAAGCCATATATATGCTTGGAGTGTGGAAAAATCTTTGCTGAAAGAGGTAATCTTATTCGCCATAAGGGGATCCACACAAGGGAGAAACCGTATATCGTATATACTCGAGTATAAGCCGAGTTTTTCAGCGCATTTTTAATGCTGAAAAAAAGCCCCCCCTCGGCTTATACTCGAATGAGGAAAGAAATGCCTTTTTTCCTGCAACCGTTTTTGCTTCCAGGGGGCTGCAGGCAGGCTTGCTAAGGGCAAAACGGTGCATGTGGTGGGGGGGTATGCCTAGCAAGACTCCCTGCAGCCCCTGGAAGCAATAACGGGTTGGGGGTGGGCTTCAAGGGAGAAAGAAACAAAAGAAATCCTCACTGTTTAGGGAGATCCCCATGTGCACTGAGCTTGAGTTGAGAGCTTATTGTAATTGAAAGCTTATTGTAATTGGCTGCTAGCTATCCTTGCTCAGGCTAAGCCAGGGGTGAGCAAATGTGGCCCTTTTGCAACCTGTGGACTTCAACTCCCAGAATTCTTCCAGCTTGGCTGTCGCAGGAGTTCTGGGAGTTGAAGTCCACAGGTTGTAAAAGGGCCACATTTGCCCATCCCTGGGCTAAGCTACTCAATAGTGGAGCCCTAAGAATGCCAGATGAGAAGGAGAAAGGGAGGGAGAAAGAAAGAGAGAGAGAGAATGCAGCTATCTCTTAACAGAGGCTTGAACTTGCCTGAAATTAGATCAAGCCCTACATCACTTAACTCAATGAATCAGATTTGTTATTGAATTATTTTTTGGTATATATACTACATTCTCTTGTGTAATTTAGTTATAGTATAAAACTAGTCTATTATGTCTCAAAATGGAGATCAAAAATCCAATTAGTGCCATGTAAATTCTGGAATCCCCAAAAACCTTTCCCATTGTATTTATTAAACAAATTTATAGAGCTACCCAACTCATATACAGTACTTTTAAAGTTATTGTTGATACCATATTGTTTTTGTTTCCACTTACAGAGCTAGTTTATTGTTTTTCTTCGAAATATTCAAAAACATTTAATCTACTGATGCCTCAATTAATGTAATTTTATTGGTATCTTATTTTTATTTTGAAATTTACCAGTAGCCGCTGCATTTCCCACCCTTGGCTTATACTCGAGTCAATAAGTTTTCCCAGGTTTTTGTGGTAAAATTAGGTGCCTCGGTTTAAATTCGGGTCAGCTTATACTCGAGTATATACAGTAACTGCTTGGAGTATGGAAAGACATTTGCTCGAAGAGGTTGTCTTAATTACAGTGGTGAAATTCAATTTTTTTAACAACCGGTTCTGTGGGCATGGCTTAGTGGGGGTGTGTGGCTTGGTGGTCATGTGACTGGATGGGCGTGGCTAGCTGATCATGTGACCGGGTAGCCGTGCCTATGTGCATAGGGACTACTCAGAAGGCTGAAAAAAGTCATTTCTGACTGATCCTCACACTTTTGACTGGTCCTCGCACTTATGACCATCCTCACATTTATGCCCATTGCGGCATTCTTAACAACTGTGTCAGTCATTTCACCACTACTTCTCTTCACCACGGTGACAAAATAGGGCGCAAAACGTAAAATGTGAGGACAGTCGTAAGTTCAAGGGCTGGTCAAAAGTGCGAGGACTGGTCAAAAATAACTTTTTCAGCCCTCTGAGTAGTCCATATGCACATAGGGACTACCCAGAGGGCTGAAAAAAGTGATTTCTGACAGCTCCTCGCACTTTTGTCATCATTTATGCCATCATTTATCTTCTAGTCCAGTGATCTCCAACCTTAGCAACTTTAAGTCTGGCAGACTTCAACTCCCAGAACTCCCCAATGCTGGCTAGAGAATTCTGGGAATTGAAGTCCACAAGTCTTAAAGCTGCCAAGTTTGAAGACCTCTGAGCTAAGGCTTTGGGGCCAGCCTTTTGGGGAGGGAGTCCCATTTGGAGAGACCCCTGCCTCTCAGGAAGCATCAGGCCCAGGGCAGAGAAAGTTGCCAAGGTTGGAGATCTCTGGACTAGAAGACCTCCAAAGGTCCCTTCCAACTCTGTAATTGTGGTATTGGCAAGCAAGCACAGTTAAGCTACTTAAATCCTCCAAAGCAGGGGTCCCCAACCTTTTGGACCTCAGGGACCACTAAATTCAAAGTTTTAAATTTCACGGACCACTAATACGAATCCAGCGTGCCTCTTGCTGAAGCAGCTGGACTCCCAGTGACGGGATAGGGTCCCCCCCTCTTTCTCTCTCTCTCTCCCCTCTTTTTCTCTCTCCCTTCTCTCTCTCCCCCTCTTTCTCTCTCCCCCCTCTCATTCTTTCTCTCATTCTCCTTCTCTCCCCCGCTCCCTCATTCTTTTCTCTCCCCCCTTTCTCTCTCCCATTCTTTCCCTCTCATTCTCTCCCCCTTTCTCTCCCCCACTCTTTCCCCCACTCTCTCTCATTCTTTCTCTCCCCCCCTTCTCTCTTTTCCCCACACTGTCTCATTCTTTCTCTCCGCCCTTCTCTCTCGCCCCCACTCTCATTCTCTCTTTCTCTCCCTCCCTCTCCCCCACTCTCTCTCTCTCATTCTCTTGCAGGGGGCCAATCTGGTATCTGCAATGGAGAGCAAAATCCAGCTTCCTCTCTCTGCTATAAGTGCAGCATCAGGATTCCACCTTGGTATATTTGCAGCGCAAGGCAGCCCTCGTTTCCTGCCAACTTGGAGCAATAAACAGCGCCTAGTTCGGGGAGCAGCCGGATTTTGCTCTCCATTGCTCTCTCGGCCCCCTGCAAGGTCTCATCTCTCGAGAAGCCCAACCAAAGTTTCCCGCACTACTTCAGGGAGCATTCCTCGAGAGACGAGAGTTTACAGGGGGCCGAGAGAGCAATGGAGAGCAAAATCCGGCTGCTCCCTGAACCAGATGCTGTTTACCGCTCCGAGTCCCAAGCGGCAGGAGATGAGGCCTGCCTTGTGCTGCAAATATACCAAGGTGGAATCCTGATGCCGCACTTACAGCGGAGAGAAGAAGCCGGATTTTGCTCTCCATTGCAGACACCAGATCGTATTGCACCACCTGCAAAAATGCAAAAATTTCCAAAAGTAGCCCTGCCCTCTAACAGCCCTCCTGATGTTCAACTGTTGTCTCTCAAGGAGGATACTTGGCCATCTTCATGCTTTAAAGGATTCTACAGTGTAACAGCAGATGTCTCCCACCTTGGCAGCTTTAAGAGTTGTGGACTTCAACTTCCAGAATTCTCCACAATTCCCCAGAATGGGCTAGGCGGGAGTTGGTCCACAGGTTGTAAAAGAGCTACAATTGCCCAGCCCTGGGCTAGGGTAGGCTGACGCCACGCGGGTGGGAGGCGGGACAGGGCGAGGGGTGGGCGAGCCAGCAATTTAACCAACGGTTCGGTGTGTTGCAAGGCCAATAAATTGCAAAAAAAACACCAAACCATTTGTTAAATTACTAGCTCGCCCGCCCCGCCCCCACTATTTATTGGCAAGGGGCGGGGTGAGCCAGCAATTTAACAAACTGTTTGGCCGGACCGCCTAGAACCAGCAAAATCCCACCACTGCTTTTATAGAAAAAAAAATCTTCAGCTATTTTGTCTTTACATCAACCCCCTATTTCATACTTCAATTCCATGATTATAAATGCATGGAGTGTGGAAAGAGTTTTCCTCAGTGCAGTTACCTAAGAAGACACAAAAGGATCCACACAGGGGAGAAGCCATATAAATGCTTGGAGTGTGAAAAGGCCTTTGCTCAAAGAGGTCATCTTATTCACCATAAGACGATCCACACAGGGGAGAAGTCGTATAAATGCATGGAATGTGGAGAGGGCTTTGGTCAGAAAGGTAGTTTAATTCTCATAAAAGGATCCACACTCAGAAGAAACTGTATAGCAATAGTAATTCCACTTAGACTTATATACTACTACACAATGCTTTACAGCACTCTTTGAGCAGTTTACAAAGTCAGCATATGGTGTCCAGCAATCTGGGTCCTCATTTTACCCACCTCAGAAGGATGAAAGCTGAATCAACCATGACCCTGTCAGAATCAAATTTCTGGCTGTGGGCAATTAGCCTATAGTACTGCATTCTAACCACTGATCTACCACGTCTCTATTGGTTTTAATCGGTATGCATATTGTGCCTTTCGGATCCAAACGAGACAAGGTAGAATCCAAGAAAATGAAATTTAATGTGGAGAAAAGCAAACTTTTACACCTGGGCAGGAAAAACAGAGTACCTGAAACCTGGCTCGAAAATAATAACTGTGAAGGGTCCTTTGAGTCAGAATGGATGATCAATTAAGCATGAATCACCTGTGTGCGGCAGCAGGCAAAAAAGCGAATACAATCCTTGGTTGTATAAACAGAGGCATAGAATAAAAATCACATGAAGTATTAGTACCGCTCTATAAAGCCTTAGTAAGACCACACCCGGAATACCGCATCCTCTTTGGGTCATATGTTACAAAAAAGTTGTTGAAAGTTTGGAAAAAGTGAGAAGAACAGCTAAGATGATTAAAATCTGGAAGACTAAAACAAGAAGAGTTATAAGAACTGGGCATGGCTAGTCTAGTGAAGAGAAGGACCAGGGGGGACAGGATAGCAGTGTTCCAATATTTGAGGGGCTGCCACAGAGAGGATGGGGTTAAGGAATAAGGAAACTTATCAAGGGGCGATTCTACCTAAAAATAAGGAGAAATTTTCTGACAGAACAATCAACCAATGGAAGAGCTTGCCTTCGGAAGTTGTGGGTGCTTCATCGCTGGTGGCTTTGAAGAAGAGATTGGACTGCCATTTGTCAGAAATGGTATAGGGTCCCCTGCTTGGGCGGGGGGTTGGACTAGAAGAGCTCCAAGTTCCCTTCCAGCTCTATTCTGATTTTGATTTTGAATCCGCAATCCATCCTGGTGCTTTTTTGCTAAGTAGGAGGTTTTAAAAGAAAGATGAGTATCAATGGAGATTAAGGTTATCGTTTGCCCTCAAAGTGATGTGTGAATTCCAATATTTAAGTGGTACATTTCAAGTAACTCCCTCTGATGAGTATATCCACTAGAGCAGAGTTGCAGGCAGAAATGCAATTAGTCCTGAATCCCGTTCTATTGTTTCAGCTTTTCTTCCTTTGCTTACTATTGTCTCAGTCTGCCTTTCCACCCTGCTTCACATTATGTAACACAAGTAAAAACTGAGAAAGAAAACCATAAGGAGAAGGGGTTATAGAGATGCTGAATTAGAAAATGCAATTCATAGACTCTTTCTCCTTATTTTGTGGTGATCTTTCCTTGCCTTCCCTCGTGTTGCCCATCTCTGGACTCGCACAATCACACAAAAGGTATTATCAATACCTTTTTTAAAGTGAGGTCTCCAGAACTGGACACAGTATTCCAAATGGAGTCTCACTAAAGCCCTATGTAGAGGGATAGGAGTTCCTTTTTGCTGAGGGTGATACATCTCAGAATTTTGTTTGCCTTCCCAGCTGCCTGGCCACACTGCTTACTTATGTTGCAGTTATCCTTGTTTCAGTGCCATGGCAACTACTTTCACAGAGTTGTGGAAAAGAAGGGAAGAGAAAGCAGTGGTAGGGATATGTGGATGCATATTAAGTTCCCATAGGTAGGCAGCGTGTTGGCCATCCCAGGCAGTCCCTGATACACAATAATTTATTAAGTAACCATTTGAAGTTCCAATGGCAATAAATGATGGCTCTGACCTCCTCCCTCCCTCCCAAATTAGGCCTACTCCAGGATATCAGAATGAAAACCACTCTGGTGTGCTAACATTGCAAAGGATCAATCAAGAAGGAAGATCTTTGGAAATCAATGGGGACCAAATTAACATGAAATTAAGAACTACTTCAAAAAATTACTTCAGTCCTTCCTGATGAAAAATGCAGAAATGCGAATGGGAACTTTCTCTGGGATGTCCAGATACCAAAAATAATCCAGCCTGCCAACAAAGGAGAAAATGTGTAGCTCACGGTTGAAATGAGGGGTCCTTGGTGGCTTCTGAGTTTGATTGTGTTGTTGCAGACCTTTCATTAGCCAAACGAGGGAAGATCCCCAGTGCACCAACCAACCTCAGAGGGCACCAAGGAACCCTCAATCCAACTAGCGTCCACTGTGTCAAATTAATCACTATGTCAACCAGATGAATGCAAAAGCAAGGAACTGTTTTAGGTCAAAGACCCCTTAGGATGTGATGGAATGACAATTTATCTTTCAAGCAAGGGGCCAGAATGAAGAGAAGCTGAAACATACGTGAGCAAAAGATACTTTTCAAGCATTAGGGCCACATTTTTGTTTTTTTATGGTATGTCAGAACATTAAGTAACTTAAAATTAAGTAACTAGTCATGTAGTTACTTGCTAAAGATGCATCAAATTCTCAATGGAGCCTTCAGCTTTCCTTGTCTTAATTTTTTATTTTCATTTTCTCTTTTCATTTATGGTCTAATAATATATCCCTGCATTCAATTCTCCAAGGGTCTTAAGTTTCCTAGTCACATTTCTTAAGGTGGACCCTTTGGAGGCCTCCCACAATCTCTGCGGAGCCTTCAGGGCGGCTGTTCTTGAGGGAAGCGAGTTCAAATCCTCCAGAGAGATTTTTCTCCATCTCCACAGAGGGTTCCTGGACAGGAAAGAGAGGAAAATGGAGAAAGAAATTGAGAGGGCCTTTTCCTCCTACTCCCAAGCCCATCATCCGTGCCCTCTCCCTTCCCCTCAGACGCGTTCCTCTTTCCCGCCCTTTCTACAATCCTGGCACTTTGCCCCTAATCCACCAGGGGGAGCCCTCTGCTAAGAAGGTAGAGTCATGCGCTTTCCCATTGGTCCAGTGGAGGGCGAACGTCACAGCTGCCTTTCCATAGGAGGCTGGGAAGGAAATGACATCACAAATGCTTGCCGCTCTAGGACTTCGCACTCGGTCTCCTTAACCCCTGGGGCTCCACAGGAGGCGGAGAGGCTGCGGGAGTCTGGCGGGTGGAGATCCAGACGTTCCCCGGGTGAGTTGGGGCTCTTCCCGGGCAAAGGGAGGCGGAGGAGGGAGAGACCCGCGCCCAGCCTTCCTCTGGCTTCAACCCCAGATCCCATGGTCCCCAGCCGCCCTCTCCATGCTCAGCAGGATCCGGGGCTCCCTTCCCTTCCAGTGTCCGGGGAGAGCCCGAGTGGGGGGAGGGGAGGGTCGGCCTTGCGGAGGCCCAGCAGGAGCGGAGAGAAGCCGGGCGAGGAGGAGGCAGGATTCGCACCAAGCTCCCTGTCTCCGGAGGGGAGAGAAGCGGGGCGGCCTCTCCAGCTGCCTCCTTCCCGGCCCTGCGCTGGGATGAGCCTCTTGGGGCTCCGGGGAGGTTGGGGGAAGGTCGCTCAGTGGCTGAATTCCACTTTCTAATTCTTAATATTTGTTTTTCTTCCCATCTCAGATACAGAAACTGGAAGCCATTTGTGGTCTTTGCAAGGCAAACTCTCCTCTTGGGGGAAGAAGAAAAAGAGCGGAATCCCTTGTGGGGATCAGTCCTGCAGCCCCAGAAATGGTCCCGTGAAGGAAAAGGCATCTGGAGACCCACCAGGATGGAGACACAACCTTTTGGAAAGGAGGGAAGCGGAAAAGGCCCTTCAGCTGCTCAGCCTGGGAAGGGGGGGAAGCTCTGGACAAGGACTGGGCAGGAGATCCTGGAGGAGGAAACCGTCCGCCCTTCAGAAGTTCAGCCCTGGAACTTCACCCAATGCCAGGAGGCTGAGGGTCCCCGAGGACTTTGCAGCCGACTCCATGACTTTAGTAGGCGATGGCTGAGACCAGAAAAGCACACCAAAGCCCAGATGCTGGACCTGGTGGTTCTGGAGCAGTTCCTGGCTCTTTTGCCCCCAGAGATGGAGGGCTGGGTGCGGGAGTGTGGAGCAGAGACCAGCTCCCAGGCGGTGGCCCTGGCTGAAGGCCTCCTCCTGAGCCAGGTGGAGGAGCAGAAGGAGCAGGTAGAGTTGCAGGTAAGAATTCAAAAGAGAATAGAGAATCTGTTTGAATACTTCACCGCTCCTTCGCAAACCTCTCTGACATTCATAATATGTGGCAATGTCCCACCTATTCTAGTAAGACATTGTTCCATTTTTTTCTCACATTTCTGGCATAACCACATTGATGGATATTGGGGGCTTTGAGGTTGTGTTCCGAATATCGGAATCCACTTTACGTCGTGTGATATACATTAATTCTCTTTCTTCCTTCCTTCCTCCTATTGGAAGTGCTGCACTGTGGAGATCAGAGGTCCTGAGGGAAAGATGAACCCATCAAATCCCTCTCAGGAGCTATTTTTCAGGAGGATCCCTTGGAAGGATCAAAGTCAGGACACCTTAGGAGGTAACTGAAGATCTTCCGATTACCCATCTGTCTTACCTTCTCTCTCTCTTCTTTTCTATACAATACCTCCTCCTATTTATACTTCTCCACACTAATTGCACCTACAGATAATTGCCCAGCGACCCTCTTCAGGTGAGCCTCCTCCTCCCGGGGAAGGAGGAGATTGAGGTCCACCTGAAGGGGCGTGCTGAGGTATTTGTGGTTTTTCTGGAAGACAAAATCGCTCGACTTGGTTCCCAGTTGGATGCCAGCGCGGTTGCTGGTCTGCTGGAAGCTCTTGAGGAAGCTTCTTGCTATCTTATCTGGGAACGGTTTGACCCCGTTGCTCCTGAGGAAGTGGACAGGATCCTAGGAAGTATGGGTGCAAGCACCTGTGTTTTAGACCCATGCCCCGCCTGACTTGGGAAAGCTTCCCGGGAGATGACAGGTGGGTGGGCGCTGGTGGTCATTAATGCTTCCCTACAAGAGAGGACAGTGCCCCAGCATTTGAAGGAGTCTGTGGTCCACCCTCTTCTTAGGAAGCCATTCCTGAGATAGACTGACGAAAAAATTGAAAGACAGAGATGAAACCTCAACATGTCTTTCTTGGGAAAAATGGTACCTTTGGTTATCGAAAAGAAGACAGCAGTCTGATTAATATAAGCAGGTGTTGTATATATTGAAAATATTGTATTGCATATGTAGAGTGAGGTTGGATAGATTTGATTGGTTTATAAGTACAAAATAGGTTGTCCTGTCTCCCCTGGACTGTATTATGAATTTATTATTGTAGAGATTTACTTTAAATATTGGTTTACCAATGTATTGTTTATATTCTATGTTTTGTGGTTTTTTTGCTTTTCATTTTTTCTTTTTTCTTTGTCTTGTTCTGTCTTATTCTTTTTTCTGTTTTTTGTCTTCCTTTTAACTATAAATGCAAATAAAGATTATTTTATAAATAAATAAAAATAATAATAATAAAAAAAGGAAGCCATCCCTGGATTCCACCCTGTTGAAGGCCTGGATTTGGGACAGAATTGTCATTGGTTGCGCTTCTGTATGATCTCTGGTGAGAGTGTGATATGAGTCGCGCATCCACCCTTGCTCTACTTGACCTCTCAGTGGCTTTTGATACCATTGACCATGGTATTCTCTTGGGGCGGCTTTGGGGGATGGGAGGCCTTGTGCTATTCTGGCTCACTTCATTCCTCTGCAGCCACTCTCAGTGTTGATAGGAGGGGAGAGATCCAGCTCTCGTCCACTGCTTGGTGGGGTTCCGCAGGGCTCGGTACTCTCCGCTCCTGTTCAACATTTATATGAACCCTCTTTGTGAGATCATCTACTAGCATGAACTGAGATATCACCAATATGATGATGATACTGAGCTGTATTTCTTGGTCCGTGGTGGCTTAAGCAATGCCGTGTCCTCCCTATCGCAGTGCCTGAAGGCTGTTAGGGGCTGGTTGGGGAGCAATGGGTTGAAACTAAAGCCTGCCAAGACGGAGTGGCTCTGGGTTTGGAGTTCATTGGCCAGGGGAGAATTGCCACTTTTGGTCTTGGATGGGTTTGGAGTTCATTGGCCAGGGGAGAATTGCCACTTTTGGTCTTGGATGGGATGGCACAACCCCAAACAGACCCTGTGCGTAATCTGTGGGTCCTGCACTCGCAACCACTGCTCGAAAAGCAGGTGGTGGTCGTGTGCAGGAGGGCCTTTGCGCAACTATGGGTTGTGCACCAGAAACAGCCTTTCCTCGACCAACAATCCCTACTCGCAGTCACTCATGCCCTAATCACTTCCCGTCTTGACTATTGCAACACGCTCTACATGGGGCTCTCCTTGACGAGCATGTGGAAGCTCCAGTTGGTGCAAAATGCAGCGGCCCCCATGGTTTTCTGCGAACCCTGGTGTGCACAAGTATCACTTCTCCTGCAGGAGCTGCATTGCCTGCCAATTTGCTTCCGGGTGCAATTCAAGGTGCTGGTTGTCACCTTTAAAGCCCTTCATGGCTTGGGACCAGGTTATCTAAGGGACCATCTCTTACCGGTTACATCTACCTGACCCACCAGAGTGCGGAGGCAGGGAATGTTGCGGGTGCCATCCCCTAGGAAGACACCCCTGGTGAGACCCAGAAGAAGGGCCTTCTCTGTGGCAGCTCCTTCTCTCTGGAACATCATCCCCCTAGAGATTAGAATGCCCGCCCCCCAGAGTAGCATTGAAGACCTGGTTCTGCCAGAGGGCCTGGGAAACCCAGAGCGGGATGGAGCCCGTTAAATGGCTCCTGTGAGGTGCTTTCGCTGGGGCAAGAGGTATGGTGATTTCATTATTTATTATTATTATTACTATTATTATTATTATTATTATTAATAATAATAATAATAATAATAATAATAATAGAATTTATATACCGCCCTACTCCCGAAGGACTCAGGGCGGTGAACAGCCAAAAGATAAAATACATGTAATACAAATGTTAAAAAACCATTAAAATACAATTAAATAATTTGACCCAGAAAACAAAATTTAAAAACCCCAATTTTATACGACAAATTTAAAATTTAAAAAACAGTTTAAAAAACAGTTTAAAAAAGAGGTTAATGTATTATATAATTCTCCTTTTATTAGTTTTATTTTAATATGGATTTATTATTTTTTTTGCCGCTTTGAGTCACCATGTGCATATAGGCGGCATATAAATTGCCTAAAATAAATCAATAAAATAAATATTTTGTTAATTATTTATTTTGAAATTATTTATTCCTTACAGAGAAACAAAGAATGAAATTTTCTGGTTTTTATGATGGCGAAAGAGAGGCTGAACCTCTAAATCAAGTAAGAAAAGGAAAAACTATTAGATCTGTATTCTCCCTTCAGGAAGTGAAGTGGGTGTACAGAGTTCTCTCTCCTTCTATTCCCCCCCTTGTTTGGACTGGATTATATTTGTGTCCTTCCACAACATGGAGAGCAGAATAGCAGATTGAAGTTGCTGTTGAAGCATAGCTTCCTCTGATTGTCTTGTTCTGCTAGCTGCTCCTCCAAATTTGCCTTTAGAAGAAGCACATCTTTTAATGTCCTTCAAGAATTAGGAATAAACGTATCACAGTGGTAGGAACTGCTGGACCACCTTTCTTTTTGTAATTTATCAACCTCCTAAGGTACAGATTAACAGAGCTGGAAGGGATCTTGTAGGTCACCTAATCCAACCCCCTAACACCATTTCTGACAGTTGGCAGTCTAGTCTCTTCTTGAAAGCTCCCAGTGATGAAGCTCCCATGAAACTTCTGTTCCATTGGTTGATTGCTTTCACTGTAAGAAAACGTCTCCTTATTTTCAGGTTGAATTTCTCCTTGTTCAGTTTCCATCCATTACTCCTTGTCTGGCCTTCAGGTGCTTTGGAAAATAACTTGACCCCCTCCTCTCTGTCCCTCAAATATTGGAGCACTGCTACCCTGTTTCCCCTGGTCCTTCTCTTCACTAGACTAGCCATGCCCAGTTCCTGCACTTGTTCATCGTATGTTTTAGCCTCCAGTCCCCTCATCGTCTCAGTTGCTCTTCCTTACACTCTTTCTAGAGTCCCAAGATCTTTGTTACATCTTGGCACCTAATACCGGATGCAAAGTTCCTAAGTGTGGTCTTACCAAGGCATTCTAAAGTGGCACTAATACTTCATGTGATCTTGATTCTATCCCTCTCTTAATGCAACTTATGATTCTATTGGGTGTTTTTTGGCAACTGTAGCACACTGCTGGCTCATGTTTAAGTGATTGTCCACTAGGACTCCAAGATCCCTGTTCCACTTACTACTTTTGAGCCAAGCATCACCTATTCTATGGCAGTGCATTTTGTTTTTCTTTCCTAAATGTAGCACATTACATTTCTCACCATTGAAGTTCATTTGGTTAGAAGGTGCCAATCTGTCAATCCTTCTATATCTCGAGCCTCGTGCAGTGTTGGTATTCCTGCCAATTTGGTCTTGTCTGCAAATTTGATGAATTCCAATTCTATCCTCTTGTCTAAATCATTGATGATGATGAACAGATCTTGCGAATCTTCCTGTTCTGTTCTTTTTTCTGTTCAGGAGAGTCGTATGTTCTTTGAGGAGGTGGCTGTGTATTTCTCTGAGGAGGAATGGTCTCAGCTGGATCCTGACCAGAAAGCGTTGCATTCGGAAGTCATGCTTGAAAACTATTGGAACGTGGTCTCTCTCGGTAAGAGTTTTCTTCTCCCAAATCGGACAGTTCAAGAAGACAGATTATTGTTACTTTTTATTAAAATATCACTAATCAGATATCGTCTCCTGGGAGGGAAAAGGAAAGTATCTGGCCTTTTTGTACCCCAAGGAAGGAAAGAGTCAGTGTCTCTTTGGTGAGATGCTTTTGGGGCATTCCTTATCTGTATTTTTCCATTTCTATTTGAACTTATCTGTGGAGGCTGAGAAGAACGGGGTGTGCTTTTATGTGTCCACTGAAGATCATGTGACAAGAATGTGTTGTCATTTGTTCTCTGAAACCTCCCCAAATTGTGTGAAGACAGAACTTTCACGCTCAGGCCATGGAAGAGCATTCTCCCAGTCCAATTCAAAAACAAAGGCCTCATGAAATGTGACTCAGAGCATCTTAGGATACAGGTGATCTCCGAGTTACGACAGTTCAATAAGCAACCATACTAAGATACAATCTAGCCCTCTTCCAGTCTTGAAATAACAAATGTTACAGCACCACGGCCATCATTCACACTTATAAATGGCAGCAGAGGCGTTGCAAGAACAATCATCCTACCTACACCTCTACCCCACCCTGTTCGGACTTAAGTTACGAGGACGTAGCGAGCCATCGGGTCCTTTGGCTGCTTGGGTGCATTTCTAGAAAAAAAAGGCCTAAAGTAGTGAGAGATACAAAAGATCAATAGTGGGAAATCTGGCACTACTGATCTCACATGATGTCACACTATAGTATTTTAGGCCTCTGTTCTCTGCTCACCAATGGCTGCACGGGATCCAGGGCAAAATGCTTTGGAAACAAAGGGGAGGCCTCGTTGTTTTCAAAGACTTTTGCCCTGGATCTTGTGCAGTCCACAGTTTGTAAGGAACACAGGAGTAAAGTACTACAGTTCAATATCACGCAAGATCATTAGTGTGAGATCTTGCACTTCTAGTCTTGTGTGATCTCGCACTAAAGTAGTTTTAGGGATATGTTCTCTGCGAACTAAAGCCTGTACAGATCTGTCCAAAAAGCCCTTGACAGCCAATGACACTTTGGGGCAGCAAAATAGCCATTCTTGAAGCCTCCCAACCTTTCCCGTCTCAGTGCAAAGAGCATTTACAAGCCAATTGGAGGCTTCAGGGAAGGGACTTCACTCCAAAGTCTCATCGTTGGGATCAAGGGATGGGCCGAGCGGGAGTCCTGCCTGCCAGACAGACGCCGTGCAGTAGCTGCTCCAAGGTACACCGGGGAAGAAGGAGCTTTTTTCAAAATGGTTTCAGTTCTTACAGATCTCTGATGAAATTAATCCACCTCAATAAATCTTAAGTTTTCTCCTTATTCCTCCTTGGGTGTTTCCCCTGATTATTCCTTGACTCAAAGCAGACTTTGATTGAGATTTGCAGGTCTTTTTTTTTTTTTAATTTTTTTATTCATTTTATATTTTAAATTACTAACATTACAAACAACATATACAATACTTCACCCTGTGCTATACATAAGAAAGGAAGATTTGGTTCTTCGGATATATCCTCATGATCGCCAAAATCCACGTTCTCGGGGTACAGGTACCGAAGCATCCAATTTTCCCAGCGCATAGTCCACAAATGGTTTCCAAATTTTCCAGAAAATATCTTCTTTATAGTCACCATTTCTAATTTTAATATCACATGTCATTTTATCATTTAAAGCTAATTTCCACATTTCACAATACCATTCTTCTATTCTAAAATTCACATCTAATTTCCAATATCTGGCTATTATAATTCTACCCATTATAATCATAATTCTAATCAATTCTTTCTCATATTTTGTTGGTTCTATTTCCTTAATTATCAACAGTAATATAGTTTCTGGTCTCAATATTATTGCTTTCCCCATCATTTCAAATATCCTTTCCTCCAATTGTTGCCAAAACTTTTTAACTTTATCACATTTGTACCACATATGTTCATAAGTCCCTAATTCCATGTCACATCTCCAACATTGTTTACTAATTTTTTTATCCATCAATGACAATCTTAATGGAGTCAAATACCATTTCCAAACAACCTTATAATTGTGCTCTTTAATCCTTACAGATAAAGTCTTCATAATTCTACTCTTCCAATTCACGTTCCAATCTAAATCTGATATTTTAATATTAAGTTCTTTTTCCCAATTCATCTTCATCACCCTTTGTGGTTTTCCATCAAAATTTATAATCTTATATATCTTACTAACGAGTCCCTTTAGTCCAATTTCATCTTTCATAATTTGGAATACTAAATATTCAAATTCAGTTTTACTTCTACTTATCGAACAATTGTCCCTTACCTTCTTAGTCCATTTTTCTATCTGTATTTTTTCAAACCAGCCCAAACCCAATTTTTCAATGATTTCTTTTTTCCTCCTTTCATTTTCTAAAGTTTTTAACCAATCTATTATAATTTGTATATTTTCATCTTCCATTACCCTATCACGACTTATATTAGTTTTAATCGGCCAATTTTCAATTGTCTTCCCTAAGAAAATTATATCTGGAATTAAAATTTTAACAAATTTGTTCCAAATTTTACTCAATCCCTTTAACCAATAGCTATTAATTACACATTTTGATTTTGCTTTATCTAAAAACCATGTTGAGCCAAATCTCTTAATGTCCTTTAATTCTAAATCTCTCCAATGACTATCTTCACCTTTAAATATTTTTACCACAGTCCGAATAGCATAAGCCCAATAATAATTGAGTAGTTTGGGGATTCCTAATCCACCTTCCTTTTGATTTTGATACCACATTTTCTTCACTAATCTAGGTCTTTTCCCACCATTGCAAAATTTATCCAATTTCTTCTGATATCCTTCAATATCTTTCTCTGTCAAGTTTAACGGTAACATCTCAAATAAAAAATTAAACTTTGGCAACAACATCATCTTACACATTGCAATTCTACCAAACCAAGACAACTTTATCATTTTATATTTATCTATCTTTTTCTCAATTTCATTCATCGCCACATCATAATTTAATTTTTTCATTTCTTTAACTTTGAGTGAAAGTGTTATGCCCAAATATTTCAATGTTTTTTTAATCCTTATCCCAAGTTGTTCTTGCATATTCTCCCACTCCTTACCATTGTTATTCATTAATAATTCAGATTTTGACCAATTTATTTTCAAACCTGTCATTTCCTCAAATTCTTCCAAATGCTTATGTATCTTTTTCAAATCTTTCTCTATATCTTTCAAAATAATCAAAGTATCATCCGCATACAGATTTATCTTATATCCCTTATAGCCTTCCAATTCTTCATCTTTTTCTATCATTTTAGTCAAAATTTCCATAACCAATAAAAATAATGTTGGAGACGGGACATCCTTGTCTTGTACCCGCTTCCAATCTTATCTCTTCTGTCAGCCTTCCATTCACCTTCACTCTTGCACTACTTTTTTGATACAGTTTTGAAATAACATGTATAAACTTATTACCAAAACCTAGTACCTCAACAATTATTTTAATAGTTTCCCATTGTACAGAGTCAAAAGCTTTAAAAATATCTAATGATATTATACCTATTTTATCAGCATTATATTCAGCAACATCTATAATATTTAATACTCTTCTGACAATATCACTCATATATCTACCCTTCACAAAACCTACTTGGTTATAACTTATATATCTATCTATAAATCTACTTAATCTATTACTTATAATGGCAGTAAATATCTTTGCATCTTGATTAATTAAAGAGATGGGCCGATAGGACTCAATCCTTTCTAAGTCTTTATCTGGTTTAGGGATTATAGATATCACCTCAATAAATCTTAAGTTTTCTCCTTATTCCTCCTTGGGTGTTTCCCCTGATTATTCCTTGACTCAAAGCAGACTTTGATTGAGATTTGCAGGTCTTTAGAAAGAGATGTTTTCTAGAAATTTTCAAAGCTTTCAGGACTCAGGAATATAGAAATCATCCTGTCTATATCACACCACTGTAAGCATGCAAACATAGAACCTAATGGAATTTTGGAAAAATTCAGAAGGAAATTCATTTGACTTTGTACGGTTTGATCTTTTACTCTAACCTCGTTATTATTTTCATTTCTCTTTTGCTTTGAAGGTAATAATGGACAGGAGAATCAGGAATTGTTCCAAGTGATCAATGCTAAAGATGGAACGGAGAAGTTTGGAATTCAAATGGAACTAGAAACCCATGATAGAAACCAGTCAAATGATTGGAATCAGGAAAGCTCATCTTCCACCGATGCTCCGATGCAAGACTTTCTTGCCCAACAGGAGAAAATAAGGAAAAAATATATTGGGCAAAGTGTGAAGCCAATCAAAGCTCAATTACAAGTAAATGAACACTATTCAAGCCAAAACAAAGGAGAAGATACTTTAAGGAGACACAACAGACAAAGTTACAATGGGAAATTCATTCCTTCTCTTGGAAATAAGTTCCTTACATCTCAAAAAGTGATTGACACAGAAGAAAAGCCATACAAATGTTTGGAATGTGGAACATGTTTCAGAACAAGCAGGCAACTTACTTCCCATGAAGGGATTCACACTGGGGAGAAGCTATACAAATGCAGAGAATCTGGTAACAGGTTCAGAAGACGTAGTAATCTTATTTCCCCTAAAAGGATCCACTCAGGAGAGAAACCATATAAATGCATGGAGTGTGGAAAGACGTTTGGTCAAAGAGGTCATCTTATTTCCCACAACATGATCCACACAGGGGAGAAGCCATATAAATGCATGGAATGTGGAAAGACCTTTGCTTATAGAAATGTACTTACTATCCACAAAATGATCCACACAGGGGAGAAGCCATATAAATGCATGGAGTGTGAAAAGACGTTTGGTCGAAGAGATCATCTTATTTCCCATAAGAGGATCCACACAGGGGAGAAGCCGTATAAATGCATAGAATGTGGAAAGATCTTTGCTTATAGAAATGGACTTACTATCCACAAAACGATCCACACAGGGGAGAAGCTGTATAAATGCTTGGAGTGTGGAAAAATTTTTGCTCAAAGAAGTAATCTTATTCGCCATGAGAGGATCCACACAGGAGAGAAGCCATTTAAATGCATGGAGTGTGGAAAGACCTTTGCTCAGAGCTGTGACTTAAAAAAACATGAAAGGTTCCACACAGGGGAGAAACCATTTAAATGCATAGAATGTGGAAAGGCCTTTGTTCTAAGAGGTCATCTTATTTCCCATAAGAGGATCCACACAGGGGAGAAGCCATATAAATGCATGGAATGTGGAAAGAGCTTTGCTTATAGTAATGGACTTACTATCCACAAAATGATACACACAGGGGAGAAGCCATATAAATGCATGGAATGTGATAAGACCTTTGCTTATAGAAATGTACTTACAATCCACAAAATGATCCACACAGGGGAGAAGCCGTATAAATGCTTGGAGTGTGGAAAGACCTTTGCTAAAAGAAGTTATCTTATTTGCCATAAGAGGATCCACACAGGAGAGAAGCCGTATAAATGCTTGGAGTGTGGAAAGACGTTTGGTCAAAGAGGTCATCTTATTTCCCATAAGAGGATACACACAGGGGAGAAGCCATATAAATGCATGGAATGTGGAAAGACCTTTGCTTCTAGAAATGGACTTACTATCCACAAAATGATCCACACAGGGGAGCAGCCGTATAAATGCATGGAATGTGGAAAAATCTTTGCTCAAAGAGGTAGTCTTATTCGCCATAAGAGGATCCACACAGGGGTGAAGCTGTATAAGTGCATGGAATGTGGAAAGAGCTTTGCTTATGGTAATGGACTTACTATCCACAAAATGATACACACAGGGGAGAAGCCGTATAAATGCATGGAATGTGGAAAGAGCTTTGCTTCTAGAAATGGACTTACTATTCACAAAATGATACATACAGGAGAGAAGCCGTATAAATGCTTGGAATGCGGAAAGATGTTTTCTCAAAGAAGTAATCTTATTTCCCATGAGAGGATCCACACAGGGGAGAAGCCGTATAAATGCATGGAGTGTGGAAAGACTTTTGCTCAGTGCAGTTACCTAAGAGTCCACGAAAGGATCCACACAGGGGAAAAACCATATAAATGCATGGAGTGTGGAAAGGCCTTTGCTCAGAAAGGTAGTCTTAATTCTCATAAAAGGATCCACGCTCAGAAGAAACTCTATAGCATTAGTAATTCCACTTAGTCTTATATACCGCTCCACAATGCTTTACAGCACTCTTTAGCAGTTTACAAAGTCAGCATATGGTGTCCAGCAATCTGGGCCCTCATTTTACCCACCTCAGAAGGATGAAAGCTGAATCAACCATGACCCTGTTAGAATCAAATTTCTGGCTGTGGGCAATTACCTATAGTACTGCATTCTAACCATTGATCCAACACGTCTCTATAGATTTTGATCTGTATGCATGTTGTGCCTTTCGGATCCAAACGAGACAAGGTAGAATCCAAGAAAATGAAATTTAATGTGGAGAAAAGCAAACTTTTACACCTGGGCAGGAAAAACAGATTTCCTGAAACCTGGCTCGAAAATAGTAACTGTGAAGGGTCCTTGGAGTCAGAATGGATGATCAATTAAGCATGAATCACCTGTGTGCGGCAGCAGCCAAAAAAGCGAATACAATCCTTGGTTGTATAAACAGAGGCATAGAATAAAAATCACATGAAGTATTAGTACCGCTCTATAAAGCCTTAGTAAGACCACACCCGGAATACCGCATCCTCTTTGGGTCATCATGTTACAAAAAAGTTGTTGAAAGTTTGGAAAAAGTGAGAAGAGCAGCTAAGCTGATTAAAGTCTGGAAGACTAAAACAAGAACAATTATAGGAACTGGGCATGGTTAGTCTAGTGAAGAGAAGGACCAGGGGGAGACAGGATAGCAGTGTTCCAATATTTGAGGGGCTGCCACAGAGAGGATGGGATCCAAGGCACCTGAAGGCCAGACAAGGAATAATGGATGGAAACTTATCAAGGAGCAATTCTACCCAGAAATAAGGAGAAATTTTCTGACAGAACAATCAACCAATGGAAGAGCTTGCCTTCGGAATTTGTGGGCACTTCATCGCTGGTGGCTTTCAAGAGGAGATTGGACTGCCATTTGTCAGAAACAGTGTAGGGTCTTCTGCTTGGGTGGGGGGGTTGGACTAGATCAGTGGTTCCCAAAGTGGGCGGTACCGCCCCCGGGGGTTGGTGGGATGACCTTATGGGCAAAAAATATTTGGGTTGTTGGGAGAGTTTAAGGTGTGAAAATGAGTAACATAAGGGGAAAGCTCTATTTAACTAGGAAATTGTGATAATTGAGATTGAGATTAATTGTATATTGTGTTGAAAGCAGAAATTGTTAAATTGTGGTTTGGAGGAATATATGGGGCAAATTATTTGGTTTATTATTATTGGTAAATATAATTAATTGATTTGTAAGAAATTGGATTACATGGAAATAATTGGAATATTCATGTTCATATTGATTAATATACAAAAAAGATAGTTATATAACTAATTGATTTATATTAAAATGTTGAATTTCTATTAAACAACTGTAATATTACATAATTAACCAATGTGAGGATGAATATAAAAATAGATGACAATGGGAAGGGGTATAATATAGAATAGAAGGGAAAAGTTGAATTTGATTAAGATGAGAAATGAGGATGAAGGGTAATATTGTTTTTTTAAAAAAATAGATGAGGAATAAATATGGCAAAATAAATATTACTATGCTAAACCAGAAGTTATTATATAATGTTATAGTAGAATGTTTTTTTTGAAATGTATAGTAAAGGGGGACATAATAATATTATTAGAAAGAAAGGGTCAGTATTTGGGGGATGGAGTAAGGGGATAGTAAAGTATTATATAATCTGTTATGAATTTGGATTTTACTTTGAAGAAGTCACAGGCGGAGGGGTGGAGAGGGGGGGCTAGGGAGGAGGGGGGAGAAAAAAGGGGGAAAAATCTGTATTTGAAAAACTTTTTCAATAAAAAAAAATAGATGAGGAATAAATACGGCAAAAAGGAAATATAGAAATTGTAAATTTAATTAAAATGACTAAACACTGTTTAAATTTGTGAACCGGCCAAATACTCTGTTCAAAGAAAATACATTGTATGTTTGTACGTGTGTTTCTAATTATTGCTATTTATTCATATTTGTTCTCTTTTATTCTTTAAAGTTTAACAATCCATTCTTTATCTTAATATCTTCATATTTGTTTGGGGTTGCCTTTCTTCCATTTCATCTTTTTTATTGTACAGCAATCTTTCTCCTCAAACCTACCACCTCTCTCTTTTCTTTCCTTCTGACTTTCTCTTCCCCACCCTCTTCTTCTCCTCCCTACTTCCCCTTCCTTTCTCCTTCTCCTCCTCTCTTCCTCCCTCTCTTACTCTAATTTCCCTTCCCTTCCTTCCTCCCTTCTCTTCCTTCCCTCTCTCTCCTTCCTTCTTCCATCTCTCTACTCCTTCCTTCCCAATGCTGCAACAACATGCTGGAAATGTGGAAAGGAGGTTGGCACCTTCTTTCATATGTGGTGGTCCTGCCCTGAGAGAAAAAAGTTTTGGATAAAAATACAAAATTGTCTACGAGAAATGATGGAAGAAGATATAAAACTTTCCCCTGAAATCTTTCTATTAGGAATGATCAGAGATGGACTCCCCAAAGATAAGATAACATCTTACAATACATGTCATTACAGCAGCCAGGTTAATCTTTGCAAAATACTGGAAAGACAAATAAACCCCCCCAGAGGTGGCAATAATAAACAAAATTCTAGAATGTGCAGAAATGGTAAAATTAACAAGTGTTTTTAACGATGATACGAATTCAAAATTCAAGGCAGTATGGGAAAGGTGGTATAAATGGTGGAATAATAGAATGAGATTGTAAGAATATGTATACGTTCAATAATCGTAGATTCGAATGTAATAGATATGTATATAATGTATATAACTTAAATATGTAACTATATGACACCTCAGATGTTAACAGAGATTGGATGTTTTCTTTAAAAAAATTTTTTTTTAAAAAAAATAAAGTATATTTTAAAAAAAAATGATTCCTGGACAATTGGTCAAAAAGACCCACTATGTTTACGCAGCGGACTAAAGTGCTGTTAAAAAGTTAGCACTTAGCTGCCAGCTGCCTGCAGTTACTGCGAGTTCAATTTTCACCAGGCTCAAGGTTGACACAGCCTTCCATCCTTCCGAGGTAGGTAAAACGAGGACCCGGATTGTGGGGGCAATAAGCTGACTTTATATAAAAAGAACACAGCTTGGGGGGGTCAAAAGCCCTACTAAGCAGGTATATACAAAAGTAGGAAAGCTATTGCTTAACGCATTGTAAGCCGCCCTGAGTCTCTGGAGAAAGGCGGCATGTAAATCGAACCAATAAATAAAGACAGACGTGTGGGAAGTAAAACGGAATGGAGCTATTTCAAAGCATTAAGGAAATATTTGATTGTATTGACCAAAAACTGGAAAATATATTACAAGGGATAATAGGCAAAGACCAGAACAACGAGGAAAGAATGAACTCATCAGAAGGAACGGAGGGGAAAGCAGAACTGAGAAACCAGCAAGAAGACAACAAGGAGAAGATATTCCTAAAAATAATAGCAATTAAGGAACTAAAAAAGGAGGAAAATGCTGTGAAAGACTTAAAAAGGGAACAGGAGAAACAGGAAGAGAACGGGGGAAAAGAGATGGGGCCTAGAACAGATAGTTTTGGAATTAGACAGTAGGAAAGGGTAGAGAAGGAAGAAAAAGTTAGATTGCGTAGTCAGAAGATAGATCTAGAAGTAGATGGAGTAAGAGACTTAAGGGATGAATATGGGAGGCAAGCCAAAAAGAAAGTAAGATTAAAGGTTTGGATGCGGGCAAGAGATGAAAGGTTAAGGGAGAAAAAAAAGAGTAAAAGAATCCTTTATAAATCTATTTTAATAATATGTATTAATATTAGAATTATATAGTTTGGTTAATTATTTTATAAGTAGTGTGATAGACATTAGGATAATATCTTAATATAAATAGATATGAAGAATGGAATAGGGGAAATAAGAAAAATTATGAATAAGAATTAACAAGTGAAAATTAGAATTTAATGATGGTATTATTAAAGATGCATAAAAATATTGGCAGTGAAATGCTAGAACTAAATAACAAGTGATTTGATAATGAAATAATACATTTAAAGTAAACGTGTATTAACAGTAGAATTATATTAGAATTAAATGGGTGATTAGATAATGAAAGAATATGTTTTAAAGTACACGTGTATTAATAGTAGTGCATGGGACGGTGGGAGAGCGGCAGGAGGTGGTCCTGCAAGTCCCCCGGGCCTAAGCCATGAAGGGCTTTGTAGGTAAGCACCGGTACCTTGAAACAAATCAGGAACGCCACCGGCAGCCAGTGCAGCTCACGCAGGAGAGGTCAAGAAGGACCAAGTTGGAGGAACAACCCCCATCCCTGGCCCGCCAGAGATCATTTACTAGTTACTTGCTAAAAGATGCATAAAATTCTCAATGGAGCCTTCAGCTTTTCCTGTTTTGCTTTTTCCTTTCCTTTTTCTCTTTTCATTTATGGTCTAATGATATATCCCTGCAATCAATTCCCCAAGGGCCTTAAGCTTCCTAGTCACATTTCTTGAGGTGAATTTCCTACTCAATCCCTATGTAAAAATGGTTTTCCACATCATAGTTTAGCTTTCTATTCCTTTTTCAGGATCTTCCTTTCCTTTCATCAGAAGAGACCGGAGATGTCCCTGCCCTTTCTCCTTCCCTCTTTGCGTAGAGGCTGAGCGAATAGTTTGAGAAGGGCAGCTGCATGTACTGAATTAGAGAAATAAAAAAATAAATTAATTAAAATCATTTTCCTGATTGTGGCCTTCCTGCCTGTGTCCCATCTGCCTCCTCTTCAGGCGGGAATTCCCAACAACCGCAAGACAGAAGCTGTCTTTCCCACAGAGGCTCCTGGTCCTCCTCTTCTGACCGCCCGGCTGTTTCTGACAGGATTTGGACCCTTTGGAGGCCTCCCACAATCTCTGCGGAGCCTTCAGGGCGGCTGTTCTTGAGGGAAGCGATTATAATTCCTCCAGAGAAATTTTTCTCCATCTCCACAGAGGGTTCCTGGACAGGAAAGAGAGGAAGATGGAGAAAGTGGCGCCTCTGAAAACCACAAAGCTTTTCTTGGGCTGGCAGGCATTGAGAGGGGCCTTTCCTCCTACTCCCAAGCCCATCATCCCTGCCCTCTCCTTTCCCCTCAGACGCGCTCCTCTTTCCCGCCCTTTCTGCAATCCTGGCACTTTGCCCCTAATCCACCAGGGGGCGCCCTCTGCTTCCCCATTGGTCCACAGGAGAGCGAACGTCACAGCCGTCTTTGTAGGGGTGGCCGGGAAGGAAGTAACATCATGAAAGCATGCCGCTCTAGGACGGTGCACTCTCTCTCCTTAACCCCGCAGAAGGCGGAAAGTCGGGGTGGGGGGGAATCCAGACGTTTCCCTGGTGAGTTGGGGGCTCTTCCCGGGCAAAGGGAGGCAGAGGAGGGAAAGACCTTCGCCTGGCCCTCCTCCGGCCTCAACCCCAGCTCCCATGCTCCCCAGCCACCCTTTCCATGCAAAGAGCCCGAGTGGGGGGAGGGGAGGGTCAGCCTTGCGGAAGCCCAGAAGGTTGTTCAGTGGCTCAACTCCACTTTCTAATTCTTGGCATTTATTTTTCTTTCCATCTCAGATACACAAAGTCGAAAGCATTTGAAATCTTTGCAAGGCAAAATTTTCTCTTGGGGGAAAAAAAAGAGCGGAATAACTTGCAGGGATCAGTCCTGCAGCCCCAGAAATGGTCCCGTGAAGGAAAAGGCATCTGGAGACCCACCAGGATGGAGACACAACCTTTTGCAAAGGAGGGAAGCGGAAAAGGCCCTTCAGCTGCTCAGCCTGGGAATGGGGGGAAGCTCTGGACAAGGACTGGGCAGGAGATCCTGGAGGAGGAAACCATCCTCCCTTCAGAAGTTCAGCCCTGGAACTTCATCCAATACCAGGAGGCTGAAGGTCCCCGAGGACTTTGCAGCCGACTCCATGACTTTAGTAGGCGATGGCTGAGACCAGAAAAGCACACCAAAGCCCAGATGCTGGACCTGGTGGTTCTGGAGCAGTTCCTGGCTCTTCTGCCCCCAGAGATGGAGGGCTGGGTGCGGGAGTGTGGAGCAGAGACCAGCTCCCAGGCGGTGGCCCTGGCTGAAGGCCTCCTCCTGAGCCAGGTGGAGGAGCAGAAGGAGCAGGTCGAGTTGCAGGTAAGAATTCAAAAGAGAATAGAGAATCTGTTTGAATACTTCACCCCTCCTTCCCAAACTTCTCTGACATTCATAATATGTGGTGATGTCCCACCTATTCTTGTAGGACATTGTTCCATTGTTTTCTCATTCAACCACATGGATGGATATTTTATGTATGTATGTATTTATGTATGTGTGTATGTAGACTTCTATACTGCTTCATAGTGCTTTACAGCCCTCTCTAAGCGGTTTACAAAGTTAGCATATTGCATATTGTTATCATATAGCCCCCAACAATCTGGGTCCTCATTTTACCCACCTCGGAAGGATGGAAGGCTGAGTGAACCCTGAGCCGGTGAGATTTGATCTACTGAACTGCAGTCAGCTTTTTTTTTTCTTTTTTTTTTTTTGCTTTAATTTATATGCTGCCCTTCTCCGGAGACTCAGGGCGGCTTACAATGCGTTAAGCAATAGCCTCCATACTTTTGTATATTTATACGAAGTCAATTTATTGCCCCCATAATCTGGGTCCTCATTTCACCTACCTTTGAAAGGATGGAAGGCTGAGTCAACTTTGAGCCTGATGAGATTTGAACTTGCAGTAATTGCAAGCAACAGATGTTAATAACAGTGCTTTAGTCCACTGTACTACAGGCTCTTTAAAGCTGAAGTAGCTGCAGTACTGCACTCTAACCACTGTGCTACCTCAGCTCCTATCCGATATTGGGGGCTTTGAGGTTGTATTCAGAATATACAAATCCACTTTACGTCATGTGATGTACATTAATTCTGCTACTTCCTTCCTTCTATTGGAAGTGGTGCACTGTGGAGATCAGAGATCCTGAGGGAAAGAAGAACCCACCAAATCCCCCTCCGCAGCTATTTTTCAGGAGGATCCCTTCGGAGGATCAAAGTCAGGACACCTCAGGAGGTAATTGAAGATCCCCTGATTACCCATCTGTCTTACCTTCGCTCTGTCTTCTATACGATTCCTCCTCCTATTTATACTTCTCCACACTAATTGCATCTGCAGATAATTGCCCAGCGACTGTCAGCCTCCGCTTTCTTGCTCATTGCTTACTTGCTCGGCTGCCATGAAACAGGGGGAGTGGGGAGCTATTGGAATTCTTGGGAGGGGGGAAGCGAGCTTCAGGAGAAAAGTAAAACTTTGCAGCGGTTTTCTTTGAAGCTGGCTGATGTCTCCAGGTCAACGGTCGTGGCATAGCAAGAGGATGACACTGCCAGACGTTTGCTCCCATATGACCCCTGGAGAACCTGTGGATTGGATGATTTACGATGGACAGATGGGGGGAGATGTTTTCTATATGTGATTTTCGTGCCTTTGCTTCAGACCTTGCTTTTCTTTGACTGCATTCAGTTCTTATCCAGTAAAAGTTACCTTTCTCTATGAAAATGGAGTCAGGGGTTTTCTTTCCTGGATAATGAAAGGAGGCCATCTTGACAGCGACCCTCTTTAGGTGAGCCTCCTCCGCCTGGGGAAGGAGGAGATTGAGGTCTACCTGACAGGCATGCTGTGGTTTTTCTGGAAGACAAAATTGCTTAACTTTGTTCTCAGTTGGATGCCGGCGTGGTTGCTAGTCTGGTGGAAGCCTCTGAGGCAGGTTCTTGCTCTGATATCTGGGAACGGTTTGACCCTGTTGCTCCTGGGGAAGTGGACAGGATCCTAGGGAGTATGGCTGGGTGCAAGCACCTGTGTTTTAGACCCATGCCCTGCCTGGCTTGGGAAAGCTTCCTGGGAGATGACAGGTGGGTGGACGCTGGTGGTCATTAATGCTTCCCAACAGGAGGGGGCAGTGCCCCAGCACTTGAAGTACGCTGTGGTCCACCCTCTTCTTAAGAAGCCATCCCTGGATTCCACCCTGTTGAAGAATTTCCAACCTGACTCCAGTCTTCCCTTCTTGGGGAAGGTGGTTGAGAAGGTGGTTGTGCAGCAGCTCCAGATGTTATTTTTATATACCTATATCTATACCTATACCTATACCTATACCTATACCTATCTATCTCTATCTATCTATGGTTTCGTGCTTGTGCGAGCAAAGCGTAATCGGAGCTGCCGTCTCTCTATAAATACTGGCGGGAAGGTGTGGAGTGTGTGTGGAGACGGGGACAGAACAGGAGTGCTTGACAATACATATATTGTCAAGCATGTAATAGTTAACAGATATAGGTATAAACATAATTATGAATACATGAAATAGATACATATAAAAGGGAACATTAGGACAGGGGCAATAGGCACGCTGCTGCGTATATGCACTCGCCTTAGAGACCTCTTAGGAATGGGGTGAGGTCGACAGTAGATGGTCTAAGGTTAAAGTTTTGGGGTTTAGGGGAAGAAACCATAGAGTATGGTAATGCGTTCTAGGCATTAGTGACTCTGTTACTGAAATCATATTTTCTGCAATCAAGGTTAGCCCAGTTTACAGTAACTTTGTATCTATTGTATCTATTCAAAGAGCAGGTGGCGGTCGTGTGCAGGAGGGCCTTTGTGCAACTACTACGGGTTGTGTGCCAGTTATGTCCCTTTCTGGATTGACAATCCCTACTCACAGTCAGTTATGCCCTAGTCACTTCCCGTCTTGACTATTGCAACACGCTCCAGTTGATGCAAAATGCAGTGGCCCGCATAGTTTTGTGCACACCCCGTTGTGCACAAGTATCTCCTGCAGGAACCGCATTGGCTGCCAGTTTGCTTCCTGGTACAATTGAAGGTGCTGGTTATCAGCTTTAAAGCCCTTCATGGCTTGGGACCAGGTTATCTGAGGGACCGTTTCTTACTGGTTACATCTGCCTGAACTACCAGAGTACGGAGGCAGCGAATGTTGCGGGTCTCATCCCCTAGGACAGGGGTCAGCAACCTGCGGCTCTGGAGACATATGTGGCTCTTTCGCCCCTCTGCTGCGGCTCCCTGCCACTCAAAATATGCGTTGCAACTGCCAATTTGCGACACCTGCCAGCACACGATTTATTGAGCTTTTCAACCTTTAGTAGGCCAACCATGGATAAATCCAAGAAAAGAAACGTTTCAGAAGAAAACAATATTCAATTCAACTACATATGCTAGTTTGGTGGCTGCTAAAGAAATAGTCAGGCACGGGAAGGGTTTTTGTGGCTCCCGGTGTTTTCTGTGGGAAACGGGTCCAAATGGCTCTTTGAATATTTAAGCTTGCAGACCCCTGCCCCAGGAAGACACACCCGGTGAGACCCAGAAGAAGGGCCTCACGGAAGGCCTTGAAGATGTGGTTCTGCCAGGGGGCCTGGGAAACATAGAGCGGGATGAGGCCCATTAAACGGCTCCTGTGAGGTGCTTTTGCCGGGGAAAGGGGTGTGGGGTATTTTATTATTTTAATCTATAATATAATTCTCCTTTTATTAGTTTGATTATTTTAATATGGGTTTAATATTTTGCAACCTGCCTTGAGTCTCCATGTGCGAATAGGCGGCATATAAATTGCCTTAAATTAATAAATAAATAAAATATTTTGTTATTTATTTTGAAATTATTTATTCCTTACAGAGAAAGAAAGAATGAAATGTTCTGGTTTTCATGACGGTGATAAAACAGCGGTTGAACCCCTAAATCAGGTAAGAAAAGGAAAAGTTATAAAGATTTGTATTTTCGCCTTCAGGAAGTGAAGTGGGTGTGCAGAATGCTCTCTCCTTCTATTCCTCCCCTTGTTTGGACTGGGTTATTTTTGTGTCCTTCCACAACATGGAGAGCAGAATAGCAGGTTGAAGTTGCTGTCAGCCAGCATAGCTTCCTCTGGTTGTCTTGTTCTGCTAGGTGCTCCTCCAACTTTGCCTTTACAAGAAGCACTTCTTTTAACGTCCTTCAAGAATTACGAATAAACGTATCAGTGGCAGGAACTGCTGGACCACCTTTCTTTTTGTAATTTATCAACCTCCTAAGGTACGGATTAAGAGAGTTGGACAGGACCTTGTAGGTCATCTAGTCCAACCTCCTACACCGTTTCTGACAGTTGGCAGTATAGTCTCTTCTTGAAAGCTCCCAGTGATGAAGCTCCTATGAAACTTCTGTTCCATTGGTTGATTGCTTTCACTGTAAGAAAACGTTTCCTTATTTTCTGGTTAAATTTGTCCTTATTGAGTTTCGATCCATTATTCCTTGTCTGGCCTTCAGGTGCTTTGGAAAATAGCTTGACCCCCTCCTCTCTGCCCCTCAAATATTAGAGCACTGCTACCCTGTCTCCCATGGTCCTTTTCTTCACTAGCCAACCATGCCCAGTTCCTGCATTTGTTCATTGTATGTTTTAGCCTCCAGTCCCCTCATCATCAGTTGCTCTTCCTTGCACTCTTTCTAGAATCCCAAGATCTTTGTTACATCATGGCAACTAATACTGGATGCAAAGTTCCTAGGTGTGGTCTTACCAAGGCATTCTAAAGTGGCACTAATACTTCATCTGATCTTGATTCTATCCCTCTCTTAATGCAGCCTATGATTCTGTTGGGTGTTTTTTGGCAACTGTAGCACACTGCTGGCTCACGTTTAAGTGATTGTCCACCAGGACTCCAAGATCCCTGTTCCACTTACTAATTTTGAGCCAGGCATCACCTATCCTATGGCAGTGCATTTGGTTTTTCTTTCCTAAATGTAGCACATTACATTTCTCACCATTGAGGTTCATTTTGTTAGAAGTGCCAATCTGTCAATCCTTCTATATCTCGAGCCTATTTTGTGCAGTGTTGGTATTCCTGTCAATTTGGTCTTGTCTGCAAATTTGATGAGTTCCCCTTCTATCCCTTTGTCTAAATCATTGATGATGAGGAACAGATCTTGCGAATCCTCCTGTTCTGTTCTTTCCTCCCTGTTCAGGAGAGTCTTGTGTCCTTCGAGGAGGTGGCTCTGTATTTCTCTGAGGAGGAATGGTCTCAGCTGGATCCTGACCAGAAAGCGCTGCATTTGGAAGTCATGCTTGAAAACTATGGGAACGTGGTCTCTCTCGGTAAGAATTTTCTTTTCCCAAATCAGAGAGTTCAAGAAGACAGATTATAGTTAATTTTTATTAAAAAATCACTAATCAGATATCGTCTCCTGGGAGAGAAAAGGAAAGTATCTGGCCTTTTTGTACCCAAGGAAGGAAAGAGTCAGTGTCTCTTTGCTGAGGTCCTTTTGGGGCATTCCTTATCTGTATTTTTCCATTTCTATTTGAATTTATCTGTGGAGGCTGAGAAGAACGGGGTGTGCTTTTATGTGTCCACTGAAGATCATATGACAAGAATGTGTTGTCATTTGTTCTCTGAAACCTCCCCAAATCGTGTGAGAACAGAACTTTCACGCTCAGGCCATGGAAGAGCATTCTCGCAATCCAATTCAGGAACAAAGGCCTCATGCAGTGTGACTGAGAGCATCCTAGGATACAGGTATTCCCCAAGTTACAACAGTTCACTAAGCAACCATAGCACTTCTCGTCTTGTGTGATCTCACACTAAAGTAGTTTTAGGGCTATGTTCTCTGCGAACTAAAGCCTGTACCAGATCTGTCCAAAAAGCCCTTGACAGCCAATGACACTTTGGGGCAGCAAAATAGCCATTCGTGAAGCCTCCCAACCTTTCCCGTCTCAGTGCAAAGAGCATTTACAAGCCAATGGGAGGCTTCAGGGAAGGGACTTCACTCCAAAGTCTCATCGTTGGGATCAAGGAACGGGCCGAGTGGGAGTCCTGCCTGCCAGACAGAGGCCGTGCAGTAGCTGCTCCAAGGTACACCGGGGAAGAAAGAGCTTTTTTCAAAATGGTTTCAGTTCTCACAGATCTCTGATGAAATTAATCCACGTCAATAAATCTTAAGTTTTCTCCTTATTCCTCCTTGGGTGTTTCCCCTGATTATTCCTTGACTCAAAACAGACTTTTATTGAGATTTAGATAATTGTAAAGAAAGAGATGTTTTCTAGAAATTTTCAAAGCTTTCAGGACTCATGAATATAGAAATCATCCCGTCTATATCACACCACTGTAAGCATGCAAACATACAACCTAATGGAATTTTGGAAAAATTCAGAAAGAAATTCATTTGATTTTGTACGGTTTGATCCTTTTCTCTAACCTCGTTATTATTTTCATTTCTCTTTTGCTTTGAAGGTAATAATGGTCAAGAGAATCAAGATTTCTGTGAACTGTTCCAAGTGATCAATGCTAAAGATGAAACGGAGAAGTTTGGAATTCGAATGGAACTAGAAACCCATGATAGAAACCAGTCAAATGATTGGAATCAGGAAAGCTCATCTTCCACCGAGGCTCCGATGCAAGACTTTCTTGCCCAACAGGAGAAAATAAGGAAAAAATATATTGGAGAAAGTGTGAAGCTAATCAAAGCTAAATTAGAAGTAAATGAACACTATTCAAGCCAAAACAAAGGAGAAGATGCTTTAAGGAGACACAACAGACAAAGTTACAACGGGAAATTCATTCCTTCTCTTGGAAATAAGTTCCTTACATCTCAAAAAGTGATGGACACAAAACAGAAGCCTTACAAATGTTTGGAACGTGGAACATGTTTTGGAACAAGCAGGCAACTTACTTCCCATGAAGGGATTCACACTGGGGAGAAGGTATACACATGCAGAGAGTCTGGTAACAGGTTCAGAAGACATAGTAATCTTATTTCCCCAAAAAGGATCCAGGCAGGGGAAAAGCCATTTAAATGCATGGAGTGCAAAAAAACCTTTGCTCGAAGAAATAGTCTTATTTACCATAAGAGGATCCACACAGGGGAGAAGCCGTATGAATGCTTGGAGTGTGGAAAAATCTTTGTTCAAAGAGGTAATCTTATTCGCCATGAGAGGATCCACACAGGGGAGAAGCCGTATAAATGCATGGAATGTGGAAAGATGTTTTCTGAAAGAGCTCATCTTATTTGCCATGAGAGGATCCACACAGGGGAGAAGCCATTTAAATGCTTGGAGTGTGGAAAAATCTTTGCTCAAAGAGGTAGTCTTATTCGCCATGAGAGGGTCCACACAGGGGAGAAGCCGTATAAATGCATGGAATGTGGAAAGATGTTTTCTGAAAGAGCTCATCTTATTTGCCATGAGAGGATCCACACAGGGGAGAAGCCATTTAAATGCTTGGAATGTGGAAAAATCTTTGCTCAAAGAAGGTATCTTATTAGCCATAAGAGGATCCACACAGGAGAGAAGCCGTATAAATGCTCAGAGTGTGGAAAGATGTTTGGTGAAAGAGGTAATCTTATTCGCCATAAGAAGATCCACACAGGGGAGAAGCCGTTTAAATGCATGGAATGTGATAAGAGCTTTGCTTATAGTGATAGTCTTACTATACACAAAATTATGCACACAGGGGAGAAGCCGTATGAATGCTCGGAGTGTGGAAAAATCTTTGCTCAAAGAAGTAATCTTATTCGCCATAAGTGGATACACACAGGGGAGAAGCCGTATAAATGCATGGAATGTGGAAAGACCTTTGCTTATAGAAATAGACTTACTATCCACAAAATCATACACACAGGGGAGAAGCCATATAAATGCATGGAATGTGGAAAGCGCTTTGCTTATAGTAATAGACTTACTATCCACAAAATGATCCACACGGGGGCGAAGCCGTATAAATGCATGGAGTGTGGAAAGACCTTTGCTTCTAGAAGTGGACTTACTATCCACAAAACAAGCCACACAGGGGAGAAGCTGTATAAATGCTTGGTGTGTGGAAAAATCTTTGCTGAAAGAAGGAATCTTATTCGCCATGAGAGGATCCACACAGGAGAGAAGCCATTTAAATGCATGGAGTGTGGAAAGACCTTTGCTCAGAGCTGTGACCTAAGAAAACATGAAAGGATCCACACAGGGGAGAAGCCATATAAATGCATGGAATGTGGAAAGAGCTTTGCTTATAGTAATAGACTTACTATCCACAATGATACACACAGGGGAAAAACCATATAAATGCATGGAATGTGGAAAGACCTTTGCTTCTAGAAATGGACTTATTAGCCACCAAATGATACACACAGGGGAGAAGCCGTATAAATGCATGGAATGTGGAAAGAGCTTTGCTTATAGTAATAAGACTTACTATCACAATGATACACACAGGGGAAAAACCGTATAAATGCATGGAGTGTGGAAAGGCCTTTGCTCAGAAAGGTAGTCTTAATTCTCATAAAAGGATCCACGCTCAGAAGAAACTATAGCATTAGTAATTCCACTTAGACTTATATACCGCTCCACAATGCTTTACAGCACTCTTTGAGCAGTTTACAAAGTCAGCATATGGTGTCCAGCAATCTGGGTCCTCATTTTACCCACCTCAGAAGGATGAAAGCTGAATCAACCATGACCCTGTTAGAATCAAATTTCTGGCTGTGGGCAATTACCTATAGTACTGCATTCTAACCACTGATCTACCTCGTCTCTATAGGTTTTAATCTGTATGCATATTGTGCCTTTCGGATCCAAACGAGACAAGGTAGAATCCAAGAAAATGAAATTTAATGTGGAGAAAAGCAAACTTTTACACCTGGGCAGGAAAAACAGATTTCCTGAAACCTGGCTCGAAAATAGTAACTGTGAAGGATCCTTGGAGTCAGAATGGATGATCAATTAAGCATGAATCACCTGTGTGCGGCAGCAGCCAAAAAAGCGAATACAATCCTTGGTTGTATAAACAGAGGCGTAGAATAAAAATCACATGAAGTATTAGTACCGCTCTATAAAGCCTTAGTAAGACCACACCCGGAATACCGCATCCTCTTTGGGTCATCATGTTACAAAAAAGTTGTTGAAAGTTTGGAAAAAGTGAGAAGAGCAGCTAAGCTGATTAAAATCTGGAAGTCTAAAACAAGAACAGTTATAAGAACTGGGCATGGCTAGTCTAGTGAAGAGAAGGACCAGGGGGGACAGGATAGCAGTGTTCCAATATTTGAGGGGCTGCCACAGAGAGGATGGGATCCAAGGCACCTGAAGGCCAGACAAGGAATAATGGATGGAAACTTATCAAGGAGCAATTCTACCCAGAAATAAGGAGAAATTTTCTGACAGAACAATCAACCAATGGAAGAGCTTGCCTTCGGAATTTGTGGGCACTTCATCGCTGGTGGCTTTCAAGAAGAGATTGGACTGCCATTTGTCAGAAACAGTGTAGGGTCTTCTGCTTGGGTGGGGTGGGGGGGTGGACTAGATCAGTGGTTCCCAAAGTGGGAGGTACCGCCCCCGGGGGTGGGTGGGATGACCTTATGGGCAAAAATATTTGGGTTGTTGGGAGAGTTTAAGGTGTGAAAATGAGTAACATAAGGGGAAAGCTCTATTTAACTAGGAAATTGTGATAATTGAGATTGAGATTAATTGTATATTGTGTTGAAAGCAGAAATTGTTAAATTGTGGTTTGGAGGAATATATGGGGCAAATTATTTGGTTTATTATTATTGGTAAATATAATTAATTGATTTGTAAGAAATTGGATTACATGGAAATAATTGGAATATTCATGTTCATATTGATTAATATACAAAAAAGATAGTTATATAACTAATTGATTTATATTAAAATGTTGAATTTCTATTAAACAACTGTAATATTACATAATTAACCAATGTGAGGATGAATATAAAAATAGATGACAATGGGAAGGGGTATAATATAGAATAGAAGGGAAAAGTTGAATTTGATTAAGATTAGAGATGAGGATGAAGGGTAATATTGGTTTTTTAAAAAAATAGGGACTTCCTGTTTGCTCTCTGTTGCTTCCAGACGGTCCCTCAGGACTGCCAGCCCCGTCGCCTGTAAAGAGCCGCCTTTACATCTGAAAGGCGGCTCGAAAAACTCCATTTCCATAAGGAAATGTGAGACAGAGCAGGTGAGGGCAGGTAGAGCTTTCTGCGAAGCCCCGAGAGTTTTTTTTTACTCTTGGGGGCGAAGCAGATGAAGCTCCCTATTTCCCTCGCCGCTGCTCCAGGCTTTGGGAGACCTCTGCTTTTTTGCAGAGCCAGGCGACGAGAACAAGCTTTTTAAAGAAAATTAACAGATTAATTAAAGAGGATGAGATCTGGACCTGTGACCCTAAATCGCAAGTATTTTCATTTACTTTATAAAAGATACTGAAGAAAGGAAAAAAGAATTTTAAAATGGCGACTGCCGAGACCTGAGAAGGGAAAGCTGAAAGGGAAAGTCCTTCCGTTTCTTAATAAGCCACAAAGTAGCAGAATAAATACTGCTGGCTACAATTCAAGAAAAAGTTCTATTTTTTATGTTTTCTTTTTCCTGGAGATCTGATACTGATCTTGTTTGGAAAGAAGTTTTCTTTTCTGTTTTTAAAAAAGTGTTTGTCTGTGTGGAAATATGGCGTTTAAACTAACAAAGCCAGACAAACAAGCAGTTGGTGGGGGGGGGGGATTCCCCCATCTACAAACTACATGAACAAGTTTTAAACCTACAGACTCAGAAAACTGATTTTAATTTAATTGAATTTCTTTTGGAGGAGATTGTAAGAAGGGATGAGATTGTGAACCAGAATCTTGAAAAATTCAAGCAGGAAATTAAAGAATTGGTACAATTAAAGTATGATAATTTGCAACGAAAGATTGTAAGAATGACTAATGGTTTTACAGAAATTGCTATAAAGTTGGATACAAATATTAATTTATTAGAGTCTAAAATGGAGGAAATTGATGATAAGATTTATAATTTGGACAATAAAATACAAAGAATTGAAAATGATAAATACTCAAGACAATAGCTTGGAAGAAAAATCTAAAATGGAAGCAGATCATAAGGCTTGCAATGTAGAAAATATAAAACAACGGATCGAAAAAAGTTTTAATGATGCAACACAGCTTTACAGAATTTGCGATTAGATTGAGAGGACTGCAGGAAAATAACAGAGATGATTTAAGGAAAATTCTGGCTGGGATTTTAAAGGTTCATCCTGAGGAAGTATTTTGCAGGATTGACAGAGTCTACAGAGTAAATTCTTGGATTGCAAAGCAAAGGCAACTGCTTAGAGATGTGGTGATTTACTTTACAGATAAAGAAATAAGAAATAATATTGTGCAAAAATCTTTTAACTCTACTTTACAACTGTATGGAAGAAAAATTTGGATATATAAAGAGTTACCGCCTAAGATGTTATTCGATAGAAAGAAATTTGGATTCCTGGTGACTGAGCTTAAAAAACAAAATATTTTATTTAGGTGGGATGTTCCAGTTGGTATAATATTGAGATATCAAGGAGAAAGATACCAATTAAATACTGTCGAAAAAGTGGAAGAATTTTATCATAAGATTTTGAAAATGAGCTCAACATTCTCATGCACAACACAAGATAAGCAGAAGGAGTTGGAAATAATGGAAAAACATCGAGGTACAGAGGTTTTTGTAGATGAATCGCCTTTGGATCCTTTAGCTGACAGTTGAGGCGAAGTATTGTTAATATTATCCTGAGGAGAGTGACAGACCTCTGCAATGCCGTAATTTTGGGATGTGAAAAGGGCCTTAAATTGTTGGATTGGAATTATCTATTTTGGATTCTTTGATAAATGTATTACGTTTATGCTGAGTTATATGGCAAGAGAGTTACGTTGGGGCATGCAGAAGATCTGGTTGTTACCCCATTATGATGGTTGGAATTAATAATCTTGAAGAAAGCCACTACTACAGATACTATATGGAATACAATTATAATGTCACTCGGGTGGTTGTTTTCTTTTTTATATATATACATGAAGATACTTATTATTGATGGGGGCAGATGATAACTGAGGATTCTGAACATTCTGTTGGAATTGGGATGTTATGTTACCCTAATATGGGTGATGGATTTAACAATCCAGTGGAAAGACATCAAAGAAGATATTATATGGATTACAAGTTTAAAGTCATTGATTTTATCTATATAAGGGTATATTTTTTTTAGCAGGGTGGGCAGAAGAATAAAGATATTAAGAATTGTTAAGTATGGAAATTTTGTAGGGAAGTGGGTGAAGACAGGCTAGTTTACTGATTGTTTAGTTTAAGAAAAGGGATGTTTAAGAGATATACTTATGGGGGTGGAGGAAATGGACAGATTATGAGTTGAATAAATGTTAAATGTTAAATGTTAAATTAGGATTTATTATATAGTTTTATAGTGGAAGGCTGCTTTGAAATGTTATATTAATATACACAAAAGATTAAATGTTAAATTAGGATGTATTATATAAGTTATATAATATAACTTATATTATATAAGTGGAAGGTTGTTTTGAAATGTTATATTAATATACATACAAGGTTTGATTTAAGAGATATATGTATGGGGAGGAGAAAAAGGGCAGATTATTGTTAAATTGGGAGTTATAATAATATTACTATGCTAAACCAGAAGTTATTATATAATGTTATAGTAGAATGTTTTTTTTGAAATGTATAGTAAAGGGGGACATAATAATATTATTAGAAAGAAAGGGTCAGTATTTGGGGGATGGAGTAAGGGGATAGTAAAGTATTATATAATCTGTTATGAATTTGGATTTTACTTTGAAGAAGTCACAGGGGGAGGGGTGGAGAGGGGGGGCTAGGGAGGAGGGGGGAGAAAAAAGGGGGAAAAATCTGTATTTGAAAAACTTTTTCAATAAAAAAAAATAGATGAGGAATAAATACGGCAAAAAGGAAATATAGAAATTGTAAATTTAATTAAAATGACTAAACACTGTTTAAATTTGTGAACCGGCCAAATACTCTGTTCAAAGAAAATACATTATATGTTTGTATGTGTGTTTCTAATTATTGCTATTTATTCATATTTGTTCTCTTTTATTCTTTAAAGTTTAACAATCCATTCTTTATCTTAATATCTTCATATTTGTTTGCGGTTGCCTTTCTTCCATTTCATCTTTTTTATTGTACAGCAATCTTTCTCCTCAAACCTACCACCTCTCTCTTTTCTTTCCTTCTTACTTTCTCTTCCCCACCCTCTTCTTCTCCTCCCTACTTCCCCTTCCTTTCTCCTTCTCCTCCTCTCTTCCTCCCTCTCTTACCCTCACACTTACTCTAATTTCCCTTCCCTTCCTTCCTCCCTTCTCTTCCTTCCCTCTCTCTCCTTCCTTCTTCCATCTCTCTACTCCTTCCTTCCCAATGCTTCAACAACATGCTGGAAATGTGGAAAGGAGGTTGGCACCTTCTTTCATATGTGGTGGTCCTGCCCTGAGACAAAAAAGTTTTGGATAAAAATACAAAATTGGCTACGAGAAATAATGGAAGAAGATATAAAACTTTCCCCTGAAATCTTTCTATTAGGAATGATCAGAGATGGACTCCCCAAAGATAAGATAACATCTTACAATACATGTCATTACAGCAGCCAGGTTAATCTTTGCAAAATACTGGAAAGACAAACAAACCCCTCCAGAGGTGGCAATAATAAACAAAATTCTAGAATGTGCAGAAATGGTAAAATTAACAAAAGTTCTTAACGATGATACGAATTCAAAATGCAAGGCAGTATGGGAAAGGTGGTATAAATGGTGGAATAATAGAATGAGATTGTAAGAATATGTATACGTTCAATAATCGTAGATTAGAATGTAATAGATATGTATATAATGTATATAACATAAATATGTAACTATACGACACCTCAGATGTTAACAGAGATTGGATGTTTTCTTTAAAAAAATTTTTTTAAAAAAATAAAGTATATTTTTTAAAAAAAATGATTCTTGGAAAATTGGTCAAAAAGACCCACTATGTTTACGCAGCGGACTAAAGTGCTGTTAAAAAGTTAGCACTTAGCTACCAGCTGCCTGCAATTACTGCGAGTTCAATTCTCACCAGGCTCAAGGTTGACACAGCCTTCCATCCTTCCGAGGTAGGTAAAACGAGGACCCGGATTGTGGGGGCAATAAGCTGACTTTATATAAAAAGAACACAGCTTATGGGGAGTCAAAAGCCCTACTAAGCAGGTATATACAAAAGTAGGAAAGCTATTGCTTAAGGCATTGTAAGCCGCCCTGAGTCTCTGGAGAAGGGCGGCATATAAATCGAACCAATAAATAAATAAATAAAGACAGACGTGTGGGAAGTAAAACGGAATGGAGCTATTTCAAAGCATTAAGGAAATATTTGATTGTATCGACCAAAAACTGGAAAATATATTACAAGGGATAATAGGCAAAGACCAGAACAACGAGGAAAGAATGAACTCATCAGAAGGAACGGAGGGGAAAGCAGAACTGAGAAACCAGCAAGAAGACAACAAGGAGAAGATATTCCTAAAAATAATAGCAATTAAGGAACTAAAAAAGGAGGAAAATGCTGTGAAAGACTTAAAAAGGGAACAGGAGAAACAGGAAGAGAACTGGGGAAAAGAGATGGGGCCTAGAACAGATAGTTTTGGAATTAGACAGTAGGAAAGGGTAGAGAAGGAAGAAAAAGATTGCGTAGTCAGAAGATAGATCTAGAAGTAGATGGAGTAAGAGACTTAAGGGATGAATATGGGAGGCAAGCCAAAAAGAAAGTAAGATTAAAGGTTTGGATGCGGGCAAGAGATGATGGATAAGAGAAAAAAAAGAGTAAAGGAATCCTTTATAAATTATTTTAATAATATGTATTAATATTAGAATTATATAGTTTGGTTAATTATTTTATAAGTAGTGTGATAGACATTAGGATAATATCTTAATATAAATAGATATGAAGAATGGAATAGGGGAAATAAGAAAAATTATGAATAAGAATTAACAAGTGAAAATTAGAATTTAATGATGGTATTATTAAAGATGCATAAAAATATTGGCAGTGAAATGCTAGAACTAAATAAGTGATTAGAGAATGAAATAATACATTTTAAAGTAAACGTGTATTAACAGGAGAATTATATTAGAATTAAATGGGTGATTAGATAATGAAAGAATATGTTTTAAAGTACACGTGTATTAATAGTAGTGCATGGGACGGTGGGAGAGCAGCAGGAGGTGGTCCTGCAAGTCCCCCGGGCCTAAGCCATGAGGGGCTTTGTAGGTAAGCACCGGTACCTTGAAACAAATCAGGAACGCCACCGGCAGCCAGTGCAGCTCACGCAGGAGAGGTCAAGAAGGACCAAGTTGGAGGAACAACCCCCATCCCTGGCCCGCCAGAGATCATTTACTAGTTACTTGCTAAAAGATGCATAAAATTCTCAATGGAGCCTTCAGCTTTTCCTGTTTTGCTTTTTCCTTTCCTTTTTCTCTTTTCATTTATGGTCTAATGATATATTCCTGCAATCAATTCCCCAAGGGCCTTAAGCTTCCTAGTCACATTTCTTGAGGTGAATTTCCTACTCAATCCCTATGTAAAAATGGTTTTCCACATCATAGTTTAGCTTTCTATTCCTTTTTCAGGATCTTCCTTTTCTTTCATCAGAAGAGACCGGAGATGTCCCTGCCCTTTCTCCTTCCCTCTTTGCGTAGAGGCTGAGCGAATAGTTTGAGAAGGGCAGCTGCATGTACTGAATTAGAGAAATAAAAAAATAAATTAATTAAAATCATTTTCCTGATTGTGGCCTTCCTGCCTGTGTCCCATCTGCCTCCTCTTCAGGCGGGAATTCCCAACAACCGCAAGACAGAAGCTGTCTTTCCCACAGAGGCTCCTGGTCCTCCTCTTCTGACCGCCCGGCTGTTTCTGACAGGATTTGGACCCTTTGGAGGCCTCCCACAATCTCTGCGGAGCCTTCAGGGCGGCTGTTCTTGAGGGAAGCGATTATAATTCCTCCAGAGAAATTTTTCTCCATCTCCACAGAGGGTTCCTGGACAGGAAGGAAAGGAAGATGGAGAAAGAAATTGAGAGGGCCTTTTCCTCCTACTCCCAAGCCCATCATCCCTGCCCTCTCCTTTCCCCTCAGACGCGCTCCTCTTTCCCGCCCTTTCTGCAATCCTGGCACTTTGCCCCTCATCCACCAGGGGGCGCCCTCCGCCAAGCGAAGGGGACTCCCGGTGCTTCCCCATTGGTCCACTGGAGGGCGAACGTCACAGCCGTCTTTGTAGGGGTGGCCGGGAAGGAAGTAACATCATGAAAGCATGCCGCTCTAGGACGGTGCACTCTCTCTCCTTAACCCCCGCAGAAGGCGGAGCGTCGGGGTGCGGGGGAATCCAGACGTTTCCCTGGTGAGTTGGGGGCTCTTCCCGGGCAAAGGGAGGCAGAGGAGGGAAAGACCTTCGCCTGGCCCTCCTCCGGCCTCAACCCCAGCTCCCATGCTCCCCAGCCACCCTTTCCATGCAAAGAGCCCGAGTGGGGGGAGGGGAGGGTCAGCCTTGCGGAAGCCCAGAAGGTTGTTCAGTGGCTCAACTCCACTTTCTAATTCTTGGCATTTATTTTTCTTTCCATCTCAGATACACAAAGTCGAAAGCATTTGAAATCTTTGCAAGGCAAAATTTTCTCTTGGGGGAAAAAAAAGAGCGGAATAACTTGCAGGGATCAGTCCTGCAGCCCCAGAAATGGTCCCGTGAAGGAAAAGGCATCTGGAGACCCACCAGGATGGAGACACAACCTTTTGCAAAGGAGGGAAGCGGAAAAGGCCCTTCAGCTGCTCAGCCTGGGAAGGGGGGGAAGCTCTGGACAAGGACTGGGCAGGAGATCCTGGAGGAGGAAACCATCCTCCCTTCAGAAGTTCAGCCCTGGAACTTCATCCAATACCAGGAGGCTGAAGGTCCCCGAGGACTTTGCAGCCGACTCCATAACTTTAGTAGGCGATGGCTGAGACCAGAAAAGCACACCAAAGCCCAGATGCTGGACCTGGTGGTTCTGGAGCAGCTCCTGTTCCTTCTGCCCCCAGAGATGGAGGGCTGGGTGCGGGAGTGTGGAGCAGAGACCAGCTCCCAGGGGGTGGCCCTGGCTGAAGGCCTCCTCCTGAGCCAGGTGGAGGAGCAGAAGGAGCAGGTGGAGTTGCAGGTAAGAATTCAAAAGAGAATAGAGAATCTGTTTGAATACTTCACCCCTCCTTCCCAAACTTCTCTGACATTCATAATATGTGGTGATGTCCCACCTATTCTTGTAGGACATTGTTCCATTGTTTTCTCATTCAACCACATGGATGGATATTTTATGTATGTATGTATTTATGTATGTGTGTATGTAGACTTCTATACTGCTTCATAGTGCTTTATAGCCCTCTAAGCGGTTTACAAAGTTAGCATATTGCATATTGTTATCATATAGCCCCCAACAATCTGGGTCCTCATTTTACCCACCTCAGAAGGATGGAAGGCTGAGTGAACCCTGAGCCGGTGAGATTTGATCTGCTGAACTGCAGTCAGCTGAAGTAGCTGCAGTACTGCACTCTAACCACTGCGCTACCTCAGCTCCTATCCGATATTGGGGGCTTTGAGGTTGTATTCAGAATATACAAATCCACTTTACGTCATGTGATGTACATTAATTCTGCTACTTCCTTCCTTCTATTGGAAGTGCTGCACTGTGGAGATCAGAGTTCCTAAGGGAAAGAAGAACCCACCAAATCCCCCTCCGCAGCTATTTTTCAGGAGGATCCCTTGGGAGGATCAAAGTCAGGACACCTCAGGAGGTAATTGAAGATCCCCTGATTACCCATCTGTCTTACCTTCGCTCTGTCTTCTATACGATTCCTCCTCCTATTTATACTTCTCCACACTAATTGCATCTGCAGATAATTGCCCAGCGACTGTCAGCCTCCGCTTTCTTGCTCATTGCTTACTTGCTCGGCTGCCATGAAACGGGGGGGAGGGGGGAGCTATTGGAATTCTTGGGAGGGGGGAAGCGAGCTTCAGGAGAAAAGAAAGTAAAACTTTGCAGCGGTTTTCTTTGAAGCTGGCTGATGTCTCCAGGTCAAAGGTCGTGGCATAGCAAGAGGATGACACTGCCAGACGTTTGCTCCCATATGACCCCTGGAGAACCTGTGGATTGGATGATTTACGATGGACAGTTGGGGGAGATGTTTTCTATATGTGATTTTCGTGCCTTTGCTTCAGACCTTGCTTTTCTTTGACTGCATTCAGTTCTTATCCAGTAAAAGTTACCTTTCTCTATGAAAATGGAGTCAGGGGTTTTCTTTCCTGGATAATGAAAGGAGGCCATCCTGACAGCGACCCTCTTTAGGTGAGCCTCCTCCACCTGGGGAAGGAGGAGATTGAGGTCTACCTGACAGGCATGCTGTGGTTTTTCTGGAAGACAAAATCGCTTGACTTTGTTCCCAGTTGGATGCCGGCGTGGTTGCTAGTCTGGTGGAAGCCTCTGAGGCAGGTTCTTGCTCTGATATCTGGGAACGGTTTGACCCTGTTGCTCCTGGGGAAGTGGACAGGATCCTAGGGACTATGGCTGGGTGCAAGCACCTGTGTTTTAGACCCATGCCCTGCCTGGCTTGGGAAAGCTTCCTGGGAGATGACAGGTGGGTGGACGCTGGTGGTCATTTATGCTTCCCTACAGGAGGGGGCAGTGCCCCAGCACTTGAAGGACGCTGTGGTCCACCCTCTTCTTAAGAAGCCATCCCTGGATTCCACCCTGTTGAAGAATTTCCAACCTGACTCCAGTCTTCCCTTCTTGGGGAAGGTGGTTGAGAAGGTGGTTGTGCAGCAGCTCCAGAGGTTGTTTTTATATACCTATATATATACCTATACCTATACCTATACCTATCTAATCTATCTATTTATCTATCTATCTATCTATCTATCTATCTATCTATCTATGGTTTTGTGCTTGTGCGAGCAAAGCGTAATCGGAGCTGCTGTCTCTCTATAAATACTGGCGGGAAGGTGTGGAGTGTGTGTGGAGACGGGGACAGAACAGGAGTGCTTGACAATACATATATTGTCAAGCATGTAATAGTTAACAGATATAGGTATAAACATAATTATGAATACATGAAATAGATACATATAAAAGGGAACATTAGGACAGGGGCAATAGGCCCGCTGCTGCGTATATGCACTCGCCTTAGAGACCTCTTAGGAATGGGGTGAGGTCGACAGTAGATGGTCTAAGGTTAAAGTTTTGGGGTTTAGGGGAAGAAACCATAGAGTATGGTAGTGCATTCTAGGCATTAGTGACTCTGTTACTGAAATCATATTTTCTGCAATCAAGGTTAGCCCAGTTTACGGTAACTTTGTATCTATTGTATCTATTCAAAGAGCAGGTGGCAGTCGTGTGCAGGAGGGCCTTTGTGCAACTACTACGGGTTGTGTGCCAGTTACGTCCCTTTCTGGATTGACAATCCCTACTCACAGTCAGTTATGCCCTAGTCACTTCCCGTTTTGACTATTGCAACACGCTCCAGTTGATGCAAAGTGCAGTGGCCCGCATAGTTTTGTGCAGACCCCGTTGTGCACAAGTATCTCCTGCAGGAACTGCATTGGCTGCCAATTTGCTTCCTGGTACAATTGAAGGTGCTGGTTATCAGCTTTAAAGCCCTTCATGGCTTGGGACCAGGTTATCTGAGGGACCGTCTCTTACTGGTTACATCTGCCCGAGCCACCAGAGTGCGGAGGCAGGGAATGTTGCGGGTCTCATCCCCTAGGACAGGGGTCAGCAACCTGCGGCTCTGGAGACATATGTGGCTCTTTCCCTCCTCTGCTGCGGCTCCCTGCCACTCAAAATATGCGTTGCAACTGCCAATTTGCGACACCTGCCAGCACACAATTTATTGAGCTTTTCAACCTTTAGTAGGCCAACCATGGATAAATCCAAGAAAAGAAAAGTTTCAGAAGAAAACAGAACGTTTCTTTCAACTACATATGCTAGTTTGGTGGCCGCTAAAGAAATAGTCAGGCACGTGAAGGGTTTTTGTGGCTCCCGGTGTTTTCTGTGGGAAACGGGTCCAAATGGCTCTTTGAATGTTAAAGATTGCAGACCCCTACCCCAGGAAGACACACCCAGTGAGACCCAGAAGAAGGGCCTCATGGAAGGCCTTGAAGATGTGGTTCAGCCAGGGGGCCTGGGGAATCTAGAGCGGGATGAGGCCCATTAAACGGCTCCTGTGAGGTGCTTTTGCCGGGGAAAGGGGTGTGGGGTATTTTATTATTTTAATCTATAATATAATTCTCCTTTTATTAGTTTGATTATTTTAATATGGGTTTAATATTTTGCAACCTGCCTTGAATCGCCATGTGCGAATAGGCGGCATATAAATTGCCTTAAATAAATAAATAAATAAAATATTTTGTTATTTATTTTGAAATTATTTATTCCTTACAGAGAAAGAAAGAATGAAATGTTCTGGTTTTCATGACGGTGATAAAACAGCGGTTGAACCCCTAAATCAGGTAAGAAAAGGAAAAGTTATAAAGATTTGTATTTTCGCCTTCAGGAAGTGAAGTGGGTGTGCAGAATGCTCTCTCCTTCTATTCCTCCCCTTGTTTGGACTGGGTTATTTTTGTGTTCTTCCACAACATGGAGAGCAGAATAGCAGGTTGAAGTTGCTGTCAGCCAGCATAGCTTCCTCTGGTTGTCTTGTTCTGCTAGGTGCTCCTCCAACTTTGCCTTTACAAGAAGCAGTTCTTTTAACGTCCTTGAAGAATTAGGAATAAACGTATCACAGTGGCAGGAACTGCTGGACCACCTTTCTTTTTGTAATTTATCAACCTCCTAAGGTACGGATTAAGAGAGTTGGAAAGGACCTTGTAGGTCATCTAGTCCAACCTCCTACACCATTTCTGACAGTTGGCAGTGTAGTCTCTTCTTGAAAGCTCCCAGTGATGAAGCTCCTATGAAACTTCTGTTCCATTGGTTGATTGCTTTCACTGTAAGAAAACGATTCCTTATTTTCTGGTTAAATTTGTCCTTATTGAGTTTCGATCCATTACTCCTTGTCTGGCCTTCAGGTGCTTTGGAAAATAGCTTGACCCCCTCCTCTCTGCCCCTCAAATATTGGAGCACTGCTACCCTGTCTCCCCTGGTTCTTCTCTTCACTAGCCAACCATGCCCAGTTCCCGCACTTGTTCATTGTATGTTTTAGCCTCCAGTCCCCTCATCATCAGTTGCTCTTCCTTGCACTCTTTCTAGAATCCCAAGATCTTTGTTACAGCATGGCAACTAATACTGGATGCAAAGTTCCTAGGTGTGGTCTTACCAAGGCATTCTAAAGTGGCACTAATACTTCATGTGATCTTGATTCTATCCCTCTCTTAATGCAACCTATGATTCTGTTGGGTGTTTTTTGGCAACTGTAGCACACTGCTGGCTCACGTTTAAGGGATTGTCACTAGGATTCCAAGATCCCTGTTCCACTTACTACTGTAGAGCCAGGCATCACCTATCCTACGGCAGTGCATTTGGTTTTTCTTTCCTAAATGTAGCACATTACATTTGTCACCATTGAGGTTCATTTTGTTAGAAGTGCCAATCTGTCAATCCTTTTATATCTCGAGCCTCGTGCAGTGTTGGTATTCCTGTCAATTTGGTCTTGTCTGCAAATTTGATGAGTTACCCTTTAAGCCCCTTGTCTAAATCATTGATGATGAGGAACAGATCTTGCGAATCCTCCTGTTCTGTTCTTTTCTCCGTGTTCAGGAGAGTCTTGTGTCCTTCGAGGAGGTGGCTGTGTATTTCTCTAAGGAGGAATGGTCTCAGCTGGATCCTGACCAGAAAGCGCTGCATTCGGAAGTCATGCTTGAAAACTATAGGAACGTGGTCTCTCTCGGTAAGAGTTTTCTTTTCCCAAATCGGAGAGTTCAAGAAGACAGATTATAGTTAATTTTTATTTAAAAATCACTAATCAGATATGGTCTCCCGGGAGGGAAAAGGAAAGTATCTGGCCTTCTTGTATCCCACGGAAGGAAAGAGTCAGTGTCTCTTTGCTGAGATGTCAGCGTCCCAGCACTGACATATAAATAAAGGGAGGAGAAGCCTGAACTTTTGCCTGCTAAATCCCTTTGAAGATCTGTCTCCTTGGAGATGGGGAGGGTGGAGACATTCCTGTGATCTGACGAAGAGGGAATCAGGAAAGTGACTTAGAAGATAGCCAATGAAAAGCAGAGAATTGGGGATCGGAAAGGGAAGGATTAGGGGACAAAGGTCAGTACTGACCCAAATGCTTTTGGGGCATTCCTTATCTGTATTTTTCCATTTCCATTTATTTATTTATTTATTATTTATTCATTATTCGAATTTCTATACCGCCCTTCTCCTTTCGGACTCAGGGCGGTGAACAGCCAAAATAAAAACATTTATACATAAAGTACGATTAAAAATAGATTTAAAATAATTAAATTTGGCCCATAGTTTAAAATTTATCAATTTAAAATCCATATCAAAATTTAAAACCAACCATAAAATCATAAAATCAAGAGAGACCGGCTAACTGAAAGAGATGAGTTTTTAGGGCCCGACGAAAAGTCCGGAGGTCGGAGATCACGCGTATCTCTGGGGGTAGATTGTTCCAAAGGGTAGGTGCTACCACAGAGAAGGCTCTCCTCCTCGGGGTCGCCAGCCGGCATTGTCTAGCCGATGGTACCCTGAGGAGGCCCTCTCTGTGGGAGCGAACTGGCCGGTGGGAGGCTATTGGTGGCAGAAGGCGGTCCCGTAAGTACCCTGGCCCTAAGCCATGGAGCGCTTTAAAGGTGATCACCAACACCTTGAAGCACACCCGGAACTCCACCGGAAGCCAATGCAGCTCGCGCAGGAGAGGAGTCACATGGGAGCGCCAGTCGCTCCCATAATCCCCTGCGCGGCCGCATTCTGCACCAGTTGGAGCCTCCGGGTATACCGCAAGGGGAGCCCCATGTAGAGAGCGTTACAATAGTCCAGACGAGAGGTGACGAGTGCTTGAGTGACTGTGCGTAGGGAGTCCCGATCCAGAAAGGGGCGCAACTGGCGTATCAGGCGAACCTGATAAAAAGCCCCCCTGGCCACGGCCGTCATATGCCCTTCTAAAGACAGCCGTGTGTCCAGGAGGACGCCCAAGTTGCGGGCCCTTTCCGTGGGGGCCAATGATTCGCCCCCAATAACCAGCGATGGCGTCAGCTGGCTATACCGGGACACCGGCAGCCACAGCCACTCGGTCTTGGAAGGGTTGAGTCGAAGCCTGTTTCTCCTCATCCAGACCCGCACGGCCTCCAGGCACTGGGACATCACTTCCAAGGCATCATTGGGATGGTCTGGGGTGGAGATGTACAGCTGAGTATCATCAGCGTACTGATGGAACTCTACCCCAAAACCACGGATGATCTCACCCAGCGGCTTCACATAAATGTTGAACAGGAGGAGCGAGAGGACCGACCCTTGTGGCACCCCACAAACAAGGCGCCTCGGGGTCGACCGCTGCCCCCCTGTCAACACGGATTGCGACCGGTCGGAGAGATAGGAGGAGAACCACCGCAAAATGGTGCCCCCCACTCCCAGTCCCTCCAGCCGGCGCAACATGATACCATGGTCGATGGTATCAAAAGCCACTGAGAGGTCTAACAGGACCAGGATAGAGGAATAACCCCTATCCCGAGCCCTCCAGAGATCATCCACCAACGCGACCAATGCCGTTTCCGTGCTGTACCCAGGTCTGAAGCCGGACTCAGACTCATCCAAGTACTGTGGAAGCTGTCGCGCCACCACACTCTCAGCAATAAAGCGAAGGTTGGAGACTGGACGATAGTTAGCCAAAACAGCCGGATCCAGGGCTGGCTTCTTGAGGAGAGGCCTCACCACCGCCTCTTTCAAGGCGGCCGGCAGGACACCCTCACTCAAAGAAGCGTTGATAATTCCCTGGAGCCAGCCTCGTGTAACCTCCCGGGAAGCCAGCACCAACCAGGAGGGACACGGGTCCAATAAACATGTGGTGGCGTTCAGCCGTCCCAAGATCCTGTCCACGTCCTCGGGAGCCACAGGATCGAACTCCTCCCAGATAACATTCTCAAGGCCTGCCTCAGTCATCTCATCTGAACTAACCCAGTCAGTGGCCAAGTCTTCCCGAATCTGAGTTATTTTATCATCCAGATACTGTACAAAATCCTCAGCTCGGCCCTGCAAGGGGTCCTCCCGCGCTCCCAGATGGAGAAGGGAGCGGGTCACCCTGAACAGGGCGACTGGGCGGTTATCTGATGACGCGATAAGAGCAGCAAAATAGTTAGATTTCGCCGCTTTTATCGCCACTAGCTAGGTCTTAATATGAGACCTTACCAGTGTCAATTCGGACTCGGAACGGCTGGCCCTCCAACCGCTCTCTAGGCATCTTTCCCGGCGCTTCATCTCTCTCAGCTCCTCAGAGAACCAAGGAGCTAAGTGAGTTCGGCACCGGGTCAGAGGCCGCAAAGGCACAACCTGGTCCAAAGCCCCAGCAGCTGCACTATCCCAGGCGGCCACCAGGTGATCAGCCGAGTCGTGAGCTAGAGTTTCAGGAAATGGGCCAAGCTCCATCTGGAACCTATCAGGATCCATCAGGGCCTGGGGCGGAACCACCTGGTCGGCTCTGCCTCCCTGCGACGGGGTGCGGCGGTCAGAAAGTCAAGTCGAAGGAGCGAGTGGTCAGACCATGACAAGGGTTCAGTATCGATATCCCCTATATCAAGTCCACTCAACCACTGACCAGAGACAAAAACTAAGTCCAGAGTGTGTCCCCCCATGTGAGTAGGGCCGTGAATTACTTGGGTCAGGTCCATGGCTGTCATGGAAGCCATGAACTCCCGAGCTACCTCAGAAGTTTCACCAATGAACTTATCTGTGGAGGCTGAGAAGAATGGGGCGTGCTTTTATGTGTCCTCTGGAGATCATGTGACAAGAATGTGTTGTCATTTGTTCTCTGAAATCTCCCCAAATCGTGTGAGAACAGAACTTTCACGCTCAGGCCATGGAAGAGCATTCTCCCAGTCCAATTCAGGAACAAAGGCCTCATGAAATGTGACTCAGAGCATCCTACGATACAGGTATTCCCCGAGTTACAACAGTTCACTAAGCAACCATACCAAGTTACGATCTAGCCCTCTCCCAGTCCTGAAATAATAAATGTTACAGAACCATTGCCGTCATTCACACTTACAAATGGCAGAAGCGTTGCAACAACAATCAACCTACCTGCACCTCCACCCCACCCTGTTCGGACTTACGTTACGAGGACGTAGCGAGCCGTCGGTTCCTTTGCCTGCTTGGGTGCATTTGCAGAAAAAAGAGGCCTAAAGTAGTGAGAGATACATAAGATCAATAGTGGGAAATCTGGCACTACTGATCTCACATGATCTCACACTACAGTACTTTAGGCCTCTGTTCTCTGCTCACCAAGGCCTGCACGAGATCCAGGGCAAAATGCTTTGGAAACAAAGGGGAGGCCTCTTTGTTTTCAAAGACTTTTGCCCTGGATCTCGTGCAGTCCACAGTTTGTAAGGAACACAGGAGTAAAGTACTACAGTTCAAAATCACGCAAGATCATTAGTGTGAGATCTTGCACTTCTCGTCTTGTGTGATCTCGCACTAAAGTAGTTTTAGGGCTATGTTCTCTGCGAACTAAAGCCTGTACAGATCTGGCCAAAAAGCCCTTAACAGCCAATGACACTTTGGGGCAGCAAAATAACCATTCTTGAAGCCTCCCAACCTTTCCCGTCTCAGTGCAAAGAGCATTTACAAGCCAATGGGAGGCTTCAGGGAAGGGACTTCACTCCAAAGTCTCATCGTTGGGATCAAGGGATGGGCCGAGCGGGAGTCCTGCCTGCCAGACAGACGCCGTGCAGTAGCTGCTCCAAGGTACACCGGGGAAGAAAGAGCTTTTTTCAAAATGGTTTCAGTTCTCACAGATCTCTGATGAAATTAATCCACCTCAATAAATCTTAAGTTTTCTCCTTATTCCTCCTTGGATGTTTCCCCTGATTATTCCTTGACTCAAAACAGACTTTGATTGAGATTTGCAGGTCTTTAGATAATTGTAAAGAAAGAGATGTTTTCTAGAAATTTTCAAAGCTTTCAGGACTCATGAATATAGAAATCATCCCGTCTATATCACACCACTGTAAGCATGCAAACATACAACCTGATGGAATTTTGGAAAAATTCAGAAGGAAATTCATTTGACTTTGTACGGTTTGATCTTTTTCTCTTACCTCGTTATTATTTTCATTTCTCTTTTCCTTTGAAGGTAATAATGGACAGGAGAATGAACATTTCTGTGAACTGTTCCAAGTGATCAATGCTAAAGATGGAATGGAGAAGTTTGGAATTCGAATGGAACTAGAAACCCATGATAGAAACGAGTCAAATGATTGGAATCAGGAAAGCTCATCTTCCACCAATGCTCCGATGCAAGACTTTCTTGCCCAACAGGAGAAAATAAGGAAAAAATATATTGGGCAAAGTGTGAAGCCAATCAAAGCTAAATTACAAGTAAATGAACACTATTCAAGCCAAAACAAAGGAGAAGATACTTTAAGGAGACACAACAGACAAAGTTACAACGGGAAATTCATTCCTTCTCTTGGAAATAAGTTCCTTACATCTCAAAAAGTGATGGACACAAAACAGAAGCCTTACAAGTGTTTGGAATGTGGAACATGTTTCAGAACAAGCAGGCAACTTACTTCCCATGAAGGGATTCACACTGGGGAGAAGTTATACAAATGCAGAGAGTCTGGTAAAAGGTTCAGAAGACGTAGTAATCTTATTTCCCCTAAAAGGATGCACTCAGGAGAGAAACCATATAAATGCATGGAGTGTGGAAAGACGTTTGGTCGAAGAGATCATCTTATTTCCCATAAGAGGATCCACATAGGGGACAAGCCGTATAAATGCATGAAATGTGGAAAGACCTTTGCTTCTAGAAATGTACTTACTATCCACAAAACGATCCACACAGGGGAGAAGCCATATAAATGCATGGAATGTGGAAAGACCTTTGCTTATAGAAATGTACTTACTATCCACAAAACGATCCACACAGGGGAGAAGCCATATAAATGCATGGAGTGTGGAAAGACGTTTGTTCAAAGACATCATCTTATTCGCCATGAGAGGATCCACACAGGGGAGAAGCCGTATAAATGCTTGGAGTGTGAAAAGACCTTTGCTCAAAGAGGTCATCTTATTTCCCATATGAAGATTCACACAGGAGAGAAGCCGTATAAATGCATGGAGTGTGGAAAGACCTGTACTCAAAGAGGTAATCTTATTTCCCATATGAAGATTCACACAGGGGAGAAGCCGTATAAATGCATGGAGTGTGGAAAGACCTGTGCTCAAAGAAGTTATCTTATTTCCCATATGAAGATCCACACAGGGGAGAAGCCGTATAAATGCTTGGAGTGTGGAAAAATCTTTGCTCAAAGAAATAATCTTATTCACCATGAGAGGATCCACACAGGGGAGAAGCCGTATAAATGCATGGAGTGTGGAAAGACCTTTGCTCAAAGAAGTTATCTTATTTCCCATATGAAGATCCACACAGGGGAGAAGCCGTATAAATGCTTGGAGTGTGGAAAAATCTTTGCTCAAAGAAGTAATCTTATTCACCATGAGAGGATCCACACAGGGGAGAAGCCGTATAAATGCATGGAGTGTGGAAAGACCTGTGCTCAAAGAGGTAATCTTATTTCCCATATGAAGATTCACACAGGGGAGAAGCCGTATAAATGCATGGAGTGTGGAAAGACCTGTGCTCAAAGAGGTAATCTTATTTCCCATATGAAGATTCACACAGGGGAGAAGCCGTATAAATGCATGGAGTGTGGAAGGGCCTTTGTTCTAAGAGTTCATCTTATTTCCCATAAGAGGATCCACACAGGGGAGAAGCCGTATAAATGCATGGAATGTGGAAAGACCTTTGCTTCTAGAAGTGGACTTACTATCCACAAAACGATCCACACAGGGGAGAAGCTGTATAAATGCTTGGAGTGTGGAAAAATCTTTGCTCAAAGAAGTAATCTTATTCGCCATGAGAGGATCCACACAGGAGAGAAGCCATTTAAATGCATGGAGTGTGGAAAGACCTTTGCTCAGAGCTGTGACCTAAGAAAACATGAAAGGATCCACACAGGGGAAAAGCCATTTAAATGCATAGAATGTGGAAAGACCTTTGCTTCTAGAAATGGACTTACTATCCACAAAACGATCCACACAGGGGAGAAGCCGTATAAATGCATGGAGTGTGGAAAGACGTTTGGTCAAAGAGGTCATCTTATTTCCCACAAAATGATTCACACAGGGAAGAAGCCGTATAAATGCATGGAATGTGGAAAGACCTTTGCTTCTAGAAATGGACTTACTATCCACAAAACGATCCACACAGGGGAGAAGCCGTATAAATGCATGGAGTGTGGAAAGACCTTTGCTCAAAGAAGTTATCTTATTTCCCATATGAAGATCCACACAGGGGAGAAGCTGTATAAATGCTTTGAGTGTGGAAAAATCTTTGTTCAAAGAAGTAATCTTATTCAACATGAGAGGATCCACACAGGGGAGAAGCCGTATAAATGCATGGAGTGTGGAAAGACCTATGCTCAAAGAGGTAATCTTATTTCCCATATGAAGATTCACATAGGGGAGAAGCTGTACAAATGCATGGAATGTGGAAAGACCTTTGCTTCTAGAAGTGGACTTACTATCCACAAAACGATCCACACAGGGGAGAAGCTGTATAAATGCTTGGAGTGTGGAAAAATCTTTGCTCAAAGAAGTACTCTTATTCGCCATGAGAGGATCCACACAGGAGAGAAGCCATTTAAATGCATGGAGTGTGGAAAGACCTTTGCTCAGAGCTCTGACCTAAGAAAACATGAAAGGATCCACACAGGGGAGAAGCCGTATAAATGCATGGAATGTGGAAAGAGCTTTGCTTATAGTAATAGACTTACTATCCACAATGATACACACAGGGGAAAAACCGTATAAATGCATGGAGTGTGGAAAGGCCTTTGCTCAGAAAGGTAGTCTTAATTCTCATAAAAGGATCCACGCTCAGAAGAAACTCTATAGCATTAGTAATTCCACTTAGACTTATATACCGCTCCACAATGCTTTACAGCACTCTTTGAGCAGTTTACAAAGTCAGCATATGCTGTCCAGCAATCTGGGCCCTCATTTTACCCACCTCAGAAGGATGAAAGCTGAATCAACCATGACCCTGTCAGAATCAAATTTCTGGCTGTGGGCAATTACCTATAGTACTGCATTCTAACCATCTATAGGTTTTAATCTGAATGCATATTGTGCCTTTCGGATCCAAACGAGACAAGGTAGAATCCAAGAAAATGAAATTTAATGTGAAGAAAAGCAAACTTTTATACCTGGGCAGGAAAAACAGATTTCCTGAAACCTGGCTCGAAAATAGTAACTGTGAAGGGTCCTTGGAGTCAGAATGGATGATCAATTAAGCATGAATCACCTGTGTGCGGCAGCAGCCAAAAAAGCGAATACAATCCTTGGTTGTATAAACAGAGGCGTAGAATAAAAATCACATGAAGTATTAGTACCGCTCTATAAAGCCTTAGTAAGACCACACCCGGAATACCGCATCCTCTTTGGGTCATCAAGTTACAAAAAAGTTGTTGAAAGTTTGGAAAAAGTGAGAAGAACAGCTAAGCTGATTAAAATCTGGAAGACTAAAACAAGAACAGTTATAAGAACTGGGCATGGCTAGTCTAGTGAAGAGAAGGACCAGTGGGGACAGGATAGCAGTGTTCCAATATTTGAGGGGCTGCCACAGAGAGGATGGGGTCCAAGGCACCTGAAGGCCAGACAAGGAATAATGGATGGAAACTTCTCAAGGAGCGATTCTACCCAGAAATAAGGAGAAATTTTCTGACAGAACAATCAACCAATGGAAGAGCTTGCCTTCGGAATTTGTGGGCACTTCATCGCTGGTGGTTTTCAAGAGGAGATTGGACTGCCATTTGTCAGAAACAGTGTAGGGTCTTCTGCTTGGGTGGGGTGGGGGGGTGGACTAGATCAGTGGTTCCCAAAGTGGGCGGTACTGCCCCCGGGGGTGGGTGGGATGATCTTATGGGCAAAAATATTTGGGTTGTTGGGAGAGTTTAAGGTGTGAAAATGAGTAACATAAGGGGAAAGCTCTATTTAACTAGGAAATTGTGATAATTGAGATTGAGATTAATTTTATATTGTGTTGAAAGCAGAAATTGTTAAATTGTGGTTTGGAGGAATATATGGGGCAAATTATTTGGTTTATTATTATTGGTAAATATAATTAATTGATTTGTAAGAAATTGGATTACATGGAATTAATTGGAATATTCATGTTCATATTGATTAATATACAAAAAAGATAGTTATATAACTAATTGATTTATATTAAAATGTTGAATTTCTATTAAACAACTGTAATATTACATAATTAACCAATGTGAGGATGAATATAAAAATAGATGACAATGGGAAGGGGTATAATATAGAATAGAAGGGAAAAGTTGAATTTGATTAAGATGAGAGATGAGGATGAAGGGTAATATTGGTTTTTTTAAAAAATAGATGAGGAATAAATATGGCAAAAAGGAAATATAGAAATTGTAAATTTAATTAAAATGACTAAACACTGTTTAAATTTGTGAACCGGCCAAATACTCTGTTCAAAGAAAATACATTGCATGTTTGTATGTGTGTTTCTAATTATTGCTATTTATTCATATTTGTTCTCCTTTATTCTTTAAAGTTTAACAATCCATTCTTTATCTTAATATCTTTATATTTGTTTGGGGTTGGTTTTCTTCCCTTTCATCTTTTTTATTGTACAGCAATCTTTCTCCTCAAACCTACCACCTCTCTCTTTTCTTTCCATCTTACTTTCTCTCCCCCCACTTCTTCTCCCTACTTCCCCTTCCTTTCTCTTTCTCCTCCTCTCTTCCTCCCTCTCTTACCCTCACTCTTACTCTAATTTCCGTTCCCTTCCTTCCTCCCTTCTCCTCCTTCCCTCTCTCCTTCCTTCTTCCATCTCTCTACTCCTTCCTTCATCCCTCTCTTACCCTCACTCTTACTCTAATTTCCGTTCCCTTCCTTCCTCCCTTCTCCTCCTTCCCTCTCTCTCCTTCTTCCATCTCTCTACTCCTTCCTTCATCCCTCTCTATTCCTGTATTCATTTTCAATTTTGTATTTTCCACTATGGAGTCCAGGCAACCCCGCTCTGTCTTTCATTTATCAAGTATATCTCTCAAAACTTCCCCTCATCTTTTTAATTTAATTTTAATTTTTTTAATTTAATTATTAAAATTTAATAATTTAATAATTAAAATTAAATTAAAAGTATATTTCTCAAAATTTCCCCTCATCTTTTAAATTATTAGCAGTATATTTCATCTTACTCCATTTTTTTAAATCTTTACTCAATCTTCCAATCCTTAGACTTTTTACGTTTAACAATATATTTTTACTTTACTTCTTACAAGTATATTATCTGAATCATTTTTTGAATTTCAGTTTCATTGTTTTACATTTAATTTCCATATTCCATCTTATTCAATTAATTTTTATAATTTATTTTCTCCTCTTCGTGCTTCTTCCAATATCATTGTCTTTCACATTACATTGTTCTATTTTCCATTTAGCAGCATTTTCACATATAATTTCTACAACTGGCATCCTTCTCTTTATTAACAAATTAATGTTTTCACTGACTCTTAACCCTTTTCTTAGTCTCTCCACAGTTCCCTTTCTTGATGTGTGTTTGTCTAAAAAATAAACTTTTTATCAAAAAAACAAAGCAAAAAAAGTAGGTGCGTCTTATATTCCGGTGAGTCTTATACTCTGAAAAATACGGTATTTGTCGAAGCAGCGAACAGACACTTGGAAAAAATACCGGAGAATTTAAGAGGAAAAAGAATTACTTTTTAAAATAAATAGAAATTTGGATTCTCAAAGTTAAAGATGTGGTATTGAAGAGGCATTTTTAAAATGCTGCAATTATAATCCCAAACTCTTTTTCTAATACTGTTCATTTACTGGATTTACAATTTAAAACAGCTAAATCATACTTGCTAATAACATTGTAGAGAGGCTGAATAGACTGAAGCGAGAGTGACATCTGCTGATGAAAGGGCAACTGTGTAATCGTTCAAAGAGTCTGAAAATATTTGCTGAACATGCATCTAAGACCAGTAGTGATTTGAAAATTATATAAGAACTCCAGTTAAAAGACCCCTGAATACTACTGAACACATTAAAGTGACTTGGATAATTCCTGGTGTATTTAAATTGATTGGATTGATTATTGATGAGACATTTAAAACTGTGATCCAGAAGTTTTCTATTGAATTAATGATTCCTGGACAATTGGTCAAAAAGACCCACTATGTTTACGCAGCGGACTAAAGTGCTGTTAAAAAGTTAGCACTTAGCTGCCATCTGCCTGCAATTACTGCGAGTTCAATTCTCACCAGGCTCACCATCCTTCCGAGGTAGGTAAAATGAGGACCCGGATTGTGGGGGCAATAAACTGACTTTGTATAAAAAGAACACAGCTTGGGGGGGTCAAAAGCCCTACTAAGCAGGTATATACAAAAGTAGGAAAGCTATTGCTTAACGCATTGTAAGCTGCCCTGAGTCTCTGGAGAAGGGCGGCATATAAATCGAACCAATAAATAAATAAAGACAGACAGACGTGTGGGAAGTAAAACGGAATGGAGCTATTTCAAAGCATTAAGGAAATATTTGATTGTATTGACCAAAAACTGGAAAATATATTACAAGGGATAATAGGCAAAGACCAGAACAACGAGGAAAGAATGAACTCATCAGAAGGAACGGAGGGGAAAGCAGAACTGAGAAACCAGCAAGAAGACAACAAGGAGAAGATATTCCTAAAAATAATAGCAATTAAGGAACTAAAAAAGGAGGAAAATGCTGTGAAAGACTTAAAAAGGGAACAGGAGAAACAGGAAGAGAACTGGGGAAAAGAGATGGGGCCTAGAACAGATAGTTTTGGAATTAGACAGTAGGAAAGGGTAGAGAAGGAAGAAAAAGTTAGATTGCGTAGTCAGAAGATAGATCTAGAAGTAGATGGAGTAAGAGACTTAAGGGATGAATATGGGAGGCAAGCCAAAAAGAAAGTAAGATTAAAGGTTTGGATGCGGGCAAGAGATGATGGATAAGGGAGAAAAAAAAGAGTAAAGGAATCCTTTATAAATCTATTTTAATAATATGTATTAATATTAGAATTATATAGTTTGGTTAATTATTTTATAAGTAGTGTGATAGACATTAGGATAATATCTTAATATAAATAGAATGGAATAGGGGAAATAAGAAAAATTATGAATAAGAATTAACAAGTGAAAATTAGAATTTAATGATGGTATTATTAAAGATGCATAAAAATATTGGCAGTGAAATGCTAGAACTAAATAACAAGTGATTTGATAATGAAATAATACATTTAAAGTAAACGTGTATTAACAGTAGAATTATATTAGAATTAAATGGGTGATTAGATAATGAAAGAATATGTTTTAAAGTACACGTGTATTAATAGTAGTGCATGGGACGGTGGGAGAGCAGCAGGAGGTGGTCCTGCAAGTCCCCCGGGCCTAAGCCATGAGGGGCTTTGTAGGTAAGCACCGGTACCTTGAAACAAATCAGGAACGCCACCGGCAGCCAGTGCAGCTCACGCAGGAGAGGTCAAGAAGGACCAAGTTGGAGGAACAACCCCCATCCCTGGCCCGCCAGAGATCATTTACTAGTTACTTGCTAAAAGATGCATAAAATTCTCAATGGAGCCTTCAGCTTTTCCTGTTTTGCTTTTTCCTTTCCTTTTTCTCTTTTCATTTATGGTCTAATGATATATCCCTGCAATCAATTCCCCAAGGGCCTTAAGCTTCCTAGTCACATTTCTTGAGGTGAATTTCCTACTCAATCCCTATGTAAAAATGGTTTTCCACATCATAGTTTAGCTTTCTATTCCTTTTTCAGGATCTTCCTTTCCTTTCATCAGAAGAGACCGGAGATGTCCCTGCCCTTTCTCCTTCCCTCTTTGCGTAGAGGCTGAGCGAATAGTTTGAGAAGGGCAGCTGCATGTACTGAATTAGAGAAATAAAAAAATAAATTAATTAAAATCATTTTCCTGATTGTGGCCTTCCTGCCTGTGTCCCATCTGCCTCCTCTTCAGGCGGGAATTCCCAACAACCGCAAGACAGAAGCTGTCTTTCCCACAGAGGCTCCTGGTCCTCCTCTTCTGACCGCCCGGCTGTTTCTGACAGGATTTGGACCCTTTGGAGGCCTCCCACAATCTCTGCGGAGCCTTCAAGGCGGCTGTTCTTGAGGGAAGCGATTATAATTCCTCCAGAGAAATTTTTCTCCATCTCCACAGAGGGTTCCTGGACAGGAAGGAAAGGAAGATGGAGAAAGAAATTGAGAGGGCCTTTTCCTCCTACTCCCAAGCCCATCATCCCTGCCCTCTCCTTTCCCCTCAGACGCGCTCCTCTTTCCCGCCCTTTCTGCAATCCTGGCACTTTGCCCCTCATCCACCAGGGGGCGCCCTCCGCCAAGCGAAGGGGACTCCCGGTGCTTCCCCATTGGTCCACTGGAGGGCGAACGTCACAGCCGTCTTTGTAGGGGTGGCCGGGAAGGAAGTAACATCATGAAAGCATGCCGCTCTAGGACGGTGCACTCTCTCTCCTTAACCCCGCAGAAGGCGGAAAGTCGGGGTGGGGGGGAATCCAGACGTTTCCCTGGTGAGTTGGGGGCTCTTCCCGGGCAAAGGGAGGCAGAGGAGGGAAAGACCTTCGCCTGGCCCTCCTCCGGCCTCAACCCCAGCTCCCATGCTCCCCAGCCACCCTTTCCATGCAAAGAGCCCGAGTGGGGGGAGGGGAGGGTCAGCCTTGCGGAAGCCCAGAAGGTTGTTCAGTGGCTCAACTCCACTTTCTAATTCTTGGCATTTATTTTTCTTTCCATCTCAGATACACAAAGTCGAAAGCATTTGAAATCTTTGCAAGGCAAAATTTTCTCTTGGGGGAAAAAAAAGAGCGGAATAACTTGCAGGGATCAGTCCTGCAGCCCCAGAAATGGTCCCGTGAAGGAAAAGGCATCTGGAGACCCACCAGGATGGAGACACAACCTTTTGCAAAGGAGGGAAGCGGAAAAGGCCCTTCAGCTGCTCAGCCTGGGAAGGGGGGGAAGCTCTGGACAAGGACTGGGCAGAAGATCCTGGAGGAGGAAACCATCCTCCCTTCAGAAGTTCAGCCCTGGACCTCCATCCAATACCAGGAGGCTGAAGGTCCCCGAGGACTTTGCAGCCGCCTCCATGGCTTTTGCAGGCGATGCCTGAGACCAGAAAAGCACACCAAAGCCCAGATACTGGACCTGGTGGTTCTGGAGCAGTTCCTGGCTCTTCTGCCCCCAGAGATGGAGGGCTGGGTGCGGGAGTGTGGAGCAGAGACCAGCTCCCAGGCGGTGGCCCTGGCTGAAGGCCTCCTCCTGAGCCAGGTGGAGGAGCAGAAGGAGCAGGTGGAGTTGCAGGTAAGAATTCAAAAGAGAATAGAGAATCTGTTTGAATACTTCACCCCTCCTTCCCAAACTTCTCTGACATTCATAATATGTGGTGATGTCCCACCTATTCTTGTAGGACATTGTTCCATTGTTTTCTCATTCAACCACATGGATGGATATTGTATGTATGTATGTATTTATGTATGTATGTATGTAAACTTCTATACTGCTTCATAGTGCTTTACAGCCCTCTCTAAGCGGTTTACAAAGTTAGCATATTGCATATTGTTATCATATAGCCCCCAACAATCTGGGTCCTCATTTTACCCACCTCGGAAGGATGGAAGGCTGAGTGAACCCTGAGCCGGTGAGATTTGATCTGCTGAACTGCAGTCAGCTTTTTTTTTTTTTTTTGCTTTAATTTATATGCTGCCCTTCTCCGGAGACTCAGGGCGGCTTACAGTGCGTTAAGCAATAGCCTTCATACTTTTATATATTTATACAAAGTCAGCTTATTGCCCCCATAATCTGGGTCCTCATTTCACCTACCTTTGAAAGGATGGAAGGCTGAGTCAACTTTGAGCCTGATGAGATTTGAACTTGCAGTAATTGCAAGCAGCAGATGTTAATAACAGTGCTTTAGTCCACTGTACTACAGGCTCTTTAAAGCTGAAGTAGCTGCAGTACTGCACTCTAACCACTGCGCGACCTCAGCTCCTATCCGATATTGGGGGCTTTGAGGTTGTGTTCAGAATATACTAATCCACTTTACGTCATGTGATGTACATTAATTCTGCTACTTCCTTCCTTCTATTGGAAGTGCTGCACTGTGGAGATCAGAGATCCTGAGGGAAAGAAGAACCCACCAAATCCCCCTCCGCAGCTATTTTTCAGGAGGATCCCTTGGGAGGATCAAAGTCAGGACATCTCAGGAGGTAATTGAAGATCCCCTGATTACCCATCTGTCTTACCTTCGCTCTGTCTTCTATATGATTCCTCCTCCTATTTATACTTCTCCACACTAATTGCATCTGCAGATAATTGCCCAGCGACTGTCAGCCTCCGCTTTCTTGCTCATTGCTTACTTGCTCGGCTGCCATGAAACGGGGGGGAGGGGGAAGCTATTGGAATTCTTGGGAGGGGGGAAGCGAGCTTCAGGAGAAAAGAAAGTAAAACTTTGCAGCGGTTTTCTTTGAAGCTGGCTGATGTCTCCAGGTCAACGGTCGTGGCATAGCAAGAGGATGACACTGCCAGACGTTTGCTCCCATATGACCCCGGAGAACCTGTGGATTGGATGATTTACGATGGACAGTTGGGGGGAGATGTTTTCTATATGTGATTTTCGTGCCTTTGCTTCAGACCTTGCTTTTCTTTGACTGCATTCAGTTCTTATCCAGTAAAAGTTACCTTTGTCTATGAAAATGGAGTCAGAGGTTTTCTTTCCTGGATAATGAAAGGAGGCCATCCTGACAGCGACCCTCTTTAGGTGAGCCTCCTCCGCCTGGGGAAGGAGGAGATTGAGGTCTACCTGACAGGCATGCTGTGGTTTTTCTGGAAGACAAAATCGCTTGACTTTGTTCCCAGTTGGATGCCGGCGTGGTTGCGAGTCTGGTGGAAGCCTCTGAGGCAGGTTCTTGCTCTGATATCTGGGAACGGTTTGACCCTGTTGCTCCTGGGGAAGTGGACAGGATCCTAGGGAGTATGGGTGGGTGCAAGCACCTGTGTTTTAGACCCATGCCCTGCCTGGCTTGGGAAAGCTTCCTGGGAGATGACAGGTGGGTGGACGCTGGTGTTCATTAATGCTTCCCTACAGGAGGGGGCAGTGCCCCAGCACTTGAAGTACGCTGTGGTCCACCCTCTTCTTAAGAAGCCATCCCTGGATTCCACCCTGTTGAAGAATTTCCAACCTGACTCCAATCTTCCCTTCTTGGGGAAGGTGGTTGAGAAGGTGGTTGTGCAGCAGCTCCAGAGGTTGTTTTTATATATCTATATCTATACCTATACCTATACCTATTTATCTCTATCTATCTATCTATGGTTTCGTGCTTGTGCGAGCAAAGCGTAATCGGAGCTGCCGCCTCTCTATAAATACTGGCGGGAAGGTGTGGACTGTGTGTGGAGATGAGGACAGAACAGGAGTGCTTGACAATACATATATTGTCAAGCATGTAATAGTTAACAGATATAAGTATAAACATAATTATGAATACATGAAATAGATACATATAAAAGGGAACATTAGGACAGGGGCAGTAGGCACGCTGCTGCGTATATGCACTCGCCTTAGAGACCTCTTAGGAATGGGGTGAGGTCGACAGTAGATGGTCTAAGGTTAAAGTTTTGGGGTTTAGGGGAAGAAACCATAGAGTATGGTAGTGCGTTCTAGGCATTAGTGACTCTGTTACTGAAATCATATTTTCTGCAATCAAGGTTAGCCCAGTTTATGGTAACTTTGTATCTATTGTATCTATTCAAAGAGCAGGAGGCGGTCGTGTGCAGGAGGGCCTTTGTGCAACTACTACGGGTTGTGTGCCAGTTACGTCCCTTTCTGGATTGACAATCCCTACTCACAGTCAGTTATGCCCTAGTCACTTCCCGTCTTGACTATTGCAACACGCACCAGTTGATGCAAAACGCAGCGGCCCGCATAGTTTTGTGCACACCCCGTTGTGCACAAGTATCTCCTGCAGGAACCGTATTGGCTGCCAGTTTGCTTCCTGGTACAATTGAAGGTGCTGGTTATCAGCTTTAAAGCCCTTCATGGCTTGGGACCAGGTTATCTGAGGGACCGTCTCTTACTGGTTACATCTGCCTGAGCCACCAGAGTGCGGAGGCAGGGAATGTTGCGGGTCTCATCCCCTAGGACAGGGGTCAGCAACCTGCGGCTCTGGAGACATATGTGGCTCTTTCGCCCCTCTGCTGCGGCTCCCTGCCACTCAAAATATGCGTTGCAACTGCCAATTTGCGACACCTGCCAGCACACGATTTATTGAGCTTTTCAAACTTTAGTAGGGCAACCATGGATAAATCCAAGAAAAGAAAAGTTTCAGAAGAAAACAGAACGTTTAATTCAACTACATATGCTAGTTTGGTGGCCGCTAAAGAAATAGTCAGGCACGGGAAGGGTTTTTGTGGCTCCCGGTGTTTTCTGTGGGAAAAGGGTCCAAATGGCTCTTTGAATGTTAAAGATTGCAGACCCCTGCCCCAGGAAGACACACCCAGTAAGACCCAGAAGAAGGGCCTCATGGAAGGCCTTGAAGATGTGGTTCTGCCAGGGGGCCTGGGAAACATAGAGCGGGATGAGTCCCATTAAACGGCTCCTGTGAGGTGATTTTGCCGGGGAAAGGGGTGTGGGGTATTTTATTATTTTAATCTATAATATAATTCTCCTTTTATTAGTTTGATTATTTTAATATGGGTTTAATATTTTGCAACCTGCCTTTAGTCGCCATGTGTGAATAGGCGGCATATAAATTGCCTTAAATAAATAAATAAAATATTTTGTTATTTATTTTGAAATTATTTATTCCTTACAGAGAAAGAAAGAATGAAATTTTCTGGTTTTCATGACGGTGATAAAACAGCGGTTGAACCTCTAAATCAAGTAAGAAAAGGAAAGTTATAAAGATTTGTATTCTCGCCTTCAGGAAGTGAAGTGGGTGTGCAGAATGCTCTCTCCTTCTATTCCTCCCCTTGTTTGGACTGGGTTATTTTTGTGTCCTTCCACAACATGGAGAGCAGAATAGCAGGTTGAAGTTGCTGTCAGCCAGCATAGCTTCCTCTGGTTGTCTTGTTCTGCTAGGTGCTCCTCCAACTTTGCCTTTACAAGAAGCATTTCTTTTAACGTCCTTGAAGAATTAGGAATAAACGTATCACAGTGGCAGGAACTGCTGGACCACCTTTCTTTTTTGTAATTTATCAACCTCCCCTAAGGTACAGATTAAGAGAGTTGGAAAGGACCTTGTAGGTCATCTAGTCCAACCTCCTACACCATTTCTGACAGTTGGCAGTGTAGTCTCTTCTTGAAAGCTCCCAGTGATGAAGCTCCTATGAAACTTCTGTTCCATTGGTTGATTGCTTTCACTGTAAGAAAACGTTTCCTTATTTTCTGGTTAAATTTGTCCTTATTGAGTTTCGATCCATTACTCCTTGTCTGGCCTTCAGGTGCTTTGGAAAATAGCTTGACCCCCTCCTCTCTGCCCCTCAAATATTGGAGCACTGCTACCCTGTCTCCCCTGGTCCTTCTCACTAGCCAACCATGCCCGGTTCCTGCACTTGTTCATTGTATGTTTTAGCCTCCAGTCCCCTCATCATTAGTTGCTCTTCCTTGCACTCTTTCTAGAGTCCCAAGATCTTTGTTACATCATGGCAACTAATACTGGATGCAAAGTTCCTAGGTGTGGTCTTACCAAGGCATTCTAAAGTGGCACTAATACTTCATGTGATCTTGATTCTATCCCTCTCTTAATGCATCCTATGATTCTGTTGGGTGTTTTTTGGCAACTGTAGCACACTGCTGGCTCACATTAAGGGATTGTCCACTAGGACTCCAAGATCCCTGTTCCACTTACTACTTTTGAGCCAGGCATCACCTATTCTGTGGCAGTGCATTTGGTTTTTCTTTCCTTAATGTAGCACATTACATTTCTCACCATTGAAGTTCATTTTGTTAGAAGTGCCAATCTGTCAATCCTTCTATATCTCGAGCCTCGTGCAGTGTTGGTATTCCTGTCAATTTGGTCTTGTCTGCAAATTTGATGAGTTACCCTTTAAGTCCCTTGTCTAAATCATTCATGACGATGAACAGATCTTGCAAATCCTCCTGTTCTGTTCTTTTCTCCGTGTTCAGGAGAGTCTTGTGTCCTTCGAGGAGGTGGCTGTGTATTTCTCTGAAGAGGAATGGTCTCAGCTGGATCCTGACCAGAAATTGCTGCATTTGGAAGTCATGCTTGAAAACTATGGGAACGTGGTCTCTCTTGGTAAGAATTTTCTTTTCCCAAATCAGAGAGTTCAAGAAGACAGATTATAGTTAATTTTTATTAAAAAATCACTAATCAGATATCGTCTCCTCGGAGGGAAAAGGAAAGTATCTGGCCTTTTTGTATCCCAAGGAAAGAAAGAGTCAGTGTCTCTTTGCTGAGATGCTTTTGGGGCATTCCTTATCTGTATTTTTCCATTTCTATTTGAATTTATCTGTGGAGGCTGAGAAGAATGGGGCCTGCTTTTATGTGCCCTCTGGAGATCATGTGACAAGAATGTGTTGTCATTTGTTCTCTGAAACCTCCCCAAATCGTGTGAGAACAGAACTTTCACGCTCAGGCCATGGAAGAGCATTCTCCCAATCCAATTCAAGAATAAAGGCCTCATGCAGTGTGACTCAGAGCATCCTAGGATACAGTTGATCCCGAGTTACGACAGTTCACTAAGCAACCATAGCACTTCTCGTCTTGTGTGATCTCACACTAAAGTAGTTTTAGGGCTATGTTCTCTGCGAACTAAAGCCTGTACCAGATCTGGCCAAAAAGCCCTTGACAGCCAATGACACTTTGGGGCAGCAAAATAACCATTCTTGAAGCCTCCCAACCTTTCCCGTCTCAGTGCAAAGAGCATTTACAAGCCAATGGGAGGCTTCAGGGAAGGGACTTCACTCCAAAGTCTCATCGTTGGGATCAAGGAACGGGCCGAGTGGGAGTCCTGCCTGCCAGACAGACGCCGTGCAGTAGCTGCTCCAAGGTACACCGGGGAAGAGAAAGCTTTTTTCAAAATGGTTTCAGTTCTCACAGATCTCTGATGAAATTAATCCACCTCAATAAATCTTAACTTTTCTCCTTATTCCTCCTTGGGTGTTTTCCCTGATTATTCCTTGACTCAAAGCAGACTTTGATTGAGATTTGCACATATATAGATAATCGTAAAGAAAGAGATGTTTTCTAGAAATTTTCAAGCTTTCAGGACTCATGAATATAGAAATCATCCCGTCTATATCACACCACTGTAAGCATGCAAACATACAACCTGATGGAATTTTGGAAAAATTCAGAAGGAAATTCATTTGACTTTGTACAGTTTGATCCTTTTCTCTAACCTCGTTATTATTTTCATTTCTCTTTTGCTTTGAAGGTAATAATGGTCAAGAGAATCAAGATTTCTGTGAACTGTTCCAAGTGATCAATGCTAAAGATGAAACGGAGAAGTTTGGAATTCGAATGGAACTAGAAACCCATGATAGAAACCAGTCAAATGATTGGAATCAGGAAAGCTCATCTTCCACCGAGGCTCCGATGCAAGACTTTCTTGCCCAACAGGAGAAAATAAGGAAAAAATATATTGGAGAAAGTGTGAAGCTAATCAAAGCTAAATTAGAAGTAAATGAACACTATTCAAGCCAAAACAAAGGAGAAGATGCTTTAAGGAGACACAACAGACAAAGTTACAACGGGAAATTCATTCCTTCTCTTGGAAATAAGTTCCTTACATCTCAAAAAGTGATGGACACAAAGCAGAAGCCTTACAAATGTTTGGAACGTGGAACATGTTTTGGAACAAGCAGGCAACTTACTTCCCATGAAGGGATTCACACTGGGGAGAAGGTATACACATGCAGAGAGTCTGGTAACAGGTTCAGAAGACGTAGTAATCTTATTTCCCCAAAAAGGATCCAGGCAGGGGAAAAGCCATTTAAATGCATGGAGTGCAAAAAAACCTTTGCTCGAAGAAATAGTCTTATTTCCCATAAGAGGATCCACACAGGGGAGAAGCCATATGAATGCTTGGAGTGTGGAAAAATCTTTGCTCAAAGAAGTAATCTTATTCGCCATGAGAGGATCCACACAGGGGAGAAGCCGTATAAATGCATGGAATGTGGAAAGATGTTTTCTGAAAGAGCTCATCTTATTTGCCATGAGAGGATCCACACAGGGGAGAAGCCATTTAAATGCTTGGAGTGTGGAAAAATCTTTGCTCAAAGAGGTAGTCTTATTCGCCATGAGAGGATCCACACAGGGGAGAAGCCGTATAAATGCATGGAATGTGGAAAGATGTTTTCTGAAAGAGCTCATCTTATTTGCCATGAGAGGATCCACACAGGGGAGAAGCTGTATAAATGCATGGAATGTGGAAAGATGTTTTCTGAAAGAGCTCATCTTATTTGCCATGAGAGGATCCACACAGGGGAGAAGCCATTTAAATGCATGGAGTGTGGAAAGATCTTTGCTCAGAGTTGTGACCTAAGAGCACATGAAAGGTTCCATACAGGGGAGAAACTGTATAAATGCATGGAGTGTGGAAAGACCTTTGCTTATAGAAATGGACTTACTATCCACAAAATTATCCACACAGGGGAGAAGCCGTATAAATGCTTGGAGTGTGGAAAAATCTTTGCTCAAAGAGGTAATCTTATTCGCCATAAGAGGATCCACACAGGAGAGAAGCCGTATAAATGCTCAGAGTGTGGAAAGACGTTTGGTGAAAGAGGTAATCTTATTCGCCATAAGAAGATCCACACAGGGGAGAAGCCGTATAAATGCATGGAATGTGATAAGAGCTTTGCTTATAGTGATGGACTTACTATCCACAAAATCATCCACACAGGGGAGAAGCCGTATAAATGCATGGAATGTGGAAAAATCTTTGCTCAAAGAGGTAGTCTTATTCGCCATAAGAGGATCCACACAGGGGAGAAGCCGTATAAATGCATGGAATGTGGAAAGACCTTTGCTTATAGAAATAGACTTACTATCCACAAAATGATACACACAGGGGAGAAGCCATATAAATGCATGGAATGTGGAAAGAGCTTTGCTTATAGTGATGGACTTACTATCCACAAAATGATCCACATGGGGGAGAAGCCGTATAAATGCATGGAATGTGGAAAAATCTTTGCTCAAAGACGTAGTCTTATTTGCCATGAGAAGATCCACACAGGGGAGAAGCCGTATAGATGCATGGAGTGTGGAAAGACTTTTGCTCAGTGCAGTTATCTAAGAATACACAAAAGGATCCACACAGGGGAGAAGCCCTATAAATGCATGGAGTGTGGAAAGGACTTTGCTCAAAGAGGTCATCTTATTCGCCATAAGACGATCCACACAGGGGAGAAGTCGTATAAATGCATGGAATGTGGAAAGGGCTTTGCTCAGAAAGGTAGTCTTACTTCTCATAAAAGGATCCACGCTCAGGGGAAACTGCATAGCAATAGTAATTCCACTTAGACTTATATACCACTCCACAATGCTTTACAGCACTCTTTGAGCAGTTTACAAAATCAGCATATGGTCTCCAGCAATCTGGGTCCTCATTTTACCCACCTCAGAAGGATGAAAGCTGAGATAACCATGACCCTGTCAGAATCAAACTTCTGGCTGTGGGCAATTAGCCTATAGTACTGCATTCTAATCACTGATCCACCACGTCTCTATAGATTTTGATCTGTATGCATATTGTGCCTTTCTGATCCAACGGAGACAAGGTAGAATCCAGCAAAATGAAATTTAATGTGGAGAAAAGTAAGCTTTTACACCTGGGCAGGAAAAACAGATTACCTGAAACCTGCCTCGAAAATAGTAACTGTGAAGAGTCCTTGGAGTCAGAATGGATGATAAATTAAGCATGAATCACCTGTGTGCGGCAGCAGCCAAAAAAAGTGAATACAATCCTTGATTGAATAAATAGAGGCATAGAATCAAAATCACATGAAGTATTAGTACCGCTTCATAAAGACTTAGTAATACGACGCCTGGAATACCGCATCCTGTTTGGGTCATCACATTACAAAAAAGATGTTGAAACTTTGGAAAAAGTGCAAAGAGCAGCTAAGCTGATTAAAGGCCGGAAGACTAAAACAAGAACTATTATAGGAACTGGGCATGGCTAGTCTAGTGAAGAGAAGGACCAGGGGGGACAGGATAGCAGTGTTGCAATATTTGAGAGGCTGCCATAGAGAGGAGAGGGTCAAGCTGTTTTCCAAGGCACCTGAAGGCCAGACAAGGAATGATGGATGGAAACTTATCAAGGAGCAATTCTACCTAGAAATAAGGAGAACTTTTCTGACAGAACAATCAACCAATGGAAGAGCTTGCCTTCGGAAGTTGTGGGCGCTTCATCGCTGGTGGCTTTGAAGAAGAGATTGGACTACCATTTGTCAGAAATAGTGTAGGGTCTCCTGCTTCGGTGGAGGGTTGGACTAGATGAGTGACAAGGTCCGTTCCAACTCTGTTAATCTAATATCTAATTTTCTCCCCAAACCACCAGAGGGCTAGATAACAAACAACGGATGGAAACTAATCAAAGAGAGAAGCAACTTGGAACTTTCTTACAGTGAGGACAATTCACCCATGGAACAGCTTGCCTTCAGATAGCGTGGGTGCTTCTTCACTGGACATTTTTAAGAAGAACTGGACAATCACTTTCTGAAATGATAAAGGATCTCCTGCTTGATCAGGGGACTGGACTAGAAGAGCTCCAATTTCCCTTCCAGCTCTATTCTGATTTTGATTTTGAATCCTCAATCCATTCTGGTGCTTTTTTGCTAAGTAGGAGGTTTTTAAAAGAAAGATGAATATCAGTGGAGATTAAAGTTACCATTTGCTCTGAAAGTGATGTGTGGATGCCAATATTTAAGTGGTGCAGATTTCCTAATTGTTTCAAGTAACTCCCTCTGATGAGTCTATCCACTAGAGCAGAGTTGCAGGCAGAAATGCAATTAGTCCTGAATCCCTTACTATTGTTTCAGCTTTTCTGTTAGATGTTTTTGTGCCAGCCATGGCAGTTTCCTAAAAGGCCACCAGATGGGAGGAAAGAGGCACCTTTGATCCCATTGGTGAGTCAGAGGGCTCCGGCCCCTGCAGCCCCATTGGGGAGAGTTAATGGCCCTACGGCCCCGTCACACCCATTGGTAAGGGAGGGGTCAGAGGGCTCCCATAAGAACCCCTGCGCAGGGGTTTCCCTCTAGCTTTTGTTCTTGCTCCCTTCGGGACTAATCCATGGACTCAGTCCAGGCATGGATGCCTCCATGCCAGGGAACTCATTTTCTCTGCTTTAGCCTTAAATAAAGCTTCACCTGATTGCATCTCTGCGTGCTGCCTCTTTCTTGGAAGTGCCTCAACGAACCATCAACCTTGTGAGGGCTCTCCCAAAGTGGTAGCAGAGGATGGTTTGAGGCAACGCTTCCAAACCAGCAGAAAAAAAATGCCTGGAGGTTCCAACAAGAACCCCTCGGATGGCAGGAGATCCCCGAGTCTCCAACCAAGGATGGCATCCATGCATCCAGTCCCTGATGCAAGTTTCGATCCAGCCGAGGGCTCAGATGATCTCTATGCCCCCAGAGAACCTAGCGGAATGCCGGGAACCCCTTCGCACATTTCTCTGCAGCTGCAAGCCACAGAGGGAAGCATGGAAGGCCAGCAGTCCACCCAGAATTGCCAGGACACCGGGGAGGCGGCCTGGGACCAAGCCACATCCAGCATAGACCAGCTGACTGGCGAGGAATGCAGAGAGCTGCTCTGAACGCTCCTAGCAGCCCAAGGGAAGCCACAAGCCAAGTTGTGTGGGACACCAGCGCAGGGGGCCTCTGGACACTGGTTAAGTCGTTCCCCAGCACCCAGGAGGCCCCCTAACATGGCGCCCAGCACCCTGGGGAATCCTGGGGCCCTGAAGCTTTTGGCAGGAAAATTCCTGCCAAACTGCGACCTGCAGCTTCTGGGGCCAACCAGAAGCAACATGGCGCCCCCCAGGCCATCTACCCCAGCGAGGCTCAGTAGACCTCAGCTAGGCCTCAAGGCCCAGCAACCAGTGGCGGCCAGCCGAAGCGGCATGCAAACTGCTCGCCCCCCCCACACCGGAAAGCCTCAAAGCCTACACAAGCCTTGAAGCCTGCCCAGCTGCACTTGCTGCAGCAGGCATCAGGGCCACGATCCAAGTTCTGGTCACGGCCCTGGAGGCCACGACGACTGTGACCTCAATGTCGGTGGTAGCCAGCCTCCCTCACTACCCCCGGAGACTGACAACAGGGGCGGGGCATCCAGCCTGGAGCCCCCCAGCCACGTCCCGTTGCCTCCGGAGGGTCTCCAAAGGAGCCCCGAGGCCTCCAATCCAGGAGGCGTCTGGCCTGGAGCCTCACAACTGCGCCTCGTACCTCCGGGGGCCTTCAGGAGAACCCCTGGAGGCTCCAGCCTACCGACACCCCCACTGTGGCAATGGAGAACTCACCTCTTGGGGGGGCCTCCAGCCGAGCCCCCCACCTCCGACGATGGCAACCTCCTCCGGAGTCTTCAGGACCAGTGGTGGGCCCCTCCAAGCGATCCTTGGAGTCTTTGGGCCTTCCCGGCCCCATCCTGCAGTCTTCGCCCCCAGGTAAATGCTCCAGTAACGGGGGGGGGGCTTCCAGAAGAGTCTTCAGGGCTTCCGCGGCCTTCAGCCCCTCTTTGGGCCCAGGCCTGGGCCCAGGCCTGACCCTGGAGCACTGAGAGAGACGTCCGCTCCCTTTCGCTCCTGGGCTGAAATGAGCTCTGAGCATGCCCAGTTGCCCGAGCATGCTCAGTCGGCGCCATCTAAAAAAGAAAAAAATAATCAAAGAAAAATACCAACACTTACTAGCAGAGGGATCCCTCTCCCATTTACTTCAACGGAATCTTCTCAGAGATACCTTGGACAGCCAGCTGGATCTGTATTTTCTGCTCCTGTTTATTCTTCTGCTTCTGCCTTCCCAAATAATTTTGAAAAATTGCATCTGGGGGGCGAGAATTTCAACATCTAGAATAAGGAAATACAAGTATGCCTCTTAAAGGAAGGGACCCTAGAAATGGTTTTAGACCCCCCCACCTTTCCCTTGGGGGCCTCAAGAAGAGTGGTACAGGAAAACCTATACCACTCTACTGAGCTCACTGGATGCTAAGTTGTACCCTAGCATTCCAGATGGGCTCACAGCTGGTGAGATTTGGGCGTTATTGTATAGCTTGTTTAACAGTGATAGCTTGGGCTCCACCACAAGGCTTACATCAGAGTTCTACAATACCAAGCTGAGATTTGGGGCTAGCATGGCTGAGCACCTGGGAAAGTTGAAGGCATTCAGGGCAGAACTGGTGCTCAGGGACTACCCCGTGACTGAGGCCAACATGACTGCAGTTATTCTGGCATTCCTGGACAAAAGTTGGGGCAATTTTATTGTCTCACTAGAGGGAACCAGGAAGGAAGCCATGACTCTGTCCTACCTCACAGGGAGGCTCAATGAGGAGGACAGGAGGCGTAGAGATGCAGGAGAATATGCCAGGGCCACAACTCAGCGCATCAACAGGAGGCACCAGAGTTCAGAGGAGGCTAACGTTCTACTCAAGTGTTTTATTTGTGGCTCTGAGGAACATCTGAAGAAGGACTTCCCCCATTACCAGCAAGGGCCCAAGCATGATTCCAATCAAGGAAGGGGGCAGGGGGCAGGGGGCAGAAAAGGGCGTGGCGGGGGCAAAGGTGGCGTTAATGGCAATTTTGTATGTACTTGTTATCTCACCCCCGCCACAAAGGCTGATGGCCCCACTGGCCTCTGGTTACTGGACTCTGGGGCTTTATCCCACATTGCCAACATGAAGCAAGGTTTTAAAAGGTTAAGGAGAATTAACTCCTCCGTCAAGGTTGCCAATGGTGATAATGCTTTGGTTGTTGGGGAGAGCGCTGTCTCTATACCAGGGATGGGCAATGTTGAAGGTGTATTACATGCTCCCTCTATTGCCAATAATTTGTTGAGCATAATCAAATTATGTGATGATGGCAGGGTGGAAGTATTGTTTCATAAAGGGGGAGGTCATGTCACTCGGGACCAAAAGGTTATTGGGAGTGTTACTATTATAAATGGTTTGCCATATTTCTCCCCCGAGGGCCCAACTACAGAGGACAGCCTACAGGGTGCCACCTCAGAAGGTGCCTATGTGCAAAGAGAGAGAAAGGCCCCACAGCCAGCCCCAAGAGCATCTAAGGTGCATAAGACAGAGATGGCCACTCCCAAGGGACCACAGGCTGTCAAAGGGGCGCAAGCTCCCAGGCTGTCAAAGGGGCGCAAGCTCCCAGGCTGTCAAAGGGGCGCAAGGCCGAAGCAGTTGCGCCCATGCCGCCTCAGCCAGCCCCATGGCCTTTCAATGCCAAAGCAGGCAAGAAACTCGAGCCCCAGCAGGCACCTAAGGCAGATAAGCCCAAAAATGGGCCTAAGGAGCCAGCACCACCCAAGGCAACCAGAGCCAAGGGCGTGTCAGTGGGGAAGCCGCTTCAAATCAAATGTGCCCATCTTTTACATCGGAGATTAGGCCATGCGAGCTTCCCTGTGGTCAAAAAGATGGGGGAATTTGCTGAGGGGATTCATCTCTGGGATTGTGAGATGTTTCTGGACTGTGCCATCTGTAAGAGGGCAAAGAGGGAGGCCGCCCCAAAACCTAAATTGTCTCTGCGTAAAACTCAATACCCATATCAATTAGTCCATGTTGATTTGGTTGGGCCATTTACACTGTCCCTAAGTGAAAAGGTAGTATTTCCTCACTGCCATTGACGATTTCTCGTGGTACAGCCATGTATATACCCTCACAGAAAAATCTGAAGCTTTAGATGCCATAAAATCGCTATACAACTGTGGAAACCCAGCACAAGACAAAGATCGTGCAGCTGCAGAGCAACCGTGGGGCTGAGTTCATGTCCCGAAAGTTCCAAGACTGGATAAGGCATAAGGGCATAAGCCATTTTTGTACAGTGTCCTTTAGTCCTGCACAGAACAGCGTGGCGGAAAAACGAAATGGTATCCTGCAGACTATGGTGCATAGTCTGATTGCTGATGCTGGGGTTGCGGAATCATACTGGGCAGAGGTGCTACATTATGCCAATTACACCTTAAACCGCATCTAGAGCAGCATTGTGGACCAGACTCCATATTTTCTGGTCCACGGTAGGAAGCCAAGTTTGGGACACTTGCGTGTATTTGGTACCTACGCTTGGGTGCACATGCCCAAGCAGCTGCAGAAAAAGGGGAGTTCCGTCTCCCAGAGACAGGTTCCCTGGCTCCAAGGCCTACCGGTTCCTGGGAGAAGGGGGCAGGACTGTGACCTCCCAATCTGCCTCCTTCGAAGAGGACTCCAATTGGACCCAAATCCACTCATGATCTGGGCCCATACGTCAACCAACCCAGCAAAACCGCACCGACCACGATACCACCTGAGACAATCACAGACCCTGCCACCGACGAGAGCGAGGAACAGGACGAAGAGGTCAGCCTACCTGGTCCAGATTGGGAGGATGAGCTGTCCACTCCTGAGGGGGAAGACACGCCATCTTCACCCGACTCTTCGCCTCCAGCGATGCCTCAGAGGCCCATGATGCCCAACGCCTGGGACTGAGGGCTTCCACATCCCGGTTGTGAACAGCCAGTCGACAAGGAACCTGCAGAAGAAAAGGGTGGTAGCAGGAGGTCAAAGCGGTCCAACAAGGGGGTCCCACCAAAGAGAATCGACATTGGGCACATTGCGTCTGTCAACAGCGTCATGGTCACCCCAAAGACTTTCTCTGACATCCAGGAGCTGCCCATCAAAGAACAGAAGAAGTGGCAGCTCGCGATGGAGCAGGAGATGGAGAGCCTGAGAAAGCTCAAGGTTTTCTCCCCGTAACAACCACCAAAGGAGAAGGAGGTCATTGGCACAAGGTGGGATTTCAAGGCCAAACCACTTGCCAATGGCTGCTACAAGGCATGCTTGGTAGCACAGGGGTTCGCCCAGCGCTACATGGAAGACTACAGGGAGACCTACTCTCCGATCGTCTGGGCAAAGTGTCAAGGCCGCCCTCGTAACTGCAGCTGCTCTGGGAAAGGAAGTCTATCAATTCGACATCCAGACAGCCTACCTCCACGCCAACTTGGACTGGCAAATCTACGTGAGGGCCCCTTCTGGTTACCAGCAGAAGGGAGGAAACACATGGTTGCTCCAAAAGGGGTTATATGGCCTCAAGCAGTCAAGGAAACTCTGGTTCGACTGTCTCAAAAAAAGTTTAGAATGAATTGGCTTCAGGGCTGTTAGGATATGGTTTGAGCCTAACAAGTTGTCCAGGCAATATATGTGTTCTGTGACTTTAATATGAATATGTATTGTGTGACTTCAAAGTTTTCCTGCTGATTCATTGTAATGCTGAGTCATGCTGTAATTAGTTGTGAACGTATTTAAGAAAGGTACTGTAACGTATTCAGTTGATGATAAGCTACCATTGGGTGTGGAGTTGCAACCATTGTGCTATCATCGGTTGGATGGATCTGCTACCATCGTGGTTTGTTACCAGAGTGAGTTTGTTATTCTAACCAACTACTGTTTGTGCGGTAAGAAGATTTTGTATCACTGGACTGATTTAACTGGCAGAGACTTGGATTGATTTAAAGACTATGAAATTGTTTTTTCACTATAAAGTAAACTTTTGATAAACCAGTTTGCTCATCTCTTATTCATTGCTCTCAGCAACGTTTCTCTGTGCTCTACACTCTGCTGGTTGGTAACACAACAACAATATCCTTAACAAGGGCATCTCATGCAGATGAATGCATTTTCACACGTGACTCCAAAGGTGCTACAGAACCAGTTTATGTAGACGACCTCCTATATGTAGGCCCTGGCAAGGAAAAGTGTGATGAATTTGCCAAGGCCCTGGGAGAAAGGTTTACCCTGAAGTCCTTGGGGCGGGTTGACAGGTACCTGGGTGTGCACATCTTGGCCACTGAAAAGGGGTTCGCCCTATCTCAGAAAGAAAAGATTGAGTTGTTGGCCAGATGCAAAATGGCGAAGTCTAACCCAACACATAGCCTCATACAAAGTGGCTTCTATGGTCACACTCACAAGGACAGCCCTGAGTTCACAGATAATAAGTTATCCAGATCTGTGATTGGCTCCTTGCTATACATTAGCAATTGGAGCAGACCTGACATAGCTTTAGCTGTGAATCTATTGTCCAGGCATGTGGAAAACCCAAAATAATTCCACTAGGATGCTGTCAAGAGGGTACTCAGGTATCTCAGGGGCATGGCCGATGCTCTCCTTGTGCTGGAGCCAGAGAAGGGGAAGCCGGCCCAGCTCTCCGCTTACTCAGACGCAGACTGGGCTGGTGACCCCAAGAGTAGACGGAGCACCTCTGGTTTCCTCATATTCCTAAATGGCTGCCCCATCCATTGGCATGTTAGGCAGCAAAATTTGTTTCTTGCTCCACGGCCAAGGCAGAATATGCGTCTGTCAGACACAGTCAATGAGTTGATTTGGTTCGACGCTCTGGTAACAAGCATCTGGGCCCCCCCTCCTCTGCCCATCCAAATTCAAGAAGACAATACGGCTGTAATTGAAATCTCGGGGGCATATGCGGTGGGCTCTAGGTCCCACCGCATAGACATCTGCTACAAAAATGTCAGGCAACTTGCCAGAATGGGTTTCGTACATGTCAAACATTGTAGTACAACCGACCAGATAGCTGACCTGTTCACCAAACCTGTGCCTATTGACTGACACAACCTTCTGTGCAAGCGTTTGTGTTTGGTCTTGTAAAACGCATACAATGCATCTGCATGTCTATGACACCTGCTGGCCCCCTCATACATACTCACTGGTACCTGTCATTGGTTAGCAAGAAGGGGAATTGTTAGATGTTTTTGTGCCAGCCATGGCAGTTTCCTAAAAGGCCACCAGATGGGAGCAAAGAGGCACCTTTGATCCCATTGGTGGGTCAGAGGGCTCCGGCCCCTGCAGCCCCATTGGGGAGAGTTAATGGCCCTCCAGCCCTCTCACACCCATTGGTTAAGGGAGGGGTTAGGGGCCCCCATAAGAACCCCTGCGCAGGGGCTGCCCTCTAGCTTTTGTTCTAGGTCCCTTCGGGACTAATCCATGGACTCAGTCAAGCCTTGGATGCCTCCATGCCAGGGAACTCATTTTATTTATTTTTTTATTTTATTTTATTTTATTTCTATACCACCCTTCTCCTGCGGGACTCAGGGCGGTGTACAGCCAAGATAAAACATTGCATATAAAATTTAAAAACAATTTAAAAAACAAATAATTTCGGCCCAAGATATTAAAAAAAACAACCCAATTAATACCAAAATTCAATTAAAAACTGAGGGGATGGGATGAAGCCAGCTCGGCTAGATGGAATAGGTGTTTTCAGCGCCCGACGAAAAGTCCGGAGGTCTGACATCATGCGTATCTCAGGTGCATCTTTTCTCTGCTTTATCCTTAAATAAAGCTTCAACTGCTGCCTCTTTCTTGGAAGCGCCTTAACAAACCATCAACCTTGTGAGAGCTCTCACATTTTCTTCCTTTGCTTACTATTGTCTCAGTCTGCCTTTCCACCTGCTTCACATTATGTAACGCAAGTAATAACTGAGGAAGAAAACCATAAGGAAAAGGGGGTTATAGTGATGCTGAATTAGAAAATGCAACTCATAGGCTGTCCTAATGTCCTAATTTTGTGGTGAACTTTCTTTGCCTTCCCTCATGTTGCCCATCTCTGGACTCACACAATCTTATCAATACCTTTTTTAAAGTGAAGTCTCCAGAACTGGACACAGTATTCCAAATGGAGTCTCAGTAAAGCCCTATGTAGAGGGATAGGAGCTCCTTTTTGCTGATGGTCCTTGGAGTCGGAATGGATGATCAATTAAGCATGAATCATCTGTGTGCAGCAGCAGCCAAAAAAGCGAATACAATCCTTGGTTGTATATTTTTATTTATTTTTTTATTTTATTTCCAATTTATATTCCGCCCGTCTCCCTGAGGTCTCAGGGCGGTGTACAGCCAGAATTAAGAACAGGAAATAGAAATATTACAAAAACAATTAAAATATATATAAATTTGGCCCAAAAATTAAAAATCACAAACCAATTAAACAGAAGCATAGAATCAAAATTACATTAAGTATTAGTACCGCTCTATAAAGCCTTAGTAAGACCACACCCGGAATACCGCATCCTCTTTGCGTCATCATGTTACAAAAAAGTTGTTGAAAGTTTGGAAAAAGTGAGAACAGCTAAGCTGATTAAAGTCTGGAAGACTAAAACAAGAAACTATTAAAACTGGGCATGGCTAGTCTAGTGAAGAGAAGGACCAGGGGGGACAGGATAGCAGTGTTCCAATATTTGAGGGGCTGCCACAGAGAGGATGGGGTCCAAGGCACCTGAAGGCCAGACAAGGAATAATGGATGGAAACTTATCAAGGAGTGATTCTACTCAGAAATAAGGAGAAATTTTCTGACAGAACAATCAACCAATGGAAGAGCTTGCCTTCAGAAATTGTGGGCGCTTCATCACTGGTGGCTTTCAAGAAGAGATTGGACTGCCATTTGTCAGAGCCCCCTGCTTGGGCGGGGGATTGGACTAGAAGAGCTCCAAGTTCCCTTCCAGCTCTATTCTGATTTTGATTTTGAATCCTGTCCATTCTGGTGCTTTTTTGCTAAGTATGAGGTTTTAAAAGAAAGATGAGTATCAATGGAGATTAAAGTTATAGTTTGCCCTCAAAGTGATGTGTGGATGCCAATATTTAAGTGGTGCAGATTTCCTAATCTTTTCAAGTAACTCCCTCTGATGAGTATTGCCACTAGAGCAGAGTTGCAGGCAGAAATGCAATCAGTCCTAAATCCCTTAGTATTGTTTCAGCTTTTCTTCCTGTGCTTACTATTGTCTCAGTCTGCCTTTCCACCCTGCTTCACATTATGTAACACAAGTAACAACTGAGAAAGAAAACCATAAGGAAAAGGGGGTTATAGTGATGCTGAATTAGAAAATGCAATTCATAGGCTCTTTCTCCTTATTTTGTGGTGGTCTTTCCTTGCCTTCCCTTGTGTTGCCCATCTCTGGACTCACACAATCTTATCAATACCTTTTTTAAAGTGAAGTCTCCAGAACTGGACACAGTATTCCAAATGGAGTCTCACTAAAGCCCTATGTAGAGGGATAGGAGCTCCTTTTTGCTGATGGTGATATATCTGGTGATGCATCTCAGAATTTTGTCTGCCTTCCCAGCTAACTGGCCACACTGCTTACTTATGTTGCAGTTATCCTTGTTTCAGTACCATGGCAACTACTTTCACATAGTTGTGGAAAAGAAGGGAAGAGAAAGCAGTGGTAGGGATATGTGGACGCATATTAAGTTCCCATAGGTAGGCAGCCTGCTGGCCAACCCAGGCAGTCCCTGATTTACAATAATTTATTAAGTAACTATTTGAAGTTCCAATGGCAATAAATGATGGCTCTGACCTCCTCCCTCCCTCCCAAATTAGGCCTACTCCAGGATATCAGAATGAAAACCACTCTGGTGTGCTAACATTGCAAAGGATCAATCAAGAAGGAAGATCTTTGGAAATCAATGGGGACCAAAATAAGATGAAATTAACAACTACTTCAAAAAATTACTTCAGTCCTTCCTGATGAAACACGCAGAAATGCGAATGGGAACTTTCTCTGGGATGTCCAGATACCAAAAATAATCCAGCCTGCCAACAAAGGAGAAAATGTGTAGCTCACGGTTGAAATGAGGGGTCCTTGGTGGCTTCTGAGCTTGATTGTGTTGTTGCAGACCTTTCATTAGCCAAACAAGGGACGATCATCATTGCACCAACCAACCTCAGAGGGCACCAAGGACCCCTCAATCCAACTAGCGTCCACTGTGTCAAATTAATCACTGTGTCAACCAGATGAATGCAAAAGCAAGGAACCGTTTTAGGTCAAAGACCCCTTAGGATGTGATGGAATGATGACTATTTGTCTTTCAAGCAAGGGGCCAGAATGAAGAGAAGCTGATACATGCATGAGCAAAAGATACTTTTCAAGCATTAGGGCCACGTTTTTGTTTTTTTATGGTATGTCGGAACATTAAGTAACTTAAAATTAAGTAACTAGTCATGTAGTTACTTGCTAAAGATGCATCAAATTCTCAATGGAGCCTTCAGCTTTCCTTGTCTTGCTTTTTTATTTTCATTTTCCCTTTCATTAATGGTCTAATAATATATCCCTGCATTCAATTCTCCAAGGGTCTTAAGCTTCCTAGTCACATTTCTTGAGTTGAATTTCCTACTCAATCCCTATGTAAAAATGATTTTTCCTCCTCATAGTTTAGCTTTCTATTCCTTTTTCAGGATCTTCCTTTTCTTTCATCAGAAGGGACTGGAGGGGTCCCTGCCCTTTCTCCTTCCCCCTTTGCTGTGAGGCTGAGCGAATAGTTTGAGAAGGGCAGCTGCATGCATTGAATTAAAGAAATAATAAAAGAAATAAATCATTTTCCTGATTGTGGCCTTCCTGCCTGTGTCCCATCTGCCTCCCCTTCAGGCGGGAATTCCCAACAACCGCAAGACACAAGCTGTCTTTCCCACAGAGACTCCTGGTCCTCCTCTTCTGACCGCCCGGCTGTTTCTGACAGGATTTGGACCCTTTGGAGGCCTCCCACAATCTCTGCGGAGCCTTCAGGGCGGCTGTCCTTGAGGGAAGCGACTTTAAATCCTCCAGAATTATTTTTCTTCATCTCCACAGACGGTTCCTGGACAGGAAAGAGAGGAAAATGGAGAAAGAAATTGAGAGGGCCGTTTCCTCTTACTCCCAAGCCCATCATCCGTGCCCTCTCCTTTCCCCTCAGACGCGCTCCTCTTTCCCGCCCTTTGTACAATCCTGGCACTTTGCCCTTAATCCACCAGGGGGCGCCCTCCGCCAAGAGAAGGAAACTCCCGACGCTTCCCCATTGGTCCACTGGAGCGGGACGTCATGACCGGCTTTGTAGGGGTGGCCGGGAAGGAAGTGACATCATTAAAGCTTGCCGCTCTAGGATGGTGCACTCGCTCTCCTTAACCCCTGGGGCGCCGCAGGAATCGAAGAGGCTGTGGGAGAGTCGGGTGGTGGGTGGGAGATCCAGACATGCCTCGGGTGAGTCGAGGGCTCTTCTTGTGCAGAGGGAGGCAGAGGAGGGAAAGACCTTCGCCTGGCCCTCCTCCGGCTTCAACCCCAGCTCCCATGCTCCCCAGCCACCCTTTCCATGCAAAGAGCCCGAGTGGGGGGAGGGGAGGGTCAGCCTTGCGGAAGCCCAGAAGGTTGTTCAGTGGCTCAATTCCACTTTCTAATTCTTGGCATTTATTTTTCTTCCATCTCAGATACACAAAGTCGAAAGCATTTGAAATCTTTGCAAACCAAATTTTTTCTCTTGAGGGAAGAAAAAAAAGAGCGGAATAACTTGGAGGAATCAGTCCTGCAGCCCCAGAAATGGTCCCGTGAAGGAAAAGGCATCTGGAGACCCACCAGAGTCCTTGGAGCCATTTGCAGTTGCTCTGCAGGACAGAGAAAGGATGGAGACACAACATTTTGGAAAGGAGGGAAGCGGAAAAGGCCCTTCAGCTGCTCAGCCTGGGAAGGGGGGGAAGCTCTGGACAAGGACTGGGCAGGAGGAGGAAACCGTCCTCCCTTCAGAAGTTCAGCCCTGGAAGTTCATCCAATGTCAGGAGGCTGAGGGTCCCCGCGGATTTTGCAGCCACCTCCATGACTTTAGTAGGCGATGGCTGAGATTAGAAAAGCACACCAAAGCCCAGATGCTGGACCTGGTGGTTCTGGAGCAGTTCCTGGCTCTTCTGCCCCCAGAGATGGAGAGCTGGGTGCGGGAATATGGAGCTCAGACCAGCTCCCATGCGGTGGCCCTGGTGGAAGGCTTCCTCCTGAACCAGGTGGAGGAGCAGAAGGAGCAAGTCGAGTTGCAGGTAAGAGTTCAATAGAGAATAGAGAATCTGAATACTTCACCTCTCCTTCCCAAACCTCTCTGACATTCATAATATGTGGCAATGTCCCACCTATTCAAGTAAGACATTGTTCCATTGTTTTCTCACTCAACCACATGTATGGATATTGGGGTCTTTGAGGTTGTGTTCCGAATATAGGAATCCACTTTATGTCGTGTGATGTACATTAATTCTGTTTCTTCCTTCCTTCCTCCTATTTGAAGTGCTGCACTGTGGAGATCAGAAATCCTGAGGGAAAGAAGAACCCATCAAATCCCCCTCAGGAGCTGTTTTTCAGGAGGATCCCTTGGAAGGATCAAAGTCAGGACACCTCAGGAGGTAACTGAAGATCCTCCGATTACCCATCTGTCTTACCTTCACTCTCTCTTCTTTTCTATACAATACCTCCTCCTATTTATACTTCTCCACACTAATTGCATTTACAGATAATTGCCCAGCGACCCTCTTTAGGTAAGCCTTTTCCTCCTGGGGAAGGAGGAGATTGAGGTCCACCTGAAGGGGCATGCTGAGGTATTTGTAGTTTTTCTGGAAGACAAAATCGCTCGACTTTGTTCCCAGTTGGATGCCGGCGTGGTTTCTAGTCCAGTGGAAGCCTCTGAGGCAGGTTCTTGCTCTGATATCTGGGAACGGTTTGGCCCTATTGCTCCTGAGGAAGTGGACAGGATCCTAGGGAGTATGGGTGGGTGCAAGCACCTGTGTTTTAGACCCATGCCCCGTGGGTAAATGCTGGCGGTCATTAATGCTTCCCTATAGAAGGGGGCAGTGCCCCAGCATTTGAATGAGTCTGTGGTCCACCCTCTTCTTAAGAAGCTATCCCTGGATTCCACCATGTTGAATAATTTCCAACCTGTCTCCAATCAAATACATGAAATGGATACATATAAAAGGGAACATTACAACAGGGATGGTAGGCACGCTGGTGTGCTTATGCACTTGCCTTAGAGACCTCTTAGGAATGGGGTGAGGTCGACAGTAGACAGTCTAAGGTTAACGTTTGGGGGTTAGGGAAAGAAACCACAGAGTCCGGTAGTGCATTTCAGGCATTAGTGACTCTGTTACTGAAGTCATATTTTCTGCAATCAAGTTTACCATAACTTTGCATCTATTGTGTGCTCGTGTATTGTTGTGGTTGAAGCTGAAGGAGTCATTGACAGGTAGGACTCCTGCCAGTCAAGATTCAGGCCTGGATTTGGGACAGAATTGTCATTGGCCCTGCTTTTGTATGATCTCTGGCGAGAGCGTGATGTGAGTGGTGCATCCATCCTTTCTCTATTTGACCTCTTGGTGCTTTCGATACCATTGACCATGGGTTGGGAGTGGGAGACTTTGTGCTATTCTGGCTCACTTCATTCCTCTGCGCCCACTCTCATTGTTGATAGGAGGGGAGAGATCCAGCCCTCGTCCACTGCTTTGTGGGGTTCCGCAGAGCTCGGTACTCTCTGCTCCTGTTCAACATTTATATGAAACCGTTTTGTGAGATCATCTGCTAGCATGGACTGAGATATCACCAATATGATGATGATACTGAGCTGTATGTGTTCCTGTGGTGGGTTAAGCAATGCCATGTCCTCCCTATCGCAGTGCCTGGAGGCTGTTAGGGGCTGGATGGGGAGCAATAGGTTGAAACTAAAGCCTGGCAAGACAGAGTGGCTCTGGGTTTGGGGTTTGTTGGCCAGGGGAGAATTGCTACTTCAACCCCTGCTTGAAAAGCAGGTGGCGGTCGTGTGCAGGAGGGCAACTATGGTCACTCATGCCCTAATCACTTCCCGACTTGACTACTGCAACGCGCTCTATATGGGGCTGTCCTTGACGAGCATGTGGAAACTCCAGTTGATGCAAAATGCAGCGGTCCGCATGGTTTTCTGCGGACCCCGATATGCACAAGTATCACCTCTCCTGCAGAAGCTTCATTAGCTGCCAATTTCCTTCCCAGTTCAATTCAAGGTGCTGGTTGTCACCTTTAAAGCCCTCCATGGCTTGGTACCAGGTTATCTGAGGGGACCGTCTCTTACCGGTTACATCTGCCTGACCCACCAGAGTGCGGAGACAGGGAATGTTGCGGGTCTCATCCCCTAGGACAGGGGTCAGCAACCTGCGGCTCTGGAGCCGCATGTGGCTTTTTCACCCCTCTGCTGCGGCTCCCTGTCACTCAAAATATGCATTGCAACTGCCAATTTGCGATACCCACCAGCGCACGATTTATTGAGCTTTTCAACCTCCAGTAGGCAAACTATGGATAAATCCAAGAAAAGAAAAGTTTCAGAAGAAAACAGAACATTTAATTCAACTACATATGCTAGTTTTGTGGCGGCTCAAGAAATAGTCAGGCACAGGAAGGGTTTTTGTGGCTCCCAGTGTTTTCTGTGGGAAACGGGTCCAAATGGCTCTTTGAATGATAAAGGTTACAGACCCCTGCCCTAGGAAGACACACTCAGTGAGACCCAGAAGAAGGGCCTTCGGAAGGGCCTTCCGGAAGACATGGTTCTGCCAGGGGGCCTGGGCAACCTAGAGTGGGATAGAGCCCATTAAACGGCTCCTGTGAGGTGCTTTTGCTGGGGCAGGGGGTGGTTTTATTATTTTAATGTGTTATATAATTCTCCTTTTATTAGTTTTATTATTTTAATATGGGTTTAATACTTTGGAAGCTGCCTTTAGTCGCCATGTGCAAATAGCTGGCATATAAATTGTCTAAAATAAATACATCAAATATTTTGTTAATTATTTATTTTGAAATTATTTATTCCTTACAGAGAAACAAAGAATGAAATTTTCTGGTTTTCATGACGGCGATCAAACAGCGGTTGAACCTTTAAATCAAGTAAGAAAAGGAAAAGTTATAAAGTTTTGTATTCTCCTTTCTGGAAGTGAAGTGGGTATGCAGAATGCTCTCCCCTTCTATTCCTCCCCTTTTTTGGACTGGGTTATTTTTGTGTCCTTCCACAACATGGAGAGCAGAATAGCAGGTTGAAATTGCTGTCAGCTAGCATAGCTTCCTCTGGTTATCTTGTTCTGCTAGGTGCTCCTCCAACTTTGCCTTTACAAGAAGCAGTTCTTTTAAAGTCCTTCAAGAATTAGGAATAAATGTATCACAGTGGCAGGAATTCCTAGACCACTTTTTATAATTTATCAATCCCCTTAGGTACAGATTAACAGAGTTGGAAGGGACCTTGTAGGTCATCTAGTCCAACCCCCTACACCATTTCACAGTTGTCAGCCTAGTCTCTTCTTGAAAGTTCCCAGTGATGAAGCTCTCATGAAACTTCTGTTCCATTTATTGATTGCTTTTTTTTTAAAGTTTTTTATTTTTATTTCTTATACACATAATGTAAATGTACATTCTCTTATACATAATTGGTCATACATATACATATTTTTCTTAAAGCATACATTCGGAATTATTCTTCTACCCTTTGTTTTCCCTCATTTCACAACATACCTTCTTCTCCTTTCTTTCCCTTCCCTCCCTTTTTTCCTCTTCTACTTTCTCCCTCCTATTTCTCTTTCCTCTTTCCCCTTCCTTTCCCCCACTCCTTCCCGCTTTTGCCCTTTTCTCACCTTCTACTCCTGTCCCCTGTCCTTTCTTCCTCTCCTTTCCCCTTTCTTCCATCCCTCTCTCTCCGTCTCCTCTTCTTACCCTCTCCTCCTCTCTCCTTTCTTTCTGCTTTGTTGTGGAATATATTCCCTGTTTGGTATCCGAGCAACTCCAATATTCTAATAATATATACTTTTTTTTATTTCTTTTCAATTTTACCTAATCTGTCATTTTATCTTCAAAATTGTACATTTATATTTATAATCTTCATTCTTTTCCCCCCTCCCATCCCCCTTTTCCATTTACTCTGGGTTTCTATTTCCTTTTTGTCCTCTCCGTCATTTAACTTTCTATTATCTAAATCATTTATCTGTCATCTTTTATTCATATTTCTTTTCTTTTTTGCTAATATTTCTGGTGGCGTATGCCACCTATTAAACATTTTATATAAATTTTCTTTATATGCAGTTGCCATTGTCAATTTATAATTCCTTTCCTGTATTTGTTGCCATTTCTCTAATTCTATTGCATAACCAAAGTTTTTCGCCCATGTTATCATTGTCTCTTTTATTTCTTCATCTTCTAGTCTAATTTGCAACAAGTAATTATACATTCCTTAAACAATGTCTCTGGAAGTTTTCATGTAAGTTTAGTCCATTTATATTCAAAGATATTGTTTTAATTTTTTCTTCCATTTCTTATTTATTTACTTGTTTTGTCAATCTAGTCATTCTTATCTCCCTTTGTTCTTTAACTTCTTTCGCTCTTGCTCCTTCTCTTATCACTCTCTCTTCTTGTTCTCTCGTTATCTCTCTTGGCTGTTCTTTCTTCTCCTGTCGTCCATCCTCTTTTTCATCTCTCAATCTTTCTTCCTGTTGAAAATCTATGTACTCTTTATAAAATAACTGCTTTCTCTGTTGAGTCTAATCTGTATCTTTTGCCAATTCACCAATATTCCTTCTGGAATCAACCATCTAAAATTTATTCCTCTCTTTATCAAACATTTCGTGAGAAATTGATATTCTTTTCTCAAGTCTGTCATTCTTCTTGGAATTAGTTTCAGTGCCACTACTTCTCTCCCTTTGTGCTTTATCATCATGTTTCTCATCAATTGCAATATCTCTGTTCTCAGTCTTTTCCTGGTAAATCTGACGTGAATTTCTCTAGGCAGATTATTTTTCATCGCGTATTTTGTGTGCACTCTATATATCTCGTCGATCCCATTTAATATCCTTTCCTTGCTTTCTTCCATTGCTTCTGCTAATATCTCTGCAATTTTCTCTGCTAAATTTCCTCCCTTTTCTTCTTCAATATTTTGGAATCTTAAATAATAATCAGCTTTATCCATTTCCAGAATTATAATTTTTTTCCTGATTTTTATGAGTAATTGTAAATCTATAATCCATTTCTTCCACTTTTTTCTCTGTTCCTTCTGTTTTTCCTTCCACTTGCTGTAATCGTTGTTCATTTTTCCCTATCATCTCTTTAACTTCTTTCAGTTCTCCTTCTATTTTTTCCATTCTCCCATCTACTTTGTCTAAATCTTGTCTTCAGGTATTCATAGCATATTTTTTAATTCTGTATTGATTTTCTCTTGCTGTGCTGTAGGTTCTTTTGTCTTTTGCCCTGTGGTACCAGGCACTGATGATATTGATGGTGATGATAGATGTTATGTTATTTTCTTCATCTTGTTTTTTCAAGTCTTACTGGCCAATTTATCATCCAAGTAATCGATTTCTTCAAATTCAAATTTCCCAATCAGACTCTTCAGGTTCTTGATACCCTAATCCACATAGGTTTAATCCTAATCCATAAAAAAGAAAAAGAAAAAGGTAGAAAGGCTGTGTCAAAAAAAAACAAAAAAAACAAAAACAAAAAACAACCGACGCCCCAAAAAAACAAAAATGGAAAAAAAGACAAAAGAACAAACAAGATTAGAACAAAAATAAAAGTTCACTGATAAAAAATTCAAAACCAAAATGTTTACTCAAAATATCCAACCAAGCAATAAAAAGATAAAAAAGTATATATTATAATCTCCCAGAAAGAATTAAAAAATAGAAAAAACCATGCCAATCCTAAACATTTTAAATCCAGGAAGAAGAAACTTCTACAAAAAAGGAGAAAAAAGAACAAAAAGAAAACACAGAAAAGAAAAAAATAATATTCCAAAATACCACTATTCCAAAATCTTCCAAAATTTATAGATCCATCAAGCGAAAGGAAAAAACAGACAGCTTTCGTTCTTTTCTTTTTCCTTTTCCTCTATATCTTTCCCCTTCTGTTACAAAATCACAAGACCGCTTCTTATGGGAATCTTCTTGCCAGTTTTCATAACATTGTCCAAGGTCATTCCACTCTCATCTTCTCCTTTATAAAATATATATCTTTAATTTTCTCTGTACCACTAGATGGTACTGCAATTCACTCAAAATAGTCTTTAAAAATATCAATATACTTTTCTTCTTTCAGCTTTGAGCTCCCAGCTACAAAACTCAAATTTTCAAAATATAATTAATTAACCAACCAGAGAAGCCTCTTTTCCCAATCTACTTTCAATACATTTAGTTACTTTTTCAGCTTTCATTAATTAGTCTTTATAATGGCTTCCGCTTCTTTGCCGCTATTCCAGAAGTGGGAAGGTAGCTTTATTCCACTCACTCCCCTCTCCTCTTTGCCAGTTTTCTAAAGATAAATAGTTTTTAAAAGTTCAGGAGAAAAATATGTAAAAGGAATCTTATTTCCAAGACCTCACTCTCTCACCCAGATGATCACCTCATTCTTCCTTTTTTTGCTTGTGGCCGCCCCGGCTTTTGACATCTCCTATGGCTGCCTTCCCTCATTGCTGGGTTGGAGGTTGATCGCCGGCACTTTAGGGAACTTGCGATTTCCCAGTCCATACCAGCCTGTGTCTCAGTCCTTTGTTGTCTCTACAGGACAGCTATGATCCCTGGGGATCCCCAAAAGTGGCTGGGATATCAGCATTTTCCTGGAGTCCCGGAATACACACTGTACCGCCGCAATGCTGGCCACGCCCTCTTGGTAGATTGCTTTCACTGTCAGAAAATGTCTCCTTATTTCCAGATTGAATATCTCCTTGTTCAGTTTCCATCCATTATTCCATCTCTGGCCTTCAGGTGATTTGGAAAATAGCTTGACCCCCTCCTCTCTGTGGCAGCCCCTCAAATATTGGGACACTGCTATTGTGTCTCCCCTAGTCCATCTCTTTACTAGACTAGCCATGCCCAGTTCCTGCAACTGTTCAGTCCCCTAATCATCTTGGTTGCTCTTCTTTGCACTCTTTCTAGAGTCTCAAGATCTTTTTTACATCATGGCAACTTCATGTGATCTTGATTCTATGCCTCTCTTAATGCAGCCTATGATTCTGTTGATAGTTTTTTGGCAACTGTAGCACACTTCTGGCTCACGTTAAGCGATTGTCCGCTAGGACTCCAAGATCCCTGTTCCACTTACTAATTTTGAGCCAAGCATCACCTATTCTGTGTTTTTTCTTTCCTAAATGTAGCACATCACCTTTCTCACCATTGAATTTTCTTTTGTTAGAAGTACCAATCTGTCAATCCTTCTATATCTCGAGCCTATTTTGTGCAGTGTTGGTATTCCTGCCAATTTGATATTTTCTGCATATTTGATGAGTTTCCCTTCAACCACCTTGTCTAAATCATTGATGATGATGAACAGATCTTGCAAATCCTCCTGTTCTGTTCTTTTTCCCATGTTCAGGAGAGTCTTGTGTCCTTTGAGGAGGTGGCTGTGTATTTCTCTGAGGAGGAATGGTCTCAGCTGGATCCTGACCAAAAAGCGCTGCATTTGGAAGTCATGCTTGAAAACTATAGGAACGTGGTCTCTCTAGGTAAGAGTTTTCTTATCCCAAATCAGAGAGATCAAGAAGACAGATTATAGTTAATTTTTTATTAAAAAATCACTAATCAGATATTGTCTCCCGGGAGGGAAAAGGAAAGTATCTGGCATTCTCATACCCCAAGGAAGGAAAGAGTCAATGTCTCTTTGCTGAGATGCTTTTGGGGCATTCCTTATCTGTATTTTTCCATTTCTATTTGAACTTATCTGTGGAGGCTGAGAAGAATGGGGTGTGCTTTTATGTGTCCTCTGGAGATCATGTGATAAGAATGTGTTGTCATTTATCCTCTGAATCCTCCCCAAATTGTGTGAGGACAGAACTTTCACACTCAGGCCATGGAAGAGCATTTGCCCAATTCAATTCAAGAACAAAGACCTCATGCAGTGTGACTCAGAGTATCCTAGGATACAGTTGATCCCTGAGTTACAACAGTTCACTAAGCGACTGTTTCAGGTTACGACCTAGCCGTCTCCCAAGTACTTAAGACCCAGTGCTGAAATTACAAATGTTACAGCACCACGGCCCTCATTCATACTTACAAATGACAGCAGAGGTGTTGCAACAACAATCACCCTACCTGTACCTCCACCCCACCCTGCTCGGACTTACGTTACGAGGACGTAGCGAGCCATCAGTTCCTTTGCCTGCTTGGGTGCATTTGCAGAAAAAAGAGGCCTAAAGTAGTGAGAGATACACAAGATCAATAGTGGGAAATCTGGCACTACTGATCTCACATGAACTCGCACTACACTGCTTTAGGCCTCTGTTCTCTGGTAACCAAGGCCTGCAGGAGATCCAGGGCAAAATGCTTTGGAAACAAAGGGGAGGCCTCTTTGTTTTGTTTTGTTTTTGAAAAAAAGTTTTTTATTTTTAAACAAAACAAAACATAAAACATAAAACAATTATCATTACAATTACAGAAAGTGTATTGATCGGTTACAAATCTTTTGTGCTTAATCCTCTATCCAACATTTTCTTATTTAACAGTTTATTACATTATTATTCTCATTTACCAATTATTTGACAGTAGCTTATCCTCCATAAGGAAAATGAACCCTCTATATGTTTTATTATTTTATCCATTTCATATTTCATTTCCATGCTTTCTTGTCTAACCATTGATAAAATAAATCCCATATCAAATAATATTGTTTGTCTTCCTGTTCTCTAATTTTAAATGTCAATTTACTCATTTCAGCACACTCCAAAATTTTCTTAATAACATCGTCATCAGTAGGTATCTTCTCTCCTTTCCAGTTTTTAGCAAATACAATTCTAGCTGCAGTTAAAACATTCACAATTAAATATCTCAATTCTCTGTTATATGTTTCCGGTAAGATCCCTAATATAAATATCTCTGGTTTAAAGTCAATGTGTTTCTTTATAATTTTTTCCAGCCATGTGTGGATTTTTGTCCAATATCTTTTGGCTTCTGCACATGTCCACCACATATGGTAGTATGAACCCGGAATCTGATGACACGTCCAACATTTCTCCAATTTGTTCTTGTACATTCTGGCTCTTCTCGCCGGGGGTAAATGCCACCTGTAAAACATCTTATACAAGTTCTCCTTATCTGCTGTTGACATTGTCATTTTATAATTCTGCGACCACAATTTTTCCCATTTCTCTAAATCAATCCCATGACCAACATTTTTCCCCCATGCAATCATTGTTTCCTTAACTTGTTCTTCTGTCAATTTTACTTCTAATAAGTAACCATACAGTTTTTTAATTACATAGTCATCAGAACCTGTTAAAATTTTATCTAAATTCATCAAATTACTATAAAAACCCTCAATTTTAGAATGTTCATCATATCTAGACGGTATTTGCATATATGAAAACCAATCCATTTCAATCTCTTGTTCTTCTAATTCTTGCTTCGATTTAAGTTCACCCTTTTCATTTAATAATTCACCATATCTGACAGTTTGTTCCTTTCTAAATGTTATTGTGAGACTGCTTCAATAGGAGATAACCAGACTGGAATTTTTAAATAATGACATTTTTAATTTAATTTATTAATTAATTTATTAATTAATGTTATCAATTTAATTTAATAACAAAGATTCTCGTATTATATGCCTTCTAAAATAACCCTGTATTTTTGTACTCTCATACCATATAAAAGCGTGCCAGCCCAACAACAGTTCATGTCCTTCTAAAGTCAATAATCTAATATTCCTTAACATTATCCATTCTTTAATCCACATCAAATTACAAGCTTGATAATATAATTCCCAATCCGGCAAACCAAAACCTCCTCTTAGTCTAACATCTTGCAATAGTTTTAATTTTATCCTTGCCTTTTTACCCTGCCATATATATTTTAACACAATTTTATTTAAATCTTCAAAATATTCTTTTCCCAACTTAATTGGAATTGTCTGGAATAAATATAAGAGTCTGGGCAATATATTCATTTTAATAATTGATATTCTCCCTATGAATGATAATTCAAAATTCTCCCATTTTGCCAGATCTGTCGCTATCTGTTGTTTAAGGTTATCATAGTTATTCTCCTTAAGAGTACCACATCTTGCTCCCTGAATCCTTCGGGAGTAGGGCAGTATATAAATTTAAACAATAAATAAATAAATAAATGTATCCCCAAATACAGGTTCGTGACCTGCATCCTTGAATCTTCTGCCTACTCTTCTTTCTGTTTTTTTAGCATATTTTTTTGTCTAAATCTTCGTTTTATCTTTATTTATTTTCAAGCCTGCCACCTTCCCAAAATCTCTTATTTTATCTATCAGTTTATTTATAGATTGAAGTGGATCTTCCAAGATAAACACCAGGTCATCCGCAAATGCTTGCAATTTATATTCCTGGTTTTTAATTTCCATTCCTTTTATTCCTTTTTCTTCTCTAATGTTTCTGTTTAGTTCTTCTAATGTTAACACAAACAACAGTGGCGACAATGGGCAACCTTGTCTCGTTCCTTTTTGTATTTCAATGAATTCTGTCAGTTCTCCATTTATCCTTACTTTTGCTATTTGCTTGTAATACTGTATATAGCTTCTATGGCTTGAACAAATTTCTCTCCAAAGCGCATCTGTTTCAATTTAATATCATAAATCGCTAGTTCACATTGTCGAAGGTTTTCTGTGCATCTAAAAACATCAAGGTCATTTGCTTTTCTGGGTGTGTCTCATAATATTCCAAAGTATCCAGAATTATCCTCAAATTGTCCCTAATTTGCCTTTTCGGCAGAAATCCATTTTGATCCGAGTGTATAAAATTATTTAAGTATCTTTTAAGTCTTTCTGCTAATATTGTAGCGAAGATTTTATAATCTGAATTTAGCAGAGATATAGGCCTATAGTTTTTGACTTGTTGTAGGTCGGTATCCTCTTTTGGAATAAGTGTAATATATGCTTCTAACCATGAGTTGGGTATTTCCTTCTTTAACATTACTTCATTCATAACTTCTAATAATGGGAGACTCAGTGAGTCCTGTAAAGACTTATAATATTCTGCCAGTAGCCCATCTGGGCCTGGTGCCTTCCCACTTTTTTGTTTTTTGATTGCTTTGGGCAATTCCATCATGGTTATATTTCCTTCTAGTATCATCTCAAAATCTTTTGGAATCGGGGGTAAATTTGCCTTATGTAAATATTGTTTAATACTTTCCTCTTCTATCTTTTCTTTTTCATATAGTTTTTTATAGTAGTCTTCTACAATGTTTTTCTTCTCCTCATTTCCAAATCTAATTTATCCTTGCTCATCTATTAGCTGTGATATTTTCCTTGAGTCCCTTTCTTTTTTCATTTTATATGCTAGCCATCTGCCTGGTTTATTAGCATCTTCAAAATATTTCTGTTTAGCATTCCTGATTTTTCGTGCTAAGTCTTCTTTCTCTATTAATCCCATTTTATGTTTAATTGTGTCCATTTTCATTTTAATGTCTTTTTTTTTGTGGGAACTTCTGCAGTTCTTTTTCAAATTTCTTGTAATCATCCTCTAACGTTTTATAAGCTTGTCTTTTCTTAATATTTCTTTTTCTTGTATAGTCAATAATCAGGCCTCTGGCATAGGCTTTCATAGTGTCCCACAGATTCTGCATTGATGTATCCTCTTTTCTATTTTCTTTGAAAAAAAAGGCTAATTCTTTCTCCATTTTCTGTAGAAAATCCTTTTCTTTTAATATTGTAGTATTTAACGTCCATCTAGACCTTCTCCTTTGTCCTTTCCATCTCACCGTCATTGGATTATGGTCTGCCCAGGTATTAGCCTCTATGGCTATTTCTTCTATGTTCGAGGTCAAGTCCATTGTCAACCATATCATATCTATTCTGGACCATGATAAATGTCTGTTAGAATAAAAAGTGTATTGTCTGTTTTTTGCATTTCTTTCTCTCCATATATCTTTTAAGTTTATTTCCTCTATCATCTTGAAAAAGGATTTCGGCAAAGTTTTTCTACTTTGTTTTATTGTCTTTTGTGTATTATAGTCCATTTTCTCATTTACTATTTCATTGAAGCCTCCCATCATACAGATGTTATCATAATCCAGCTCTATTAATTTCATATGTAATTTTCTGTAAAAATTTTCTTGGTTGTCACTAGGAGCATATATCGCTGTTAACAATATTTTCCTATTATTATCTGTCATTTCCACCATCAGAATTCGTCCTTCTCCATCTTCATAATTTTTTTCCGCTGGTATTGTGTCTTTAATATACAAAACCACTCCTCTTTTCTTACATTGTGGCAATGAAGCAAATAATTTCCCTAGTTTAGGCTGTACCAAAAGTAATTCATGCTGTTTTTTGATATGAACTTCTTGTAAACAAATTATATCCATTTTTAATTTCTCCAATTTGTGGAATACTTTCCTTTTAGTTGCTATATTAAGTCCATTTATATTCATTGTAATTAATTTTTTCTCCTCTATGTTTATACTTTTATATATAGGTTTTGCTGATCTAGTGGATCTCAGTTCTTTATATTCTGTGGCACCTTCTACTGCACCCTCTAGTGCACCCTCCTCCTTTTCCATCATCACTAGATCCTCTTCTTGTAGTTGGAGCAGTGTCTCTTCCCTTCTTGGCTCAATGTCTTTTTCTCTTAAATATTCCACAAAAAATGCTTTGGCTATATTGATTGAATCTATTTTAAATCTTTGTGTTTGCCATGTAAACACCAATCCTTCTGGTATCAGCCATCTGTAATTCACACCTTTCTGGAGCAATATTTTTGTCAAAAATTGATACTCTCTTCTCAACTCTCTTATTCTTCTCGGTATTTGCTTCAGCACCATAATTTCCTTACCCTTGTATTGCAATGCTTTCTCTTTTGCGATCTGCAATATTTGTGTTTTAATTGATTTTTGGGTAAATCTTATATGGACTTCTCTTGGTAGTTTATTTCTCATTGCATACCTAGTATATACTTGGTACATCTCATCAATGCCATCCAACATTTTTTCTTTAGGAATTTCTAGAGCTCCTGCAAGAATTTCTATCATTTTTTCCACCAAATTTTCTCCTTTTTCTTCCTCCACATTTTGAAATCTTAAGTAAAATTCTGATTGATCCATCTCCCATCCTAAGCCACTTCTATCATGTTCAACTTCTTCTAATCTATTATCCATGTTTCTGATTTTTTTATCTCTTTGTTTCTCTTTTTCTTCAATTTTTTCAAGTCTGTCTTCATATTTCTTCTTCATCTGTTGTATATTCTCACTTTTTCATCTGTTTTCTCTATTTTTAATTTTATGTTGTTTCGATGAAGAAAGGCAGGATGATGGTTCACGGGAAGGCCCCTCAGGTGGAAGGCACCTTGATCAAGGCACCTCGGTGTGAGGTACCTTGGGGAAGGCACTCTGACTCCATCCAGAAGGCTTCCTTTTATTGTCATTTTACACCTATCATGGCAAAACATCAATCAACGTTTACTGATCCTGATTGGCTACAGAAAGCTCGTGAACTCCACATGGATCCCTTGTGCTTCCCTCATGTTATTTCCTGTGACAGACAATTGCCTACGTGTTGGGCCCTCATGCCTGGTATGTCTGAGATAAGGTCTCTGCCAGACATCCTGTGTTACGTTTCTGAGAAGATTAGAACATATGTTAACGTTGTTTACCCAGTGCGGTTTGCCGGCAACTGAGATAACACCATCCCCACATTTTATATCCTGTATTCCTTGCAAAATCATCTGCATTGTCGCATCCTTTTCTTTCTCACGTTCTTTCTCTTTTTCCTGCTGCATCATTGCCTGTATTGATCGTTGTCCTCCCACTGGTGATGAGGAAGGGGTCGATCCAGCAGAGCTAACAACTGCTGCTTTTTTGGTCATTTCTATAGGTAATCCAAATCAAAATGTCTTCAAGTTCTTCTCAACCCTAATCCGTTTTTATAAATGGCAGGAAGTTAAAAAACAAAAACAAAACAAGGAAAGACCAAAAAAAAAAAAAAAACCAAAGAAAGAAAAAACACTCTTCAGGCTCTTGTGTGCCCTAATCCAGTCACATGAAATAGCCAAAAATAAATTCAAATAACAATCTCCAATCAGTAAGTAAAAAAAGGCAAAAAAAAATTTCTTCAGATTCTTGTATGCCTTAATCCAATTGAATAAACACTGAATATTGTTTAAACACTGAATAAACATAATTGAATATTGTGGAGGAATAAAAGAAGAAAAAGAAAAGGGAGAGAAAAGAAAAGAATGTGTGTGTGTGAGTGTGTGTGTGTGTGTTCTCCAACAATTTAAAAATAAAAATATTGGAGAAGTGGAGAGGTGGAAATAGAAAGGGGAAGGCTTTCCATCTAAGTTAAAAGTCCACAACTGTGTAGCATTCAAAATCTCTTTCTTGTGCCACACTTGGTTTAATAGCTTTCTTTTCCAGAGTCGCGATTATCTTCTTTTCACTTTTAACCACCTTTCAGCAATGTTTTTTTCCAGCAGTGCACCTGTATAAACAATCTTGTAGACACTCTTTGATGCTCTTTTAAGTTTTATCTATGAGCTGGCACACTGATCTTGAAAAATAACACAGTTGCTACTTTTTTTCCTTTCCCCTCAGTTAAAAAAAGGAAACAAGGAGAGAATACAATGTTTCAGTCCACTAGATGGCAATGTCTCTTATTTCTTCCACTTCTCTTTGTTCTGTTTCCAATTAACAATGAAACCAATATATCAAAAAAAATTAAAAAGTAAAATTCTACCAAAAACAAAAATGACAAAGCTAATTCCAAGATTTATAAACTCAAAATGCATCAAAAGTTTAGTATTTAGACAGATAAAAAAGCGAATCTCCTTTCCAATCCAGTCCAGTCCAAATTAAAATGAAACTTTCCACTGGCATCCACACATAAAAATAGTTTATATTTTAGGAAAATTGACTTAAATTCAAGCTCAATTCCACTGCTAAATTACTTCTAAATTGAATTCTAGTTGCATTTGCACTTCAGGGTGTTCTTAAAATCCAAGTTTAAAAAGCCTCTCACCAGATCGTAACACTTTCACGCATTCTCTTCCGTTTGGGACTGTCCCAACCTCAGCAGCTTAATGGCTGCCTCTTCAGAGCCGGAAAAAAGAGCTTCTCCTGGATCAACCAGGGACTTTGCGGTGTCTCTGGGATCAGCAGGATGTGCCCTCTTCTATCACTGTCTCTGCGGGACAGTGAGGTCCAAATTGGACCGTCCAGCAGTGGAGATATCGGTGGTGGTTTCAGAGCCCCGAAACTTCCCGTCGTCCGGAGGCCTCTTTCTTTTCAAAGACTTTTGCCCTGGATCTCGTGCAGTCCTCAGTTTCTGGGAACACAGGCCTAAAGTACTGCAGTGTGAGATCCCGCAAGATCATTAGTGTGAGATCTTGCACTTCTCGTCTTGTGAGATCTCACAGTAAAGTAGTTTAGGCCTCTGTTCTCTGCAATCGGAAGCCTGTACCAGATCTGGCCAAAAAATCCTTTCAAGCTAATGAGACTTTGGGGCAGCAAGATAGCCATTGTTGAAGCCTCCCAACCTTTCCACTCTCAGCGCGATGAGCGTTTACAAGCCAATGGGAGGCTTCAGGAAAGGGACTTCACTCCAAAGTCTCATCACTGGGATCAAGGAACAGGGCGAGCGGGAGTCCTGCCTGCCAGACAGACGCCCTGCAATAGCTGCTCCAAGGTACATCGGGGAAGAAAGAGCTTTTTTCAAAATGGTTTCAGTTCTCACAGTCTCTGCTGAAATTAAGCCAGCCCAATAAATCTTATTTTTTCTCCTCTTTCCTCCTTGGGTGTTTCCCCTGATTATTCTGTGACTCAAAACAGACTTTGATTGAGATTTGTATATATATAGATAATTGTAAAGAAAGAAATGTTTTCTAGATATTTTCAAAGCTTTCAGGACTCATGAAGATAGAAATCATCCTGTCTATATCACACCATTGTAAGCATGCAAACATAAAACTTAAAGGAATTCTGGAAAAATTCAGAAGGAAATTCACTTGACTTTGTACGGTTTGATTTTTTTCTCTAACCTTGTTATCGTTTTCATTTCTCTTTTGCTTTGAAGGTGATAATGGGCAGGAGAATCAAGATTCCTGTGAACTGTTCCAGGTGATCAATGCTAAAGATGGAACGGAGAAGTTTGGAATTCGAATGGAATCAGAAACCCATGATAGAAACGAGTCAAATGATTGGAATCAGGAAAGCTCATCTTCCACCGATGCTCCGATGCAAGACTTTCTTGCCCAACAGGAGAAAATAAGGAAAAAATATATTGGGGAAAGTGTGAAGCCAATCGAAGCTAAATTACAAGTAAAAGAACACTATTTAAGCCAAAACAAAGGAGAAGATGCTATAAGAAGACCCAACGGACAAAGTTACAATGGGACATTCAGTCCTTCTCTTGGAAATAAGTTCCTTACATCTCAAAAAATGATAGACACAAAAGAGAAGCCTTACAAATGTTTGGAATGTGGAACATGTTTTAGAACAAGCAGGCAACTTACTTCCCATGAAAGGATTCACACTGGGGAGAAGCTATACAAATGCAGAGAGTCTGGTAACAGGTTCAGAAAACATAGTAATCTTATTTCCCCTAAAAGGATCCACGCAGGGGAAAAGCCATTTAAATGCATGGAGTGTGGAAAGACGTTTGCTCATAGAAATGGACTTACTCTCCACAAAATGATCCACACAGGGGAAAAGCCATTTAAATGCATGGAGTGCCCAAAAACCTTTGCTCGAAGAAGTAGTTTTATATCCCATAAGAGGATCCACACAGGGGAGAAGCCATATAAATGCATGGCGTGTGGAAAAACCTTTGCTCAAAGGGGTAGTCTTATTTCCCATAAGAGGATCCACACAGGCGAAAAGCCATATAAATGCATGGAGTGTGGAAAGACTTTTGCTCATAGGAGTAGTCTTATTTCCCATAAGAGGATCCACACAGGGGAAAAGCCATTTAAATGCATGGAGTGTGGGAAAACATTTGCTCGAAGGGATATTCTTATTTCCCATAAGAGGATCCACACAGGAGAAAAGCCTTACAAATGTTTGGAATGTGGAAAATGTTTTAGAACAAGCAGGCAACTTACTTCCCATGAAGGGATTCACACTGGGGAGAAGCTATACAAATGCAGAGAGTCTGGTAACAGGTTCAGAAAACGTAGTAATCTTATTTCCCCTAAAAGGATCCAAGCAGGGGAAAAGCCATTTAAATGCATGGAGTGTGGAAAGACCTTTGCTCATAGAAATGGACTTACTCTCCACAAAATGATCCACACAGGGGAAAAGCCATTTAAATGCATGGAGTGCCAAAAAAACTTTGCTCGAAGAAGTAGTTTTATATCCCATAAGAGGATCCACACAGGGGAGAAGCCATATAAATGCATGGAGTGTGGAAAAACCTTTGCTCAAAGGGGTAGTCTTATTTCCCATAAGAGGACTCACACAGGCGAAAAGCCGTATAAATGCACGGAGTGTGGGAAGACTTTTGCTCATAGGAGTAGTCTTATTTCCCATAAGAGGATCCACACAGGGGAAAAGCCATTTAAATGCATGGAGTGTGGGAAAACATTTGCTCGAAGGGATATTCTTATTTCCCATAAGAGGATCCACACAGGGGAAAAGCCATTTAAATGCATGGAGTGTGGAAAGAGCTTTGCTTACAGATGTGTCCTAAGAGCACATGAAAGGCTCCACACAGGGGAGAAACCGTATAAATGCATGGAATGTGGAAAGAGCTTTGCTCAAAGAGATCCTCTTATTTCCCATAAGAGGATCCACACAGGGGAAAAGCCATTTAAATGCATGGAGTGTGGAAAGGCCTTTGCTCACAGCTGTTACCTAAGAGTCCATGAAAGATTCCACACAGGTGAGAAACCATATAAATGCATGGAGTGTGGAAAGGGCTTTGCTCAGAAAGTTAGTCTGTCTTCTCATAAAAGGATCCACGCTCAGGAGAAACTGTATAGCAATAATAATTCCACTTAGACTTATATACCACTCCACAATGCTTTACAGCACTCTTTGAGCAGTTTACAAAATCAGCATATGGTCTCCAGCAATCTGGGTCCTCATTTTACCCACCTCAGAAGGATGAAAGCTGAGATAACCATGACCCTGTCAGAATCAAACTTCTGGCTGTGGGCAATTAGCCTATAGTACTGCATTCTAATCACTGATCCACCACGTCTCTATAGATTTTGATCTGTATGCATATTGTGCCTTTCTGATCCAACGGAGACAAGGTAGAATCCAGCAAAATGAAATTTAATGTGGAGAAAAGTAAGCTTTTACACCTGGGCAGGAAAAACAGATTACCTGAAACCTGGCTCGAAAATAGTAACTGTGAAGAGTCCTTGGAGTCAGAATGGATGATAAATTAAGCATGAATCACCTGTGTGCGGCAGCAGCCAAAAAAAGTGAATACAATCCTTGATTGAATAAATAGAGGCATAGAATCAAAATCACATGAAGTATTAGTACCGCTTCATAAAGACTTAGTAATACGACGCCTGGAATACCGCATCCTGTTTGGGTCATCACATTACAAAAAAGATGTTGAAACTTTGGAAAAAGTGCAAAGAGCAGCTAAGCTGATTAAAGGCCGGAAGACTAAAACAAGAACTATTATAGGAACTGGGCATGGCTAGTCTAGTGAAGAGAAGGACCAGGGGGGACAGGATAGCAGTGTTGCAATATTTGAGAGGCTGCCATAGAGAGGAGAGGGTCAAGCTGTTTTCCAAGGCACCTGAAGGCCAGACAAGGAATGATGGATGGAAACTTATCAAGGAGCAATTCTACCTAGAAATAAGGAGAACTTTTCTGACAGAACAATCAACCAATGGAAGAGCTTGCCTTCGGAAGTTGTGGGCGCTTCATCGCTGGTGGCTTTGAAGAAGAGATTGGACTACCATTTGTCAGAAATAGTGTAGGGTCTCCTGCTTCGGTGGAGGGTTGGACTAGATGAGTGACAAGGTCCGTTCCAACTCTGTTAATCTAATATCTAATTTTCTCCCCAAACCACCAGAGGGCTAGATAACAAACAACGGATGGAAACTAATCAAAGAGAGAAGCAACTTGGAACTTTCTTACAGTGAGGACAATTCACCCATGGAACAGCTTGCCTTCAGATAGCGTGGGTGCTTCTTCACTGGACATTTTTAAGAAGAACTGGACAATCACTTTCTGAAATGATAAAGGATCTCCTGCTTGATCAGGGGACTGGACTAGAAGAGCTCCAATTTCCCTTCCAGCTCTATTCTGATTTTGATTTTGAATCCTCAATCCATTCTGGTGCTTTTTTGCTAAGTAGGAGGTTTTTAAAAGAAAGATGAATATCAGTGGAGATTAAAGTTACCATTTGCTCTGAAAGTGATGTGTGGATGCCAATATTTAAGTGGTGCAGATTTCCTAATTGTTTCAAGTAACTCCCTCTGATGAGTCTATCCACTAGAGCAGAGTTGCAGGCAGAAATGCAATTAGTCCTGAATCCCTTACTATTGTTTCAGCTTTTCTGTTAGATGTTTTTGTGCCAGCCATGGCAGTTTCCTAAAAGGCCACCAGATGGGAGGAAAGAGGCACCTTTGATCCCATTGGTGAGTCAGAGGGCTCCGGCCCCTGCAGCCCCATTGGGGAGAGTTAATGGCCCTACGGCCCCGTCACACCCATTGGTAAGGGAGGGGTCAGAGGGCTCCCATAAGAACCCCTGCGCAGGGGTTTCCCTCTAGCTTTTGTTCTTGCTCCCTTCGGGACTAATCCATGGACTCAGTCCAGGCATGGATGCCTCCATGCCAGGGAACTCATTTTCTCTGCTTTAGCCTTAAATAAAGCTTCACCTGATTGCATCTCTGCGTGCTGCCTCTTTCTTGGAAGTGCCTCAACGAACCATCAACCTTGTGAGGGCTCTCCCAAAGTGGTAGCAGAGGATGGTTTGAGGCAACGCTTCCAAACCAGCAGAAAAAAAATGCCTGGAGGTTCCAACAAGAACCCCTCGGATGGCAGGAGATCCCCGAGTCTCCAACCAAGGATGGCATCCATGCATCCAGTCCCTGATGCAAGTTTCGATCCAGCCGAGGGCTCAGATGATCTCTATGCCCCCAGAGAACCTAGCGGAATGCCGGGAACCCCTTCGCACATTTCTCTGCAGCTGCAAGCCACAGAGGGAAGCATGGAAGGCCAGCAGTCCACCCAGAATTGCCAGGACACCGGGGAGGCGGCCTGGGACCAAGCCACATCCAGCATAGACCAGCTGACTGGCGAGGAATGCAGAGAGCTGCTCTGAACGCTCCTAGCAGCCCAAGGGAAGCCACAAGCCAAGTTGTGTGGGACACCAGCGCAGGGGGCCTCTGGACACTGGTTAAGTCGTTCCCCAGCACCCAGGAGGCCCCCTAACATGGCGCCCAGCACCCTGGGGAATCCTGGGGCCCTGAAGCTTTTGGCAGGAAAATTCCTGCCAAACTGCGACCTGCAGCTTCTGGGGCCAACCAGAAGCAATATGGCGCCCCCCAGGCCATCTACCCCAGCGAGGCTCAGTAGACCTCAGCTAGGCCTCAAGGCCCAGCAACCAGTGGCGGCCAGCCGAAGCGGCATGCAAACTGCTCGCCCCCCCACACCGGAAAGCCTCAAAGCCTACACAAGCCTTGAAGCCTGCCCAGCTGCACTTGCTGCAGCAGGCATCAGGGCCACGATCCAAGTTCTGGTCACGGCCCTGGAGGCCACGACGACTGTGACCTCAATGTCGGTGGTAGCCAGCCTCCCTCACTACCCCCGGAGACTGACAACAGGGGCGGGGCATCCAGCCTGGAGCCCCCCAGCCACGTCCCGTTGCCTCCGGAGGGTCTCCAAAGGAGCCCCGAGGCCTCCAATCCAGGAGGCGTCTGGCCTGGAGCCTCACAACTGCGCCTCGTACCTCCGGGGGCCTTCAGGAGAACCCCTGGAGGCTCCAGCCTACCGACACCCCCACTGTGGCAATGGAGAACTCACCTCTTGGGGGGGCCTCCAGCCGAGCCCCCCACCTCCGACGATGGCAACCTCCTCCGGAGTCTTCAGGACCAGTGGTGGGCCCCTCCAAGCGATCCTTGGAGTCTTTGGGCCTTCCCGGCCCCATCCTGCAGTCTTCGCCCCCAGGTAAATGCTCCAGTAACGGGGGGGGGGCTTCCAGAAGAGTCTTCAGGGCTTCCGCGGCCTTCAGCCCCTCTTTGGGCCCAGGCCTGGGCCCAGGCCTGACCCTGGAGCACTGAGAGAGACGTCCGCTCCCTTTCGCTCCTGGGCTGAAATGAGCTCTGAGCATGCCCAGTTGCCCGAGCATGCTCAGTCGGCGCCATCTAAAAAAGAAAAAAATAATCAAAGAAAAATACCAACACTTACTAGCAGAGGGATCCCTCTCCCATTTACTTCAACGGAATCTTCTCAGAGATACCTTGGACAGCCAGCTGGATCTGTATTTTCTGCTCCTGTTTATTCTTCTGCTTCTGCCTTCCCAAATAATTTTGAAAAATTGCATCTGGGGGGCGAGAATTTCAACATCTAGAATAAGGAAATACAAGTATGCCTCTTAAAGGAAGGGACCCTAGAAATGGTTTTAGACCCCCCCACCTTTCCCTTGGGGGCCTCAAGAAGAGTGGTACAGGAAAACCTATACCACTCTACTGAGCTCACTGGATGCTAAGTTGTACCCTAGCATTCCAGATGGGCTCACAGCTGGTGAGATTTGGGCGTTATTGTATAGCTTGTTTAACAGTGATAGCTTGGGCTCCACCACAAGGCTTACATCAGAGTTCTACAATACCAAGCTGAGATTTGGGGCTAGCATGGCTGAGCACCTGGGAAAGTTGAAGGCATTCAGGGCAGAACTGGTGCTCAGGGACTACCCCGTGACTGAGGCCAACATGACTGCAGTTATTCTGGCATTCCTGGACAAAAGTTGGGGCAATTTTATTGTCTCACTAGAGGGAACCAGGAAGGAAGCCATGACTCTGTCCTACCTCACAGGGAGGCTCAATGAGGAGGACAGGAGGCGTAGAGATGCAGGAGAATATGCCAGGGCCACAACTCAGCGCATCAACAGGAGGCACCAGAGTTCAGAGGAGGCTAACGTTCTACTCAAGTGTTTTATTTGTGGCTCTGAGGAACATCTGAAGAAGGACTTCCCCCATTACCAGCAAGGGCCCAAGCATGATTCCAATCAAGGAAGGGGGCAGGGGGCAGGGGGCAGAAAAGGGCGTGGCGGGGGCAAAGGTGGCGTTAATGGCAATTTTGTATGTACTTGTTATCTCACCCCCGCCACAAAGGCTGATGGCCCCACTGGCCTCTGGTTACTGGACTCTGGGGCTTTATCCCACATTGCCAACATGAAGCAAGGTTTTAAAAGGTTAAGGAGAATTAACTCCTCCGTCAAGGTTGCCAATGGTGATAATGCTTTGGTTGTTGGGGAGAGCGCTGTCTCTATACCAGGGATGGGCAATGTTGAAGGTGTATTACATGCTCCCTCTATTGCCAATAATTTGTTGAGCATAATCAAATTATGTGATGATGGCAGGGTGGAAGTATTGTTTCATAAAGGGGGAGGTCATGTCACTCGGGACCAAAAGGTTATTGGGAGTGTTACTATTATAAATGGTTTGCCATATTTCTCCCCCGAGGGCCCAACTACAGAGGACAGCCTACAGGGTGCCACCTCAGAAGGTGCCTATGTGCAAAGAGAGAGAAAGGCCCCACAGCCAGCCCCAAGAGCATCTAAGGTGCATAAGACAGAGATGGCCACTCCCAAGGGACCACAGGCTGTCAAAGGGGCGCAAGCTCCCAGGCTGTCAAAGGGGCGCAAGCTCCCAGGCTGTCAAAGGGGCGCAAGGCCGAAGCAGTTGCGCCCATGCCGCCTCAGCCAGCCCCATGGCCTTTCAATGCCAAAGCAGGCAAGAAACTCGAGCCCCAGCAGGCACCTAAGGCAGATAAGCCCAAAAATGGGCCTAAGGAGCCAGCACCACCCAAGGCAACCAGAGCCAAGGGCGTGTCAGTGGGGAAGCCGCTTCAAATCAAATGTGCCCATCTTTTACATCGGAGATTAGGCCATGCGAGCTTCCCTGTGGTCAAAAAGATGGGGGAATTTGCTGAGGGGATTCATCTCTGGGATTGTGAGATGTTTCTGGACTGTGCCATCTGTAAGAGGGCAAAGAGGGAGGCCGCCCCAAAACCTAAATTGTCTCTGCGTAAAACTCAATACCCATATCAATTAGTCCATGTTGATTTGGTTGGGCCATTTACACTGTCCCTAAGTGAAAAGGTAGTATTTCCTCACTGCCATTGACGATTTCTCGTGGTACAGCCATGTATATACCCTCACAGAAAAATCTGAAGCTTTAGATGCCATAAAATCGCTATACAACTGTGGAAACCCAGCACAAGACAAAGATCGTGCAGCTGCAGAGCAACCGTGGGGCTGAGTTCATGTCCCGAAAGTTCCAAGACTGGATAAGGCATAAGGGCATAAGCCATTTTTGTACAGTGTCCTTTAGTCCTGCACAGAACAGCGTGGCGGAAAAACGAAATGGTATCCTGCAGACTATGGTGCATAGTCTGATTGCTGATGCTGGGGTTGCGGAATCATACTGGGCAGAGGTGCTACATTATGCCAATTACACCTTAAACCGCATCTAGAGCAGCATTGTGGACCAGACTCCATATTTTCTGGTCCACGGTAGGAAGCCAAGTTTGGGACACTTGCGTGTATTTGGTACCTACGCTTGGGTGCACATGCCCAAGCAGCTGCAGAAAAAGGGGAGTTCCGTCTCCCAGAGACAGGTTCCCTGGCTCCAAGGCCTACCGGTTCCTGGGAGAAGGGGGCAGGACTGTGACCTCCCAATCTGCCTCCTTCGAAGAGGACTCCAATTGGACCCAAATCCACTCATGATCTGGGCCCATACGTCAACCAACCCAGCAAAACCGCACCGACCACGATACCACCTGAGACAATCACAGACCCTGCCACCGACGAGAGCGAGGAACAGGACGAAGAGGTCAGCCTACCTGGTCCAGATTGGGAGGATGAGCTGTCCAGTCCTGAGGGGGAAGACACGCCATCTTCACCCGACTCTTCGCCTCCAGCGATGCCTCAGAGGCCCATGATGCCCAACGCCTGGGACTGAGGGCTTCCACATCCCGGTTGTGAACAGCCAGTCGACAAGGAACCTGCAGAAGAAAAGGGTGGTAGCAGGAGGTCAAAGCGGTCCAACAAGGGGGTCCCACCAAAGAGAATCGACATTGGGCACATTGCGTCTGTCAACAGCGTCATGGTCACCCCAAAGACTTTCTCTGACATCCAGGAGCTGCCCATCAAAGAACAGAAGAAGTGGCAGCTCGCGATGGAGCAGGAGATGGAGAGCCTGAGAAAGCTCAAGGTTTTCTCCCCGTAACAACCACCAAAGGAGAAGGAGGTCATTGGCACAAGGTGGGATTTCAAGGCCAAACCACTTGCCAATGGCTGCTACAAGGCATGCTTGGTAGCACAGGGGTTCGCCCAGCGCTACATGGAAGACTACAGGGAGACCTACTCTCCGATCGTCTGGGCAAAGTGTCAAGGCCGCCCTCGTAACTGCAGCTGCTCTGGGAAAGGAAGTCTATCAATTCGACATCCAGACAGCCTACCTCCACGCCAACTTGGACTGGCAAATCTACGTGAGGGCCCCTTCTGGTTACCAGCAGAAGGGAGGAAACACATGGTTGCTCCAAAAGGGGTTATATGGCCTCAAGCAGTCAAGGAAACTCTGGTTCGACTGTCTCAAAAAAAGTTTAGAATGAATTGGCTTCAGGGCTGTTAGGATATGGTTTGAGCCTAACAAGTTGTCCAGGCAATATATGTGTTCTGTGACTTTAATATGAATATGTATTGTGTGACTTCAAAGTTTTCCTGCTGATTCATTGTAATGCTGAGTCATGCTGTAATTAGTTGTGAACGTATTTAAGAAAGGTACTGTAACGTATTCAGTTGATGATAAGCTACCATTGGGTGTGGAGTTGCAACCATTGTGCTATCATCGGTTGGATGGATCTGCTACCATCGTGGTTTGTTACCAGAGTGAGTTTGTTATTCTAACCAACTACTGTTTGTGCGGTAAGAAGATTTTGTATCACTGGACTGATTTAACTGGCAGAGACTTGGATTGATTTAAAGACTATGAAATTGTTTTTTCACTATAAAGTAAACTTTTGATAAACCAGTTTGCTCATCTCTTATTCATTGCTCTCAGCAACGTTTCTCTGTGCTCTACACTCTGCTGGTTGGTAACACAACAACAATATCCTTAACAAGGGCATCTCATGCAGATGAATGCATTTTCACACGTGACTCCAAAGGTGCTACAGAACCAGTTTATGTAGACGACCTCCTATATGTAGGCCCTGGCAAGGAAAAGTGTGATGAATTTGCCAAGGCCCTGGGAGAAAGGTTTACCCTGAAGTCCTTGGGGCGGGTTGACAGGTACCTGGGTGTGCACATCTTGGCCACTGAAAAGGGGTTCGCCCTATCTCAGAAAGAAAAGATTGAGTTGTTGGCCAGATGCAAAATGGCGAAGTCTAACCCAACACATAGCCTCATACAAAGTGGCTTCTATGGTCACACTCACAAGGACAGCCCTGAGTTCACAGATAATAAGTTATCCAGATCTGTGATTGGCTCCTTGCTATACATTAGCAATTGGAGCAGACCTGACATAGCTTTAGCTGTGAATCTATTGTCCAGGCATGTGGAAAACCCAAAATAATTCCACTAGGATGCTGTCAAGAGGGTACTCAGGTATCTCAGGGGCATGGCCGATGCTCTCCTTGTGCTGGAGCCAGAGAAGGGGAAGCCGGCCCAGCTCTCCGCTTACTCAGACGCAGACTGGGCTGGTGACCCCAAGAGTAGACGGAGCACCTCTGGTTTCCTCATATTCCTAAATGGCTGCCCCATCCATTAGCATGTTAGGCAGCAAAATTTGTTTCTTGCTCCACGGCCAAGGCAGAATATGCGTCTGTCAGACACAGTCAATGAGTTGATTTGGTTCGACGCTCTGGTAACAAGCATCTGGGCCCCCCCTCCTCTGCCCATCCAAATTCAAGAAGACAATACGGCTGTAATTGAAATCTCGGGGGCATATGCGGTGGGCTCTAGGTCCCACCGCATAGACATCTGCTACAAAAATGTCAGGCAACTTGCCAGAATGGGTTTCGTACATGTCAAACATTGTAGTACAACCGACCAGATAGCTGACCTGTTCACCAAACCTGTGCCTATTGACTGACACAACCTTCTGTGCAAGCGTTTGTGTTTGGTCTTGTAAAACGCATACAATGCATCTGCATGTCTATGACACCTGCTGGCCCCCTCATACATACTCACTGGTACCTGTCATTGGTTAGCAAGAAGGGGAATTGTTAGATGTTTTTGTGCCAGCCATGGCAGTTTCCTAAAAGGCCACCAGATGGGAGCAAAGAGGCACCTTTGATCCCATTGGTGGGTCAGAGGGCTCCGGCCCCTGCAGCCCCATTGGGGAGAGTTAATGGCCCTCCAGCCCTCTCACACCCATTGGTTAAGGGAGGGGTTAGGGGCCCCCATAAGAACCCCTGCGCAGGGGCTGCCCTCTAGCTTTTGTTCTAGGTCCCTTCGGGACTAATCCATGGACTCAGTCAAGCCTTGGATGCCTCCATGCCAGGGAACTCATTTTATTTATTTTTTTATTTTATTTTATTTTATTTCTATACCACCCTTCTCCTGCGGGACTCAGGGCGGTGTACAGCCAAGATAAAACATTGCATATAAAATTTAAAAACAATTTAAAAAACAAATAATTTCGGCCCAAGATATTAAAAAAAACAACCCAATTAATACCAAAATTCAATTAAAAACTGAGGGGATGGGATGAAGCCAGCTCGGCTAGATGGAATAGGTGTTTTCAGCGCCCGACGAAAAGTCCGGAGGTCTGACATCATGCGTATCTCAGGTGCATCTTTTCTCTGCTTTATCCTTAAATAAAGCTTCAACTGCTGCCTCTTTCTTGGAAGCGCCTTAACAAACCATCAACCTTGTGAGAGCTCTCACATTTTCTTCCTTTGCTTACTATTGTCTCAGTCTGCCTTTCCACCTGCTTCACATTATGTAACGCAAGTAATAACTGAGGAAGAAAACCATAAGGAAAAGGGGGTTATAGTGATGCTGAATTAGAAAATGCAACTCATAGGCTGTCCTAATGTCCTAATTTTGTGGTGAACTTTCTTTGCCTTCCCTCATGTTGCCCATCTCTGGACTCACACAATCTTATCAATACCTTTTTTAAAGTGAAGTCTCCAGAACTGGACACAGTATTCCAAATGGAGTCTCAGTAAAGCCCTATGTAGAGGGATAGGAGCTCCTTTTTGCTGATGGTCCTTGGAGTCGGAATGGATGATCAATTAAGCATGAATCATCTGTGTGCAGCAGCAGCCAAAAAAGCGAATACAATCCTTGGTTGTATATTTTTATTTATTTTTTTATTTTATTTCCAATTTATATTCCGCCCGTCTCCCTGAGGTCTCAGGGCGGTGTACAGCCAGAATTAAGAACAGGAAATAGAAATATTACAAAAACAATTAAAATATATATAAATTTGGCCCAAAAATTAAAAATCACAAACCAATTAAACAGAAGCATAGAATCAAAATTACATTAAGTATTAGTACCGCTCTATAAAGCCTTAGTAAGACCACACCCGGAATACCGCATCCTCTTTGCGTCATCATGTTACAAAAAAGTTGTTGAAAGTTTGGAAAAAGTGAGAACAGCTAAGCTGATTAAAGTCTGGAAGACTAAAACAAGAAACTATTAAAACTGGGCATGGCTAGTCTAGTGAAGAGAAGGACCAGGGGGGACAGGATAGCAGTGTTCCAATATTTGAGGGGCTGCCACAGAGAGGATGGGGTCCAAGGCACCTGAAGGCCAGACAAGGAATAATGGATGGAAACTTATCAAGGAGTGATTCTACTCAGAAATAAGGAGAAATTTTCTGACAGAACAATCAACCAATGGAAGAGCTTGCCTTCAGAAATTGTGGGCGCTTCATCACTGGTGGCTTTCAAGAAGAGATTGGACTGCCATTTGTCAGAGCCCCCTGCTTGGGCGGGGGATTGGACTAGAAGAGCTCCAAGTTCCCTTCCAGCTCTATTCTGATTTTGATTTTGAATCCTGTCCATTCTGGTGCTTTTTTGCTAAGTATGAGGTTTTAAAAGAAAGATGAGTATCAATGGAGATTAAAGTTATAGTTTGCCCTCAAAGTGATGTGTGGATGCCAATATTTAAGTGGTGCAGATTTCCTAATCTTTTCAAGTAACTCCCTCTGATGAGTATTGCCACTAGAGCAGAGTTGCAGGCAGAAATGCAATCAGTCCTAAATCCCTTAGTATTGTTTCAGCTTTTCTTCCTGTGCTTACTATTGTCTCAGTCTGCCTTTCCACCCTGCTTCACATTATGTAACACAAGTAACAACTGAGAAAGAAAACCATAAGGAAAAGGGGGTTATAGTGATGCTGAATTAGAAAATGCAATTCATAGGCTCTTTCTCCTTATTTTGTGGTGGTCTTTCCTTGCCTTCCCTTGTGTTGCCCATCTCTGGACTCACACAATCTTATCAATACCTTTTTTAAAGTGAAGTCTCCAGAACTGGACACAGTATTCCAAATGGAGTCTCACTAAAGCCCTATGTAGAGGGATAGGAGCTCCTTTTTGCTGATGGTGATATATCTGGTGATGCATCTCAGAATTTTGTCTGCCTTCCCAGCTAACTGGCCACACTGCTTACTTATGTTGCAGTTATCCTTGTTTCAGTACCATGGCAACTACTTTCACATAGTTGTGGAAAAGAAGGGAAGAGAAAGCAGTGGTAGGGATATGTGGACGCATATTAAGTTCCCATAGGTAGGCAGCCTGCTGGCCAACCCAGGCAGTCCCTGATTTACAATAATTTATTAAGTAACTATTTGAAGTTCCAATGGCAATAAATGATGGCTCTGACCTCCTCCCTCCCTCCCAAATTAGGCCTACTCCAGGATATCAGAATGAAAACCACTCTGGTGTGCTAACATTGCAAAGGATCAATCAAGAAGGAAGATCTTTGGAAATCAATGGGGACCAAAATAAGATGAAATTAACAACTACTTCAAAAAATTACTTCAGTCCTTCCTGATGAAACACGCAGAAATGCGAATGGGAACTTTCTCTGGGATGTCCAGATACCAAAAATAATCCAGCCTGCCAACAAAGGAGAAAATGTGTAGCTCACGGTTGAAATGAGGGGTCCTTGGTGGCTTCTGAGCTTGATTGTGTTGTTGCAGACCTTTCATTAGCCAAACAAGGGACGATCATCATTGCACCAACCAACCTCAGAGGGCACCAAGGACCCCTCAATCCAACTAGCGTCCACTGTGTCAAATTAATCACTGTGTCAACCAGATGAATGCAAAAGCAAGGAACCGTTTTAGGTCAAAGACCCCTTAGGATGTGATGGAATGATGACTATTTGTCTTTCAAGCAAGGGGCCAGAATGAAGAGAAGCTGATACATGCATGAGCAAAAGATACTTTTCAAGCATTAGGGCCACGTTTTTGTTTTTTTATGGTATGTCGGAACATTAAGTAACTTAAAATTAAGTAACTAGTCATGTAGTTACTTGCTAAAGATGCATCAAATTCTCAATGGAGCCTTCAGCTTTCCTTGTCTTGCTTTTTTATTTTCATTTTCCCTTTCATTAATGGTCTAATAATATATCCCTGCATTCAATTCTCCAAGGGTCTTAAGCTTCCTAGTCACATTTCTTGAGTTGAATTTCCTACTCAATCCCTATGTAAAAATGATTTTTCCTCCTCATAGTTTAGCTTTCTATTCCTTTTTCAGGATCTTCCTTTTCTTTCATCAGAAGGGACTGGAGGGGTCCCTGCCCTTTCTCCTTCCCCCTTTGCTGTGAGGCTGAGCGAATAGTTTGAGAAGGGCAGCTGCATGCATTGAATTAAAGAAATAATAAAAGAAATAAATCATTTTCCTGATTGTGGCCTTCCTGCCTGTGTCCCATCTGCCTCCCCTTCAGGCGGGAATTCCCAACAACCGCAAGACACAAGCTGTCTTTCCCACAGAGACTCCTGGTCCTCCTCTTCTGACCGCCCGGCTGTTTCTGACAGGATTTGGACCCTTTGGAGGCCTCCCACAATCTCTGCGGAGCCTTCAGGGCGGCTGTCCTTGAGGGAAGCGACTTTAAATCCTCCAGAATTATTTTTCTTCATCTCCACAGACGGTTCCTGGACAGGAAAGAGAGGAAAATGGAGAAAGAAATTGAGAGGGCCGTTTCCTCTTACTCCCAAGCCCATCATCTGTGCCCTCTCCTTTCCCCACAGATGCGCTCCTCTTTCCCGCCCTTTGTACAATCCTGGCACTTTGCTCCTAATCCACCAGGGGGCGCCCTCCGCCAAGAGAAGGAAACTCCCGACGCTTCCCCATTGGTCCACTGGAGGGGGACGTCATGACCGGCTTTGTAGGGGTGGCCGGGAAGGAAGTGACATCATGAAAGCTTGCCGCTCTAGGATGGTGCACTCGCTCTCCTTAACCCCTGGGGCGCCGCAGGAATCGAAGAGGCTGCGGGAGACTCTGGCGGGGGGGAGATCCAGATATGCCTCGGGTGAGTTGGGGGCTCTTCCCGGGCAAAGGGAGGCGGAGGAGGGAGAGACCCTCGCCTGGCCCTCCTCTGGCTTCAACCCCAGATCCCATGCTCCCCAGACGCCCTCTCCATGCAAAGAGCCCGAGTGGGGGGAGGGGAGGGTCAGCCTTGCGGAAGCCCAGAAGGTTGTTCAGTGGCTCAATTCCACTTTCTAATTCTTGGCATTTATTTTTCTTCCATCTCAGATACACAAAGTCGAAACCATTTTTGCAAACCAAATTTTTTCTCTTGAGGGAAGAAGAAAAAGAGCGGAATCCCTTGCAGGGATCAGTCCTGCAGCCCCAGAAATGGTCCCGTGAAGGAAAAGGCATCTGGAGACCCACCAGAGTCCTTGGAGCCATTTGCAGTTGCTCTGCAGGACAGAGAAAGGATGGAGACACAACCTTTTGGAAAGGAGGGAAGCGGAAAAGGCCCTTCAGCTGCTCAGCCTGGGAAGGGGGGGAAGCTCTGGACAAGGACTGGGCAGGAGGAGGAAACCATCCTCCCTTCAGAAGTTCAGCCCTGGAAGTTCACCCAATGGCAGGAGCTTGAAGGTCCCCGAAGATTTTGCAGCCACCTCCATGACTTTAGTAGGCGATGGCTGAGATCAGAAAAGCGCACCAAAGCCCAGATGCTGGACCTGGTGGTTCTGGAGCAGTTCCTGGCTCTTCTGCCCCCAGAGATGGAGGGCTGGGTGCGGGAATATGGAGTGGAGACCAGCTCCCAGGCGGTGGCCCTGGCTGAAGGCTTCCTCCTGAGCCAAGTGGAGGAGCAGAAGGAGCAGGTCGAGTTGCAGGTAAGAGTTCAAAAGAGAATAGAGAATCTGTTTGAATACTTCACTCCTCCTTCCCAAACTTCTCTGACATTCATAATATGTGGAGATATCCCACCTATTCTTGTATGACATTGGTCCATTGTTTTGTCACTCAATCACACTGATGGATATTGGGGGCTTTGAGGTGATGTTCCGAATATAGGAATCCACTTTATGTCGTGTGATGTACATTAATTCTGCTTCTTCCTTCCTTCCTCCTATTTCAAGTGCTGCACTGTGGAGATTAGAGATCCTGAGGGAAAGAAGAACCCATCAAATCCTCTTCAGGAGCTATTTTTCAGGAGGATCCCTTGGGAGGATCAAAGTCAGGACACCTCAGGAGGTAATCAAAGATCCTACGATTACCCATCTGTCTTGCTTTTGCTCTTTCTTCTCTTCTATACAATACCTCCTTCTATTTTGTTAAATATGCATTTTGAAATTATTTATTCTTTTCAGAGAAAAAAAGCATGAAGTTTTCTGGTTTTTATGATGGCAATCAAAGAGTGGTTGAACCTCTAAATCAAGTAAGAAAGGGAAAAGTTATTAGATTTGTATTCTCCCTTCAGAAAGTGAAGCGGGTGGGCTTCTATTTTTCTACCTTGTTTGGACTGGGTTATATTTGTGTCCTTCCACAACATGGACATCACAATAGCAGGTTCAAGTTGCTGTCAGCCAGCAAAGCTTCTCGTTATCTTGTTCTGCTAGATACTCCTCCAACTTTCAGTTTACAAGAAGCAATTTTTTAAAATCCTTCAAGAATTAGGAATAAAAGTGGTAGGAACTGCTAGACCTCTGTTCTTTTTGTAATTTATCAGCTTCGGAAGGTAAAGATTAACAGATTGGGAGGGAACTTGTAGGTCATCTAATCCAATCCCCCCACCCAAGCAGACCATATACCCATGATGGCGAACCTATGGCACGCGTGCCACAGGTGGCAAATGAAGCCATATCTGTGGGCACTTGAGCATTGCCCTAACTAAGCTCCAGCACGCATTGGCCAGCTGATTTTCGGGCCTTCCAGGCCCATCGGAAATGGGCCATTTCTGGCCTCCGGAGGGAGTGGGGAAGGCTGTTTTTGTCCTCCCCAGGCTCCAAGAAAGCCTCTAGAGCCTGGGGAGGGCAAAAAACATGCCTCCTACGCCCGCCATACCATCACGTGCCAAAAGTGAGGGGAGCGTAAGGTGGTGAATTATGGGTATGGGCACACGCACACACAACCCCCCGCACTCCCCCCACTTTTGGCACGTGACAGCAAAAGGGTTAGCCATCACTACCCTATACCATTTCTGACAGATGGTAGTCCAGTCTCTTCTTGAAAGCTTCCAGTGATGAAGGTCCCACAACTTCTGAAGGAAACTTCTCTTCCATGGGTTGATTGCTCCCACTGTCAGAAAATGTCTCCTTATTTCCAGGTTGAATCTCTCCTTGTTCAGTTTCCATCCATTATTCTGTGCCTGGCCTTCGGGTGCTTTGGAAAATAGCTTGTCTGTGGAATCCCCTCAAATATTGGAACACTGCTACCATGTCTCCCCTGGTCCTTCTCTTCACTAGACTAGCCATGTCCAGTTCCTGCACCCGTTTATCGTATGTTTTAGCTTCCAGTCCCCTCATCATCTTGGTTGCTGTTCTCTGCACTCTTTCTAGAGTCTCAACATCTTTTTTGTAGTGTAGTGACCAAAACTGGATACAGTATTCTAGGTGTGGTCTTACTAACGCTTTATAGAGAGGTATTAGTACCTCACTTGATCTTGATTGTATCCCTCTGTTAATGCAATTTAGGTTTCATTGGCTTTTTGGGCTGTCACTGCACACTATTGTCTCATATTTGTTCAGTCAGTCAGTCAATCAATCAATCAATCAGAATAGAGTTAGAAGGTACTTTGTGGGCCATCTAGTCAAACCTCTTGCCCAAGCAGGAGACCCTACACTACTTCTGACAAATGGCAGTCCAATCTCTTCTTGAAAGCCTCCAGTGATGAAGTTCTGAAGGCAAGCTCTTCCATTGGTTGATTGTTCTCACTGTCAGAAAATCTCTCATTTCTAGGTTGAATCTCTCCTTGATCAGTTTCCATCCATTATTCTTTGTCTGGCCTTCAGGTGCCTTGGAAAACAGCTTGTCTGTGGCAGCCCCTCAAATATTGGAACACTGCTACCATGTCTCCCCTGGTTCTTCTCTTGACTAGAGTAGCCATGCTTGTGATCGACGGAAAGCCCTTCTTTCTTAATTCCTTTCTTCACTTTGGCTCTGAAGAGCCTCCAGGCAGGCAGAAAGCGGCTGGGCTCCGCAGAGCTCTGCTTTTGCTCCGTCGTGCTCCGATGTCAGCACGGTCTCCCCTGTTACACTTAATATTGTAGAGCCAGATATCACCAATTCTAAGCCTGTGCATTTGGTTTTTCGTTCCTAAATGTAAAACCTTACATTTCTCAATGTTGTTTTTCATTTTGTTAATGGGATCCAATCTGTTGATCCTTCTATATTCTGAGCCTATCTTGTGGAGTGTGGTATTCCTGTCAATTTGGTCTTGTCTGCAAATTTGATGAGTTCCCCTTCTATCCTCTTGTCTAAATCATTGATGAAGTTGATCGGATCTTGCGAATCCTCCTTTTCTGTTCTTTTTTCTTTGTTCAGGAGAGTCTTGTGTCCTTCGAGGAGGTGGCTGTGTATTTCTCTGAGGAGGAATGGTCTCAGCTGGATCCTGACCAAAAAGCGCTGCATTTGGAAGTCATGCTTGAAAACCATAGGAACGTGGTCTCTCTGGGTAAGAGTTCTCTAGTCCCCAATCAGAGAGTTCAAGAAGACAGATGATAGTTAGTTTTTTTTAATTAAAAAATAATTGATCAGATATCGTCTCCTGGGAGAGAAAAGGAAAGGATCTGGCCTCCTCATACTCCAAGGAAGGAAAGAGTCAGTGTCTCTTTGTTTAGATTCTTTCTGTGCCATTTTGTATCTGTAATTTTCCATTTCTATTTGAACTTATCTGTGGAGGCTGAGAAGAATGGGGTGTGCTTTTATGTGTCCTCTGGAGGCCGTGAGAGAAATGTGTTGTCATTGGTCCTCTGAAACATACCTAAATTGTGTGAGAACAGAACTTTCATACTTAGGCTGTGTCCAATCTAAGAGCAAAGGCCTCATGCAGTGTGACTCAGAGCATCCTAGGTTACAGGTAAACCCCGAGTGACGACTGTTCGCTAAGTGACCATTCCAATTTATGACCTAATCCACTCCCAAGTACTTAAGACTTAGTCCTGAAATGACGAATGTTGCAGCGCTATGGCTGTCATTCACACTTACGAATGACAGCGGAGTCACTGCAACAACATTTGCCCTACTTATACCCCCACCCCACCCCACTGGGACTTAGGTTGTGACGTTGTAGCAAGCTGGTGGTTCCTTTGCCTGCTTTGTTGCATTTGCAAAAAAAGGAGGCCTAAAGTTGTGAGGCCAGTAGCGGGAAATCACGCACTACTGATTTCACTTGATCTTGCACTACAGTACGTTAGGCGTCTGTTAACCAAGGCCTGCACGTGATCCACGGCAAAATGGTTTGCAAACAGAAGGAAGGCCTCTTTGTTTTCAAAGACTTTTGCCCTAGATCTCGTTCAGTCCTCAGTTCTTAAAAGAACACACCCCTAAAGTAATGTGCGAGATCATGTGAGATTACTAGCCTGAGATCTTGCACTGCTGATCTCACGTGATCTCGCACTAAAGTAGTTTAGACTTCTATTCTCTGCGAACTGAAGCCTGTACCAGATCTAGCCAAAGGTCTAAAGCTGTTGAGACTTAGCCATTCTTGAAGCCTCTCAACCTTTCTAGTCTCAGTGCGAAGAGCATTTACAAGCCAATGGGAGGCTTCAAGCAAGGGATTTTGCTCCAGTCTCATCGTTGGGATCAGGGAATGGGTCAAGTGGGGTTCATGCCTGCCAGACAGACACCATGGAGCAGCTGGGGAAGAAGGCGCTTGTTTCAAAATTGTTTCAGTTCTCACAGGTCTCAGCTGAAATTAACCCACCTCAATAAATCTTAAGTTTTCTCCTTATTCCTCCTTGGAGGTTTTCTCTCATTGTTCCTTAACTCAAAACTGACTTTGAGTGAGATTTGCAGATATATAGATAATTGTTAAGAAAGAGATGTTTTCTATATGTTTTCGAATGACTCGTGAATATAGAAATCGTCATGTCTATATCACACCACTGTAAGCATGCAAACAATCTAATGGAATTTCAGAGAAACTCAGAAGGAAATTTAGTTGACTTTCTACACTTTGATCTTTTTCTCTAACCTTGTTATCATTTTAATTTCTCTTTTGCTTTGAAGGTAACAATGGTCAGAAGAATCAAGATTCCTGTGAACTGTTCCAAGTGATCAATGCTAAAGATGGAACGGAGAAGTTTGGAATTCAAATGGAATTTGAAAGCCATGAGAAAAAACAGTCAAAAAATTGGAATCAGGAGAGCTCATCTCCCGCTGATGCTGCGATGCAGGACTTTATTGCCCAACAAGAAAAAATAAGGGGAAAATATACTGGAAAAGGTGTGAAGCTAATCAAAGCTAAATTACATTTAAATGAAAACTATTTAACCCAAAACAAAGGAGAAGATGCTATAAAAAGACACAACGGACAAAATTACAATGGAACATTTGTTCTTTCTCTTGAAAATAAGTTCCTTACATCTCGAAAAGTGATTGATACAGAAGAGAAGCCATTTAAATGCATGGAGTGTGGAAAGACCTTTACTCGAAGAGGTCCACTTATTTCCCATAAGATGATCCACACAGGGGAGAAGCCATATAAATGCACGCAGTGTGGGAAAACCTTTATTTATAGCAGTCGACTTAGGGTCCACAGTAAGATCCACACAGGAGAGAAACCATATAAATGCATGGTGTGTGGGAAAACCTTCACTTATAGGAGTGGACTCATTAACCACAAAAAGATCCACACAGGAGAAAAGTTGTATAAATGCATGGAGTGTGGGAAAACCTTTACTCAAAGCAGTGGACTCATTAACCACAAAAAGATCCACACAGGAGAGAAGCCATATAAATGCATGGAGTGTGGAAAGACCTTTACTCAAAGAGGTCATCTTATTTCCCATAAGACGATCCATACAGAGGAGAGGCCGTATAAATGCACGCTGTGTGGGAAAACCTTTACTCGGAGTAGTGGACTTACTATGCACAAAAAGATCCACACAGGGGAGAAGCCATATAAATGCATGGAGTGTGGAAAGACTTTTACTCAAAGAGGTAATCTTATTTCCCATAAGATGATCCACACAGGGGAGAAGCCGTATAAATGCATGGAATGTGGAAAGACCTTTGCTTGGAGCTATGCTCTTACTTCCCATAAGAAAATCCACACGGGAGAAGCCATATAAATGCATAGAATGTGGAAAGAGCTTTGCTCAGAATGGAAGTCTTATGTCAGCCTCTATGATGCTTGCTATCGGCTGCCATAGTAATTGGGGGAGAGGGAGGGAAGGTTGGCATTTGGGTGGGGGATGTGAACTGAAGAGAGATTGCCCTATGTGAAGAAATAGGGAGGACTGCTCCTATGATCTACTGCGCAGCTTGATGGACTTGTTTATGCCCAGTCAAGGTCAACTGTCCCAGAATTCCAGATGGATGAAAACACCTGAAGATGCATCCCACATGACACCAATTGGGATGGGGATTGGACATTAACCCTGGGTCTTTGGGGGAAGGAATTGGGGATACTTTCAATATGTAACTTTCGTGCCTTTTGCTTCAGATCTTGCTTTTCTTTCGTTGCTATCAGTTCAAATTCAGTGAAAGTACCTTTCTCTACAAACACGGAGTTGGGGTTTTCCTTTCTTGAGTTTGGAATGGAGGCACGCCTGACGTCTTACTTCTCATAAATGGATGCAAGCTCGTGAGAAACTAGATAGCGATAGTAATTCCACTTAGACTTATATACCACTGTACAATGCTTTACAACACTCTCTGAGCAGTTTACAAAGTCAGCATATGGTCCCTAGCAAACTGGGTCCTCATTTTACCCACCTCAGAAGGATGAAAGGCTGAATCAACCATGAGCCGGTCAGGATCGAACCCCTGGCTGTGGGCAATTAGCCTGTAGTACTGCATTCTCGCCACTGCCTCACCATGTCTATAGCTCTTTATGTATATGCATATTGTGCCTTTCTGATCCAAATGAGACAAGGTTGAATCCAACAAAATGAAATTTAATGTGGGGGAAAAAAGGTTTTACACCTGGGGAGGAAAAACAGTAACTGTGACCTTGGAGTCCGAATGCACGAGTGACGTGTGCAGCAGCAGCCAAAATAGCTAATATTCAAAACAAAAGTTTTCCTGTCGGAACTAAGGTCATCCTGACAGATTTAACAGATTAACAGAGTTGGAAGTGACACTATAGGTCCGTGATGGAGAACCTATAGCACGCGTGCCACAAGTGGCATGCGGAGCCCTCTCTGCAGGCACGGGAGCCGTCGGCCAGCTCAGCTCCACTGCACATGCACGACCACGTCCCGCCAGCCAGCTTATTTTCAGGTCTGCCCTGCAAGCGGCATGCGTGGGGAGGCCTACCTTTCTCCTCACTTTCTGCTGCCTGTGCCTTCCCAGATCTCTGGAGATTCCCCTCCCAGCGTCGTTTTGGGAGTTTGGGACTTCAACTCCCAGAATTCCCCAGCCAGCTATGCAGCTTTTGGGAGTTGAAATCCATTCATCTTCAAGTTGCCAAGGTTGAGAAACACTGCTCTAGATGATAGAGGATTGGCCCAGCAGCCTCCCAGCTACCTTCATTAGACAATGATCGATGACACCTGGGGAAGAAACATCTGCTCCTTTAATTAAGGGAAAACCACAGCAACTTTTAGAGTTGGATTTTACTAGCTATGCCCATATGGGGTATCCAATAAACATGTTCTTTGAGGAATCAACCTGCTTCTGAGTTCTAGTTTCAATGGATACATTATAATAAATAAATGAATAACTTTATTGTCATTGTACCTGTATACACAGTATACCCATACAACGAAATTCACGTAACGCCCAAAGACCAGGTCCAATAGACATAACAATCCCCAAACACACTCCCACCCACCACAATTCTCCACCCCTAAACTACCCAAACATCCACACAACAGACCAAGTAATACTGTCCAACAGCTCACTGATGGTGGCCCTTTAGTTCATTGTTGAGTTCAATGATAGCTCTGGGATAAAACCTATTCAGAAAATGTGTGGTCCGAGTTTTAATTGTTCTTTATCTTCAGCCAGAAGGCAACAGTCCAAAAAGATTGTAAGCAGGATGGGAAGAGTCTCTGAGAATGTTATGCAACTTTCTCAAACAGCAAGATTTGAAGATGTCCAGGGCCCGATAGCTGGAGTCTGATGATATTCTGGGCAGTTTTAATGATTCTCTGTGGAGCTTTTTTGTCTGATACAGAGCTGCTCCCATACCATGCAAGAATGCCGTATGTCGGGACATTCTCAATGGTGCTGCGATAGGAGGACAGAAGTAGATGCTTGTTGTGGCCCGCCAGCGGCCTGCACGGATCGTGGCTGATCCTGACGACAAGGAGGCTGGTGTGGTGTCACGCCAGCAGCCTGCACAGCCAGCACTCGCATCAAGACAGCGAGGAGGCTGAAGAGGATGTGGTGCCAGAGGCAGAGACTCAGCCAGGGCCTTCAGAATCTCCAGAGGCTCCTTCAAGTGGAGAGAGCGAAGTGGAGGAGCCTCCCTTCAATGCTCGAGGACGCAAGGCTGCTAAAAAGCAGGAGTGGCTACACAGGAGGAGGAGGTCTCCTCAAGAGTAAGGTTTGAGGATAATTGGCCACTCCCTTAGCCTATTTAAGTCGCATGCCGTTAGTAATTTCTTGCTGGAAACAACGTGTAATTATTACAGAGCATTTTGGAGAGTGAGTGTCTTATTGTATCTTGTTTTCTGGGCTGGTTGCCAACCTTAGCTGGACTTTGTTTATTCTTGGTACATTATAACTTTGATAAGGACCGTCGGTGTGTGTCACAATCCTTGGGAATCCGGAGCTGGAGCAGAACAATGCTGAGATAGATTTATCTTCCTGAGCATTCTCAGGAAGTACAGCCTCTTCTGTGCCTTCTTCACAAGCATGTTAGCATTCATAGTCCATGAGAGGTCCTCCGAGATATAAATGCCCAGAAATTTAAAACTACCCACACTCTCCACCTCCTCACCATTTATGTACAATGGTAAATGTACATCTCTCTTCCTCCTGAAGTCAATTATAAGTTCTTTAGTTTTTGTGGTGTTAAGTTTGAGATTATTTTCATTACACCACAATGGTTATTCAGAACCCTGACATTAAATCAACTCACCTAAATGTCCACTCCAAATGTCCACCCTGCGTTCCGGGGTACTGAGTCAGTCCTGGCTGCTCACCCAATTTTTAAGGGAACAGAAAAAACTCAGGGGAAACCATGGAGATGGAGAAGCAAAGGGAAAAGATCACGGGGGCCAAGGTTAGTGGTGGAGCGACTCCCATTGAGATCCTACAAGCAGCAGCAAAACTACAGGCCACCCTCCAGGCGGTGACCCAGCCGAAAGTCTGGACAGGGGCGCCAGCCACCGAGGACTTGTACCAGACTTAGGACTACTGGCATAGTAGGAAGAGTTTCTGCCTGGATGACAAGGGGGGAGAGGCAGCTCCTCAGCCAGCGAGGACTTGGGGGTCACAGACACCCCCCCAATCTGAAGGGAAGACAGGAAAACCCTAAGCCAAACCAGTAACAGGTGGAGAGGATCCCAGGGATCCCTTCTAATCCAGAAGGATCCTTCTCCCAGCCCCCCCCCACCTCCCAATAATCCCCTGTCTAACAGCTGCTGTTGCTGCTTTGGCTGTTTTATTTCGCCTTGCCTACCGGTGCTTTTTTTCTCTCCCCCGCCTCATGTCTACATAGGAATTATGGAGGAGGAGGAGGTATAGAAGCAGCCTTCAGCTAATCACCCTCCAGGTTTCCAAGGATCAGGAGCCGCTGTGATGATCTGCTGACTCTCTGGACAAGTGTGGCGTTGTACGCGGAACACACATTCCAACCGAAGTGAATTTAGAGATCGACTAGATTCTGCTCACACAACTGATTAGCCATTCCTGCAGGATTCGCATAATCTTTCATTGAGCATTGGGAATCCACCTCCCTTTTAACCTGACTGCCTGATCCCGGAGTGAAAATGCTAATCACAGAGTTTGGGGACCTGATGCTTTTCCCCACCCCCCGGAGGAAATGAAAAGTTTGAAGAGTGATTTCTCTTGTCACCAAAAAAGACAATTGCAAAGCGTGAAGATGGAGCTGGCACAGAATGGAAGAATTCTCCTTGACTGTGTAAGAAAAGACACAACTTCCCCAAAGGAAAAGAAATCCCCCCCCCAGTGGTGGGATTCAGCCAGTTCGCACCGGTTCAACTGAACTGGTTTATTTTTTTGCATAGTTTGGCAAACCGGTTGATCCACCACTGGCTGGCCCTGCCCCGTCCCACCTTTTAGGGTTGCCAATGCCATTGAGGGTGGGGAGGTTGCAGGGGTGTGACTGGGAGCCATGCTGATCAGCTGGGAGTCAGCAAATGGACCAGCCGTGCCCAGCGGCTTGGAGGCTGCCCTCTCCAGCGACCCGTTTTTAGCCTGGAGAGCCTCCTGCAAAATCCTGCAGCAACCACAATTCCCTCACCAAACCTGCTTTCCAGCTCCATTTTCTGGCATGTAGGGCCACAAAAGAAAACCATGTGACTACCAGTTTAAAAAAAGTTCAGTCAGTCCTTCCAACGTCGGGAGATATTTCCCCCACCCCCAGAGTGGGAAGGTCTGACTGAACTTTTTTAGGACTAGTAGTCACATGGTCTTCTTTTGTGGCCCTGCACAGAGAACCGAGCTGGAAAGCAGGTTAGTGAGGGAATTGTGGTTACTCTGGAATGGGGCGGAAGTGGGGATTTTGCAATATCATTGCTTGGGTGGGGTGAAGTGAGGATTTTGCATTACGGTTGCTCATAAATAAGAACCAGTAAGAGGAATGGAAAAATCCCTATCTGCAGATTTTTCAGTGTTGGCAAGTTTAAGTTGGGTGAACTTCATTCTGCCTTGGGAATTCTGGGAATTGAAGTCCATGCACCTTAAAGTTGCCAAAGTTGAGACACATGGGTCTACACTATAGTTTAGGATTTTCCATTCCTGTTTTATTTAGAGTTTGGTGCAATTAAATAAATCAGTTGTGGTTTCCTTAACAAATAGTGATTAAAGCGATATGAAGGAGAGCCTTCTCTGTGGGGGCACCCACCATCAGGAACGAGCTCCCCCCGGAGATACGGAGGATCCCGGACCTGCGCGCTTTCCGCCGTGCCAGCAAAACATTTCTTTTCCAGCAGGCCAGCCTGGCCTAACCTCTCTTCTAAACTTTTTTAAATTCTACAATTTTTAAATTTTAAATTTGTCTTATTTGGGTTGTTTTAAATTCGTTTTTTGGGCCAATTATTTAATTGTATTTTAATAGTTTTTTTAAACATTTGTAATATATGTATTTTATTTGGCTGTTCACCGCCCTGAGTCCTTCGGGAGTAGGGCGGTATACAAATTAAATCAATCAATCAATCAATCAATCAATAAACAAACCATTACTGGATTTTTTTGTGAGAAACTGAAATCAAAAGTTGATCTGGGTTTTGATGATTAGATATGGGATTATGGAAATAATGTAGACAAATGTTAATTTTAGAGTAAGAGTTTGATATATTTTTACTTATATCGGTATCAAAGAAAGTTGGAAGTCACTTTTTTTCAGTTTTCCTTCTTTTCCTTTCTTTCTTACACTTTCACTCTTTCTTTCCTGAGCCGTTTCTTTTTTCAAATGTTCTTTGTTTATCCCCTAGCTTTGTATTTTTTTGATGTATGAAGGATCAAATATTCAGCCATTGTAATTCTAAATTCCTTATTTACAGAAATCATACCAAAATTTAGAATGAAATCCGCTGGGAGCCCTCTAACTAAAAAATGTTTATCGAGAAGGTATTTGTAGCTCAGGGTTGAACTGTGGGGTCCTTGGTGCTCTCTGAGCTCGATGGGGTTTTTTTTGCAGATGTTTCATTACCAAAGTAGGTAATATCATCAGTACTAGGAGGGAGTGGAGTTTGCTCTTATTTTCATATACTAGTGGCTTACCCTGTCAGTGTGGATCAGTTGCTTCACAAACAGTGTTTTGTTTGGTGCCAGGTTTCTACAGCTTCAGGCTGTAGGCTCAAATGTTCTTTAAAATACAGTTTCCCAGTATTCCTTTAGGAACCTCCAACTTGCAATCTCTGGTTACTCATCCTAAAATGAATCCTCTTTACCTGGAGCTTCAAAATTTGCTGTTTGCTAGGAAGATGTGTAACTAAAAGTCAGTCTACATTTAGTGTACATCTGACTTTGGGATAAAGTATATTTCGGACCATAAGATGCTCCGGAGTATAAGACGCATATTAGCTTTAGAGGTGGAAAACAAGAAAAAAAAATCTGCCTCTGCCTCCCAGCATCCATCCGTATTCATCTGGCTAGCGTCCTTGCACCAAACAGCAACGTTAGCTTCAGTACATTATCGCAGCCCCAGTATGTGGCTTGCCAGCTGCTGATTGGCGGTTGGATTGGGCTCCAAGGATACAGCTGATCAGATGTTCTAGGCGGTGAGGATCGCGGCCATCTGTTCGCTACTGCCTGTTCGTTGTTGCTGATCACCTCTGCCAACATTTGGCACCTAGAACAGCTGATCGGCAGCATTCCGGGAGGCCAATCCAACTGCCAATCAGCTGCTCAGTGTTCCCTCACTCCTGCCGCAATATTCGGCCTATAAGACACACAGAGATTTCCACTCACTTTTGGGGGTGGGGGGAACTGTGTCTTAATAGTCCGAAAAATATGATATTAATAACCAAATAAAAGTGAATTTTCTGTGCCGATCACACTGCCTTGCTCGCTGGATCTGGATGTCACAAAGCAAAGCCCACATTTTGTAATTACCTCCCCCACCGTTTTGATTGGCAGAGTGCTGCAGGAGGCTGAGTTGCTATCATGCCCCCTGGCCACACCCACCGAGTCTCGCCTCACCCCTCCCCGGACAGCCCCTCCTTGCCTCGCCTTATTTCATGCATTTAATACCTAATGTCAGCGTTCCAAGTAATGCACCCATTAGAAATTAGAACTCCGAGGCAGGAAAGTTCCTCAAACAACAATTGGATACATAATATTGGCACAACTGGTGGAAGCCGACTCTTAAAAGTTTCTGCAGCTTTCACTAATTAAACGTTTCCCCTTTTCTCCAAGTCACCAGTCACATTGTCTAATCCAAGAGCTGGCCAGTTGCTTGATTACTTTCCTCCTCCTGACCAGCCACTCTGAGGATGTCCTTGGGTTCCCACCAGAAACCTTTATTGTTTTGCCTACATAATTCCATCTAACTATTTCCCCCCTCCCTCTGTTGTGTGTCAACCCTAAAGCCTCCAAAATGGCCTCAGCTATGTTCACTTCAGGGTTGACACTTAAATAAGAATAAAAGAAGTACAGAAAACTAGATTTTGTTATAAGAGTTTTAAAATATTGCTGAAAAACTATTACATAATACTTGACAAAAACTAATAGAACTGTTACGTAAGATATTTCCATATTGCTTTTCGATTGGCGTCCTCACTTGCAATTTTTTTCATTTTCAATTGAGCATCATCGGTCGTGTGATTTATCCTTAGCCATTTTTCCACTGTAGGAGTAGGATCCCATTCCTTTAGCTGTAGGCCGATTAGACTAATAATCATTATGTTTGATATATTAGAAACACTTAGGTGACTTCTCTTCTCTGAACATATAATGTTCATGTTTGAAAAACCCGTTTCCTCTTCTGCTGAATTTAAGCAATTGTTCTGACAATATTTTTAGCTCTTTGAACACTTTTAGGAATTGCATAGTTCTGGGAATTTTAAAAAACGTTTCTCTCACAAAATCTCGATAATCACTAATATCAATTTGGTAATTGAAAACGTCATTACATACAAGCAATTGTTCTTCACCTGCTTTCCATGGAACTACTATTTTTTCAATATTCTAATAATCTGGTTCCAAAAATTTGAGAAATTGTAATTTATTTGTCTTGAAATTGGCTACAATCTGTTTTTAAATGTTCACAATCCATTAGCCTTTTCTTCAAATTCGTTAGGATATTTTCTAAAAGTCTTTCCCGAGGAAGCCTAACAAATCGATGATTTATAAATTTTATATTTTTGAAGGATTATGAAGTAATTAATCCATTAACTTTTTTTTCGTATGGACCCTTTTCCTTTCAAAGCATTTGAAATGCTTTAATAGATTTTATCACAAGTTCTTCAGCCTTTATTATGTCTACATGTTTTGCTTGCAGTGCATTTGAAAGAAGAGAAATTTCATCTAGAATATCAATCATCAATGCCAAATCAGTTATAAAATAGGTATTTTCAAGACGGGCAGCCATACCTAAGTACTTTTCATTTGAATGAAAACAGTGATGTAGCGCTGGATAAGCGTGCCACACAGCTAGGGTTGACCTTAAACTACAGGCAGCCCATCGTGGTCCCAAAATACTACCAATTTTTATAATTTCAATTCCAAGTTGTTTGGATATTTTGGTAAGTTCAATTTGGTTCTTATTGGATTGATGAAAAATAGTATATATCTTATCAATAAATATTTTAAAATGATTTACTTGCTTTATTTCCTTTATCGAATCATCTAAAACAAGTTGGAGGCAATGGTTTAAACAGTGCCAGATTACTATGTTTGGAAACTCTTTTGCTATCCTAGTGCTCACTCCAGATTTTCTCCCAAGCGTAACGCTGGCACCATCGGAGCAAAATCCTATTAAATTTTTTTTTAGATAGTTCTTAGTAAGCCCAACATTATTTAAACTTTGCATGACTGAAGAATATATTGTCTCTGCATCTTGTTTTTCCAATTCAATTAGCTCAAGGAAAATTGTTGGTGATGTATCTGAATCCTTAACTTTTTAAGAAAAGTATCACAACTGGTTTGCAAGATATTGTTGAGGCTTCGTCAATAATCAAGCACATTTTCGGATTATTTTCAATAAGTTTACTAAATAATTGTTTTTTTAATTTCTTCTGCAATGAAATCTACTATTTTTACTGCAGTTTTACTTGAAAGTAAACCCATTCCCGTATCTAATCCATCTCCTCTTTTATGTCTGAAAATGGTTTACTTCTTTGTGCCAGGCTGTAAACTGTATTAAATACCCTACAAGTAGTTTGTTCAAATTTTTCATTCATAATATAGTTTGGTATTGAAACCTCCTCACATTGTTTTATGTTCTCTTTACAAATATTATGAGCTCTTGATGAAAAATGTTCTTTCATTTTTTTCCTTAGAGAAGCTTGTTTTACCTCTCTATTTCTCCCTGATGCCTCAATCTGAAAATGTTTCCATTCTTTTGACACATGAACACTTTTCATTTTTAGGACGCCGTGTCTTTCGCAATACGTGCAACCTAGCTTTTTGTTAACAACTTCCAAACCCTCATATTTTTCTTTGAAATTGTTATATTGTTGCACTGTCCAGCATTCAGGAAGACTGTTTTCAATTTTGGAGGTATCGTTGTTCATTTCAATAACTGACGGACTGCTTTCTCCAAGTTGGAGTGGTTGGAGTTGTTGTGCTTGTTGTGCTTGTGACTGTTTTATGTTATCCAAGGCCAATTCTGATACAACAGATTCCCATCTTGGTTTCTTACTGATTCTTACTGCAAAATTCTGTTGCCTTTTCATCCTGTTAAGGGCAACTGCAAAAAAATTAAACAATGTTTTAGTTTGGACTCAATTGTAGTCCCTATACATGTGAGACAGAGCAATTTACCAAAAACTAGGCGAGCGGCCAAGACAGATGAGGCGAGAAAAGAAGTGGCTGGGAAGGGTGGGGCAGGGCCAGCCAGTGGTGGGATCAACCGGTTCGCCAAACTGCACAAAAAAGTAGCTACAGGTTCTATTGAAGTGGAACGAACCGGCTGAATCCCACCACTGACCACAACCACATAGTTATAAAAAGCCTAAAACCACTGATCCCCTTCATTCTAAATCACAAATGGCAGCATTTCAATAAATGACAATACTTGTAGCTCAGGGTTGAAATAGCAATAGCACTGAGACTTATATACCACTTCATAGTGCTTTACTGCCCTCTCTAAGCAGTTTCCAGGGTCTGCATATTGCCCCCAACAATCTATCTACTGACCTTGGAAGGATGGAGGTCCTTCCAAGGTCATCATTCTACTGACCTTGGAAGGATGGAAGGCAGAGTCAACCTTAAGCCGGTAAGGATCGAACTACTGGCAGTGAGCTGAATTAGCCTGCAATACTGCATTCTAACCACTGCGCAAAAGGGAGCTGGACTTTCTTGAAAGAACTTCATGCAGTTTAGGAGCACCTTCCCTTACCTGGTGAGATGCTCAAACTTGGACTTTCCTGGGGGATCTTCCAAATAAGCAGTTCCTGGGAAAGATTTAAAGGGTTGCTCTTTCCATTCGGATGTTGAGGAATGGCCCCCGAGAGAGGAGTTTGGACCTGATAAGAAACACAGAAGAGAAAATAAAGAGACCACTCAAAGAAATGAATTATTATTCTTTGCTCTTAGTTTGTGGGGTGGAAAATATCAATTGTTTCAAATATGTCCCCTGGAAGCCACAACTGGACATCTTCAGAAGAAAAGCCCTCGTATTAATAATCCCAAATTAAGATCGTATATCAATGTCCCAAAGATGCTTTTTCCAAAAGACAACCACACTTTCTTGGTTTTTTTCCTTTGAAAATGTCTTGCTTGTCATCTAAGAAGCTTCTTCAGTTCTTCAGAACTGAAGAACCTTCTTGGATGAGAAACAAAAGGTTGACCTGGATGATTGAGAATCTCCATAGATGACATATATTAAGATGTATATTAAGACCCCCTTTGAGCTCTGAAGATGAAGGTCTCTCACCGGCAGCTCAACCTCTTCTTTCTTCACCTCCACCTGATTCATGAGGAAACTTTCAGCCAGGGCCACCGCCTGAGAGCTGGTCTCTGCTCCACGCTCCCGCACCCAACTCTGCATCTCTGGGGGCAGAAGGAACAGGAGCTGCTCCAGAACCACCAGGTCCAGCATCTGTGCCTTTGTATGTCTTTCTGGCTTCAACCACTGATGGCAAAAGTGATGGAGTCGGCTGCAAAGTCCTTGGGGACCCTCAGCCTCCTGGTAATACACCTTCCTGAAGTTTTCACGCTGGACCTCCGAGCTGATAGACTCTTCCTCTCCTTCGTCTGAGTCCGGTTCAGTTTTTATCTTGACCTCCACATAGCTCTCAAACTGAGCAGCAGGAGAGTTTTGTCCAGCTTCTGCATTTAATGGCTGTTGTCCCTCCATTTTTTCTCTATTCTCTAATCCAGGTGCAAAAGATGCTGACAATTGCTTGGATCTCCAAGACCGAGGATATGAAACGGGCTAATGGATCTCCACCGGACTTATATTGCCCTGGACAAATCTCAGTACACCAGCTAGCCTTCCTTACGTATGAGATAGTTTGGTCCACAAACAACTTTTACCTGCAAATTTGAAAAGAAAACAAGATTTCAGAATCAATGTTGCATTTTCAGCTGTTTTACACCTGTTTTTTGTTTCCGGGTGGGCCTAAGCCAGAGCAGAGAAAGCATGTGGGTCTCTCTGGATTGGAGAGGTAGAAGGAAAATAACCCGGAATATAGAAATTTAGGAGGATTTTCAATTTCTTCTCCCTCACAGCCCACCCTCTTTACTTCTTCAGGGAACGGATCTCATTCATGGCTCTCTCCAAGCAACGAACTCTTCATTCTGGAAACTAGTAAGCAACACACATCAATTGGTCGCTTGAGTTCAACATTGGCTGAAGCAAACTCTGAATCTCAGACTAAACATTTGTAGGCACTTTCAGTTCTCCCCTTTAAGTGTCTGATATCCATCCTCCCAGATCTTTCTTCTTCCCAGTGATGGTGGGGTGGGGTAGGATGGCTTTGTTGCATCCTCAAAGTTTGGAAATCCCTGGCTGGCTGAGTCCTTCTGACGGAAATGCCCCTTTCAAGACACCCAACAAGCGCACGGGTTCACACAACACCCCCAAACCAGATGAATCTGTGCTCACATTAAATGCTCCAATCACACTGCCAGCTGAATGGGATGTGGAGTTCTTGGTGTCCTCTGAACTTGGCTGCTTTCTTTCTGATTGTCCATAACCAACAATGCTAATGGGGATTCTCTGGTCCACACCTTCTCCAGAAATAACTGCGTGGTTCCCCTCACCCCAGCTGAGCCCTTGGAGTGGAATCCACGTTTTGGGGGAAAGTGAGGAGTCCTTCCCTCTCCCCCCACTCCCACTCAGGGGTTTTCTCAGGAAATGGGGAGGGGGGAGATAGTTCCCCACCTAGTCCTGCTTGTATTTTGTAATTCAAGCCTTCCGCCCTGGCTCCTTCCATTCAGGGGCTCCCCCCCAGGAAATGGGGAGGAGGAGGGCTCTCCCAGATCCGTCCTCCTTCCTGGGATGATGCTGTTTCTTCCAGGGAGGGGAGGAAGGAACACAGCTGATCCAAAACTCTTCCCCCACCCCCGGCATATGCATGCAAAGGGGTGGCAGGGGAACATGGGGCCAAGGCCTTCCCCTGCCTCTCGCTGGGAATCCAAGGATTGGATGAGACTCCCCCTTGCAAACATGAGGATCCCCCCCCTGAAGACCCCCCTCCCCACTCACCAGGCAGCAGGGCAAAAGTTCTAGAGAGGCCAGAGATTAACCTTCTTCCTTCCAAACAAAGCTGAATAGGGAAATTATCCCATCAATAAACATAGAATTAAGCGTCACCAAAAACCAGTTTCAGACCAAAACTCAGAAAGGGTATATAAAATCACACGTCTGAAGGTCAATCTTTCTGGCTAGCCAAGAAGCCTTGCTGAATGTCGCACAGCTTGGTTCCTTCTTTCCGGCAGCTCTGCTTCGTTATTCAATTTATCCTTCAAAGTGTTGATCATTAATCCCTGCTGGAAGAAACCCAAGGGGAGAATTTCCTTCCAACACTGGTAAGACCGTCAGTGCTTCTACACACACACACACACACACACACACACACACACACACACACACACACACACACACGCACACACTTCCTCGGTGAGAGTGCCCCTCCCACAATCATGTGGGTTCCGCCCTTCTGGAAAACTTCTGCCTTTTGAGCTTTTCCTGGCAAAGGGGCAGCTGGAGGGCAGGTTTTACTCCAAAGCTGTGGGGTTTTCTGACACCACAAATAGCAATAATCCCTTCCCTTTAAAGTGGACTCCAGCAGTTTGGGGGCAGGGAGGAGTCCTGCTTGCCTTTTGTAACGCAAGCCTTCCCTCCCCCGCACTCCCATTCAGAGGCTTTCTCAGGAAATGGGGAGGGGGGAGACAGAAGGCTCCCCCAGATCCTCTCCTTCTTCCTGGGGATGATGCTGTGTTTCTTCCAGGGAAGGGGAAAGCAACACAGCTGATCTGAAACTCTGTTCCCCCCACCATCACCCTGCTGGCACATGCATGCAAAGGGACGGCAGGGAAACATGGGGCCAGGGTCTTCCACCGCCCCTTGCTAGGATTCCAAAGACTGGATGAGGACTTTGCAAGACCCCCTTGCAAGTCCCAGCACGGTTCCCCCCCCACACACACACACACTAGGCAGCGCCCATTACCTGCAAGGCTTGCCTGCCGTTTGCAGCGGAAGAGCCCAAGAGGGGAGGGAGTGGCAAAGTCCTAGAGAGGCCAACTTTTCAGTGACATCATCACCCCTCTGAAAATCCCAAGGTCCACCCAAAGTTTGAAACCCCGCACACTGGAACAGGTCAGACGTTACTGCGCATGTTCGGTTTCTTCCTGAAACATCTTTAGGCCACCAATCCCGCTTTTGGCTTTTTAATCTTTCCTCTTCTCTTCCCCCACCCCAGAGCACGCCCCCTGGTGGCTTCTGTGTGCCACACAGAGAGCAGAACCCCCTTGCAAAAGGGATGGGAGGAAGAAGACTTTTTTGCAGGAGGGCCTCAGGATGATGGGAGAGCTCAGGATGATGGGAGCGGTGGTGGGATTCAGCCAGTTCTAACCGGTTCGGGAACAGCAGTAACTAAACTTTTTCCTGGACTTCATGGTACCGGCTGAATAACCTTCCTCCCCAACCCCGCCTCCTCTCCCCATCTGTCACCCCCCCCAAATTGCACCGATAAAGGGGGACCGCAAGGGAGGGTTTACTTAACTCAAAACAGTCAAAAAGAGGGCTGTGAAAATATTTACAGACCCCTCACATCCTGGACATAAATTGTTTCAACTCCTACCCTCAAAACAATGCTATAGAGCAGAGGTCTTCAAACTTGGCAGCTTTAAGACTTGTGGACTTCAACTCCCAGAATTGGAGTTGAAGTCCACAAGTCTTAATGCTGTCAACTTTGAAGACCTCTGGTATAAAGCACTGCACACCAGAACAACTAGACACAAGGACAATTTTTTCCCGAACGTCATCACTCTGCTAAACAATTCCCTCAACACTGTCAAACTAGTTACTAAGTCTGCACTACTATTAACCTTCTCATCGTTCCCATCACCCATCTCCTCCTACTTATGACTGTAACCTTGTTGCTGGTACCCTTACGATTTATACTGATTGTATTGATGATTTGATTGCTTACTTGTTCCCTATGACTATCATTAAGTGTGGTACCTTATGATTCCTGACCAACGTATCTTGTCTTTTTACGTACACCGAGAGCCTATGCACCAAGACAAATTCCTTGCGTGTCCAATCACACTTGGCCAATAAAGAAGTCAAGTCAAGTCAAGTCAAGAAGTCAAGTCAAGTCAAGTCAAGTCAAGTCAAGTCAAGTCAAGTCTAGTCTATTTTCTATAGTGAGGGGCAGGAAGCCATGGCCTGCGGAGGGGGAGAAGAGGAGGTGAAGAGATGGCAAGAGGAGCACCGTCTCCCTCCAAGCGTCCCCAATGAAAGGCAGCCTCCACCCCCCCCATTCCCGCCACGCTCGCGCCTGCGCAGTTCCCAGCAAACAAGCCCGGGAATGGGAGGGGCGCCTCGGAAAGAAACAGAGCGGGCGGCCGCGTCAAACCGGAGGCCTTTTTAAGGAGATGCGCAACTGTTGGCGGCCGGAAAAAAAGAGACGCGGGCGGGCGGTGCTCTCTCGTCTCTTCTACTTTTCACTTTCTTTGACTCTCCTAAATCCCTTTCGCTTTCTGGGGGCTGGAAGCGCTCGCAGCCTCGAGTGGCGCTCCTGGCTTTATCCAGGGACAGGCAGGGCCATCCTAGAGATACACCCCACTTCCCACGCCTGGGATCCCACAGCCCCTTTCTTTCTCCCCCACTTCCCCAAGGAGAGCTGATGGCCCCCTCCCAGCCCCTCTCCTCTCCCTCCCTTACCGGGGATCTCCTTGGCTCCAAGAGATCCTCGCCCAGCAGAACCGGTGGATGCTTCTGCCCCACAAGCGGCCCCGAGGAGAGAGGGAGAAAGACGCAGGTGCTTCCAGCCCCAGAGACGGACACGGCGGGTCTGGATTGGGGGGGTGGGTGGCTGGGTGGCTGGGAGGAGTTTTCTTAGAACCTCGGAAGTGGGAGGGGCCCAGGAAAGAAAAGAAAAAAAAGCAAGAAGGACCAATGAGGATTCTCCCTTCCGCCGCGTCATCGGTTTGTGGGCAGAGTCTCCCTTGTCTTCCCCCGCCGGAGGCGAGTTGGGCTCAAGAGAGAGGGGAGGGGAGAAAGGGGGAGGGGAGAAAGGGGGAGGGGAGAAAGGGGGAGGGGGAGAAAGGGGGAGGGGAGAAAGGGGGAGGGGGGAGGGGCTCCCTTCGGTCTTTTGGTGGGGAGGGGACAGAGATCAAGGAGGGGGGGGGGGGTTCATGGCTGCCCCGGAGGAGGAGAGGGGGGGCTTCTTTCTGCCCCCGCTGGATCCTACCTGGAGTGGGGTCTTTGCTTGCTCTTTGCTTGTAGCTCGTGGGATGGTCCACCCGGAGTGGATTTAAGCGCTTCTCTGAACCTTACACTTCTTTTCCTTTCCTTCTTTTCCTTTCCTTTCCTTCCTTCCTTTCTCCTTTCCTTCCTACCTTCCTTCCTTCCCTTTCCTTACCACCTTCCTTTCCCTCCCTCCCTTCCTTTCCTTTTTCCTTCCTTCCTTCCTTCCTTCCTTCCCTTTCCTTTCCTTTCTATTCCTTCCCTTCCTACCTTCCTTTCCTTCTTTTCTGTTCCTTCCTTTCTCCTTTCCTTTCCTTCCCACCTTCCTTTCCTTTTCCCTTCCTTTCCTTCCTACTCTCCTTTCCTCCCTCCCTCCTTCCCACCTTCCTTTCCCTCCCTTCCTCCCTTCCTTTCCTTCTTTTTCTTTCCTTTCCTTCCTTCCTTTCTCCTTTCCTTCCCCCCTCCCTCCCTCCTTTCCTTACCACCTTCCTTTCCCTCCCTCCCTTCCTTTCCTTTTTCCTTCCTTCCTTCCTTCCTTCCCTTTCCTTTCCTTTCTATTCCTTCCCTTCCTACCTTCCTTTCCTTCTTTTCTGTTCCTTCCTTTCCTTCTTTTCCTTCCTTCCTTTCTCCTTTCCTTTCCTTCCCACCTTCCTTTCCTTTTCCTTTCCTTTCCTTCCTACTCTCCTTTCCTCCCTCCCTCCTTCCCACCTTCCTTTCCCTCCCTTCCTCCCTTCCTTTCCTTCTTTTTCTTTCCTTTCTTCCTTCGTCCCTCCTTCCTTTCCTTCCCACTTTCCTTTCCTTTCCTTCCTTCCTTCCTTCATCCCTCCTTCCTTTCCTTTCCATTCCTTCCCTTCGTACCTTCCTTTCCTTCTTTTCTGTTCCTTCCTTTCCTTCTTTTCCTTCCTTTCTCCTTTCCTTTCCTTTCCACCTTCCTTTCCTTTTCCTTTCCTTTCCTTCCTACTCTCCTTTCCTCCCTCCCTCCTTCCCACCTTCCTTTCCCTCCCTTCCTCCCTTCCTTTCCTTCTTTTTCTTTCCTTTCTTCCTTCGTCCCTCCTTCCTTCCCTTCCTACCCTCCTTTCCTTCCTCCTCCCTCCCTCCCTCCTTTCCTTCCCCCTTCCTTTCCCTCCCTTCCTTTCCTTTTTCTTTCCTTCCTTCCTTCATCCCTCCTTCCTTTCCTTTCCATTCCTTCCCTGTCTACCTTCCTTTCCTTCTTTTCTGTTCCTTCCTTTCCTTTCCTTTCCTTTCCTTTCCTTCCTTCCCTTTCCTTCCTTTACTTTTACTTCCTTCCCCATCCATCCATCCATCCATTCATCCACAATCCTTAGGATGCTATGAAAAACTAGATTTTCCCCTGAAGAATCTTTGAAAAAGAGCCTTTCCTGGATTCGGCCTCTTTCAGCTGCAGCCCTTTGGCCTCCCAGCCCCTCCCCAATTGTGGGGCTGCCCCCTGCCTCTGGGGGATGCTGACCTTCCCCTCCCATCATCCAAGAGGCCTTCCTTCCAGAGTAGCTCCAGGCTGCTCCAGGGTGATTCCTCCTCCATCCGCCCCAGTCTGGAGCTGCAGAGAACTCAGAGGCCCCTTTCAGAAACTCAATCAAATCACAATAGAGCTGGAAGGGACCTTGGAGGTCTTCTAGTCCAACCCCCTGCTCAAGCAGGACACAGAGGAGGAAAGGGCACAGGCAGATTTTGTCCGGGCTGCAGGGATTGTCTGTGGCTTGGCCTTCAGGTCCAACAAATCCTAGAAAAGGTTGCACAAGCTCTAGACTTCTTGGTCAGACAAATTCAGTGAATATGTTTTATTTATTTACAAATTTGTTGCGTATCCAGTACAGAAACATATATTTGTTTCTCTTTCAGCCAGTTCATCATGCAAACAGAATTCACTCGCATAAATGGAAACGGACACATCTTGTTTTTGCAGTAAAAAAATGGATTTATTAAGAAATAAATAGATCAGTTCTATCTAAACCATATCTTGAAGTAAGAAAGGAACCCAAAGGAGAGACATAAAATTCTTTCATCTTTTTCCTAAATACTGAGGTATAAGAATAGGCCAATTCTCTCTCTCACACACACACACACAGACAAAGAAACAAATTTATTTTACATTCTTTGTTCAAGGACCAGAGGTGGAAGGAAAAAAAAAAACACCTCTGGCAATCAGGCAACTCAGCTGGGATTGTCAGACCCTTTTAAGAGCATTTTTTTACAACCTCTTCGGCCTAGAAAAAATGCTTTTAAAAGAAAAAAAAAAGACTGACAATTGGGTAACTCAGCTGGGATCTTCAGACCCTTTTAAGAGCATTTTTTTTACAACCTCTTCGGCCTAGAAAAAATGCTTTTAAAAGAAAAAAAAAAAGACTGACAATCAGGCAACTCAGCTGAGATCATCAGACCCTTTTAAAAGCATTTTTTTTTTACAACTCTTAGGCTGAAGAGTGGTTGGAAATTGAGCATTACCTGTATATGAGGATTGAATGCAGCATTGGGTTCTTTTCTTTTAAAAGCATTTTTTCTAGGCCGAAGAGATTGTAAAAAAAATGCTTTTAAAAGGTTAAAAAAAAGGCCTCTGACGATCACATCGGTCTAGAAATGAGGTAGCCTTCAATGGGACAAGAGCTCCTTCATTGGCCAGGAAGCTTATGATTCTTTCCCACAAGAGTTAGTCATTGTTCTCTTTGGATATATAGCGTGCTCTCATTCCACAGAAGGTAGAAAGATCAGGTCATCTGGCCAAACTTTCTGTCCAGTATAGAATCCACTAAATATTTTTATTTATTCTTTTATTTTATCATATTTGTATACCGCCCTACTCCCGGAGGACTCAGGGCGGTGAACAGTCAAGATAAAAATACAAAGAACATACAAAAGTTAAAAGCTATTAAAAATAGATTAAATAATTTGGGCTCAAGAAACAAATTTAAAACATCCAATTTATATAAAACATTTAAAACCCAATTTAAAAGGGAGAGTTAGGCCAGACCAGCCTGTTGGAATAAAAACTTTTTTAGGACGCGGCGGAAGGTGCGTAAGTCTTGGATCTTCCGTATCTCCGGGGGGAAGCTCGTTCCAGATGGCAGGTGCCCCCACAGAGAAGGCTCTCCCCCTGGGGGCCGCCAGTCGACATTGTTTGGCCGACGGCACCCTGAGGAGCCCCTCTCTATGGGAGCGAACTGGTCGGTGAGAGGCTACTGGTGGCAGAAGGCGGTCTCGTAAGTACCCTGGTCCTGAGCCATGGAGCGCTCTAAAGGTGGTCATCCAACCTCTCTTCGAAGACCTCTGGCAAAGGAGGACTTATGACAACATGTGGCAGCCTGTTCCACTGAGTGACAGCTTTTATAATCAGGAATTTCCTATGATTTTTATCCAGATCCTCCTTCCTGGTAGTTTTAATCTACTGTTTCTAGTCCTGCCCGTTTGGGGCAACAGGAAATAAACCCATTCCTTCTTCTAGGTGACGCCCCTTCAAAGATTTGTACACTGCTATCCCATTTCTCCTTGGTCATCTTTTCTGGAGGCCAAACATCTCCAGATAACTTTAACGATTCCTCCTCATTTCCAGACGTTCGTCATCCTTACGTCCTTCTCAAAACGTGGACCAATTTGTTACTATTTCTTCTGATCGCTGCTTTGAGGTGTGCATGGGGGGCGGGGGGTGGGCTACATCCAATGCCACTCAGGGTACTCTGTGTGTGGGTGTGTGGGTGTGTGTAGAGGGGTAAAATTTGAAAATATGGCAGAGTGAGTGTTGCAATGTAACCTTTCACCCCACTCCCAATTTTTGAATGTGTGTCCAATTTGATGCCGGTACAGCAGTATGCATTGTGATGCTTTGTCCGCCATCTTGGCCAATTTGGAGCCAATTTGGAGCTTCCTGAGTATTTTGGACTTCCTGAGTATTTTCACTTTCATTTCCCGATCCTTGAGTGTCACGAATACGCATTCCATTTCAGAGTGGCTGTGTTTGCTTACTTGATGCAGCTTGGTACCCCTTCCGCCATTTTTCTGAAAAGGCAAACAAAAAGTTAGACCCAAATCTTTTTAACCCTTTACAAAGGGCTGTGTAAGTTAATATTTTATCCAAGCCTTAGAGTGTAGCTTCAGAGATTTAGCCTGTTCTGCCCCAGCTACGGACCCCAAAGAATGCAGCACACATAAAGTCTGTACAAACCTTATTTTACTAAATTAAATCAGTCTTTTTCAAACAAAGGCTGTTAATTAACTTTCTTAACAGCCTACAAGAATCCAAAGAATAAATAATTGTAATCTTACTATGGTTGGCAGAAAGCCCAGAAGCAATTTGCAGGAAACTGATAAGAGAACTAAGGACACGAAGGAGAGTGAACAAAGTTGTTCCCTGCAAATTGCCTCAGTCGTCCTCCTTCCTTAGGCTAAGGGAATGGCCAATTAGCCCCAAGCCTTACTCTGGAGGAGACCTCCTCCTGAGGAGCCACTCCTGCCTTTTGGCAGCTCTGCACACCCATGCATCGAGAAGAGGCTCCACCTCTTTGTCCTCTTCACTTATGGGAGCTTCTGGAGGTTCTGAAGGCCCTGGCTGAATCCCCGCCTCTGGCACCACATCTCTCCAGCCTCCTCATTGTCTGACTCAAGTGCCAGCTGCACAGGCTGCTGGCGCAGCACCACACCAGCCTCCTTGCTGTCGGAATCAGCTACTAGCTGCACAGGCCGCTGATGGGCCACAACATAGCCTTTTAATTTAGCAGCACCTAATCTCGCTCGCAAACTATAATAGCCCTAGTTTAATTTTAGGATATAGGTTAAGGTTATAAACCTTATATAGACCATGCTTTTCTAGTCCCATCTTAGGCAGGGTAGGTGGCTGAATGACTTTGGCCAATCATTCTCGGTCAACCGTAGGAAACAAGCCATGACGAAACACTTAGGAAAAACCTTGCCAGGAAAACCACAAGGATTGTCCAGAAAATTACCAGGAGTCCATGCTGATTTGAAGGCGCACCCCATTCCCCAATGTTTAATTTTAGCTTTAGGTTTATAATGATGAAATGGTTGCCGAGTATCCCATACCAGAGGTACCATATTGTAGAAAGTTAGCATCCACCCCTCTCCTAGAAGGATCAAATATTTTGAGAAATATTAAAAAGGCAAAATATTATATTTCCCTGGATGAGAAAGGGGGAAACATGTTTTTTTAGAAGGAGAAAGCAGCCCCCACCTTTCTTAATAGCCCTTAGCAGATGTCAACACTTAAGAGATAAAGAGCTTATTGGGAACTAGATAGCTCTATTCATAAGCAAATAGCCATCACCCAAGATCCAACACAGGGAAAAGCTATTAAGTCGTAATAGGAATTTCCCAAGACTCTTTCAGAACACAAGCCCCTTCACTGCATCACCCCCAGCAAACTTCAACAAAACCGGGGAGCTCAGACAACCTATAGAGCCAGCTAAGACCTCTACATAACCCCTACATGGCTCCATGGGAGTCTGACAACAGCCAATAGAACAAATGTCCTTGCACAGAACAGGAAGCTCAAGTGCAAAGCCCAAGAGAAGGTCTAAAAACCTCTCACTCTCAACTCCGTGTGGTCCGCTGCACTAGAACCCATGGGGTTCTGCTTCATCAATAAATGGACCCTCTTTTCAATCAGCCTCCAGCCCCCATTTTGTCTTCAGTGCCTTTCTCCTGGCTTGGAACTGGACCAGATGGATATTTCTTCCCACAGTGTCATAAGTCATTGTATCTGACAATCAGTAAAAATTCACACAGTAAACTAATCACAGTAACTAAACACAGTAACTAATTACTTAGTTACGCACTCAGTGGACTAAGAACCATCAACCCAATTCTTAGCAGAACCAGAAGCTCAGAAGGCCAAGAGGTTGAGAGCATTCTTTCACTTGGAGAGGCCAGGAGGCCCATAGGATACAAGACAGTCACTAAGAAGGTGAGCCTTGCTTACAGCTTGTAGGATAGGGGCTGTCAGCAAGTCAACAACCAGAGCAGCTCTTCAATTTCGGACTGGGTGGGCCATGTCTGAATAGGAGAGAGAGAGTTCTGGAGGTACCTGGATGCCTTTTGGATCCAGAAGAAGTTTTGACAACTGCCCTGTTCTTCTAGATTTATTTATTTATTTGTTTTAATTTGTATACCGTCCTTCTCCAGCAGGACTCAGGGCGGTGAGCAGCCAGAATAAAACAGAACATACAAAATTTAAAAACAGTTTAAAATAATTAAATATTTTTGGCCGCAATTTAAAAACAAACCCAATTAAAATCCATTAAATTTAACCAAAACTGTGAGATCAAGCCAGCCCGGCTAGGTGAAATAAATAAGTTTTCAAGGCCCGACAAAAAGTCCGGAGGTCTGTTATTGTACGTATCTCTGGGGGGAGGTTGTTCCAGAGGGCGGGCACCGCCATGGAGAAGGCTCTCCCCCTGGGGGTCACCAGCCGACACTGTCTGGCGGACGGCACCCTGAGGAGGCCCACTCTGTGCGAGTGTACTGGCTGGTGGGAGGCTATTGGTAGCAGAAGGTGATCTCGTAAATACCCCGGCCCTAAGCCATGGAGCACTTTAAAGATGGTCACCAACACCTTGAAGCGCACCCGGAAGACCACCGGGAGCCAGTGCAGCTCGCGCAGGAGGGGGGTCACATAGATTGCAGTTATGAAACTTGCGTCATGTTGCCATAACGGGATGTTTCGTGATTTTTTTTCCCCTTCGTGGAGCTGGGGTGGGTATGGCCCACATGTGATGTATCGGGGCCACAGGCTGCCAGTTTGACACCCCTGTTCCAGCAGTGAAATCCATTTACCTTCGCTACTGGTTCGGGCGTGGGAGTGTATGTGTGATATGCACGTGTGTGCCTCTTCTGTGCATGTAAAAAAGGGACGTAATGACGTCCAGGTGAGTGGGCGGAGCCTCCCACCGCCGGCGCTACCAGTTCAGCACGTCGGATAGAAAGGGGAGGGGATTTCACTGCTGCCCTGTTTTAGATGCAAAAACGAACTGGTAGCAGAAGACCTGCTACCATTGAGCAATGTAGGACAGGAGTCCCCAATCCCCAGGCGGTGGCTAGGTAATGGGCCATGGCCTGTTCGGAATTGGTCCATGCAAACAGCAGGTGAATGTATGCACCTTCCGCTTGCATGGAACCATTTCCTCTCCCACCCCCCTCACGCCCAGGTAAGTCCACAAAGCCAGAAAGATTGGAGACTACTTGTGTAGGAAAGTCTGAAAGAGATAAAATTGAGTTACCGCTTGCTTGGCTCTTTCTATTTAGAGACTTCCAGGCCTAATCCATGGGCAGGTGCTATTCTCGTGATGGGTGGGGATTGCTCTGCTCATTGATCCATGTTTAGAAAGTGTTGGATGTTATGAGTTTTGGGCACTGCCCATTATAAAAGAAGTGTTTTTCTCCGAGAATAGGAGGGAGGCTGAAACTGCCACCAAAGAGGCTTCTACCAACAAGAAGTAGTCTCAGTTTACTTACTGGTGTAGAACAGGATCCCAATTACCAGCAAGACAGCAGCAGCCAGAGCACCTAGGATACTGCCCACGAGGATCCCTGTTGCAGATGAAACTAAGAAAAGAACAAAAAGTTGGCCTCAGATAGAAAGTCCATACAGAGAGTGTTAAGGACAGTCGAGAAGATTATAGGAAGCTCACGTCCTGTTATTCAGGCTACTGCTTATAAACACTATATGCTTAGAGCAGGGATGTCAAACTCGATTTCATTGAGGGCCGCATCAGGTTGTATTTGACCTCGGAGGGCCGATGTGTGTCTCTATGTGTGTGGTGTGTGGGCAGGGTGGATGTGGCCCTGGTGGGCATTTGACACAGGCTCAAGATCTTTTTCCCTTCTCTGCTTTCTTTCCACAGTTCTTTACTATACCTATTTTCCTCTTTTCTACCACATATTACTGACAAACATTTATTACTTATTCTTCATACTCCACTAAACTTTTTATTTCTAAATTTATAACACATTGTTTAACAGTAAATTGCTTTTCCAGGCAGAAAAGCTATTTATGCTATTGTATTTTTATTATTCAACTAATAATAAAAATACAATAGCATAAATACCATGATAACACAAGACCTACAGCAGAGGTAAATTTCCAGGACAGTAAATAGAAATGGCTGTCAATTACAGATTGTTGATTGTAGATTAAATGGACCTACAGTATGTAAAATCTGGCATTAAAATCTGCAGTATTAACATAGGATGTTGCCTGTTTTCTATCCGGATCAGGCAGTTACTTGAGGCCACATAATTGTGATCCAGTCCATTCCACTCCTGCAGCACTCTACCAGCCTAAAACGGGCCATGAGGGGGGCATGTGAGGCCTCTGTATGGCCCATTTTCAGCTAGCAGAGTGCTGCTGGAGGCCGGGGAGGCCAAAAATGGGCTGCCGGGAGGGGGGCTGTGGGGTGCACACAGCCCGTTTTGGCCAGCAGAGCAGGGCTGGGTTCTAAATTTTTTTACCACCAGTTCTGTGGGTGTGGCTTATTTTGTGGGTGTGGTTTGATGGTCATGTGACAATTCTTTAGGATTTAGCAGAGGTACTAGTCTACCAGGCTTTTAACTGCTTGCAGAGCTGTACCGGTCTAACCATTTGTTCTTGGAGCGTTCCGGTCTACCCATTTGTTTTTGGAGGCACCGGTCTACCCATTTGTTTTTGGAGGCACCGGTCTACCCATTTGTTTTTTGAGCGCACTGGTCTACCACCACACTGCCTTTTAACACTGATCAGCTGTAGGGCGGTCCTTTGAAGCCCCGCGGCAAGAGTTTACTTTTTTTCCTTCTAGCCAATCAGCTGGGACTCGGGAGGCAGCGAATAGATTGGGGGCAGGGCCAAATAAAAGGTAAGAATTATGTGGGAGGAGCAGGCAGCTCCCAAACAAAGAGAACCGGTTTGGTGACATCACATCGTCACCGCTACTGGCTCGGCCAAACTGGGCTGAACCGGGAGGAACCCACCACTACAGCAGAGGCACTGTGGGCTGGCCCTTTGATATTTCCAGGCCAGCCCCACTGGCCAGATTTAAGCCCCTGGGCCTTGAGATTGACACCCCTGGCTTAGAGCTCGAAGCATTCTTAGAGATCCCACATGCCCATTTTATGCTCTGTTTCCACTGCTCCCCTCTGGAAGGAAGTTTCAAAGTATTTCTAGCAGGATTACCCAATTCTGGAGCAGCTTTGTTCCCTATACCATCCATCTGGTAAACTTGCAAGATTCGTTTTTCTCACCACGTACATGCATAAATCCGAACTATACTGTGTTGTTTCTGTGTGTCATATAATGTATGTGTGTCATATAATGTATATGCATAATTTTGATCATCTTAGATGCTCTAGTTTCTAGGCTGAACCTAGATATTGCAGTACGGAAAGTACCAAGAACAGTACCCCATAAATAAGTCTTAACATGCACTCCTCAGCATCCACGCACCCCGTCCTTCCACTGCCACCACTCACCTGGCTTCTCCCAGGAGAAATCCTGGGGGTTCAGAAGACCATCATGCTCCACGTGACATTTGTAGTGCTCCCTCTCCTTGGGGTCGATCTCAATGCTGAGCCAGGTGTGGTAGGTCCTGTCTGAATTGGGAGTGATCCCACCCCGGAGCGTCTCCTGCTCCAAGATTTCCCCACCTTTCCTCCAAGTGACATCAACCTCTTTGGGGTAGAAGCCGTGCAGACGACAGATGAGGATCTCCAGTCCTTCGTAGCTCCCTTTCCGGGTGACTGTCACCACGGGAGGTTCTGCAAAAATTGAAACATTCTTAATCGTCGGCCGAATGACGGCTTGAGACTCAAGAGACAGAATCTGGAGATGCAACAGGACTCTAGATCCCATCTAGCCCAAGCAGCATAGTCAACAGTGAAGGATGATGAGCAATGCAGGCCAATACCTTTGCCTGCTATTGTTGAATATCAGAAGCAGGATTGGACCATTCCTGGTCCTCTGTTTTGATATGCCCTGGACAGGAAGCCCAAATTCTTAAGTTCTAGAATTTAAAACCACACCATCATGGTGCTTAAGCCTTACTTTCTCCCACAAGTTGTTCCAAAAGTAAATACCGTATTTTTTTTGACTATAAGACGCACCTAAATTTACAGGAGGAAAACAAGAAAAAAATAGTTTTTGGCCTCCGCGTATCAGATTTTTGCCCTCCCCGACACCCAGAAGCACTCTGTATCCCCCCGCACAGCCCACTTTTGCCAAAAACACACCCATTTTTGCCAAAAACGCACCTGTTTTGGGGCTCCCAAGCCCTCGGTGTGTCGCATTTTTGCACTCCCCGGCCCCCAGAAGCACTCTTCAGTGCTCCACAGGGCCCGTTTTTGCCAACAATGCACCCATTTTCACCAAAAATTCACCTGTTTTTGGCCTGTAGAGTGCTTCTGGGGACTGGAGAGGGTGAAAACGTGACATGTGGAGGGCTTGGGAACCCAAAAACAGGCCCGTTTTTGGCCAAAATGGGCCATGCAGAGCATTGCAAAGTGCTTCTGGGGGCCGCGGAGGGTGAAAACGCAATGCACGGAGGACAAAAACGCTCGTATTCGGTCTATAACACGCACCTAAATTTTCACCCACTTTTAGGGGGGAAAAGGTGCGTCTTCTATTCTGAAAAATACAGTAATCCCCTTCTAGACCTGTACATTTGATTCCATTTTCTAAGTCTTCACACCCTCCCTGTAAGGAAAGTCAGTGTCTCCCCTGCCCGTCATACTGTGGCAAACAGGATTATTTCTGAGTGAAAGGAATTTACGGAAGAGAACTTTCTGCAAAGGATTGGGCTCTACATTCACACCATCATCTGCCCAAATTCTGGACCAGTCCAGGAATCCATGAAAGGTGATTGAGAAGAATTGCTTTTCAGCGAACTCATAGAAACCTTGAAGTGTAAGAAGACACAGAGGTCCTCCAGTCCTCCCCACCGTCTAGCAAAAGCTACTGTCATAATAGAATAGAATAGAATAGAATAGAATAGAATAGAATAGAATAGAATAGAATAGAATAGAATAGAATAGAATAGAATAGCATAGAATAGCATAGAATAGAATAGAATAGAATAGAATAACAGAGTTGGAAGGGACCTTGGAGGTCTTCTAGTCCAATCCCTGCTCAGGCAAGAAACCTTATACCGTTGCAGACAAATGATTGTCCAATCTCTTCTTAAAATCTCCCAATGTTGGAGCATTCACAACTTCTGGAGGCAAGTAGTTCCACTGATTAATTGTTAGGAAATTCCTCCTTAGTTCTAGGTTGCTTCTCTCCTCGATTAGTTTCCATACATTGCTTTTTGTCCTGCCTTCAAGTGCTTTGGAGAATAGGTTGGCTTCTTTGTGGCAGTCCCTGAGATATTGGAAGACTGCCATCATGTCACCCCTAGTCCTTCTTTTCATCAAACTAGGAAGACCCAATTCCAGCAACCGTTCTCTCTATGTTTTAGTCTCCAATCCCTTAACCATCTTTGTTGCTCTTCTCTGCACTCTTTCTAGAGTCTCAAGAGCTTTTTTACATCATGGCGACCAAAAATGGATGCAGAATATCCAAGTGTGGCCTTAGCAAAGCATTACAAAGTGATATTAATACTTCAGCTGATCTGTTATATAAGATAAACCAGGGGTCGGCAACCCAGAGCTCTGGAGCTAAAAGTGGCTCTTTGGGCCCTTGGCCGCGGCTCCCTGTTCCATCACTGGTTCGCCCTGCCCCTCTTATTTCTTTTTTGGCCTCCAGCCCGAAGAGGCAGGAAGTGAAGGCTGCCTTACGCGCAAATGTGGGGTGAAGGCAGGTACAGGGCAGCTTCCTTCCTGCACTCTCCTCCCCACTCCTCCTCTCGTAACCCCCTGGCCGGCTGTGGCTGAGCCGGGTGTTCTGTCCTCGTACCACGCACACACCCAACCAGCCAGCCGAGGGTTAAATAAACTCTTCAAACACTCAACGTCAGTGAAAAGGAACTTGGCAGCAACTCCGTGGCTGCCTGCCAAGAGCTTTTACTCCGATAACACAGACAAAAATACACACAGTTTGAATAGTCCAGTTTGTAATTAAATCCACAGCAAATATGTGTTGTGTCTGAAGGTGCAAAGTGCCTCGCCAGAGATTAGCTTTGTCCGTCACAGAGTCCGAATGGCCGCCACACTCCCTTTTATAGCTTGTGGGGTGTGGTCCAGTGACTCAGCTAATCTCTGGCACGCCTTCCCCTCTTCTGCGCACGCTTCTCCCTGCGCCTCTGGCGAGGGTCCAGCCAGCACTTACTTTCCTCGTCGCTGTCCACCTGTGGCTGTGGGGACGTGCTTGTCTCTGAGCCTATCGTTTGGCCTTTGGTGTCCTCCAGAGGCATTGCCAGAGAGGAGGGTCCTGGAGAGGGAGGCCTTGCCAACTCCTCCCCCTCACTCTCAGAGTCTGCATCTGTCGATAGCCCAGGCTCAGGCAACAGAGCCACAACACCGGGAGTGTGTGCACGCATGGAGAGACCCTCCTTAAGCGAGCCACTGCCTGCCCCGAGCGTGCCTTTCCTGAGCCTTGGTGCTCATTTGAGAAGGGTCTCCCTGCCCATGCACAGCTGCCGGCTCAGCCACAGCTGTCCCTGGCATCCTGAGAGGAGGAGAGGGATGAGGGTCGCCGGAGAGTGCAGGAGCGAAGCTGCCCTGTACCTGCCTTCGCGCCACATTTGCACATAAAGCAGCTTTTGCTTCCTGCCACTTCAGGCTGGAGTCTCCCTGTGCGTGTGAATGCTCCTGGCTCAGCCACAGCTGGCCAGGGAGTTACAAAAGGTGGAGTGGGGAGGAGGATGGTCACCCGAAGGGAGAGGGGAGAGAGAGAGAGAGACATATACACAGAGAGAGAGAGACATAGAGAGACACAGAGCGATACTTAGAGAGGGGGTAAGAGAGGGGAAGAGAGGGAGAGGGAGAGATACAGAGGGAGAGAGATACAGAGGGGGGAGAGAGGAGGAGATAGGGAGAGGGGGAGAGAGATATAGAGAATAGTTTTGTGGCTGGTAGGTGTGGATAGGTGGTCATGTGACTGGGTGGGAGTGAGTGACATTGATTTGGCCACACCCACCCAAGTTTTGTGGCTCCTGGTGCGTTTTTTTTCTGTAGGAAACGGGTCCGAGGGGCTCTTTGGGTGTTTAAGGTTGCCGACCCCTGAGATAAACCAACAAACCCACAACCCATCACCTTTTCTGAGAAGGGACTCCTTGCCATAATTCAAGTATTTGTGGAGCCATTCAATGCAGTCTCCTTCCAGGAAATTCTTCCGGCCTTGGGTCCAGACCTGATCGGCCTCCCACCTCCGCTTGGTGACCTGGGCCCGCCAGTCGGCTGCTGTCCACGTGAGGGTCTGTTTATCCAGGCTGAGGAAATCTGTCCCATCATAGCCAAACTGAGAACTGCCTTCTTTACGTCCGTCTTGTCGTAACTCACAACCATGCATCCATTGCCAGGTGTGAAACCCTGCAAAACAAACCTTGGTGATGCTTTCATAGGTCGCTCAGTATCAGAGATATAATGAAAGGCTCGGAATGCACTATAGAGATGATCTACAGGTAATCTTCAGCTTACAACCACAATGGAGCCAGGGGTGAAATCCAGCAGGTTCTGACAGATTCTGGAGAACCGGTAGCGGAAATTTTGAGTAGTTCGGAGAACCGGCAAATGCCACCTCTGGCTGGCCCAAGAGTGGGGTGGGAATGGAGATTTTGCAATATCCTTCCCTCAGGAGTGGGGATTTTGCAGTATGCTTTGCCTGCCATGCCCACCAACCCACCAAGCCCACAGAACCGATAGTAAAAAATTTGGATTTCACCACTGAATGAAGCCCAATATTTTTGTTGCTAGGCAAAACAGTGGTTAAGTGAATTTTGCTTGGTTCATTTTACAATCTTTCTTGCTCTGGTTGTTAAGTGAATCACTGCAATTGCTAAATTAGTAACACGGTTGTAAAGTGAATCTGGCTTCCCCATTGACTAATTGTCAGAAGGTCACAAAAGGAGATCACATGACCCCAGGAGGTCAGTAAATATGAGTCAGTTGCCAAGTGTCTGAATTTTGATCGTCTGACTGTCGGGAAAGGGATATCGTCGTAAATGTGAAAACTGCCATGTCACTTTTTTCAGTGACCTCGTAACTTTGAACCGTCATTAAATGAACTGTTGTAAATCTAGGACTACCTGTATTCAAACCCCAACTAATTCAGCCCTTCATGGTAGGCTGGTCAATGAAAAGGTCACTGCAAGGATTGCAGGAATCATTCTAGTAGAATAATCTAGAATAAGCTAATTATTTTATTAATTATTCTAATAGAGTCCTGTCCAAGTCTCTCTTTGTTCCACCTTATACTAAACAAAATCAAGATGTGGTTATTTGAGTTTCTTTCTCACAAGTGTTTCACTCTCCGGAGCGCAAAATCTCTTGCCTAAGCTTCTTCTCAATCCTTCCTGCTCCAAAATCAGCTCTAAAACCAGTCCAATGTGAGAATCCATTATGTAGAATCCTTGACTGGAAGAGCTGGAAGGGATCTTAGAGATCATTCAGGCTAATACCCTGCTTGGTGGGCAAGGCAGCCATCTCCCTGGCAACTTACCCGGGGTGTGGTTGAAGCGGTTCCAGAGGCTCAGTTGGAAGTAGAGTTCCCAGCTGTGAGAAAGCTGAGTTTGCCAGTCCCAATACTGGGCATCGTCTTCCTCCACCTTCTGAATCCAGGACCCCCGTGGCAAGTCCCTCCGGGAATCGCTATCGTACCGGACAAACTGCTGATCATCCAAGTAGCCCACAATGATAAAGCGGGGCAGGCCGTGGCCCAGTTCTGACACGCCGGTGAAGAAATAGCGCAGGACGTGGGAAGTGGCGGCTACCGGAAGGAAAGAAGCAGGCATTCGGTGAGCATCGTTTGCCGTTGAACGGAACTAAAAACCTCAAAGGACTACTGTCAAACTGCAAAGCCATGGTGAAAGGTTGAGGGAACTAGGTATGACTAACCTATGAGAAGAGAAGGAGGACATGCTAGTACTTGAGGATCTAGTACTGACTGATTCTCCAAAGCACCCAGAAGCAATGGATGGAAGCTTGTTAAAGAGAGACCTACCATATTTTTCAGAGTATAAGACGCACCTTCCCCCCCCCCAAAAGAGGGTGAAAATTTGGGTGCATCTTATACACCGAATGTAGCCCCACCCAGCCTCTGAAATGGAGGTTTCAGAGGCTGAAAAAAGCCTCTGAAACCTCAGTTTGAGAAGCTGAAAAAAAGCCTCCGAAATGGGGGTTTCGGAGGCTGAAAAAAAGGCAAGGTGTAGAGCTCACAACCAACAAACCTGTTACTAAAGTTCACCTCTGGGAACAGCTGATTGGGGGTATTCCGGGAGGCAGATCCACCCCCAATCAGCTTTTTTTCTTATTTTCCTCCCCAAAAACTAAGGTGCATCTTATACTCCGGTACGTCTTATGGTCCGAAAAATACGGTAATTTAGGAGTAAGGAGAAATTTCCCGACAACGAGAACAATTAATCGATGGAATAGCTTGCCTCCCGGAGTTGTGGGTGCTCCATCACTAGAGTTTAGGGGTTCCTTCCTGCTTGAGCAGGGGGTTGGACTAGAAGACCTCCAAGGACCTCCCTTCCAGCTCTATTCTGATTGATTGGAGGATTTCAAATATAGGCTAGGCAATCATTTCACCGGGGATGACATAAAGTCTCCTGCCTTAAAAAAGATGTTGAGACTCTAGAACAGTGATGGCTAACCCTTTTGCTGTCACGTGCCAAAAGCGGGGGGAATGTGGGGGGGGGGGTCACACGCGTATGTGCCCACACACATAATTCAATGCGCCCCGCCCCCCATGGATGCATGCACGACCCACATGCTACCCCTGCTTTTAGCATGCGATGGCATGGTGGGCCCGGTAGGCCCATTGTTCACCCTCCCCAGGCTCCAGAGGCTTTCTAGGAGCCTGGGAAGGGTGAAAACGGCCTCCCTCCCCCAGAGACGCTCCAGAGGCCAGAAACAGCCCTTTTCCCGACTTCCAGGAAGGCCCGAAAATCAGCTGGCGCTGGAGCTGAGCTAGAGCAACACTTGCGTGCCCACAGATATGGCTCCATGTGCCACCTCTTTCATGCGTGCCATAGGTTCGCTATCACGGCTCTAGAAACTGTCCAAAAATATGCTTGGGGAATAAACCACCAGGAAGATTAAAAAAAAAACAAACCCAAGATGGCAGCTAAAATGACATAGGTAAAGCCCCGTCCCTTTTTAAGCATCTCACTCCACATCAGCAAATAAACCACCAGCAGAATTTCACCAAATCCAAATGCTTGCTTTCTATTTCAAAATGTTCCCTTGTATCCGAGTAAAAATGGGACCTTAAAAAAACCTTAGTGAGACCACACCTCATTCAGTTTTGGTCACCACACTATAATAAAGATGTTGAGACTCTAGAAAGAGTGCAAGGAAGAGCAACCAAGATGATTAGGGAACCGGAGGCTAAAACATATGAAGAACGGTTACAGGAACTGGCCATGGCTAGTCTAGTGAAGAGAAGGACCGGGGAGACACGATAACAGTGTTCCAATATTTGAGGGGCTGCCACAGAGAGGAGGGGGGTCAAGCTATTTTTCCAAAGCACCCGAAGGCCAGACAAGAAATAATGGATGGAAACTGATCAAGGAGAGATTCAACCTAGAAATGAGGAGAAATTTTCTGACAGTGAGAGCAATCAACCCATGGGACAGAAGCTGCCTTCAGTTGTGGGAGTTTCATCGCTTGGAGGCATTTGTACCCTATGACTATCATTAAGTCATTAAGGCTATTGCTTAACACATTGTAAGCCGCCCTGAGTCTCCGGAGAAGGGCGGCATATAAATCAAATTAAAAAAAAAAGTGTTGTATCTTATGATTTTTGATGAATTTATCTTTTCTTTTATGTACTCCGAGAGTGCATACACCAAGACAAATTCCTTGTGTGTCCAATCACACTTGGCCAATAAAGAATTCTATTCTATCTATTCAAGAAGGGACTCGACTGACATCTGTCAGAAATGGTGTCGGCAGGGTCTCCTGCTTGGGCTGGGGATTGGACTAGATCAGGGGTCTCCAACCTTGGCAACTTGAAGACTTGTGGACTTCAACTCCCAGAGTTCCTCAGCCAGCTGGCTGAGGAACTCTGGGAGTTGAAGTCCACAAGCCTTCAAGTTGCCAAGGTTGGAGACCCCTGGACTAGATGACTTACAAGGTCCCTTCCAACTCTGTGAATCTGTTCGAGACCGCCTTCTGCCACCGATAGCCTCCCATCGACCGGTACGCTCCCACAGAGAGGGGCTCCTCCGGGTGCTGTCGGCTAGGCAATGTCGGCTGATGACCCCCGGGGGAGAGCCTTCTCTGTGAGGGCCCCTACCCTCTGGAATGATCTGCCCCCGGAGATTCACAGGATCCCCGACCTGCGTACCTTTCGTCGCGCCCTAAAAACATTATTATTCCAACAAGCATTATTGGGCCTAAATAATAATAATAATATTTTACTATTTTAATGGGTTGTTTTATTAGAGCTTTCGGCCAATTTATTTAATTGTTTTCAATTGCTTTTCATTTTTATATTGTCATGGTTGTATCGCTACCTGTACACCGCCCTGAGTCCTTCAGGAGAAGGGCGGTATAGAAATTTAATAAAATTAAATTTAAAAAATAAAATAAAAACCTCTGGAGGTCTCTTCCAGCTCTAGGATTCTATCTTCTATGATCTAACCGAGAAGACATGAGGGACCCATCCAATCACGTGAGAGGGAGGGAAATTCCAGCTGCAACGCAAAGCGAAAGCTGCACAGTAGCGAGAGGGGAGAAGTACTAAATACTATTGTTAGGCAGGGACCTCCCCACCCAGTACAAAGAAGCTCCTGGAGAAGCTCCCCTCCGCCCCGCGTCCTTGCTGGGATCTCCTGCCCCTTCCCGCTTTAGACAGCTTCCTCCGGCTTCTCCCTGTAGGTTGAGTTCCAATCAATGACCGTCGTCTCCGGCTTCTCCGGTATTCCCAGTGTCGGGATAGCAGGAGAGGCTCTTTGATCCAGATCCGCAGCTGCTCTGCCAACGGACTTAGAAAATGGGGGGCGCGGGGAGTTCTCAAGTAATGGGGGTCTCTCGCCCCGCCACTCACTTGCGGTGCCCGCACCCAGCAGCAGGACGGCTGCCTCCAGCAACACGAAGAGGGATCGGGAGATCATGCGGAACCCCAAAGCCAGCCACGCCTTGCAGTGCCCTACTATCAGCCGAGGCGGAAGAGCGAGCAGCTGCCAGGAACTGTCACCAGCAGCTCTTGAGGCACCTCCTGCCCCTGCGGGGAAGATCTGGGCGGGTGTCGGAGGAGTCTCCGCCCCGGGGGTGGGAGGGCGAGAGAAAGTTCCCCCTCTTCAGATAAAGAACCCCCTCTTCAAATAGTCACTCACAATCTTGAGTCCTTCCCAGTTTCCTGCAGTAGATCCCTTATTTATAGTTATATATTTATATTTTATATATTTATTAAATTTTTATACCGCCCCCCTCTCCCGAAGGACTGGGGGGGGGGCGGTGAACAGCCAAGATTAAAAAAAAAACATACAATATAAACATGAAAATACATTTAAAACAAAATTAAATCCAAAATGGCTCCCCAATTTAAAACGCCTTACCCATAACCCTATAATGAAAACAAATTTAAAATTTCCACATTAAAAGGGGGAAGATTTAGGCCAGGCCAGCTTTTTTTTTTTTTTTTAATTTGATTTATATGCCGCCCTTCTCCGGAGACTTAGGGCGGCTTACAATGCGTTAAGCAATAGCCTTCATTCTTTTGTATATTTTATACAAAGTCAGCTTATTGCCCCCACAAACTGGGTCCTCATTTCACCTACCTTAGAAAGGATGGAAGGCTGAGTCAACCTTGAGCCTTGGAGAGATTCGAACCAGCAGAAATTGCAGGCAGCTGTGTTAATAACAGGGTGCATTAAACCACTGTACCATCAAGGCTCTATTGCTTGATGAAATAGTTTAGTTTAGTTTTTAGTTTTATTAAATTTGTATACCGCCCTACTCCCGAAGGACTCAGGGCGGTGAACAGGCACAAGATAAAATACAGAAATACAAAAGTTAAAAACAATAACAACAAATAGAAGAGTCTTAAGCGCGCGGCGGAAGGTGCGCAGATCCGGGATCCTCCGTATCTCCGGGGGGAGCTCATTCCAGATCGTAGGTGCCCCCACAGAGAAGGCTCTCCCCCTAGGGGCTGACAGCCGACATTGTTTGGCCGACGGCACCTGGAGGAGCCCCTCTCTATGGGAGCGTACTGGCCGGTGGGAGGCTATTGGTGGTAGCAGGTGGTCCTGTAAGTATTTGAAATTTGAATCCATGGGCCACAGCATTCCAGATCCCTCTTTTCAGCTTCTCCAGGGCTTGGTGTGATTGGCACCTGGGCATGGTTGCTTTTGTTGTCACTTCATTAGGCAAGAATGTGGCTCGGGTAAGTTGCATGGGCTGAATTTCCCCCTTTGCCACCTCCTTAGGATAAGCAAGGTTATAGTTGCAAACTTGAAGGCCAGGTTTTTTGTTTTTTTTTTAACCAAGGTTTTTATTCCCGAAACAAGATTTATTTATTTATTATTTATTTATTTATTTTATTTATTTGTTTCAATTTGTATACCGCCCTTCTCCAACAGGACTTAGGGCGGTGAACAGCCAAAATAAAAACAAAACATACAAAATTTAAAAACAGTTTAAAATAATTAAATATTTTTGGCCGCAATTTAAAACAAACCCAATTTAAAATCAATTAAAATTTAACCCAAAACTGTGGGATCAAGCCAGCCCGGCTAGTTGAAATAAATAAGTTTTCAGGGCCCGACGAAAAATCCGGAGGTCTGATATTGTACGTATCTCTGGGGGGAGGTTGTTCCAGAGGGCGGGCACCGCCACAGAGAAGGCTCTCCCCCTGGGGGTCGCCAGCCAACACTGTCTGGCGGACGGCACCCTGAGGAGGCCCACTCTCTGCGAGCGTACTGGCCGGTGGGAGGCTATTGGTGGCAGAAGGCGGTCTCGTATTTATTTTATTACATGTATTTATATGCCGCCATTCTCCCGAAGGACTCAGGGCGGTGAACACAAGTTAAGAAACAAGTACAATAAAATCATAATTTAATCCAAATAATTAATTAGTAGTAAATAATAAAGCCCGGAATCAGTCTCAGCCTATTTGTTTGAAAAGCCAAGTCTTCAAGCCCCGATGGAAGGAGCGGAGATCAGGAGCCATCCGGAGCTCAGTAGGTAATTCATTCCAGAGGGTGGGAGCACCCACAGAGAACGCCCTACCCCTGGGCACAGCAAGGTGACATTGGCTCGCCGTCGGAACCCTGAGGAGAGCAGCCCTATGTGAGCGAACAGGACGATGAGAGGCAGGCAGGAGAAGGTCATGCAAATATCCCGGATCTAAGTCATGAAGGGCCTTATAGGTGAGGACTAGCACCTTGAAGTGGACCCGGAGAACCACTGGTAACCAGTGCAGCTCACGCAGGAGGGGTGTTATATGGGAGTAAGGAGGGGCTCCCATAACAACCCGTGCAGCTGCATTCTGGATCAGCTGGAGTCTCCTTTAAAAGATGCTCTCCTTTAATCCCTTTTGCTGTGGCGCTTACCCTGTTCTGTGGCACAAATGGAGGAGGGTGGGTGGAAATGGCTGTGAAAGAGATCCAGGCAGTGGTGAAATCTAAAATTTGTTACTACCGGTTCTGTGGGCATGGCTTGGGGAGGAGGTAATGTGACTGGGTGGGCGTGGCCAATTTTTTTTTTTTTTACTTTTAAAACCATTTTTTCTACAACCTCTTTGGGGGAAGAGGTTGTAAAAAAATGCTTTCAAAAGGCTCTGAGGATCCCAGCTGAGTTGCCTGATCAGCAGAGGCTTTTTTTCTTTTAAATGCCTCTGACGATCCCAGCTGAGTTGCCTGATCAGCAGAGGCTTTTTTTTCTTTTAAATGCCTCTGACGATCCAAGCTGAGTTGCCTGATCAGCAGAGGCTTTTTTTTTCTTTTAAATGCCTCTGACGATCCAAGCTGAGTTGCCTGATCAGCAGAGGCTTTTTTTTTCTTTTAAATGCCTCTGACAATCCAAGCTGAGTTGCCTGATCGGCAGAGGCTTTTTGAAAAAGCTTTTGCCGATCAGGCAACTCAGCTTGGATCATCAGAGGCATTTAAAAGAAAAAAAAACCTCTGATGATCGCGCGGCTCAGCTGGACATGGAGGGGGGGCAGGGATTTTTGCTACCGGTTCTCCAAACCACCCGCCTCCATCGCTACCGGATGAGGTGATCCGGTCCAAACTGGGAGCATTTCACCCTGGATCCAGGGTGTCTTTATAGACCACAAGTTAGACACCAGCCAGCTGTGTGGATGGAACAGCTTAAAAAAAGAAAAGGCGATATTGGGGTGTGTTAACAGGAGCAGAAGTCCGAATCTTTTGTTCACTTCTGGGCATCGCAGTTCAGAACTGAGAGGCAAACTTTCATAGCGGAGGGCAACCTACCAAGTTGATGAACAATCTTGTGAGAAAGAGTTGAAGGATCTGGGGATGTTTAATGGCCAAGGGGAGATGGGGTAGCAGTCTTCAAGACTGAAGATTTACAGCACGGGGAATGGGATTACTCTCTCGTGCCCCAGCGGGCAGGACCAAGACCAGTGGAATAGCATTACAAATGGCCAGATTCAGGTTATATGCCTGAAGAAAACCTGTTCACGCTATCAGCCAGTGGAACTGGCCGCCACATGAAAAGTTGGGTTCTTCCCAGGGGTGAAATCCAGCAGGTTCTGACAGGTTCTGGAGAACTGGTAGCGGACATATTGAGCAATTTGGAGAACCGGCAAATATCACCTCTGGCTGGTCTCAGAGTGGGGTGGGAATGGAGATTTTGCAGTATCCTTCCCCTGCCACGCCCTCCAAACCACGCCCTCCAAGCCCTTCAAGCCACGCCCACAGAACCGGTAGTAAAAAAAATTGGATTTCACCACTGGTTCTTCCTTGATAGGGATCTTCAACCAGAGATGCTTTAAGGCGGTGTTTTTCAACCTTCAGCCATGTTAAGATGTGTGGACTTCAGCTTCCCGAATTCCCCAGCCAGATATGCTAGTTGAGGAATTCTGGGAGTTGAAGTCTACACATCTTTCACATGGTTTAAGGTTGAAAAATAGATCCTCCTTGTGCAAGAGGTTTGACTAGACCAGGGGTCTGCAACCTTAAATACTTAAGGAGCCATTTGGACCCCTTTCCCACAGAAAAGAAAACACCGGGAGCCACAAAACCTGGGTGGGCGAGGCCAACTCAATGTCACTCACTTCCACCAGTCACATGACCCCCGTAGCCACGCCTACACAGCCGGTCATTAAGGCAGAGACCCAGTTGTTAAAAAATACCGGGAACCATAAAATCCTTTTGACATCTCTCTCTCTCCCCTCCCTCCCTCCCTCCCTTCCTCTCTCCCCCTCTCTGCATCTCTCTTTCTCTGTCTTGGCTCCTTCTCCAGCCCCTGCCATCGCCGTTACCTTCTCAGGCCAAGCGAGGAGTGACTGGGAGGGGAGGGCAAGGGGTGGGGCCAGCCAGTGGTGGGATCACCTGATAGGGAGCCACAGCAGAGGGCCCAAAGAGCCGCATATGGCTCCTGAGCCACAGGTTGCTGACCCCTGGACTAGATGACCTGCCAACCATTGGTGGGTTCCTCCTGGTTTGGTCCAGTTCAGCCGAGCCGGTAGCGGTGACGATATGACGTCACCAAACCGGTTCTCCCCCCCGCCCTCCCCCCCCACCCTCCCCCACGTTATTCTTACCTTTTATTTGGTCCCACCCTCAATCTATTGCTGCCTCCTGAGTCCCAGCTGATGACTAGAGGGAAAAAAACTGTTTAAACTCTTGCCGCGGGGCTTCAAAGGGCCGTCCTACAGCTGATCAGTGTTAAAAGCAAACAAATGAGTCGGGTCGTAAGTGCGACGACTGGTCGTAAGTGCGATGACCTTCCAGAAATGACTCTGACCAGCTAGCCACGCCCACCTAGTCACATGACCTCCAAGCCACACCCACAAAATAAGCCACGCCCACAGAACCATAGTAAAAAAAATTAGAACCCACCCCTGCTCCCAACTCTAGAATTCTAGAAGAATCCAATATCTGTTTTCAGGCAAAAGCAAGCACTGGAAGGTTGGTGTCTTCTATCAGTCATTCTGCTCCTGTTCAAAGCGACTGTCTAGATCCGTGATGGCGAACATATGACACGCGTGCCAAGCTGAAGCCCAGGTCAGCTCCACCGCGCATGCACGCACACCTCCCGCCGGCCAACTGATTTTCGGGTCTCTGCCAGGAGGCATGCGTGCATGCACAGGGGGTGAGGCAGGGTTGAAATCCCGCAGGTTCTGACAGGTTCCGGAGAACCGGTAGTGGAAATTTTGAGTAGTTCGGAGACCTGGCAAATGCCACCTCTGGCTGGCCCCAGAGTGGGGTGGGAATGGAGATTTCGCAATATCCTTCCCTCAGGAGGGGAAGGAATGGAGAGTTTGCAGTATCCTTCCCCTGGAGTGGGGTGGGAATGGAAATTTTGCAATATCCTTCCCCTGCCATGCCCACCAAGCCACGCCCACAGAACTGGTAGGGAAAAATTTTGGATTTAACCCCTGGTTGGGGGGGGCGGTCATGCGCGCATGCATGGCGGGGTGGGGGGTGGCGCCCCCCCTGCACCCGATTTTTGGTTCCAGGAGACTTCAGGGAAGCCTGTTACCACCAAAGTCACGCACACATGCATGGGGGACGGGGTATCACGGTGGGGGGGTTGCGTGCGCATGCGGGGGGCGGAGCCTGCGGGGGGCATTGCATTATGGGTGTCGGCACACTTTCACCACCTGAGGGGAAAAAAGGTTCACCATCACTGGTCTAGGTTTTAGAAAGCTAAAATCTAACCCCTAGCTGGGCACTTCATCTGCTATTATACAGCCTTATGATCCATCTGTGTTGAGCAGGAAGTCTCTATTTGTACAGTAAATATAATATCTGCAGCCCCCTTTTGAAATCAGTCTCTTGTGTGATGTAATGGTATGTGGAAATGGCCTTGGGAGGCCAGGTAGTGTTCTGCCCCAGCTATGGACCCCAAAGAACGCAGCACACACAAAGTCTGTTCAAACTTTAGTTTACTAAATAAACCAGTTTTTTATAACAACGGCTGTTAATTAACTGCATTAACAGCCGCCAAGAATTCAAAGAATAATACTGGAAGCTTACTGTGGTTGGCAAACTGCCCAGAAGCAATTTGCAGGAAGCTGATAAGATAAGCAAGGCAAAACAAAACAGGAAGGTATTTGAACGAAGTTGTTCCCTAAAAATTGCTTCAGTCAGTGTTCCTCCTTAAATAGGCTATTTAATAGGTTCCTCTTCGTCCTCTTCACTTAAGGGAGCTTCTGGAGGTTGTGAAGGCCCTGGCTGAATCCCCGCCTCTGGCACCACATCTTCTCCAGCCTCCTCATTGTCTGACTCCAGTGCCAGCTGTACAGGCTGCTGGCGCAGCACCACACCAGCCTCCTCGCTGTTGGAATCAGCTACTAGCTGCACAGGCCACTGATGGGCCACAGCAGGTAGAGGCAGATTGTAAAAGCAGTGTGTAAAAGATTTCTCAGCACACAGTAGGGAGGGCGTGAGAAAGATCTCAGAAAGGGCCCTCCATAGTAAAAAAGAAAAGGAGGAGAGAAATATTTTTAGTCCTGCATGATTCAATATAACCTATTGCATTAATCTATTAAGATTCTATTAATATGACCCATTCTATTAATACAGCTAGGCCTCAAGTTATGACCACAATTGAGCCCAACATTTACGTTGCTAAGTGAAACATTTCTTAAGTAAATTTTGCCCCATTTTACGACCTTTCTTGCCACAGTTGATAAGTGAATCACTGTTAGTAACACGGTTATTAAGTGAATCTGGCTTCCCCGTTCACTCCCTGTCAGAAGGTCGCAAAAACAGATCACATGACCCCGGGACATTACAACGGTCATAAATATGAACCAGTTGCCGTGTGTCCTGAGGGATGGTGTAACTGTTGTAACTCTGAAAAACAGTCATCAGTCACTCTTTTCAGTGCCGTTGTAACTTTGAAAGGTCACTAAATGAACTGTTGTAAGGCAAGGACTAGCTGAACAACAAAGACAGAGTTAAATACTCCTGGTTGGGTATCTTAACTGGATTACCTCGCAGGGGCTGACATTTATGTACATGCACAAGTGTGTCTGAACATAAATTTGCAATTTGCAAGTTAATCTCAAAAGGTGGCCCTATTCGACATGCAGACTTTGAAACTCCCCAGGGGCTACGGAAGTCAGTAATCGCTTTAATGTCACAATTGCTGTTCGAATGTTGCACTGTTTCTGCTAATATTCATTCATGGAAAAGTAACAGAGCCCTTCCCAATAACAGTTATTCATCTAATGCAGGGGTATCAAACGCAATTTCACTGAGGGCCGTATCAGGGTTGTGTTTGACCTCGGGGGGCCAGGGGGAGGATGGCTGAGTGGGTGGTGGTTGTGATTGTGGTGGTTGTGGTTTTGGGTGGGCATGGCCATGGCTGGCAGAGTGCTACTGAAAGCTGGGGAGGCTGAAAACCAGCCACACGGGGTCCTCCTGGGGCCTCCGCATGGCCCATTCTTGGCCGGCAGTGTGCTACTGAAAGCTGGGGAGGCTGAAAACCAGCCACACGGGGTCCTCCTGGGGCCTCCGCATGGCCCGTTCTTGACCGGCAGTGTGCTGCTGGAGGCTGGGGAGGCTGAAAAGCAGCCACGCGGGGACCTCCTAGGGCCTCCGCATGGCCCATTCTTGGCCGGCAGTGTGCTACTGAAAGCTGGGGAGGCTGAAAACCAGCCATGCGGGGGCTTCCTGGGGCCTCTGCATGGCCCGTTCTTGACCGGCAGTGTGCTGCTGGAGGCTGGGGAGGCTGAAAACCAGCCACACGGGGACCTCCTGGGGCCTCCGCATGGCCCATTCTTGGCCGGCAGTGTGCTGCTGGAGGCTGAAAACCAGCCACACAGGGACCTCCTGGGACCTCCGCATGGCCCGTTCTTGGCCGGCAGTGTGCTGCTGGAGGCTGGGGAGGTTGAAAACCAGCCACACAGGGACCTCCTGGGACCTCCGCATGGCCCGTTCTTGGCCGGCAGTGTGCTGCTGGAGGCTGGGGAGGTTGAAAACCAGCCACGCGGGGACCTCCTGGGGCCTCCGCATGGCCCATTCTTGGCTGGCAGTGTGCTGCTGGAGGCTGGGGAGGCCAAAAATGGGCCAAGCACCACCACCCCTGGCAGCTCGTTTTGGCCGGCAGAGGCACCGTGCGCCGGTCCTTTGATATTTGCAGGTTGGCCCTGCGGGCCAGATTTAAGCACCCTGCAGGCCAGATCTGACCCACGGGCCTTGAGTTTGACACCCCTGATCTAATGCTATTCTTGTACCCGGATCTAATATCCTCTTCCTTGGTTACACTTTAATAATGAAAGAAATACCTGGTTTTTGCTGACAATGGTGAGGAAATTAGTGAGGAAAAATGCAAACTCAAAACTGTAGGTTGCAAAAACCGACCCTCCCAAAACACAGGTACTCCTCGACCAACAACCATTTATTTAGTGACCGTTTGAAGTTACAATGGCACTGAAAAAAAGGACTCATGACCATTTTTCACACTTAACGACCGTTGCAGCATCCCCATGGTCACATGATCACAATTCAGACGCTTGGCCACCGATTCATATTTGTGACAGTTGCAATGTCCTGGGGTCATATGATCCCCTTTTGTGAACTTCTGACCAACAAAGTCATTGGGGAAGGCAGATTCACTTAACAACTGAGTGGCTAACTCAACTATTGCAGCGATTCACTTAACAACTGGGTCAAGAAAGGTAAAATGGGGCAAAATTCATTTCACAACTGTCTCGCTTAGCAACGGAAATGTTGGGCTCAATTGTGGTCGTAAATCAAGGACCGCCTGCACCTGATTTTTGCCTCCACTATTTCATTGCTTAACTGCTCGGCTGCTATGAAACGGGGAGAGCGGGGAGCTATTGGAATTCTTGGGAGGGGGGAAGAGTGCTGGAGGAGAAGAAGGGAAGAAACTTTGCTTCAGCGTCATTTTTGAAGTTGATAACGACTCAAGGTCAACGGTCGTGACATAACAGGAGGATGGCACCATCAGACGTGGCACCTACATGACCCCTGGGGGGGGATTGTGGATTGGATGATGGACGCTGGGCAGTTGGGGGGGATGCTTTCTGTATGTAATTTTCGCGCCTTTGCTTCAGACCTTGCTTTTCTTTGACTGCATTCAGTCCATACTCAGTAAAAGATACCTTTCTCTATGAAAATGGAGTCGGGGTTTTTCTTTCTTGGGTAATGGAAGGAGCTGTCCTGACACTAACACTGGTAAGGAAATTAGTAGGAAACATACTCAAAACTGGAAAAACTGGTTGCAAACCGGTTGCAAAACCTAATACATGGGGGAAAACTCAGAACAATGAAGAGAAAGCATGCTAAAAGGGAATTTAAAAAAAAAAAAACCTGACAGAACACCACAACAGTTGAACAGGAAATGCTACCAGTGTAGCCTAGATTGCAAAGACAACAGCTCTAGCGGTTTTTGGTTTCTGTTTTTTAAAAACCTAGCTTTATTTTTTTTTCTGTCGGCATTACTTATGCCTGACCTTTCATTGTCCACAACTTGGGTGTGTCGCCCAAACTCCTGCTTCAGTCTTTGTAAGGCTCAACCCACAATCACTAATTTTTGCAAAAAAATAAAAATAAAGAAATGCTGGTGATAATATGATGCCTACAACACCTCTATTTATGGAATAAATGTGCCTGTTTTCAGAATTCCTCAGTCGGGGAAAAGTGCTTTCCAGATTTAACAGCTTAACAGAGTTGGAAGGGACTTTATATTATTATTATTATTATTATTATTATTATTATTATTATTATTATTATTATTATTTATTGGTTAATCTTTAGTGAGATTCACAGCCTTTGAGGCTGGTTAATAGCTCAGCAGCTCGAGTCCTAACCAAGGACCTAGGAACTGTTAAGGTATCGCCGGAGGATGTAAGCTGTTCCGAGTAAGGTGGTTTTTTGTAGAGTCAAAATGTTCAAATCTGGCAATTTTAGAATTTCTAAATAGCGGGGTAGCCCTTTGGGTATTGCTCCGAGGGCTCCAATTACAATCGGGACAACACATGATTTCTTTTTCCACAGTCGCTCAACTTCAATTTGTAAGTCCCGGTACTTTATGATTTTTTCTTGCTGCTTATCTTCAATCCGTGCATCACCAGGTATTGCAATGTCAATGAACCATACTTTTTTCTTTTCAACTATTGTTATGTCAGGTGTGTTGTGGACCAAGTGCCTGTCAGTCTGAATCCTAAAATCCCACAAGATCTTGAGTTTCTCATTCTCTAAAACTTTCTCAACCTGATGTTCCCAGTGGTTTTTGCTGTACTCAAATCCAAACTTCTGGCACAATTATTATTATTATTATTATTATTATTATTATTATTATTATTATTATTTTATTTCTATACCGCCCTTCTCCTGCGGGACTCAGGGCGGTGTACAGCCAGGATAAAACATTGCGTACAAAATTTAAAAAACAATTTAAAAAACAATTAAATAATTTTGGCCCAAGATATTAAAAATAACCTAATTAAAACCAAATTCAATTAAAACAGAGGATGGGATCAAGCCAGCCCAGCTAGATGGAATAGGTGTGTTTTCAGGGCCCGACGAAAAGTCCGGAGGTCTGATATCGTGCATATCTCAGGGGGTAGATCATTCCAGAGGGCGGGTGCTGCCACAGAGAAGGCTCTCCCCCTGGGGGTCGCCAGCCGACACTGTTTGGCCGACAGCACCCTGAGGAGGCCCTCTCTGTGTGAGCGAACCGGTCGGTGGGAGGCTATTGGCGGCAGAAGGCGGTCTCGCAAATAACCCGGCCCTAAGCCATGGAGCGCTTTAAAGGTGGTCACCAACACCTTGAAGCACACCCGGAAGACCACAGGAAGCCAGTGCAGCTCACGCAGGAGAAGTGTCACATAGGTCCATCATGGCGAACCTATGGCACGCGTGCCACCTGTGGCACGTGGAGATATATCTGTGGGCACACGTGCATTGTCCTAGCTCAGTTCCAGCATGCATGCGTGTGCCAGGCAGCTGATTTTTGGACCATCCGGGCCCACCAGAAATCGGGAAACGGGCCATTTTTGGCCTCCGGAAGGCCTCCGGGGGGTTGGGGAAGGCCGTTTTTGTCCTCCCCGGGCTCCTAGAAAGCCTCTGGAGGCTGGGGAGGGTGAAAAACAGGCCTACCTGGCCCACCATGCCATTGCGCGCTAAAAGCAGGGGGAGCACGGGGGTCGAGTGTGTATGTGCGGGGGGCGGGGCGCATTGAATTATGGGTGTGGGCACACGTGCGTGTGACACACACACACCCCGCGCTACCCCCGCTTTTGGCACGCAACAGCAAAAAGGTTAGCCATCACTGTTATAGGTCATCTAGTCCAACCCCCTGCCTAAGCAGGAAACCGTGTCCTACAAGGTACCTTCCAACTCTGTTAATCTATATACCTCCAAGGTCCCCTCCAGCTCTATTTTGTTGGAATTGCTTACCCAGAAATGGTGGGTTCTCCATGATTAGATATATTTCAGATGAGACTAAAGAACTGGGAGTCTTAAACTGGATTCCTGACCTGAATAGATGATGGGACTTTATGGAACAACCAGCCACCCCCAATTCTAGGTTGGTGTCATTCAGAACAATCCAGTCTTATCCTGAAGGAGGGGACTTCCCCATTTCCCTTCCATGACTTCCATACAGAGAACAATCTGGTTGGAGTCTAGGGACATTATCTCCTCTTCTTTCTTGGGGAACCACATTTTCCTGAAATGACAGAGACAGTCAAATATTTATTGAGACACCAAGTCTTGGTGTATTCGGGTCTTCTCCCGTGTTAGATTGAGATAGAGATAGATAGATAGATAGATAGATAGATAGATAGATAGATAGAGAGAGAGAGAGATAGATAGAGAGAGAGAGAGAGAGAGAGAGAGAGAGAGAGAGAGAGATGGTGGGAACACTTTCCTTATTTTTAAAAAGCTGTGAATGACTGCAAAGAAGAAAGTCTCATTTCCTTTCTTCCTTGCCCTTCCCTTTTTCCTTCCTTCCTTCCCCTCCCCTTCTTTTCCCTTCCTTCCTTCCCCTTCCCTCCCTTCTTGTTTCCTTCCCCTTCCCTTCCCTTCCTTCTGTCCCCTTCCCTTTCTTCCTTCCTTCCCTTTCTTCCTTCCCCTTCCCCTTCTTCCGTCCTTCCTCTTCCGTTCCTTCCTTCCCCTTCCCTTCCTTCCTTCCTTTTCCCTTCCCTCCCTCCTCCTTTCCTTCTCCTTCCCCTCCTTCTTTCCTTTCTCTTCCGTTCCTTCCTTCCCCTTCCCTTTCTTCCTTCCCCTTCCCTTCCCTTTCTTCCTTTTCCCTTCCCTCCCTCCTTCTTTCCTTCCCCTTACCTTCCTTCCTCTTCCGTTCCTTCCTTCCCCTTCCCTTTCTTCCTTCCCCTTCCCCCTTCCTTCCTTCCTTCCCCTTCCCTTCCTTTTCTTCCTTCCTTCCCCTTCCCTTTCCTCCCCCCTTCTTTCCTTCCCCTTCCTTCCTTCCTTCCTTCCTTCCTTCCCCTTCCCTTCCCTTCTCTTCTTAATTGTAATTAATCCCCACCTGAATCAGATCCTTATCCCTTGGGGAGGGAAAGGAGAGGAATCCGTACAAAGAAACCATCCAGATTCCTTCCCTTACCTGAGCTGGTAGGCCAGGAGTGGCTTCTTCACCTCCTGAAAGAGGCCCTTGATCTGGAGGCATTCCAACCCCTATGAAGGAGCAAAAGGAGATGAAAACCTTATACCATGGACGAATCATTGAAACGGACAGGGAGATGTTCTCTTCCCTCATTGAAGTTGAGTCGAAGGAGACTCAGAATTCAGCAAAGGAAGCTCTTCTTCCCACAATTCATCCTTAACACGCAGAATTCAAAGCCACAAAGTCTGGAAGGGGACTTTTAAAAGGAGAGTGGATAATTTTCATGGAGGACAATTGTTTCAGAGGCCGTGGAGCAAGGTAACCTCTGGGTTGTATCTGCAGAGGGAATCAGATGTCAACCTCCTTTTTAGGAGTACCTAAAGGCATCAGAGTGCACACAGGTTTACTATGTGAGACAACTCAGGAGTAACAACAACAAACAGATGTTTGTAATAAATAGTGGTTTTATCTACAAAGAATATATACAATACCTACACATACTACAGGCAGAGGTCAAACAAGCAGCAATTACACAGGGAAGAACACACAGTGAGAGAGAGGCGCCCTAACAGGGCCTCTTCTTATTATACAGGCTCTTAAAGGGATAATAGCCAAAAAAGCTTGCTGACTCATTCCCATCATTACATCATTGCATCAGCTGGTCAGCTCTTAAATCACTACCCTGACATGGTTGGACATAACAAGAAACAAAATGTTGGACTAGGATGGATCTGGGTCTAAACAAGTAGGGCTGTTTGACTCAGCCAGGAGTTTTAGGCACTGGAAGCAGCAGCAAAACTGGGATTTCTCTGGGGATCATCAACACGTTCTCAGAAACTCAATCCAAGGAAACCTCATACCTTGGATATTGTCCAACGTTGGCTCCTCCTGTCTGATATTCATTGAGAGCAGCGTCTGACAGGCATTGGGGAGATCCATCTCCAATTTGGGGAAATCAGCTCCGATCGCTATCAATGGATTCTGCAATTGGAATAGCCAGGATCCCACGCAGGGAGAGTAGTTAGAAGATTACGAGAGAAGGATGGGTTTTATTGTAGTTCTCCCAACTCTGTGAACATGGCACTTGGGGATGACCACCTCTCAAATAATTGACTGGAGAAGGGAAGAGACTTGCCAGCTGCCCAGTTCAGGAGTAAATAATCTAATATGGAACAGATTGCCTATTGTGGGTGCTTCATTGCTGGAGGTTTTCAAGAAAAAATGGTATAATCATTTGTCCATGATAGAAAGGGAGTCCTGCTTTGGGCAGGGGGTTGGATTAGAAGACCTCCAAGATCCCTTCCAGATCTATCCTTCTAATAACAACCTTTAAAAAAAAAATACCTGCTTCTCTCTAGAGAAATTCCCAGGAATGTTAATAGGACTACAAAGAACATGGTCTCTCTAAATGCTCTCAGAGGATGAAATATAGTCTCACCTGTTCTTCCTTCTTGATGACTTTGGTCTGGCTCAGGAGGAAACTTTCTCCCAGAACTACGGCTTGAGAAGTGGTCCCTGGTGTACGTTGTTGGACCAACTATCCATCTCCGGAGGCAAGATGGCCAGGAAATGCTCCAGGATCACCAAGTTCAACATTTCGGCTTTTGTGTGTCTTTCTGGCTTTAGCCAATCTTGACAAAATTCATGAAGTTGGTCGCAAATCCTTCGGGGACCCTTGGCTTTCAGGTAACAGATGTTTCTAAAACGCCAACTGTGGTTTCTCTGAGCTGGTAACTTCCTCACATGGCTGGCTGGGGAATTCTGGGAGTTGAAGTCCACAAGTCTTAAAGTCACCAAGTTTGGAGATCCCTGATCTAGATTCAGGCACCGCTGAAAGCCCTCTTTCCTCCCACCCTGGGGGCTCCTCCAGATAGGATGGACTTCAACTCAGAGAATGGATGGACTTCAACTTCTAGAATGCTGAGCCAGTTGGAATTCTGGGAGTTGAAGTCCAATCTATGGGGAGGGGCCCTTAGGAAGCAGTTAAGCTGCATTGCAGACAATTTGGTTGGCAAACTCTGGGGAGGAGAGAATGCCGAGTCCTTCCCTAACTAAATTTAAAGATACTTTCTGAGCTTACAGCATCCCAAGACTCAAAACATGGTTGTTATGGTCGCCAAGAGTTTAATTTGAACAGCATAATAGAGTTTTTGACAGGTGAAAGTGATGACTAAAGAGAGTAAATCATTGATCTTTTCCTTCTGGAACAGAATATGTCTACTATTCCTGATTCTATCGAGGCAGAAATATAGAAAGTGGCTAAGCCAACTGCACCACGGAGCAGGTGGAAAAGTCCCAAAATAACCCAACCAAGAACCAACTGATAGGGCAGCCCAAAGCTCCAGTCAAAGTTGCCCTGCCAGAAGTGCCCAAACTCCTCGTCAAAAGTTCAGCACCTGGATGCTTCAAGGATGGTGGGACATTTCAAAGGGGCTGCCCCAACTTTAAAAACCAAATCATGTCAGTGGAATGAATCGTTGGCATAATAGGGGGTTGACTGAGTTTGGTGAGAGGGTGAGACCTCCTTAAGAGAATGGAGAAGGGGAAGGCCTTAGAGCGAGTTGGGCAGCAAACAAGTTTAACGAATTTCCGTGATAAGGCCAAGAGACTAGTTGTCCAGAGAGATGCTGGGGCCACCATTTCCACAGTTCATCGTTCTTGGTCAAAAGGTATCAGTTGGCCCATCAGAAGCAGTGCAGATGCTGGGTCTTCAAGGAAAGGTAACAGTGGTGGGTTGCCCCCAGTTTGCACCAGTTCTATAGAACCGGTAGTAAAACCGGTGGGAGGCCCCGCCCACTGTCCCTGACATCATCAAAATACTTCTGTGCATGCGTAGAAGCTTCTGCGCAGGCGCAGAAGAGCGCACACAAGCACGAGCGAACCAGTAGTAAAGGTAAGTAGAACCCACCCCTGGAAGGTAACCACAACCCTAGTCTAGCTACCCATTCAATGAGGAGAAGGTGAGGGGAAAGTCATACATGATTGTCCAGGTACCATGTTGCTTGAGGAGGACCTAGCCGAGAAGAGATGGAAAAATCTACATCCAGGAGGAAAAGACCCTGAGACAGTGGAGAGGGAACAGAAGAAGGAGGTCCTTTCCTCCCCACTTCAAAATAAAGCCAGTAGGAAAAAAATGGGGAGACTTCAGAGACAAGGATGCAGACATCAGAACCGGTAAACACCAGGTTGCCTACCAAATGAAAATGTCACAATATGTATTTTATTATATCCCCTTATGTATCGTTTAAATGAAGATCAGATGTTTGTGGTGAAATATGGTGAAATTGTCAAACATTTCAACAGGGTGTACGCTTTCATTTGCACAGGAGTGTAAAATCCTACAATGGAAGGGTCAGAAGAAACATGCATGCATCTAGTCCAACTGTTGTGACCAAGGCCCAAGTAATGATTACCAAACTCAATTCAGTCCTGAACAAACTTATTTTATTAAAATAGCTGAGAATTAATTTTTAGGCACCCAGACCCATGAAAGTGAGAAGGGCAGCTCCATATATTGAATTAAAGAAATGAAAACCGATAGAAATCTCCATTTATCTGATTGTGGCTGTGTCCCATCTTCCTCCAGTTAACCCGAAGTTCTCAACAACTGCAAGACACAAGCTGTGTTTCCCAGAGAGCCTCCTGGTTAAGGTGACCAGACGTCCCGCTTTTGGCGGGACAGTCCCGCTTTTGAGCAATTTGTCCCGCGTCCCGCAGCGTTTTAAAAAAGTCCCGATTTTTCATTCTGCCTCCTGGTTCCCGGCTGCCTCCTGAATCCCCGCTGATGGCTAGAGGGAAAAAACCTGTTTAAACTCTTGCCGCCGGGCTTCAAAGGGCCGCCCTACGTTAATTAGCTCGGCTTCCCCCCTCAGCTGATTTGCACAGGGCTCTGCTCTTGCTAAATTGCTCAGTTTTTTTTTCCTCTTTGTGCAAACCAAGCTCAAAACGAAACTGAAAGTAAAACAGGCTGTTGGCTTTGCGGTTTGCTTGCAACGTTGGAAAATTAGGCAGCAGATTTATTTTCCTTTTCCTCACCAAAAAAGGTAAGTGCAAACAATGGAAAATTATTTAGGGCAAAAGAGGAGAGTTCAAGATTTTAAAACACAAAAGAAATAAAAGCTCTTTTTAACTAGGGAATTGTAATAATTGAGATATTATTAATTGTATACTGTGTTGAAAGCAGAAATGGTTAAGTTGTGGTTTGGAGGAATATATGGGGGAAATTATTTGGTTTATTATTATTGGTAAGTATAATTAATTGATTTGTAAGAAATTGGATTGCATGGAAATAATTGGAATATTCATGTTCATATTGATTAATATACAAAAAAGATAGTTATATAACTAATTGATTTATATTAAAATGTTGAATTTGTATTAAACAACTGTATTACATAATTACATAATTAACCAATGTGAGGATGGATATAAAAATAGATGACAATGGGAAGGGGTATAAAATAGAATAGAAGGGAAAAATTGAATTTGATTAAGATTAGAGATGAGGATGAAGGGTAAAATTGTTTTTTTAAAAAAATAGATGAGGAATAAATATGGCAAAAAGGAAATATAGAAATTGTAAATTTAATTGAAATGACTAAACGCTGTTTAAATTTGTGAACCAGCCAAATATTCTGTTCAAAGAAAATACATTGTATGTATGTGTGTTTCTAATTATTGCTATTTATTCATATTTGTTCTCTTTTATTCTTTAAAGTTTAACAATTCATTCTTTATCTTAATATCTTTATATTTGTTTGGGGTTGGCTTTCTTCCCTTTCATCTTTTTTACTGTACAGCAATCTTTCTCCTCAAACCTACCACCTCTTTTTTCTTTCCTTCTTACTTTCTCTTCCCCCCCCTCTTCTTCTCCTCCCTACTTCCTCTTCCTTTCTCCTTCTCCTCCTCTCTTCCTCCCTCTCTTAACCGTCACTCCTACTCTAATTTCCCTTCCCTTCCTTCATCCCTCTCTATTACTGTATCCTTTTATGCATATGGACTACTCAGAGGGCTGAAAAAGTTATTTTTGACTGGTCCTCGCATTTTTGACCAGTCCTCGAACTTACGACTGTCCTCACATTTTACGTTTTTGCCCTATCTTGTCACCATGGTGAAGAGAAGCAGTTGTGAAATGAGTGACATGGTTGTTAAGAATGCTGCACGGGCATAAATGTGAGGATGGTCATAAGTGTGAGGACCAGTCAAAAGTGTGAGGACCTGTCAGAAATGACTTTTCAGCCCTCTGAGTAGTCCCTATACACACAGCCATGGCCACCCAGTCACATGACCAGCTAGCCACGCCCACCCAGTCACATGGCCTCCAAGCCACGCCCACACAATAAGCCACACCCACAATGGTGTCCCTCTTACCAATGTTAAAATCTGTTCACCTTACCCTATACACATAGCCATGGCCACCCGGTCACATGACCAGCTAGCCACGCCCACCCAGTCACATGACCAACTAGCCACGCCCACAAAATAAGCCACACCCACAATGTCCCTCTTTACCAATGTTAAAATCTGGTCACCTTACTCCTGGTCCTTCTCTTCTGACTGGATTTGGCCCCTTTTGAGGCCTCCTCCAATCTCTGTTCAACCTTCAGGGCGGCTGTTCCTGAGGGAAACGAGTTCAAATCCTCCAGAGAAATTTTTCTCCATCTCCACAGACGATTCCTGGACAGGAAGGAGAGGAAGATGGAGAAAGTGCCCCCTCTGGAGACGCTGAAGCCTTTGTCTGCCAGGGAACAATGGAAAGAGACCTTTCTCCTACTCTCAAGCCCATTATCCCTGCCCTCTCCCTTCCCCTCAGAGGCGCTCCTCTTTCCCGCCCTTTCTACAATCCTGACACTTTGCCCCTCATCCACCAGGGGGAGCCCTCTGCTAAAAGAAGGTAGCGTCATGCGCTTCCCCATTGGTCCACTGGAGGGCGAACGTCACAGCTGCCTTTCCTGAGGCGGCTGGGAAGGAAATGACATCACAAAGGCTTGCCGCTCTAGGACGCCACACTTGGTCTCCTTAACCCCTCGGGCTCCGCAGGAGGCGGAGAGGCTGCGGGAGAGTCTGGCGGGGGGAGATCCAGACGTTCCCCCGGTGAATTGGGGGCTCTTCCCGGGCAAAAGGAGGCGGAAGAGGGAGAGACCCACGCCCAGCCTTTCTCCGGCTTCCACCTCGGGTCCCATGCTCCCCAGCCGCCCTCTCCATGCGAAGAGCCCGAGTGGGGGGAGGGGAGGGTCAGCCTTGCAGAGGCTCAGATGGTTATTCAGTGGCTGAATTCCACTTTCTAATTCTTAATATTTATTTTTCCTTCCATCTCAGATACACAAAGTCGAAACCTTATGAAATCCTTGCTAACCAAAATTTTCTCTTGCTCGGAAAAAAAAGAGCGGAATAACTTGGAGGGCTCAGGCCTGCAGCACCAGAAATGGTCCCGTGAAGGAAAAGGCATCTGGAGACCCACCAGAGTCCTTGGAGCCATTTGCAGTTGCTCTGCAGGACAGAGAAAGGATGGAGACACAACCTTTTGGAAAGGAGGGAAGCCGAAAAGGCCCTTCAGCTGCTCAGCCTGGGAAGCGGGGGAAGCTCTGGACAAGGACTGAGCAGGAGATCCTGGAGGAGGAAACCATCCTCCCTTCAGAAGTTCAGCCCTGGAACTTCATCCAATGCCAGGAGGCTGAGGGTCCCCGAGGACTTTGCAGCCGACTCCATGACTTTAGTAGGCGATGGCTGAGATCAGAAAAGCACACCAAAGCCCAGATGCTGGACCTGGTGGTTCTGGAGCAGTTCCTGGCTCTTCTGCCCCCAGAGATGGAGAGCTGGGTGCGGGAATATGGAGCAGAGACCAGCTCCCAGGCGGTGGCCCTGGCTGAAGGCCTCCTCCTGAGCCAGGTGGAGGAGCAGAAGGAGCAGGTGGAGTTGCAGGTAAGAGTTCAAAAGAGAATAGAGAATGTATTTGAATACTTCACCGCTCCTTGTCAAACTTCTGACATTCATAATATGTGGCGATGTCCCACCTATTCTTGTAGGACATTGTTCCGTTGTTTTCTCACACAGCCACACTGATGGATATTGGGGGCTTTGAGGTGGCATTCCGAATATAGGAATCCACTTTATGTCGCGTGATGTACATTAATTTTGCTTCTTTTTTCCTTCCTCCTATTTGAAGTGCTGCACTG